>OY856409.1:1454521271-1455721271 GCA_963693085.1 Alisma plantago-aquatica
GTTTGATATGTGACAACAAGCCATCTATTTAGCATGGGTTGAGCTCAATTTAGTCCACCTAGTACATGGAGGAAATGTAGCTTTATGTCTAGTATAAATGGGGAAGAAGTTTTATCCCACATCGCTTACTACTAGAACTTTTGTGATCCTTATATGTAGGATCACATGTGACATTAGTATCCAAGGGTCCTAGGGGAGAGTATGCACCCCTCCTGGATAGGTATTGTGACCACAATACACACACGCATGCACGTACGCACCACGCCTGGCTTGGCCTGGCCTGGATTGGGCTTGTGGGTTGTGAGAATTGGGAATTGTCTTCCGTCTTCTTTTTCCACTAGGATACAACTACGTAATTAATTAATTATTAATTTTATTAATTGTTTCATTCTGCAATGGATATATTAATCTTAATTGGAAAATGTTTTCCTAGCAGATTTTTCAGTAATATGTATAAGAGTGATCGAGTGATCACGTCTTAATGGGAATAAGATTTCAGTGTGTGTAAGGCTATAAATAAGACTCCAGTCGAACATACACCCGTCAGCGTTCGAGTAAATATTTTACGAACCCTAACTGATGTCTTCTCCAGTAGTCGCTTCTTGAGTTACTGTGTGAAGATCTTCTCCTGACCGTAGCGAGTTCTTCCTTCCTCTCTTCTGAGACACGTTCTCTCAGGGGGGTTCCTGTAGTCACTGGGTTGCACTGGTAGTGCAAGTCGTTCCTCATTTGCATCGTTTGTCGCCAGCATGAGCGAGACGATCTCTTCTATAGGTTCCTAACTAGGTCAACTAGAAGAACGACGTCTATCCAAAAAGAGTTCGCGTCACTGATTTCTTTAAGTATAACGTGTTCATTTTTTCAACGAACAATCTAGTCTGAGTTTCTAACTTCATTTTTATTTTCTCTTATACTCTTTGTTATTTTTCTTCTTATCTTGATCTATCCTTAACCAATTAATCCATTTGCACCTGTTGTTGTTGCATGTAAAGACATAATTAAAATTAGCAACAGTCTTAAAGAAATAATCTTTCTATCTTTAATTAACTATGGCTAGTCTTGGTGGTTCTGAGAACAAAATTGATACTAGCAGCATGCCTAAGAAATTTACCGGTGCCAATTTTTCCTATTGGAAGAGTCGGATGCAAATTTGGCTTAATATTGCAGGTTTTGATCAGTACATAGAAGAGGATGAACCTAAATCTAATGACACTATCCCTGATAATATATTAACTATTGCAAGATGGAAGAAGGGTGACAAGACATGTCGAGGGTTGATTTTTTTGGTTTAAATAACAAATTGTATGATTCATACTCAAATCCATCTGTTACTACTTCTAAAGTTTTATGGGAAGCGTTAGTTAAGAATTTTAGTACTGAGAACCAAGGTGTTGAAAAGTATTGTGTGTCTAACTTTCTTAAATTTCATATGGTTGAGGGTAATTCGGTTTCTAATCAAACACATGAGTTTCATCTCTTTTCTCCTGAGCTCTCTGATGTAAAAATGGATTTTCCTGAAAAATTTGTAGTTATGTCCATCATAGAAAAAAAATCTAGATCCTAGGTATCATTTAGCATGACTCTTGAGCATCACAAAGGAGATTTGTCAATGGATGATCTAATGAGGGATATTAATATACAAGAAGAACACTTAAAAGAGAAGTCAATCATGGTGCCTATTGATGCAAACCCTAGTATCTATCTTACTACTGCTAAAACCGAAGATAAGAAAACTAAGAATATACATAAACCTAAGGCCATGATCCTGAAGAAACCGAATAACATATCATGTTGGACTTGTGGACAAGTTGGCCACTAGAACAAGGATTGTCCTTTAAAGAAGGCAAAGAAAGTTGTCGCTTATGCAACTGTGGAGGTTGTGGCCAACATGATGATGCATCCTTGAACCTCAATGATGGGTACATGTCTATTAGACCTGAAGTTCTTTCTATTTTTGAACCACTATATTAAATAATAGACACTGGGGCTAATGTACATAGGTGTACTGACAAGTCTATGTTTGTGTCTTATCAGGCCTCCAAAGGTCGATCAGTGACTTTGGGTGATTCTGCTGTTGTAGAATTCAAAGGAGAAGGACAGGTAGACTTGAAGTTTCCTTCGGGAAAGGTTCTGACGCTCCATAGAGTCATACATGTTCCATCAATTCGACGCAACATTCTTAGTAGCATAATTTTAGTTAGAAATGATTTTAGAATAGAGTGCAAATTTAATAAGGTTATTATTACTCGCCTTCATGATTCTTTAATATTTTGAGGAGGGGTATCTATGTGATATGAATAACTTGTTTAAGATTCCTGTTGAACCTGATTCAAATGCAATTTTAAATTTTAATGATAATAGTTCTATATGCTTGAATCTTGTATCAGTTGATGTTTGGTATTCATGTTTGGGACATGTTAATGTTGGCTCAATGAAACATATGATGAATATGAACTTAATCCCAAAATCTGACATTAGTAATAATAAATGTGAAATATGCGTGCAATCCAAATTACCTAGGAAACCTTTTCATTCTATGAATAGGAATTCAAAAAATTTGGATTTAGTGCATACAAATATCTGTGAATTCAATGAGATTTCTATTAGGGATCAAAAGCGTCATTTTATAACTTTTATTGGTGATGCCAGTAGATACTATTGTGTCTATTTACTCAAAAGTAAAGATGAGACATTGGATTAAATTTAAATTTATAAGAAATAAGTTGAAACTAAAACTAGTAAAGTGCTTTAGTGATTAAGGTCTGATAAGGGAGAAGAATATACCTCAAACTTATTTTTGAAATTTGTCAATTGCATGGTATATCTCTTGAGGTTACCGCTCCTTGTTCACCATAGTCTAATGGGATTGTAGAACATAAAAACTGAACCCTTATAGATCAATTATTTACTCCAAACCTCAGGTCTACCCAACTTCATGTGGGGGGAAGCTTTAAATATAGCTTGCTCTTTGAGTGTGGGGTGCCTTGATAAGGTACTTGTCCCTGAATACAAAAGGAAGAAATTAGGATCGAAAATGGTTGATGCCATATTCTTGGGTAATGTGGAGACAAGTTATGCTTATAGATTCTTGATTGTAAAATCTGATATCTCAAGCATTGATGTCAATACAATTGTGGAATTATATGACGCTACATTCTTTGATGATGTGTTTTCCATGAAATATGGTGTACCTAATGAAGCATCTCAAGGGGATTCATTCACCACAAGTGTAAAGACCTTGACCCACATTTTGGGATAATCCTATTTATTTTTCCTAAGTATGTTTCTTAGTACCTTGATCTAATCCTCGGAGATGTAATTAGGGCATATTGGAAGCTTAAAGTTTCTTGTTTGAGCTTGTTTGGATGATGCTTGCGTTTTGTGGTGAGGTTTTGGTGCAATTTACAATTCACCCATAGTAGGGGTTGATGTGCAAGTTTGCCACCTCTAGAGTGTTCCTTCTCTCTCTTAGCATCATCTTGAGGAGAGAGAGAGATGGGCACCTTGTTTGGGTCTTGGTTGTGTGGGGGCATCCTTGGTGATGTTTTGAACACATGAGTGAGGTGTGCCTTGCACCTAGGTGTGTTGTCTAGGGTTGGAGAAGTCTTGGAGAGGTTGTCTATCAGTTTGTGAGTGTGTAGGATTGTGCCCTATCGATTTGTATGTGTATAGGGTTGTGCCCTATCAATTTGTGAGTGTGTAGGGTGTTGCCCTATCAGTTTGTGAGTGTGTAGGGTTGTGCCCTATCGGTTTGAGAGTATGCAGAGTTGTGCCTATCAGTTTGTGGATGCATGGAGATATGGTATCAGGCATGATCTTGGTAGGAGACCAAGAGGGCGAGACCTAGCCTTGACCTTATCACCATGTCTTGCATAGTGGTAGTCTACATGCTAGTGGTAGTCTACATGCTGTGATGATGACAAGTCGACACCCTATGGCAAGTACTAATTGATACCTTATATGATAGCCTCTACTGATACCTTGTGATGGTGGTTATGTAACCTCATGTTGATGATAGGTTTACATGATATGATGTGATACCCTATGGGGTGGTTGTGTGAATAATAAAGGAGTGTTGTTTTCTATAAACTTTATCTTATAACAAACCTTGTAATGTTGATGGGAGCAATGATCTAAGGATGGTTGTTGATCCAACCTTGTAAACCCTAACTTATTAGTAGGAACCTAACCCTAATGATGTAATGTGAATGGCTTGAATCTTATGAGATGGTAGTATTGATGATGTATTGTTCTTCTTGTTACAAGCCTCTAACCATGCAAGTAACATCAGTTGATAAGCATAGCCAGGTATGAGCTATAGTACTTATGATTTGATTAAATGGGCCTTGTGAGGCATATGTGATGAGTGGCATCATTGAAAGAGAAGATAAATGGTTGTATGACCTAATGATGGCTTATTTACTTATATGAGATGATGATTTCCTCAATAATGAGATGAGGGGTTGCTACCCCAATGTATGTGATCCTTGTGATGAGAATTATGGTGATTGGAAATTATCAAGTGATGATGTGATGAGATCACACCCTATGTGCTCAAATATATTCTGGTAATGTGTTATACCCTTGTTTATGTAGAACTTGTTTAGAGTTTATATGTTGTAACTTGATTGATGCTAAAGACACTTAAATGATCTAACTAATCAAGTGGAACCTAATCATGTAGCTTTCCATGTGCCATTGATCCATTCAATGTTAGTACTTGTTGAATGGTGAAACGAGTTTAATTTGGAGCGCATATTTTTTAATATGTGGCGATGAGGATGAATATTCCCTTACATTCAGGAATATGTGACACATTATTGGCTATGGGCCATACCCTGGAAAGAGTGCATCTTTGGACCGTAGCTCAATGATATGTGACACAGGATTGGCTGTGGGCCATACCCTAAAAGAGTTCGGGTGCGGGCCATAGCTTAGTTTCACTAGCATCGTGACCTATACCAAGGTGGGCTAGGTTTGCACAGCTGGACTATATGTCATTGGAAGCGGTTTGACTGGTAATGCCATGCATGTTTCACTCGTGTACTGACCACGAGGTGGAAAGGTCGTGGATTCCGACTCTTCCACTAGACCTGGTATGGCACCGATTTTGACTTAATAGTGGTCGGTTGGATTTGATGGGTATAACTCAAATACTCAGGTCATGGAATATGTAATCAGCTGTGTAGTATAATTGTACAAGATCAAATATAGAAACATTAGATGAGGCCTAGTTTGATGTTTTATACAATATTGTTGATAGGAATTTTATGTGTTCTTTATATTCCTTTTAAATTGTTAAGAAGTTTATAATTGTACAGGATCAAATATAGAAACATTAGATGAGGCCTAGTTTGATCTTTTATACAATATTGTTGATAGGAATTTTAGATGTTCTTTATATTCCTTTTAAATTGTTAAGAAGTTTCATCATCTAATAGTAATTGTTCATCCTATTCATAATGACCACTTGCTTCTTATAAATGTACTTTAATGTTTCTTTAATTATCTTATATGTGATAATAATAGAGTTGGTGGAGAGTTATATCTCCCGCTGAGATTTGGAATCTCACCTCGTGGGTTTCCCACATCCTTTTTAGATAGACGTACACGAGGAGGTAGAGATCGTACAGTAGAGGTTGAGGGGCAGGTAGGAGAGGCGGTAGCGGACAAGGTTGGAAGTGTTGTTGGATGTCTTTTGTTGTTAGAGTCCTAGAGTCATCCCTACACACACGGGTCCTTAGGGATGTTTTATAGATGTTTTGTGAACGTGCCTTTGATATGTGGTTGGCCGGTGTGTCCGGTGTATATAGTTGTAGTGGATTTTTTGTATATATGTTCTAGAACAGGTTCGCTAGTAACATGATGATGGAATACATAGTAAGTGCTTTGTGGCATGAAAGGACTCATATGTAAAGGTTCAACTGTTTGTTAATTTTTTTAAAACGGTTATAATTTTTAATCTTTTCCAATAATATGTTTGTTTAATCTTTTGTGGCGTGCGGCATCACAGCAAGTTATTCCTGAGCATGTGGAAAGGATGAAAAATGTGGGTGGCGACATAGAACAAGATATTTCTAAATTTGATGATTATGAAGAAATGGTTGAACCAAGGAGAAGTAAATGGCCTAGGACATCCAAGGACTTTGGAAGTGAGTTTCTCACTTACAATGTTAAGGATGATCCTATAACTTTCAAACAAGCTATGGAATCTCCAGAAGATAAGTTTTAGAAAGAAGTCGTTAATGATGAAATCAAATCAATTCTCTCAAATGGAACTTGGAAAGTTGTGGATTTTCCTTCTGGTTGTTCTACAATTGGATGCAAATGGATATTTAAGAAGAAACTTAATGCAGACGGGACAATCAAAGTTGCTAAGGGTTACACACAGAGGGAAGGAATAGATTATTTTCATACCTATTCTCCTATTTCCCCTATGAGCACATTCTGAGTGCTTATAGCATTGGCTTCCATGCATAATCTTTGTATGCATCAGACAGATGTGAAGACCGTGTTCTTGCATAGTGATCTTCTGGAAGAGATATAAATAGAACAACCTGAGGGATTTGTGGTTCGTGAGAATGAGTCCAAAGTGTGTAAACTTGTTAAGTCATTATATGGCTTGAAACAAGCCCCTAATCAATGGCATGAGAAGTTTGATTTTGTGATATCACCGTTTGACTTTGTTTCTAATGGATTTGATAAGTGTCTCTGTTGTAAAATCATCAATGGCGGATTCATTTTTTTATGCTTATATGTTGATGATATCCTACGTTTTGGTTCTAATATGAAATTAGTAAATGAGACAAAGTCATTCTTGTGTAGAAACTTTCAGATGAAGGATATTGATGTCACTGATGTGATTTTAAGGCTTACAATCATAAGGTTTACTGACGGTATAACTCTCTCTCAGTCTCACTGTGTTTAGAAGATGTTGGAGAGGTTTGAGTACACTTCACGTAAACCTATTAAGACCTCATATGATTCATCCAATGCCTTGTTCAAGAATGAGACTGGAGTTTCAGTGTCTCAATTATGATACTCTCAGACTATCAGAATTTTGATGTATCTTATGAACTGCATACATCCAAATATTGTGTTTGTCGTGAGCATGTTAAATAGATACACCAGTTGTCCCGACAAGATCCATTGGGAAGTGCTTAATAGATTTTTGAGGTATATCAAGGGAACTTATCCCCTTGGGTTGCATTATTGCAAATATCCTTTATAGTCGAAGGATATAGTGATGCAAGTTGAATATCCATGAACTATGGCAGTAATGGTGTCTCAGGATATGTATTCTTGTTGGAAGGAGGAGTTGTTTCCTAGAGGTCTAAGAAACAGACCACGTTGTCTCGGTCTACTTTTGAGGCAGAGTTGGGTGCTTTAGATAAAATTGGATTTGAAGTTGAATGGCTACATGGACTTATGTCCATTTTCCCTGTGGTAAAGAAGCTGCTTCCTGCAATATCAGTTTACTGTGAGAGTACTACAACTATTGCTAAGATATAGAGTTCCAAGTATAATAAAAACCAACGTATATACATCCAAGTCAGACTCAATTCTGTCAGGGAGTTAGTGTCTAATGGGGTCGTGGTTGTGGACTACGTCGGTATCAAAAATAATACAATTGATCCTTTCACTAAAGGCCTTACTCTAGCCTTAGT
This sequence comes from Alisma plantago-aquatica, assembly GCA_963693085.1. Taxonomy (NCBI): domain Eukaryota; kingdom Viridiplantae; phylum Streptophyta; class Magnoliopsida; order Alismatales; family Alismataceae; genus Alisma; species Alisma plantago-aquatica. The sequence continues at coordinate 1,454,528,939 of OY856409.1, forward strand.
GGAAGAATCCAGGTTGGGGATGGGACTGAAACTGCTCATTATTCACAGGCATTAGCTGAGACGACTGAATCGCCAAAATGAGATAAACGAATGCAGAAGCGAATTACTTAACTGGCAGCGGAATATGAAAATCATTGGAAATTAAAACTTTTTAAGCAAAGATCTTGAAACCATAAAACTCCTTTATCATAAACAAGATAAACAGTTTACATCATTGTGAAATCACCTCTCGAGTGATTATATACATCCAGATACAAAATCTCGAGGCTTAAAGACAAAATCTCAGACCTACTAACTCCTAGGACCTGAGAGTACAGAGACGACATAAGACAATCTAACTATAGGACCTGATAGTCAGTATCTCCACCTGAGATTCACTACTACCCCTGGTGCTGCTGCTGCTGATACTGCTCACCCTCGGATTGGTTTCTTCGTCCTCGACGTCCACCTAAAAAGTTGAAACCTACGGGAGTGAGACAATCTGAATAATTGTCCCAGCGAGAGTTATAACTCTTCGCCAGAAGCTTTGTTATAGCAATCAAGGAATAACATAAGCAAGATAACTTAAAACATCAACATCAGGTTTGATAATAAGTAAAACAATATTTACTCAGGCATGCACTTCATTAAAGCATATGAAGAATAGATGTACTAGGTACTTGAACACATCATTAATGTAAACAATGTAACATCAATCATTGTTTCTCGTAGTTTAACCTAAGCAGATATACTACGCAGTTGATTATATTTTACAAACATTATTATGCCCCGCAGAGATGAGATATACCACTCATACTCCAACCGATCACTATTAAGTCGCATCGGTATCATACATAGGTCATCAAAAGAGCCGGATTCATATGACCTCATCTTCCTCAGTCAGTGTGAGGATCAACATGCAGGACATCTAGTGTCTCTACTACTATAGCTTACCAGGGTATTCTGGCACTTCGCTATTAGAGTCACAGTGGCATTCTGTACTCTCTTAGCTATCGAAAGATCTCTTGTTTATCTCTCATCGATGCGGTATTTAAAGATTCCTTCGGGAGAATAGTGATACATCACCCCGGCATAAACACATAGTGAAGGGTTGATAGATTAAGGTACATCTACATCAATTCCTGCACTAGGATGTAAGGATATTCACATCCATATTCCACCACATACTCAAAAGTATGTGATCCAGGAGTTCCCTTAGGAAAACCTGTTTCACCATCATTTAGCTTCTGACAATGATGGATCTATGATCAGGGCTCTACTTGATATGAGTATACTTGATTAGTTAAGTACATTTTAGCATTCTTTTAGCATCAAGCATGTTTCCAAGCATTTAACTATTAAAACACTACTATATACGAAGAATACTAAATGTATCAATTCTAACTCACATTAGTTATCATATGGATATCAATTCTTAATAATTTCATTACCATGATTCAAGAATAGGGGTGTTCAAACCCTCAATTCATCATAAGTCATCTAATCAGCATGACCTTGATGTTACTCATGGCTCTTACAGCCCATTAATCTCATATGTTGTTACTTAAACATATGCATCCTAGCATATGTCACTATTCATAAAGCCTACAACATGCTTTTAATGAATATAATATCATAACCCTTACCTGGCTATGATCATTCTCTTATAAGAACCTACATGGTTAATTCAATTGACAACAATGAATAACTTATTTCCAAATCAGCAATTTATAAAGCAGAAATAACCTTTCAATTCAAGGTTTGTACCTTCATGCCTTTACTAAGGCTAGGTTCCCTTATTTACACCAATTAGGGTTATCCAATCCCTTTCATTATAATTAGGAATAAAGATTCCTCATCTCATACTTTAATTATGAAGATTCATGCTTAGAAGCATACCCTGGAATTAGGGTTTAATGTACATTTCATTACATCACACTCAATTAGGGTTTACTATTCACATTACATGTTATTACCCTAGAATTAGGGTTTACTATTCACCTCATAGTGAATAGAGCCCATAGCATCATCATGTATGAAAATTATCATCATTGATGCCCTCAAATTATGTTAAGATTCATTAATCATCATAATTAGGGTTTCCATGATCTCACCTTGATGGATCATACCCTAATCATGTACATTTGTAACATACTGAAATTCAGGGTCTTCCCTGCAATTTACCCACTTTTGAGCTTTTCTTGACCTTCGAGTCCATTTGGACCTTTTCTATAAATTCCACATCCTTTTGGATCATTCTTGGACTCCTTGTGCATTTTGAGCACAATCTGAGGTTGAAATTACTATTTACCCTCATTTATGTAAATGAGGGGGTGTTTGCACAAAGAACCCACATTTGGAGATAAGTTAGGGTTAATAATGTAATTTGGTCATTTATGGGATAATATTATTAGATAATATTTATTTGGAGCTTTTTGGATAAATATGTTATTAATAATATGTATTTGAGTTCATATATGTGTATATTAACCTTAAGTGTTTCTCTCTCCTCAAAATATGATTTTATTTCATATTAATATGTTATTTTGTTAAGGAATGATTATTTGGATCTTAATGTGTTTTATATCTCGAATTTACTCACATGTTTCTCATTAATAAGCTTTTCATATAATTCCTTCATTATAATATATTATTATACTCTTTATGAGCTATATATTTATTAATGGTCTTATTATATATTAAAAGTGGATCTAATTGCATAGCATTGTGATATTCGTCATTATCAGCCTTTGGTTAAATTTTGGTGTTATTTGGAGTTGATTTGACCTCTCTAATGGATTTTATTAGCTTTGATATAGTGTAAGTATAGTTTTAATCGGTTTCATTTATATCAAATCGTAACGTTATGGTTTCCAGCATTTTAGCGGTCACGCGCCCAGACCATGATGGTCCATTATCCAACGGCCACGTTCACTCCCGCTCAGATCCGACCGTCAGGAGGTCGTCTTCCTCCTTTGGCCGTTTCAGACTGGTCGACTCCCCTACCCGCGCGACCGTTCTCCTTCTGTGATGGATCGTTTCGGACGATTTCGAGTCCTTTGGCTTCGTCTTGACGAGCCGATTCCATCGAGCCATAGTTCGTTTACTACATCTACCTAAATGCGAAAATGCCCAACCTAGGCTCTTCCCCTCCTCTCCACCAAGGAGTTGCAGAGGGATCCGCAGCCCCTCTCGCACCTATTTGAGGGGCCTTAGAGCACCTCAGGCTTCGAGCTTTCCCTCTCCCACTCCAATTTCTTCTGGTTTGCCCTGAAGCTCCATGTCCTACTCGATCTTCTTCCCCGGCGACGGCGACGGCGACCTCGCCTGGACTCTTGAAGCCATCTCGGTTCGATTGCTCGTGTAGTAAGCATGCTTGACCCTCGTCCTTTCATTCCGTTTGATCGTTTTGTCCCGCGGTGCCCCCAGTCGCCTGGTCCTATAGAGCCGCCATAGAGCAGCCGCCGGCGCCAAGCTGTTTTGAGCTTTGGTGCTCCTCCGCCCGCGGCGAGACTTGGTTTCGAATCCTCGTGCCTCCGCGAACATTTTTACGGCCTTAGCCAGTGGTTCCTCTTGTCGATTCTTTGGGTTCTCGTTCATCTTCTTTGTTCCCCTGTTTCTGGCCAGCTCGGGCCTCTTTCCTTTGCTCCTGTGCACGCCTAGGTGCGTTTCTAAGATCGCTGTGACCGTGAGAGGTCGGGGAACAATTTCCCAGTCTCGGCTTGGGACAAACCGCAGTGAAGCGGTCTGAAGCAATGGAGCCCAAGCTCCAGGTTGCTCCCTCGCCATTGCTGCGAGTGGAAGATACTGGGTCACGAAATGACCAGTGTACCCTAGCCCCGGGTGTGTAACTAACAGAGCAGCCATGGGCATTTTGGTAATTTCCGTCTATTTGTTTTCTCCTGCTGTGAAGTTCTTTGCTATCCCTGAATGACTGTTTTGCCCTCATCGTTTCAATTGGTTTGTTTTAACGAGCAAGGGCATTTTGGTCCTTTAATCTATAATTTACATCGAGTTTCATTTTTATTTAAATATATGTCACGCTATAGTTTTCCTGCATCCTGATTGGTCTATTTTACTTAATTCATAGTAAATCGATCCAATGTCAGACAAATGCAAATAAATAGTCAATGGAAAGGATTTTTCGTGTAGAATCTGATTTTGTGGTTTTTGAAGCCTGATTCCAAAGTATTTTACGAAGTTATCCTAAGATACTCTTTTAATGGTTTAAATGTTCGAAAATACCTAATTAATTCATTTTAACTCTGTTTTGTAAAATAAAATATGTTTTCTTATTCATGAGAATATGATCAATCGTTTGGATTTGGTTTCAAACCTTAATTCGTGGTTTTGTAGATAAGTTACAAATTTGGGTTTTTCTATGCTTTATGTCCTTATATATATTAATACATGCGTTATGTTTATAATTAGGGTATATGGAATGGTGATACTATATGTTTGGTGGATGTGATGGTAATGTATATTATCTAAGGTATGTGGATCCTATTTTAATTGTGGAATTTAACTATGATGATAATGTGCAATAAACCTACTCTCAGTTGGGTCTTTTCCAACCCCACAATCACTATTGTGCTAGCCTTGTAATCCTTCTAATTGCATTTATTGGCTCTTTACTTAGTTTATGCCATTGTGGCTTAATCATTTGAATCATGTGAATCATTCTTCTACATATGTTGCCTCCTTTACTTGGAAATGATTTAATCTTGTTATTGCCTATGTGGCTCATTCTTTTGGAAATATTTGGAACATTGTATAATGTTGATGCTTGTTGACTCTTTTAATTCTTAGAACTCTTGGATATGGTTGTGACCTATGATGGTCTTGTTATTTATTTATTTGGGTTTTATTCCCAATGCTATGTTGAAATCTTGTTATACTTCTCTATACTGTCAAGTGACTATTTAAGCATGATGTATTTTAGGCCAAATGACAATGTAGTGTACATGAGTACAAGCCACCCACAGGGCACTGGGGTTTTAGTCCCCCTGCCGGGCACTGGGGTTTTAGTCCCCCTGCCATTTTATATATTAGGCACTGGGGTTTTAGTCCCCCTGCCACTTTTTAGGCACTGGGGTTTTAGTCCCCCTGCCATTGGTGAGGTCCGGTAGGTGCCTCACCCTACATTGAGATGAGTTTGTGTCTTAATATATTCATGCTATGTGATTTATTATTGTGGTGATTGTATATGGCAGTTCTCTTATTCTTAGTTGAATATCTTTCTCATTCTCTTAAACTCTTGTAACATGGAAAATCCTTTATTATGCAATGTTGTTTATTATTCCTTGTCCAATACTTTCTTTTTAACACATACCTTTTTATCCTTCTCTTGCTGGATGACCCCAACCATCCGGGCTAGGATCAGAGTGCGCATGGAAGCTTGGTGAACCTAAGGCTAAGGATTGGACAAGAAGGAAAGAACATATAGTATATGATCATAGTTGCTTTTATGTTTATAGTAGTTTGTTTGGAGACAATATTGGTTTAGTCTAAGTCTTCCTCTACCTAGATCCTTGTGCTTGTATAAAGTTGTACTTCCTTTATGGAAATTTTATAATGTACTCTTTATACATTTTGAATAAAGTCAAGATTTAAATTTCCGCTGCTACACAATTGATGATTTTGTTTATCATGTTTAATAGTAGAGACTTGGTCTTTACAACATTCTTACATATTGAAGGTATGTTACTTGATTCCCATTCATATTAGGAGCCTTCTCTCTCCTCTCAGTACTAGATGATGTTTACATCACTCCAGATTAGGTTGAGTCAAGTCAACTTGGATTAATATAAGTCAAGTCATCACCATTGTGGACATTAGGGTTCTCTTGATTAAGGGGTGTTGTCTACTTGAACCCTTTATGAGTGCCTTGATAATGTTCACCATTAACCATAATATGGGTCAAGCTATTAATTACTTAACCCCTTAATGTCTTTAGGTATCATTAGGGTTTAGGTTAAACAACCATTGAACCATTTAAACCTTCAAAGCATTAAGTAATCATAACCCTAAAGTCCCCAAACGATTACACACTTTCAACCTCCAAACGGTCCTGAGACCGTTTGGAAGTGTTGACCGTTTGGTTAGGTTGACTTCCAAATCGTTTGAACTTGGTCACCCTCAAGACCGTTTGAATCTAAACGGTCTTGAGACCATTTCAACTTGTTGACCGTTTGAAAGAGTTGACTTTGAAACCGTTTGAATTGAAACGACCTTGAAATCGCATGAATCCAAATGACCTTGAGATCGATTGAGCCCAAACGGTCTTGAGACCGTTTGGTCCCAAACATCTCAAAACCGATTGGACCCAAAAAGTGCATCAACACTTGCAATCGATTAGGGTTTTCAAGGTTGAACCCCTTAATTGACCTCATATATGTTAACCACTTATCAATTGAGCCAATTAGGGTTATCCTTAAACAATGGGACACTCAATTGACCCTCAATTGATAACTAATTAGGGTTGAAACCAATTCAATTAGGGTTTGTAATCGATTAACCATCAACATTGATCAACATGAGTCTAATTGAAGTTGAACCCATCAATTGACACTCAATTGGGCCCCAACTTGGCCCAAACGGTCTTGGGATCGTTTGGACACCCCCCAAACGGTCTTGAGACCGTTTGCCCAAAGTCACATCAAAATCTAAGTCAAATTGTCAAGGGTTGAATCCTAATTAAGTCTCAAATCAGCACTTTCAATTAATTCAACAACCTATTGTGATTGGACCTTCAATTGATTAAATTATCTTAACCCTAGACCTCCAAACGGTCTTGGGTGGTCACCAAATGGTATTGAAACCGTTTGGGTGATTACCAAACGGTTTTGAAACCGTTTGGGCCACTCAACCCAAAGTTCAACAAAATCGATCCTTGAAATCATCAATTGAACCCGATTAGTGTTTAGAGGGTTGAAGTGCCTTCAACTTGTGATTGGTTTGCAATTAGATTATGATTCTTTGTAGATGATTAATTCAACATGTGTTCAGCAGACCTCTAAACGGTCTTCACTTGGTCAAACTTGCCAAACGATCTTGGAGACCGTTTGAATCTAAACGGTCTTGCAAACCGCATGAAATCAAACGGTCTTGAGATCGTTTGATTTCAAACGGTCTTGCAAACCGTTTAGACCAAATGGTCCAAAGTCATTTGGTAAAGTAGCCTAGGAAATCACTCCCATCATCTTCAACCTTAGAACAGGCCGGTTACTTCGTGGTTTTGCTTGCAAAAGTGCAAGGAAGAGTGGGGAAGAAGAAGAACTAGCTACTTATTTGCAAGAACAAGGATATGCATAAGAAAACAAAAGGTTTAGAGTTATAAAACCCGCCTTAAGGTCGTTCCTAGAGCTCCAAGCTTCCAAGATTCAAGCCTTTAATGGAATCTTGAGCTCCATAGGTCGGCCAAGGGTGCTTCTCCAAGGAAAGGTTGGGAAAAGTCGGCTAGAAAGAGAAAGCTAAGTGAGAAAACCATAAAACCAACCTTGTAATCCACTTTCCTCCATGAATTCAAGCAAGAAGATGGTCCAAGCTTACCTAGATTCTCCTTAGCCATTCTCCTATGTTCCTAAGCTCTGCCTTAGTCGGTCCAAGCAAGGTGATAAGTGATAGAAGAAAGGAAACGTTGCCTTTGGTTGCAAAGGAAAGTGTATAAGTACTTTGGGGTTATATCCAACATAAGGACAACTAGTTCTCCATTTCTCATCTAGGTCCCTCCTTTCTTCTTTGCGCATCCCTTCTCCTTATTTCTAAGGGAAAAATCCTTTTAAAACCAAGAACTAAAGGCAAAGAAAGTCAACTTATTACTAAGTTGCACATATATAAGTGTCTCCTTACTTACAACTTGGTGATTTAATCACAAAGGTGTTCCTTATTATATGATTAATCAGTTGAAGCACCCCCTTCATAATTTTTACTCTAAATGATGCCAAGAGTCATAAAGATACTCTAGAAGGTGTATTTTACAAGTTGCACCCCACAATTTGGGTAAATTGCACTTTACACCAAAATTAGGTTTTTAAGCACAAGGATTGCCCCACAAGCTGCATCTCAGTGCCCAAGCTTGGGGAATCAATCACACTTCATCACATTCATTCTTATGATGTATCAACACTAAAGGAACATATTAACATGTGTAAATTGCAAGTTAATCCTTTTAATTGGGTAATTTGCACATAGTTCCCTGTATTACAAAACAATACTAAAACATTGTTTAAAAAGGACAGAAATGTAAACATATGTTCCTCAGGAGCTTTAATTACATACCATAAGATAATCACAAGTGTCTTAATTACATAATTAAGCAAAACACCTAGGGTTAGTCCATAACCCAGGTCAGGGATGTTACAAATTATCCACCCCTTACAAGGATTTCGTCCCCGAAATCAACAAAACATATTAAGACAAAAGAGCAGGGTATTTCCTTCTCATCTCTTCCTCTAGTTCCCAAGTGGCTTCTTAAACACCACAATGATTCCAGAGGACTTTCACAAGACTTATGTCTTTCTTTTTCAGCTTTTTAATTTCGTTATCAAGGATTGACACTGGTCCTTCCTCATAAGATATATCATCATTCAATTCTACCTCCATAGGCTGTAGAACTGACTCTGTATCAGGGTGACATTTCCTCAGCATAGAAATGTGAAACACAGGGTGTAATTCTGTAGCTCTGGTGGTAACTCTAGTCTATAGGCTACCTTTCCAACCCTTTCAATGATTGGATAAGGCCCCATAAATCTAGGAGCTAACTTCCCTTTCCTTCTAAATATCAGAACTCCCTTCCAAGGTGAGACCTTAAGATACACTCTGTCTCCAACCTAGACTTCTAAAGGGTCTACGAAGTTTGTCAGCATAAGATTTCTGCCTATCTTGTGCAGTCTTTATCTGTTGTTGTATCATTTTGATCTTCTCTGTGGTCTGCTGCACAAGATCAGGACCTAACAGCTGATGTTCACCAATCTCATACCAACATAAGGGTGATCTACAACGTCTACCGTACAAAGCTTCATAAGGTGCCATGTCAATGCTATGTTGATAGCTATTGTTATAGGCAAACTCTATCAAGCTTAGGTGTAGATCCCAACTCCCTGTAAACTGGAGAACACATGCTCTCAGCAAGTCCTCCAAGGTCTGTATAGTTCTTTCCGACTGTCCATCAGTCTGTGGATGAAAGGTTGTACTAAACCTTAACTGGGTGCCTAGAGCTTTGTGCAGTCGCTCCCAAAAACGACTCATAAATTGGGGACCTCTGTCTGATACTATAGTGATAGGAACTCTGTGCAGTCTCACTATCTCTTCAACATACAGCTGTGCTAACTTCTCAGCAGAATAGGTTGTTTTGACATGTAAGAAATGCACTGTCTTTGTCAACCTATCAACTATTACCCAAATGGAATCATGTCCTTTGTTTGTCCTGGGTAGGCCAACAACAAAGTCCATGGTTACATGATCCCACTTCCATTGTGCTATGGGTAAAGGTTGCATTGTTCCTGCATGTTTCTGATGTTCAGCTTTAACTTGCTGACACACAGGACACCTCATCACAAACTCTACAACATCCTTCTTCATCCCAGGCCACCAATACATATCTTTCAAGTTTTGATACATCTTCGTGCTCCCTGGATGCATGGCATACATCGAAGAATGAGCTTCTTCCAGGACTAACTTTCTCAAGTTGTCCACATCTGGTACTATCATTCTTTCATGATAACATGCTACTTGATCATCGGAGTCATGGAAACCATCTCACTTCTCGTTACCATACTCCGATCTGATCTGTTGAACTGCAGCATCACCCTGCTGTGCCTCCTTGATCTGCTCTCTTAGGGTAGGTTTTATGTGCATCTCAGCCAACAACCTGGCTAACAATGACACCTTCAACTGTACATTGTCTTGCCTTAAGGAGATAAGCATATCTCTCTTAGAGCATAATAAAGAGTTTAGTTGTGCTCTATCCATGGTTGATGTTGCTGATTTCCTACTCAAGGCATCTGCAACTACATTGGCCTTCCATGGATGGTAATCAATTGTACAATTGTAGTCCTTGATTAACTCCATCCTGTGACGTTGCCTCAAGTTAAGTTCGTGCTGAGAGAAGATATACTTAAGGTTCTTATGATCAGTGAAAATTTGGAATGTCTCTCCGTAGAGATAGTGTCTCCAGATCTTCAAAGCATGAACCACAACAGCTAACTCCAGATCGTGTGTCGAATAATTCTCATCGTGTTTCTTAAGCTGTCGGGAAGCAAAATAAATCACTTACTTATCCTGCATCAACACACATCTGAGTCCGTTCTTGGAGGCATCACAGAAAACTATGTATCCTTTGCGTTGCTCAGGTAGCACAAGCACAGGTGCACTTGTCAACCTCTCCTTCAGCAGCTGAAAAGATTGCTGACACTTATCATTCCAGGAAAAAGGAACATCCTTATGGGTTAACTTAGTCAAAGGTAAGGCTATAGAACTAAAGTTCTTAATGAACCTTCGGTAATAGCCAGCCAACCCTAAGAAACTACGGATCTCCATTGGTGTCTTCGGCTGCTCCCACTGTAGAATAGATTCTACCTTTTTAGGGTCAACACGATTACCCAAAGCAGATACCACATGTCCAAGGAAAGATACTTCTGGAAACCAGAACTCACACTTGCTAAACTTAGCGTATAGCTTATGTTCTCTTAGCAAAGTTAGAGCCTGACGAAGATGTTGTTCATGTTGCTGAGCATCTCTACTATAGATCAGAATGTCATCTATAAAGACAACAATGCACTGATCGAGGAAAGGTCGGAAAATTCTATTCATGAGTTCCATAAATGCAGTCGGTGCATTAGTTAGTCCAAACGACATAACTGTGAATTCATAGTGACTATACCTTGTCCTGAAGGCAGACTTGGATATGTCACTATCCTTAATATGAAGTTGATGATATCCATAACTCAAATCTATCTTTGAGAAGACGGTTGCTCCACACAAATGGTCAAAGAGATCATCAATCCTCAGCAGAGGGTACTTATTCTTTATCGTTACTTTATTAAGTTGTCTGTAATCAATGCACAACCACATTGAACCATCTTTCTTTTTAACGAAAAGGACCGGAGCACCCAGGGTGAAGTGCTCGGTCAGATAAAACCCTTCTCAAGCAACTCTTGAAGTTGTTTCTTGAGTTCTGCCATCTCAGCAGGCACCATCCTGTACGGTGTTTGTGCTATAGGTTGGGTATCTGGGATCAAATTGATTTCAAAATCAATTTTCTCGAGGCGGTGGCACACCTGGAAGTTCTTCAGGAAATACATCTTCAAATTCCCTGACTATAGGAACTTCAACAAGGTTAGGACTCTTCATGGTAGTATCTACCACATGGGCTAAGAATGCATAACATCCTTGCCTCATCAACTTCTCAGCTACCATAGTTGACACAAGACAGGTGGGTAGAATCTTTCTCTCTCCTTGAAAGATCCATGTATCGCTTTCATCAGCAAATACAACTTGCTTGGATTCACAATCCAAGACAACCCTATACCTTTCCAAGGTATCCATCCCAAGGATTATATCAAATCCTTACATCTCAAGTGGTATTAAGTCCACTTGAATGCGATGATTAGAAAAGAAGAGGATGTAGGGAGAGCAAACCTCCTGCAACACAGCAGACCCTCTCAACGGAGTCTCAAGTAACAAGCTATCAGCCCTATGACTAACCGTCATATTGCAGTTACGAATCACTCTTCGAGTGATGAAGGAGTGCGTAGCACCCGGGTCAATCAAAACAGATACAACACAGGATGTAGACATATCAGAATATAACAACTCCATCTGACCTGCCACTACCCATGGGTTGATCACTGCATCAGGTGGGTTCATTGCATAGAACCTTGTTGTCGCCTGAGGTTGATTCGGTGCTGACGATCCAGCTTGGGACGCTTGTCCACGTCCTCTAGCTGCTCCTTGAAACTGCCTCCTCTGGGATCCTTGATGACTCTGCCTCTGTGGCTATGTCACACTTGCAGGTCTAGCCCTGCAGTCCTTCATCAAGTGTCCCACCTTCCCACAGATGTAACAACTTCTCTCCAGTTGTTGAGGTCTTGGTGGTCCTGTGACCGACATCGATGCTGAACTGCGAGCTCCTTGTAGTGGTAGGCCTTGTCCTCTACCTCTACTCGGTGTCCACTGTGTCTGAGCACTAGGTCTAGGTGGTGGTGGTGTCGGTGCAGAAAATCTAGGCTTCTTGAAGTCTCTAGATGAAGATCCCTGGAACTGAGGATATCTCTTATGGGTTTGCTTCTTCTCTGCTACGGATCTCTCTATCCTTCGGACTGACTCAACGAAGGTAGCAAACCTTTCTTGATTCTCTAGGGCAGACACGGGAGTAGTCAACTCAGCATTCAACCCTTTTTCGAACCGTCTTATCCTCTCCTCATCTGTAGCAGCCATGTGCGGACAGAACCGCAGCAACTCCATGAACTTAGCTTCATATTCGCTAATGTTCATCAAACCTTACCTTAACCTCTCGAACTGAGAGATTTTCTCGTCCAGGAACGTCTTAGGGAAATATCTATTGATAAATTCCCATCAGAAGACTACCCAGGCAACCTCCACACTAGGCCTCTTCTGCTCTTCCATGGTCCACCAGTGACCAACACTCCCCTTGAGAAGATAGACAACATGTCTAACCTTCTCGGCTTCTGGAATGTTCAGGATTCTGAAGGCTTTCTCAAGATCGATTAACCACATATCGGCATCTGCAGGGTCAGCTGTTCCAAAGTATTCGGTTGCTCCGACACGACGAAGTTGCTCGAACGTCTTACCGATACCTTTTCCTTCAAGTTGGGCAGGTGCCCTAGGTGCAGGCATAGGCATCCTATCTGTGATGTGCGTCATGGCAGTCATAAACTACCCAAACATAGTCTGGACAGCTGGGTTCTCCATGTCAGCTGGGTTAAACTGAGGTGGCTCCATAGGTGGCTCAGGTATAAGTTGTTCTATTTCCGGGTTTCTTGCACCATCTCGGGGTGCAGCGACACTACTTTCTGCCACATACTCCTCATGTGGTCCAGACATCCTTACTTATCTTCTTCTCCTGAGGAGCAGAAGACACTATTAAATATACTGGAAAACACTAAGAATAGACTCGACATCCTAAGTACTATGTCTCTGTAGACTCAGTGAACCTAGAGCTCTGATACCACTAAACTGAGACGAATGAAATCGCCAAAACGAGATAAACGAATGCGGAAGTGAATTACTTAACTGGCAGCGGAATATGAAAATCACTGGAAATTAAAACTTTTTAAGCAAAGATCTTGAAACCATAAAACTCCTTTATCATAAACAAGATAAACAGTTTACATCATTGTGAAATCACCTCTCGAGTGATTATATACATCCAGATACAAAATCTCAAGGCTTAAAGCCAAAATATCAGACCTACTGACTCCTAGGACCTGAGAGTACAGAGACGACATAAGACAATCTAACTATAGGACCTGATAGTCAGTATCTCCACCTGAGATTCATTGCTGCCCCTGGTGTTGCTGCTGCTGATACTGCTCACCCTCGGATTGGTTTCTTTGTCCTCGACGTACACCTAAAAAGTTGAAACCTACGGGAGTGAAACAATCTGAATAATTGTCCCAGCGAGAGTTATAACTCTCCGCCAGAAGCTTTGTTATAGCAATCAAGGAATAACATAAGCAAGATAACTTCAAACATCAACAGCAAGTTTGATAATAAGTAAAACAACATTTACTCAGGCATTCACTTCATTAAAGCATATGAAGAACATATGTAGTAGGTACTTGAACAGATCATTAATGTAAACAATGTAACATCAATCATTGTTTCTCATAGTTTAACCTAAGCAGATATACTACGCGGTTGATTATGTTTTACAAACATTATTATGCCCCGCGGAGATGAGGTATACCGCTCATACTCCAACCGATCACTATTAAGTCGCATCGGTATCATACATAGGTCATCAAAAGAGCTAGATTCTTATGACCTCATCTTCTTCATTCAGTGTGAGGATCAACATGCAGGACATCTAGTGTCTCTGCTACTATAGCTTACCAGGGTATTCTGGCACTTCGCTATTAGAGTCACAGTGGCATTCTGTACTCTCTTTGCTATCGAAAGATCTCTTGTTTATCTCTCATCGATGCGGTATTTAAAGATTCCTTCGGGAGAATAGTGATACATCACCCCAGCATAAAACATAGTGAAGGGTTGATAGATTAAGGTACATCTACATCAATTCATGCACTAGGATGTAAGGATATTCACATCCATATTCCCCCACATACTCAAAAGTATGTGATCCAGGAGTTCCCTTAGGAAAACCTATTTCACCATCATTTAGCTTCTGACAATGATGGATCTATGATCAAGGCTTTACATGATATGATTGTACTTGATTAGTTAGGTACATTTCAGCATTCTTTTAGCATCAAGCATGTTTCCAAGCATTTAACTATTAAAACACTGCTATATAAGAAGAATACTAAATGTATCAATTCTAACTCACATCAGTTATCATATGGATATCAATTCTTAATCATTTCATTACCATGATTCAAGAATAGGGGTGTTCAAACCCTCAATTCATCATAAGTCATCTAATCAGCATGACCTTGATGTTACTCATGGCTCTTATAGCCCATTAATCTCATACGTTGTTACTTAAACATATGCATCCTAGCATATGTCACTATTCATAAAGCCTACAGCATGCTTTTAATGAATATTATATCATAACCCTTACCGGGCTATGATCATTCTCTTATAAGAACATGCATGGTTAACTCAATTGACAACAATGAATAATTTATTTCCAAATCAGCAATTTATAAAGCAGAAATAACCTTTCAATTCAAGGTTTGTACCTTCATGCCTTTACTAAGGCTAGGTTCCCTTATTTACACCAATTAGGTTTATCCAATCCCTTTCATTATAATTAGGAATAAAGATTCCTCATCTCATACTTTAATTATGAAGATTCATGCTTAGAATCATACCCTGGAATTAGGGTTTAATGTACATTTCATTACATCACCCTCAATTAGGGTTTACTATTCACATTACATGTTATTACCCTAGAATTAGGGTTTACTATTCACCTCATAGTGAATAGAGCCCATAGCATCATCATGTATGAAAATTATCATCATTGATGCCCTCAAATTAGGTTAAGATTCATTAATCATCATAATTAGGGTTTCCATGATCTCACCTTGATGGATCATACCCTAATCATGTACATTCTTACATATTGAAGGTATGTTACTTGATTCCCATTCATATTAGGAGCCTTCTCTCTCCTCTCAGTACTAGATGATGTTTACATCACTCTAGATTAGGTTGAGTCAAGTCAACTTAGATTAATATAAGTCAAGTCATCACCATTGTGGACATTAGGGTTTGCTTGATTAAGGGGTGTTGTCTACTTGAACCCTTTAGGAGTGCCTTGATAATGTTCACCATTAACCATAATATGGGTCAAGCTATTAATTACTTAACCCCTTAATGTCTTTAGGTATCATTAGGGTTTAGGTTAAACAATCATTGAACCATTTAAACCTTCAAAGCATTAAGTAATCATAACCCTAAAGTCCCCAAACGATTACACACTTTCAACCTCCAAACGGTCCTGAGACCATTTGGAAGTGTTGACCGTTTGGTTAGGTTGACTTCCAAACCGTTTAACTTGGTCACCCTCAAGACCGTTTGAATTTAAACGGTCTTGAGACCATTTCAACTTGTTGACCGTTTGAAAGAGTTGACTTTGAAACCGTTTGAATTGAAACGACCTTGAGATCGCATGAATCCAAATGACCTTGAGATCGATTGAGACCAAACGGTCTTGAGACCGTTTGGATTCAAATGGTCTTGAGACCGTTTGGTCCCAAACATCTCAAAACCGATTAGACCCAAAAAGTGCATCAACACTTGCAATCGATTAGGGTTTTCAAGGTTGAACCCCTTAATTGACCTCATATATGTTAACCACATATCAATTGAGCCAATTAGGGTTAGCCTTAAACAATTGGACACTCAATTGACCCTCGATTGATAACTAATTAGGGTTGAAACCAATTCAATTAGGGTTTGTAATCGATTAACCATCAACATTGATCAACATGAGTCTAATTGAAGTTGAACCCATCAATTGAAACTCAATTGGGCCCCAACTTGGCCCAAACGGTCTTGGGATCATTTGGACATCCTCCAAACGGTCTGGAGACCATTTTCCCAAAGTCACATCAAAATCTAAGTCAAAATGTCAAGGGTTGAACCCTAATTAAGTCTCAAATCAGCACTTTCAATTAATTCAACAACCTATTGTGATTGGACCTTCAATTGATTAAATTATCTTAACCCTAGACCTCCAAACGGTTTTGGGTGGTCACCAAACGGTCTTGAGACTGTTTGGGTGATTCCCAAACAGTTTTGAAACCGTTTGGACCACTCAACCCAAAGTTCAACAAAATCGATCCTTGAAATCATCAATTGAACCCGATTAGGGTTTAGAGGGTTGAAGTGCCTTCAACTTGTGATTGGTTTGCAATTAGATTATGATTCTTTGTAGATGATTAATTCAACATGTGTTCAGAAGACCTATAAACTGTCTTCCCTTGGTCAAACTTGCCAAACGGTCTTGGAGACCGTTTGAATCTAAACGGTCTTGCAAACCGCATGAAATCAAACGGTCTTGAGATCGTTTGATTTCAAACGGTCTTGCAAACCGTTTAGACCAAATGGTCTAAAGTAATTTGGTAAAGTAGCCTAGGAAATCACACCCATCATCTTCAACCTTAGAATAGGTCGGTTACTTCATGGTTTTGCTTGCAAAAGTGCAAGGAAGAGTGGGGAAGAAGAAGAACTAGCTACTTATTTGCAAGAACAAGGATATGCATAAGAAAGCAAAAGGTTTAGAGTTATAAAACCCACCTTAAGGTCGTTCCTAGAGCTCCAAGCTTCCAAGCTTCAAGCCTTTAATGGCATCTTGAGCTCCACAGGTCGTCCAAGGGTGCTTCTCTAAGGAAAGGTTGGGAAAAGTCGACTAGAAAGAGAAAGCTAAGTGAGAAAACCATAAAACCAACCTTGTAATCCACTTTCCTCCATGAATTCGAGCAAGAAGATGGTCCAAGCTGACCTAGCTTCTCCTTAGCCATTCTCCTCTGTTCCTAAGCTCTGCCTTAGTCGTTCCAATCAAGGTGATAAGTGATAGAAGAAAGGAAACGTTGCCTTTGGTTGCAAAGGAAAGTGTATAAGTACTTTGGGGTTATATCCAACATAAGGACAACTAGTTCTCCATTTCTCATCTAGGTCCCTCCTTTCTTATTTGCACGTCGCTTATCCTTATTTCTAAGGGAAAACTCCTTTTAAAACCAAGAACTAAAGGCAAAGAAAGTCAACTTATTACTAAGTTGCACATATATAAGGGTCTCCTTACTTACAACTTGGTGATTTAATCACAAAGGTGTCCCTTATTATATGATTAATCAGTTGAAGCGCCCCCTTCATCATTTTTACTCTAAATGATGCCAAGAGTCATAAAGATACTCTAGAAGGTGTATTTTACAAGTTTCACCCCACATTTTGGGTAAATTGCACTTTACACCAAAATTAGGTTTTTAAGCACAAGGATTGCCCCACAAGCTGCATCTCAGTGCCCAAGCTTGGGGAATCAATCACACTTCATCACATTCACTCTTATGATGTCTTAAAACTAAAGGAACATATTAAAATGTGTAAATTGCAAGTTAACCCTTCTAATTGGGTAATTTTCACATAGGTCCCTATATTACAAAACAATACTAAAACATTGTTTAAAAAGGACAGAAATGTAAACATATGTTCCTCAGGAGCTTTAATTACATACCACAAGATAATCACAAGTGTCTTAATTACATAATTAAGCAAAACACCTAGGGTTAGTCCATAACCCAGGTCAGGGATGTTACATTAGCAACCCAACCCAACAAAGTAGAGATCCCATAAATTGGGTTCAATGTGGTAATAATAAGTCTTTAGGTGAATTGGATGACGTTATGTATTTTTATTGATGCTTCTTGTAAGGACCCTTACCTCCGTTTCAGGCGTACCCTGTTTGCTTTGCCTAAACCCTGTGTTTAGAGGCTTTCCTAATCACCTGAGTTGTGATTAGGGTTTGTTTGTGCTTTGTTGAGAGGTTGGGGTGCAACTTACAATTTACTCAAGTTTTAGGGTTTTGTGTGCAAGTTTGTCACCTTGAGAGATATCTTTCTCTCTCCTTGCATCGTCTAGGGTTGAAAGGTTGGGCTAGGCTCTTTGTTTGAGTGGCTTTGGGCCTGGTTGGGCTGTGTTTTGCCTTGTTGAGCCTTGTTGGATCTTGGTATCGGGCTGGACCTTGGTGTATCGGCCAGGAGTGCTGGTTGTGTCGGGCAAGGGGTTGTATCGGCCATGGTGTGTCGGGTTTCCATGTTGGGTGACACACACCCTCTTGACCTAGCCTCATTTGTGTCACCATCTTTGGACATGTGGTTGTTGCTTTGCTAAGTGGGTGGCAAGTCATGGACAAGTGGTTTGGGGTGCTAGCATGTGGCATAACCCTTGGACAAGTGTGCTAGGGGCGGGTGCCACATTGCCTTGCTCTTCCCCTTCACCCCTTAGTATATAAACGAACCCCTCCTTTGCTTGCTAGGCTCTTTGGTTCCTTTAGTTGCTTCCCTTCCTTTAGTGGTCGAGCTAGGAGAAGAGTGGAGCAAGTGGTGGCCGATACAGCTGGTGTCTTGGGTGACACACCTTGCTATCTTACCCCTTTCCTTCTCTTGTGGTAGGTATCTCTCCCTTTCCTTGGCATCTTCTTCTTCTTCTTCTTCTTCGGCCATGGTGGTTATAAGTTGTTCTTCTTTGTGTTGGCCGAAGGTAGTGCCTTGGAGCTTAGAGCTTGGTGCTAGAAGCTTGGAGCTTTAGAGCTTGAGGTGGGTTACATAACTCCTAACCCTAGCTATACTACTTCTCTTTCATGTTGCATGCTATATGTGCTATCTTGATTGGTCATGTCATCTTTTAGCTATGTTTCTTACTTTAATGGTTATAAGGTTGCTTTAGATGTACCTTAGACTTTGTGGAGATGGTTATCTTGGGTTACCTTGGGTTGGCCGAACCATGGATGTGGAGTTCTTTGGGCAAAACCCCTCTCTCACATAGTTGTTGAGAGGTGATCCTAGGGTCTCCTATTCCAATGGTGAGTGGAGCTTTGGGTTGGTTGGATGATATGGTGATGGACCTCCTTGTTGCCCGATAGATGATGGAAGTTATGCAATACCCCTCTCTTACTTAATTGTCTTGAGAGGTGAGCTAACTCTCTTGAACTTTTAGGGTTTCTTGGTGGCAGTCTTGAGGTTGAAGATGACCAACCCGTCATGGTATTTGAACCCTTGCACGATACCCCTTTGATGTGTTCTGCCCGATATCCCTCTTCTAGGGATGAGTCTTGGGTGATATGCTAAGTGGTGTTCTGTTGACCCTTCTGACCGATATGAACCTCTACCCAATATGATGTTGTTGGGCGATATGCCTTTGACTGATATGGACCTTTGCTTTAGAGGGAGCTATTGGGCATTATGCCTTTGGTCGATATGCTTGGTAGACATCCCTAGTTTGAACGATAGGCTACCTTGGGTGCCATGGTGTCGTTTGATGGATGCCAGTAGTGTGCCTTGGGCGGTATGAGAGTTTCCTTGGGCACCATGTTGTGCTAGACAAGGGGTTGCTTGTTTGGAAGCATGGTTTTAACCTTGGGCGTTATGGTTGTGGGCGACACGGTCTTGATGGTTTCCCGGTATGGAAACCCTAACCCTAGATTAGGTGATAAGGTGTCTTGGCCGATAGGGTGAAGGTGATGCCTGATACACTCTTGTACCTGGATGCCCGATACCCTCTTGGTTCATGGCTGCACGACGCACCCTTGGTTCTAGTCTGCCTAATACCCTCCTTGTGCATGGGTGCATGTTTTGCTTGTGACTGATATGTGTGGATTGGCACCCTAGGTTTTGTGGTGACCGATAGCGTTTTGGGTGAGGGATATGACCCTACCCGATATCCCTTGGGTGAGGGATAGTGCTACCCGCCACACCTTTAGTGAGGGTAGGCGACACCTTTGGTGAGGGATGCGCCTAGCCCGGGAACCCTAGTTGATGAGATATGAAAGATAGGTTGTGACCAGTGACATGTTTGTTACCTAAGGTTGATGTTAAGTGAGATGATAAGATCATGGTTGTGTAACCTTTAAGGATGTATCCTTAGGGATGGTTGTGTTCATGATGTTATGAGATATAGGGCATGATGGATGCTCATGGTTTTATAATATTAATATAAGTTGTTTGACATACCATCTACAACTTTATGCTTCATGTGTTCATAATCATGAATGTTGTTCCAATCTTATGCACCTAAAATCTTAATGGCACATGTCCTCTAAAGATCTGTGTTTAGTGATCCAGATATCTCTCTTAATGAACATACTAACCATGCAGGTGTTATCAATTGAATTCATAGCCAGGTAAGAGCTATGAGGTGTATGTGTTTTGTAACATGTACCACCAATATGATGAGAAAGAACTAGTGACCTGATAAAGACTGAGTTCCTGATTGAGGTGTTATCCTCTAATGATGACATGAGGGATTATTATCCCATGATGATGATGATGATGATGATGATGATGAAGGCCTTGACAGGCAGTGGCATTATGTGGTGAGGGATTGAGATCCCATGGCAATATGATAATGGCAGCTATAGTGTGACACAATGTTGTTTATGTTTTATAACCTGGTTACCTCAACAATTCACCTAAAATATACTAATTAATTACAGTGGAACATTTCATGTAGTTTTGCCCTGGCCATAGATCCATCATCGTCAGTAGTTGGTGATGGTGAAACAGGTTTATCCCGCGGGATTACCTAGAGCGCATATTATTGAATATGTAGGGTTTCTCCTAGCCGAAAATAGGAGGATTAGAGTGCAACTTTGGTTGTAGACTCAGTATGGTTGGAGCATGGTGAACAGGCCCATGGCTCAGTATGATAGAGCATGAATGCGTTCATGGCTCAGGAGCACGGTGAATGGGCCTGTGGCTCAAGGTATGCTAGTGTCGAGACTTGTACCAAGGCGGGCTAGAGAAAAGGGGTAGCCTGCGGAGCTGACCCTGTGGATGAGGCCACTTAAGCAAGAGACTGCAGTCCTACTTTGGTTATCGTGCACTGACCAAGAGGAGGTGAGGTCGTGGAGTCCGGCTCTTCCATTGACCTTTTTATGGCACTGGTTTTGGGCTTCGCAGCCAAAGGTTGGATTTGAGTGGTACGGCTCACTTCCTCAGGGCATAATAAATCATAATCTAGCCGTATAGTATATACAGCTTGGGGAAAAACACAGAACATTGGTTGAGGCCTTACTTGTATAGTTGCTCTAGTTATATCTTGCAGTTATTTACACGTTCCTCATATTTTATGATAAGTTCTTATAAAGCTTGTCTTGTCAATCATGTTCCATAAAGGATATCTGGTTATATGTCTCCTGGACATCTGGGTAAGATTGTCAATAAGGTTAAGTTATGCTCAGTATGATGTACATATGAACTGCTTATAACAGTTATCTGCTTTACCTGTTCTAGCTTTTCTGAAGTTTTATAGTTCGGCGGAGAGTTATGTTTCTCGTTTGGACTGTGTGTCTCACCCCGCTGGTTTATAACCTTTTTAGGTGATCGTGCTAGACGTGGTGGTGGTCGTGAGGTTGCGGTCGAGTAGTAAGAAGAACAGTAGGAGGCAAGAGATGGATATGTTGTTGTTCTGGTCATTTTGTAGTAGAGTTTTAGAGTCATCCATGTACACTCAGGTCCTTGGAGGTGTTTTGACGACGTTTCACAATGCATAGCTGATGAAGATTTGTTTATCTTGTTGTTGGCCTGGTATGGCCTGTTCTGTACATATACAGGTGGTGAACTTTTTTTGCCTTTGTGACAGCAGGATCCTATGAACTGTGGACACATATTAAGGTTCATGTATGTTTATATAACATGTTTCCTTGAAGGATTAGGATCTGGATGTAATAGTTTCTTTATTATATGCTTTTCGAAATCAGTTTTAATTAACCTGTATTTCTGGTAACATGTGGTTTATGGATGTTCCACACGTTTTTGTGTGGCATTTCATTATCTGTGTGATAGCGGGATGTCACACTTCTTGCATCTATGTGTCTATCCCCTAGGAAACATGTTAGTGCTATGGTTGCAAGTTAGTAAGATATTAATCTCTAAATAGTGTCAAGTCTTAGGATAGGATGTTAGCAGTACATCTTTGAAGAATCCAACTAAGTGATATATGTTGTGTAGGCCGCAATAGGGGAATTGGGTTGTTTCTTGATGTCAATCATGATACATAATTTTTGGATGCATGTCCTTAATGCATCAAGTTTCTTCTCTGCCATGTTTTTGTTGTGTTGTTACCAACCTATACTCTTGCACCCAAGATTCAAGTTCAAGACTTTTGTTCACCTAGTTCCTATAGAGGTCAGAGTTGGATAACTCAAGTACATTCAAACCGAAAGATATCAATTGAAAGCATAATATGGAGGACTGATTGGCAGAACACATTACACATTAGACTTTATGAGAGCATCTAGTACATGGAGAAAATGTAGTTTTGTGTCTAGTGCAAATGGGGAAGAAGTTGTATCCCACATTAATCACTCCTAGAACTTTTGTGGTCCTTATATGTATGATCGCATGTGACACTAGTGCCCAACGGTCCTAGGGGAGAGTATGTTCACCTATTTGGTACATATGGTGAACAAAACACACACGCATGTATGGGCACACGTCATGCCACCCCTCGCCTGGCCTAGCCTGGCCTGGCCAAGCCAATGCTTGGGCTTATGGCATGTGACTTATGGATTGTGGGTTGTGGGAATTGTCTTATGTCTCTTTTTGAACTAGGATACAACTACGTAATTAATTAATTATTAATTTAATTAATTGTTTATTTCTGAAATGGATTTATTAAAGCTAATTGGAATTTTTCCTTACAAATTTTTCTGCAATATGTACAAGAGTGATCGAATGATTGCGTCTTAATGGGAATAGAGTTTCAATGCGTGTAAGACTATAAATAAGACTCTGGTCGTTAGCGTTAAATACATCTTTCAAACATACAGCCGTCATTGTTCGGGTATGTATTTTGTGAACCTTAACCAGTGTCTTCTCTAGCCGTTGCTTCCTAAGTTGCTGCGTGGAGATCTTCTCCTAAGTGTAGCAAGTTCTTCCTTCCTCTCTTCCAAGACGTGTTCTGCCAAATGGTGGTTCTTGTAGTCACTGAGCTGTACTGACAGTGTAAGTCGTTCCTCGTCTACATCGTTCATCGCTAGTAGGAGGTGATACAATCTCTTCTACATGTTCGTGATCGGGTTGACTAAAAGAACGATGCCTATCTAAAAAGGATTGTGGGTCGCTGATTTCTTTAAGTATATCACGTTCATTTTTCAATGAGTGATTTGGTTTGAGTTCCTAAGCTTTGTTTTTATTTTCTCTTATACAATTTATTCTTCTGCTTCTTATCTGGATCTAGTCTAAATTTATTAATTCATTTACACATGTTGTTGTATGTAATAATGTAATTAAAAATTAACAACAAGAAACATGTCGATTCCTTTACTGAACGGGATTGTGTCAGATCTCGCGGAAAATAACAATTGGCCATTGTGGGACTGTTTTTTGTCATTTTGGATTGTAGAACATGGTGTGAGTCGGGTTACATGAATCACTCTATCAAAATGATAAGTCTATCTGCTAGTGCCAACCAATGATGGATTTAGAAAATAATAATAGGGGGACTGAGTTAAACAAGTCACGTTAATATTTTCTAGGAAAGTAGATAAATATGTACTTATTGAAGATTTTTTAGTATATTATGAATGATTTCAACATTTAGATAATTTTTCACTTCAATTCAATAAACAATAAACATGATATCCGGAAATAGTTTAAATTGGATGGCACGAGGCAAGAACAAAATTTTGGACAAGGAAAGATGGAATATTAGCACATATTATGATAGATATTTCTACAAAGGTGATAGTTGGTGTATTAAATGATTAATTAAAATCTCACATTTGATTGAATTACAATAAAATATTACATAAACTAATATACAAATAAATTCATTCTTAAGATATTGATCAATGAACATTATAAGAAAATGGAATAAATTTAAGCAAGTTGTATACATGTATGTTATGTCTAAGATGTATCACGTTTGGTTCAAGGTATTGGCCATAGGAAAAGATTCTAACCCTGTTGGTGATCTCAACCCTACATTTTGGTAACGAAAGAAGTCAGATTGGAAGGAAATCCGTTCAGATTGACTTCCTTCAAACTAAGCATTATCTAAACCCGCCTAACAGATGTCTTTTTTCTATTCATCCATCGCACAACTCAGTGGCAGAGCCACACTTGGGCCGGGTGAGGCACAGACCTCACTTGACTTCACAATTAAAATTGTTTAATTGATGGTGTGTTCCGCAAAGTCTACGGGAAATCTATTTCATCTGAAAGCATGTGTGTGGGGCGTCCTTACAGCGTTGTAGGGATTTTTGCGCAGATAATAACTAAATGAAGGTTCAACAACCTGATGTCTAGCACACTGAGAATGGTTTGGCTGCTCGGGATCAGCCAGTGCCTACTGCCTAACCGTTGGAAAACGCGGTCAACGTTGCACAAATAAAATAACATACTGGGTCGTAACCAGGATTGCAATTAAGCTTCGATTGGTTTGTTGTAAATGGTCCGGAAAACTTATCAATTGGAGTTCCTAAAATAGTTTTTTTATGATTGGTTTAAAGTAATTATTGGAATTTGAGTTCTGTGACTTCCGGTGAGTTATAAAGTTACATACAAAGTAGAGTTTCTGAGTTCCTTCTTAAAAAGAACGGAAAATGAGTTCTATAAGAATTGACAACATTTCTTGTACAACTATATTTTTCATTCTTCATAAAAGACACGTACAAAATATTTATGACTATGAATGTTAGCGTGTGGATATAGTTTATTACAAAATCATAACATAATATGACAAAACATTATACACTACGAGAGGCACCATATAAAATATTTCACACAACAACTACCATTATCATTTTGGTCAATAAAATAAAAAATATACAAACACTATGAAAAAATAATCACATCGCACCATGTGACAAAAAATATGATTTATCTAACATATTTTTATATTCATGTTTAAATAATATGATGTGAAAAAATATTATGGATCATAATCATACGCAAAGAATATACTAAAAGTTAGTGTTGTATATATTGTTAAACAATGATGAACTGCGCTAAGAAATTGAACAAAGCATTTATGATAAAGTCGGCGTGGGGATTCCTGTCTACCAGCAATCCTATATGGAAAGAGCTTATGGAGGTGAAATACACAAGAGGGAGAACTATTAAGAAGACCGGGTCTGTGGTATGGAGATGCATATTGTCACAGATGGATAACATCAGATCTCATACAGCTATTGCCATTGGGGATGGAAGGAATATGAATGTGTGGCAGGATAGATGGATGCGGGGCGGTGGCAAACCAGTACTAAAACAAAACATGTCCATTGCACCGGAGCTTGAAGACCTGAAAGTGGCCGATATGGTGAGCCTAGATGGTGGATGGGACCTCCAGTTCATTGAAGTTGTATTCAACAAGGAAACAATTAACATTATCAGGAGCATGCCGCCCCCTATGATGCAAGAGCAACCAGATGAAAAGTACTGGGATAGTGCTTACCACGGAATCCCCACTGTTGAACAAGCATACACTTTTACTTGCAGCCAAGTTCAGGGACCTACACAACCTTGGGGTCGCATTTGGAGACTTCCTGTACCGGCAAGGATTAAATGTTTTATGTGGTTAATTAGGAACAAAAGTTTATTGACGGATGAGGAGAGAAGAAGAAGAGGGTTGGAAAATAGCGGGCAATGCTCCATTTTTCGAGTAGCCAGTGAAGATATAATACATGCTTTGAGAGACTGCCCAAGAGTTGCACAGGTTTGGAGAAAAATACAAGGCACCTGAGCAGATCCCGGGTCACAGCAGGACGAGGCCCAATGGCTATGGGACAACCTGGAATTGACTCAGTGGGCAACTGTGTTTGCTGTAACGGTGTGGAAGATTTGGAAGATGAGAAATGAGGCGATCTTCTGAGGCAAGCTAGTTCCGATCCAACAGATGTATACAGACATCCAGGCTGTTATCGCATAACTAAATAGGGTGTACAGACCCACCCAAGCGGAGCAAGATGGCACTGCAGGGGAGACACATAAGGGGGGGTGGAGGCCCCCTGCACAAGGAGTACTCCAGCTAAGTGTCGATGTAGCTGTAGATAAGAACTGAAGAATGCAGAGCACCAGCTTCATACTGAGCAGTGAGGGAAGGTGGCTTGATGGTGGAGCGGAGAAGCACCCGGGCGAAGATGTGCTCGAAGGGGAGCTGCTGGCATTGTTGCGAGCAACGCAGAGAGCATGCCGTTCAAGCTGGACCCCCCTTGAAATCGTGTCGGATTCAAAGTTGGTTGTGATGTTTGTCCTAGATCAAGCGGTAGTCCCACCAAAATATAGGAGAGTGGTGGCTTGAATTCAAAACAACTTAAGGGGATTGGAGGAATACATAATCATTAAGGTAACGAGAGAAGTTAATGGGTTGGCAGACAAAATGGCTAAGTGGTTCATCAAGATCCCACAAGAGGTGATGTATACGAGGGAATGCCCTCAGGAGATATATATATATATATATATATATATATATATATATATATATATATATATATATATATATATATATATATATATATATATATATATATATAACACATAAGATATAGATATCATTACAATAGTGTGTACATATAAAATGAAATAAAAAAATTATAATATGATTTGAACCATAATATTTTTATAAAAGAATATAATTATACCACATTAACATATTTTTACAAGAGCGACATCCGCATCATGGCCGTATTGATATTATTATAGTTAAAAAATATTATGATTAGTCACAAATATGATTCTTCCTTTATTTCTTTGATGTTCTTACTTTTTATATATCACATGTTTTAATCAGGGGACAAAGGTTCTTCGAAAACGTAAAAGTACTAAGAAATTTATTGTGCTGGTTTAGAACCTTTAAACAAAGGGAAACAAACAGTTAACTGCACCTTCTAGTCTCAAAATTCCCTTGTGACCCTCTGGACGATAAATGGTTAGTTGTATATTGGCATCTCACTTCACCACTTCGGGTGACCTCGACTCTTGAAGCCACCTAAAGATAGAATCAGTCTATAAGTTTGTATTTGGTTGGATGTATATAAAATGTCTAAGTATGATCGTGATGTAAAAATTACATTTTATGCTAGTAATTGCTCAACCAATAAGCAATTAAAACTGGCGGTACGTTCATACAGGTCATCAGTAACTAAGTAATGCGATCTTGTTTCTTAGAGCTAAACAAATGTCTGGTGAAGGAGCCATCTCTTTCTTGCTGTCTAATCTTTTTGGTGAGGGTTTTGTCCACTTTGTGGGTAGTAAGGAGGTGCTATGAAACAATTTTGTTCTTGTTGGACCATTTCGGTTGTGTAAGAAGGGAAACTTGTAAAAAACGCTTGGGTAGTAGCATTTGGCTATAACAAGAGTAAACAGGATTTCACCTTATAGTTAAGTTGATTTGGCAGCTATAGCAAGTGTAAACTCATTTTCCAGTTATAACTTTGTTCGTAAGTTTGTAAACATATGTTTCACAACGTATTTGTTAACTCCCAACTCATTTAAACGTCTAGTCATCGGCGTTCTTCGGCAGTGGTGCACGAATATCCAGTTCCAAACAATAAAAGATAACATTGTTGCTACTCTTTAATTAATCACTGACAAGTGACATCACTCGACTTATCTTTATTCCGAACTGTGGGACGTGCCCATTAAACATCATTAACGACAGTACTAGCGGTATAACCAGGAGCTACTTGGTCCGAGGATGAAAGGAGAACCCAGCTTGCCATCTAGAGACAGACACCCTCTCAGCAACCTTGCCCCTCCACGTACGCCTCATATCCTGCACAGGGAAAAACGCGAAAACAGAGATCGTCAAAGGTACGAAATGGCAGATTAAGAGGCGATATGACTAAATGCGATGTATTTCCTAGTGTTCTTAATTATCATATACTCAGATTCTCACACTTACTTGCTGCAGTCCACGTTCACGGAGATGGGGATTGGGAGCTTGACCTTGCACAGACCAGGGAGCCGGCCGGCGCGGTCGGGGCGCACGCCGAACGAAGGTCCAGTGTCCTTGAGGCACTGACAAACCGCTCGACGGTCCTGCACCGTCTGCGCCATGGAGTTCAGGCGATGCACCGCGCCGCAGCACTGCACAGTCGGCTGCGCCTCGCCTGTACCAAGGAGGTAGCCTCCGCAAGGCGCCAGGGCGCTCACCGCATCCCCGCATGACACCGCGACGGTCACCTGAGGTAGCCAAGCGGCCGCCACGGCCAAGGATAGCAGGACTGCCAGAAGCAGATGGACGGCAGGGCTGCTGCTCCAGGGACTGCCTCTTCCCATGGATGCCTTCTTGGTAAACGTCTGGGAAGAAGTAGGGGCTCCCTGCTTTGCTAGCTAGTAGTCACTGTCAGCTGGGAAGACGGCCTTGGTTGCTACCTATAAAATAGGCTCACTGTGCTTCCTTGCAGACAGAGAGCACGTATATATACAGCCATATAGGCTAAGGTGGTCAAGTAAGATGTTGGGAGAGTTAATCGCGTGACCAATGCTCCCAGCTACATTTCAACTGTATGGTTGGAAACTAGCTAAATACGGGAAGGCTGGGCCGGTATAATAGCTACCAGCCTACCGCACTCCTATCAAAAATGGTAAGGCTATCAATGTCCACTGAAGGGCAGCTGGAGCTGCCAAGTGCCAACTAACTAATCCATGGGTATCTTCTCTTGTATACGACATTTTAAATTAAATATACTCCCAACCAAAATCACATTCATTGACAAACTGTTCAAATTTGTTTCCAAAAAAATCTAGCTTGCTAACAAATATGGTGCTAGAGGACATGTAAGAAGCTGGAAGAGTAATCGCGTGACCGATGCTCCCACCTACAGTTCAACTGTGCCATCAGCAACTAGTAATATATGGGAAGGGTGGCCCGGTATCATAGCTGCCGTACTCGTATCAAAATGGTAAGACTATCAATGCAGTGGATGGCACTGATGGAGCGCGCTACCAGCTAATAAATCCATTGGTATCTTCTCTTGTATACACTCCACATTAGATTACTCCAAAACAAAAAATGAATTCGCTCAGATCGAACTGGGAGCAAATTTTCTATTCCGAGAGTGATGTTTCAAGTTGTGGCATTTAATCTCGACCCTATAAGCTCCCAATTATTTTTTTTTAGGAGTGAGCCTTTGGATTAGATGTAAAATTAGGATCACTCGCTACAGCAAATGCAACAGCATATTTGGAAGCGACCAAGCCTATTTATTTTATATATATGTCTCATGAGTTGTAAAATTGTATATTCGTTTTTCAGGCGTTTCTTAATGACGCGACTACTCTCTTTATAATTGCATTTATTCTATTTGTAGTTAACATTATTTTTTTACAATATATACTAATATACATAAAATCAATGTGGTTAAATAGATTTCTAGCACTTCTTCACATGTCAAATAAAAAATATTTACATCTCTCCCGCATGTGTTGTTGTTCACGCCCAGTAGTGCACGTTGTCCCCCATAATTGACACCTACTCTCCTGTCGTTTTTCTCTCTTTTCGCAATCACATTTTACTCCCTCTAGTCACTCGACATTCTCTCCTAATTGTGATTCTCTGTTATTAAAACTAGCAAAAAAGCAAGTGCTAAGCGCGTGATTTCCAATTGAGCATTGCTTCATTTAATACTGATAACTATAATTGTACACTTGAAGCATTATGATGCACCTAATTGATTCAAGTTATGCAAGAAAGGAAAGGTAGAAGTATAGATTTTGGAAGTAGTATGTATATCACATCAAGACTTTACAATGGAATCTCTGTAAAAACAGTTTGTAGAAGTAGTTTACAACATGAGCATGATATATACCATGAGCATTGTTAAAGTAGACATGCACAAATTGGAAAAGGATGATGATCCAGATCCAAATCCGGATGGAAAAGGATGATGATGTAACGTTGATAAAGTAGACATACACAAATTGGAAGAACTAGAAACTCAAGGTGGAGGATATTCTATATTGCAAAGATTTTTATGATCTGATAGAGGGACAAAAACCAGGGAATGTGTGTGGTGTGGATTGGAAGAAACTAAATAGAAAGATCATGAAATACTTAATATTTCTGTGTTCCATCATATCACAAAAGAGACCGATGCAAAAGATTTGTTGGAAAATCTCAAGAAATTCAATACTTGGAAAACTACCATAAATAAAGCTTTCTTTATCTAGAAGTTGGTGAACCTAAAGTATTGGGATGGTACAAGTATTGTCGAGCACATGAATAAATTTCAAGGCCTTGTAAATCAATTGGGTTCTATGAAGATGGTTCTTGATGAAAAACTCTATGTGATACTTCTTCTTACATGCTTGTGAACAACAGGAAGAATTTGTCTAAAGTCACCACCAACCACAACAACTTTTCCACCAAAAAAAATTGTATTGTTTGTCATATCTTTCAACAACAAATCAAGAGATTTAATTGCTTGCTTTTTTGTCATAGATACTTCATCCCAAATGATAAGATTCGTTCTGTAAAGTAACTCAGCCAAGCTACTTTGTACATATTTTTTGCACTTTGATGGTCAAAGGTATTTTAAACCTTAAATGTGTAGTTTGACCAGAAGGTAATAAAGAGGCTACCACACCATAGGATGTAGTTGCAAGTGCCATTTTTCCAGATGATCTTACTTTTGCAAGTAAAGCACGATATAGAAATATTTTTCCAGATCATCCTCGGCCATCAATAAAAAAGATTCCTTATTTTTCACAATCTATTCGATCAATTATAATTCTATAAGCACGACCTTGATCAGGATTTAGTTGTGAAATAGTCAAGATATTTTCATCAGACACAATAATATTCAATTCCTCGTCTACCTCTTTGTATGATACATCATGTTTGTCTTGAACAATAGATGGTAAGTCGAAGTCAGATAATAATTTTCCCATTGATTCTAAGCACATATCAATATATTTTAAAGTGCTACTATAATCATTCATCTGGTCCATTTTTTTACTACCACAAAAGTATTCACTCATTGGGGTTTTGAACTTTTCCCAAAGCTCTATAGGAGTAATTGAAGCACACTAGACTAACATAGTAGAAATTAATTGTCGAAGACTTGAAGGCATTTGAAATAGCACTGCTTCAGCAAGACATTCTTCTATACTATTAGAAGAATCTAATAAATTGGGCTTTTCAACTACTTCTTGGAATGTACAATATTGTGTTTCATTTACAGTCTTCAAATGATCAAAAGACTTTGCACCTCTAACATGATTCAATAAACAATGCATGTAATAATGTTCACCTTCAGTAGCCTTTGCAAATATTATTCTTCCAATTGAATTTCTTTTATTTCTTCTACTCCACTTAGAATTTTTGTCCCACACATAGTTCTCTAAAAATTTGTCAGATATGTACCTTCTAGCTTCCTCATCAATATTATTTACCTTAAAATATTCAGTAAGCATTGTTTTTGAAAAACTATCACTTTGTATAATTGTTGACAAATTTTGATTTTCATGGAATGTAACTGTTTGCATGTCCTCAAGATGAAGTTGTAAACATGTTATAGACGGGTGTATTTCACTCAATAGAAATTGGTAAATTCTCCGTGTAGCTTCATGTGGTGATACTCATCTTCCATGTACAAATTGTGCAATTCCATCATGCATATTCTTATTATGCTTGTCATTCACTTGAAAGAAGGCATGGCCATGTCCTTTATATATGTACTTGTACAAATATTTGACTGATTTAATAGAAGAACAAATCTTGACATTCATATGACAATTGTATTTAGCTAATAAGTAAGGATTGTATGGAACAATTCATCAATTGTCAACTATTGTAGAAGTTTTTGTTGTCAAATTATTTGTCTATCTTCGTAGATATAGAGGGTAGGAACTTTCAGTCTGTGTCGTTATTGAGAAGAAATCTTTTGGGTTTCATCATCCATTTTCCATGCACACATTGTTAGGGTTTAAGGATCCACATGGCCCATGTACCATATGTTTCAATACCATCTTATGTAGATGTGGATTCAAACATTTTTCAGATATTTCAGCAGAAACAAATTGGTCATATACATATGGTGTTCTAATATTTTGATTTTTCTCCAATATGATAAGAAAATGTGCATGGGACAGTCCTCTTTTTTATACTCTATGACATAAATATAGCCAATGATATGTCCAAATATATATCCTTTGAAAAGAACAATTTTCAACTCTTCAATTTTTGTTTTGAATACTCTAGAAATCGTATGTGGCCAATTTTGTGGTTCTTCAAAACATAATATCTCTTCTTTTACCTCATCCCATGATGGGTTGCATGTAAAAGTTAGAAAGATATCAGGTTTTCCATATTTTTGAACTGATGCCATTGCATCAAGATAATGATGTCTCATATCTCGAGGACCACCAATGAAAGAAACTGAAAGAATGAATTTCTTACCAACCATATTACCACTATTTTTCCATGATTGTAGCTATCAACAATTTCTTGATATAAATCAGCTCATATTTTTTGTTGATCTCTTCTGATATAATCCAAGCGACTTCTTTCAAGTTTGATGTACATGTCAACAATATATTATTGTAGGATTCTACCAAATCGTATTAAAATTGAATTATCATTAGCTTTGCTTTGTAGTTTGTAGCAATAATATTCATGACATGACACACATTTCTTCCTTTTTGTTTTACTTTCTAGAGTTGAACATAAAAATAAAAAATAAATAAATAGGTGTTAATTAATAAGTAAATATGGCCTAGTTTATAAATATTACCTCTTTGTTCTTGTTGAAAGAGTGCATCTATGTCACTAAAACGTAATAGATCAAATGATGTACCACTAATCATCCATTGACCAGTCTTTTTATCTCTTTGTGAAATACCTTCATGCCAACCAATTTCACCTCACGAAAACAATAGTGGATATTGCAAAGGATCATAACATATATAATAATAATAATGAAAACAATGACTACTACCAGTATGCGTTTAGACCTGAATATCACGCTGAAAATTTATGTTACTATTGTTTCCATCCTCACTTTTAATCCAAATTGCATCTACTTGTGAAGATGTTGGTGCATTCTGGACACCTTGATGTACTGTTGGATTTGACTTGATAAATATCTGAACATTTTGGGGACTGTTGAGATCCTTTAAGGCTCGAAAGAACTTTGAGTAAGGATTTTTCGATGAAGTATTGACTAATATCCTTAAAACATCTTCCTTTATCTGGGATGACTTTTGTAATCGGTTTTTTATCTCATGATCAACTGTAGATGCGATGGTTGGCCATCCTCTGGTATCATATTATTTATAAAATGATATATTTTCCCTTGCACCTTGATGTGTAGATTCCTTTATTTCTCTTAGAAAGATTTTTATCCTCATGCACACCCATAGATGTAAAAGCAAATGCATTGTTGTAAGTTCTTATGTATTGTCTGAATTGAACAACCTCTTCATTTTATGAGGTATACATGAACAACAGATCTGAAGGAATATCATTTGTTGCCAAAACAATTTCTCCATCATAACAACAAAATGTATTCACTTCATACGGAAATCTCTTTGCACTGCATTTGTCACAATTTTTTCAACTCGGAAGCATGTATGTCTCTCTAGGTATCACTAAATCTATTATAAAAAAAAATTGTCATGTGGTCATTTTTGTTTTGATTTTTGCTGAGGTTGTAAGGGAATTCAATTCAATAATCGTTGACGAAGATACAAATACCCAAGGGCCACGAATCTTAGATGGTAAGCATTGTTTTTCTGAACATCCAAGTATTGAAGTCATTGGAGAAGGCAATGATGCATATATATTCATTTGTTTGGAAGTTTCATTGCTTTTTTCAAATTTTCTTCTTACATAATTTTGTCTATCTTCTTCACGCTTTAATGCATTTTTCTTGTCTAAAAGGTTAGAATAATAATATCTTCTCTTTTTTTGCATTATTTCTTTCTTCTCCTCCAGTATCTCTGAATATTTCATCCTACAAAAAATAAATATGAATATATTTTGAAAATATGGCAAAGCTGGCTCAACGTATGCTGACACTCCAAGATGAAAGTTTTAAATACAGGTATTAAGGTCGATCTATGGTCACGTGGGGTTGAAACACGAGAGTGCCTACCTCCGAGCCGAGCCACCCTTTCTTTCAAGTGGGCTCTGAGTCAGTTATAGAATATGACCTTGGCTATAGGTCCCATAGGTCATTCTTCGTGAGAAGTCCCAAAACTCCACTGAGAAAGCCTAGACCAAAGGTTCCTAATAGCCTAGGAGGGCTTAGCCCTCGATTGTAATGGCGCTCTCTTAGGACATGTACCCGTCCATCCTTCCTGTTGGAGTCAAGTAGTCCCCTTCCATGGGTTGGGTTGATGTGGTGGTGAACCTCTCATTCGTTTTCAGTGCTCTCCGTGATGGGAAACCTTCACGCACGGTTCGGAGAGTACTAAAAATGAATGAGAGGTTCAACACCACATCATTGCAAGGGGAGCTCGCTTGATTTGCAGATTGGTCCGACTCATAATTCACTTCTTTAATTATATTTTTTTATACACACTTATTCTTCAAAATAAATAAAAAATATCATAAGTTGTTAACTATGTAAATATCTACTCATATAATAATATTCTAAGATGTATCTTTTAATAATGCCTATAATTGTGTAGGAGAGCCTAAATCAAGATTCATTTTATTCAAGAATAGAATATCTCACACGAACTCTTCAGTTATCGTACCTCCTTAGTGCTTCCTCACTCTTTCGTTTGTAGTATAAGAATATAACATGCCTAAAAATCACAGTTGTCTCTCTTGTAGAGCATGGTCAAGTATCCTAGAACCCACAACGTCGTGGAAACTTGTATGTCAGGATATAACGCTAACGCTAAGCACCGTCTTGTGGACATCCATCATGTCAAAAAGACATGCATTATTGCACATTACATTTCAACAATTTCTTCTCATATCAGCTAGCATGAATCAAGTATTTGTAGAATTATTTACATGCTATAATTGTGACTCAAAATCGTTATGAACTTGTAAACAAAACAGATACGTAGGAAATGAAATAACTAGTTATGTAACTTTATTAAACAACATGATAAATTATTCCTATAACATATAGTTAATGTTAACGAAGTGAGTATCTAATTTATTGGAAACAAAAATAAATTGCATCAAGCATCAACATTGCCAATGTGGTCCACACCCTGTCGGCTAAATAAGATGCACCACATCATGCAGTAATCTCAGACACTTTATTTGTTGATTGTTCAGCCGACATCTTTCTCCATAACCGATTTGTGGGCTACTGTGAAATTGACCTGAAAAAGAAAAAATACACCAACGTTATATTTAAACAACCACAATCTCTGCTTTTTAGTGGCAGTCCCCTTTAAATATGATAGGGCTCGTGATACATTATTGGTATGGAAACTTATTAATGTTGGCATGTTATATACCGATTATATAAATTGTATATTGAGAAGTGCAATGAGCAGAAATCCATAATAAATGAAAGACTGATGACAGACAATGCGAAAGCCAAGGTAATATACTTGGAAAAAATAAGAGGCGGTTAAACAAAGGAACAATGCGGTGCCCTCATTATCCGTTCACCTCCAAGGCCTAATGGTCCCCAGCAATCAAATTCTCCAGAAACCCCCACATGCGCTGCTCTTGCCTCCTCCGATTGACCCGAGTCCGCTGTTTATAATACAACACACCATCTCATACATTCATCATCAGTTGCATAGCACCAAACCAAGAACCCTTCAGTCCTTGCTTGCGTTGTCGCTATTGGGAAACAATAATAAAAAGTAAGCGCACAGACTGATATGTTGATGAGCAAACGATTAAGCAAGCAGACTGGTATGTCGATGAGCAGACAAGCTCTCTGGTTGATTCCCTTATAGGGATATAGACACAACTTCTCCTCCCCCATTTGTCCAATAATCTTCTCTTCTCTCAGAGGTGTCATTGACCCTCTTTTTGTTAATTTGTTCTTCCAGCAGTCTGAGTGTGCCTTCAGTTGCAAGTATTGACGCTGACGTATGTTGTAGGCCTTGAAGTGTCACATGTTGTAGATGCAAAGCCGCCACCCGTCGTACTTGCATGATGTCATGCCTCAAGTACCATACTATCCTCCCTCCCTCACTGTTTGTTGGCATTCCTTTCATATTGCCGAGCAAGTAGGACTTAGTGTTGTTTAAAATAGGTTATTGTCGTTTATGCAACAGCGTCAGGTGCAATTTAATTAACAGTGCAGGCAGATCCAAGATAAAATTCGAAGAACAAAATTAAGATTTAGATTCACAAACCAGATCAACGAACGTGTTACTTAAAGAAACCAGTGCCCAGCAATCCTCGCAGATAGGCACCGTTCTCCCAGTCTCGATCCGGCATGAACCTGGAAGTTGCACGTCTTGCTCGCGCACGTCGCACTGCTACCAGTGCAGCACAGCCACCGCAGGTACCACCGCCTGACAGCTGCGTCTGAAGGGAAGGACGACGAGTCTCGCTTCGCACAGGAGGACAACTCCGCAAAGCAACTCTGGGGACGACGACTCTCGCACTCGGGATTAGGGTTCACAAAACACACGGCGGCAGAAAAACTATTTTCGGTGTGTTTAACCCTAATGACCGGAGTCATATAAATAGTCACGTACGTCCCTAATCCTATTCCCAGTTAGACGCAACACTCGGTTGCTCTCGTACACAATACGGGAATAATCCGTAAAAGAGAAACACTTTCTAATTAGGATTTAAGAAATCCGAATAAGAAAGCAACAATTAATTACACGAGTAATTAATTACGAAGTTGTATCCTAGTGCAAAAAGAAGACGGAAGACGGAAGACATTCTCCACAATCCACAAGCCCCAAGCCCGAGCCCGGCCCGGCCAGGCGAGGCGTGGCGTGGCGCGCGCGCGCGTGCGTGCGTTGTGATGTGGTAACCCCACCCACCAAGGAGGTGAGCATACCTCCTTCCTAGGACTCCTTTGGACACTAGTGCCCCATGTGATCCTACATATGAGGACCACAAAAGTTCTAGGTGTGAGCAATATGGGATAAAACTTCTTTGCCATTTGCACTAGAAACAACACTACATTCTCACATGTACTTGCTGCACTACATTGGGCTTAACCCATGCTAAATAAGTGATTACCACAATAGCCTAGCTACATAAATGAGCTGCTACAGTAACTAGCTAATAGCTACAGCAGTTACGTAACTAACAGCTAACGATAATCAGTTATCTAACAATCCCCCACAAAGTCCAATGTGTAGTGTGCTCTACCATTCAGTCCTCCATATTGTGCTTTCAGCAGATACCTTTCGGTTTGAATCTACCTGAGTCATCCAACTGTGACCCTCGTAGGAACTAGGTGAACAAAAGTCTTGAACCTGAACCTTGGGTACAAGAGTATAGGTTGGTAACAACATAATAAAGACATGGTATAAAAGAAAAACAATGCATTAAGGCCATGCATACAAAATATAAATCATGATTGATAACAGAGAACAACCCAATTCTCCTGTTGCAGCCTACACAACATCAATCACTTAGCTGGAGTCTCCAAGGATGTACTGCTAACATCCTGTCCTAAGACTTGACACCATTAAGAGACTAATCTCTTACTAACTTGCAGTCATGACACTAACAGGTTTCCCAGGGAATAGACACACAGATGCAAGAAGCATCAAACAAGAATACATAGTGTCATCTGATTTACCCGACAGCTTGTTATTACCACATTGAACCCAATTTGTGGGATCTCCACTCTTTTGGGTTGGGTTGCTACTGCCTGCAAATCTATAGGGGTTTCAGTCCCATTCCCAACCTGGATTTTTCCACTAAAGCCAAGGTAAGACCTTTAGTGAAAGGATCAGCTGTATTATCTTTGGTACCGACGTAGTCCACAGCCACGACCCCATTAGACACTAACTCCCTTACAGATTTCAATCTGACTTGGATGTGTCTACGCTGTTTTTGATTGTACTTGGAACTCTTTATCTTAGCAATAGTTGTAGTGCTGTCACAGTGAACTGAAATTGTAGGAAGCGGCTTCATTACCATAGGTAAACTAGACATAAGTCCATGTAGCCATTCAGCTTCCAATCCAGTTTCATCTAAAGCACACAACTCTGCCTCAAAAGTGGACCGAGACAATATGGTATGTTTCTTAGACCTCCAGGAAACAACTTCTCCTCCCAACAGGAATACTTATCCTGAGACACCATTACTCCCAGAATTCACGGCAATCCAGCTTGCATCACAATATCCTTCGACTACGGAAGGATGTTTATCATAATGCAGCCCAAGGGAACGTGTTCCCTTGATATACCTCAGAACTCTGTCAAGAGCTTCCCAATGGGTCTTGTCGGGACAACTGGTGTATCTACTTAACTTGTTCACGGCAAACGCAATGTCTGGACGTGTACAGTTCATAAGATACATCAAACTTCCGATAATCTGAGAGTATCGTAATTGAGACACTGGAACCCCAGTCTCATTCTTGAACAAGGGTTTGGATGAATCATATGGAGTCTTAACAGGTTTACGTGATGTGTACTCAAACCTCTCCAGTATCTTCTCAACATAGTGAGACTGAGAGAGAGTTATACCATCAGTAGACCTTATGATTTTAAGCCCTAAAATCACATCAGCGACACCCATATCCTTCATCTCAAACTTGCTACACAAGAATGACTTTGTCTCTTTTACTACTTTCATATCGGAACCAAAAAGCAGGATATCATCGACGTATAAGCATAACAAAATGAATCCATTATCGACAACCTTACAGTAGAGACACTTATCAAATTCATTAGAAATAAAGCCAAACGATGATATCACAGAATCAAACTTCTCATGCCATTGCTTAGGGGCTTGTTTCAAGCCATATAATGACTTAACAAGTTTACACACTTTGGACTCATTCCCACGACCCACAAATCCCTCAGGTTGTTCCATATATATCTCTTCTTGAAGATCACCGTGTAAGAATGCGGTCTTCACATCCATCTGATGGATATAGAGATTATAAATGGAAGCCAATGCTATAAGCACTTGGATTGTGGTCATACGGGAAACAGGTGAATAGGTATCAAAATAATCTATTCCTTCCCTTTGTGTGTAACCCTTAGCAACTAACCTAGCCTTATACTTATTGATTGTCCCGTCTGCATTAAGTTTCTTCTTAAAAATCCATTTGCAACCAACTGCAGAACAACCAGGAGGCAAATCCACCAATTCCCAAGTTCCATTCGAGAGAATTGATTGGATTTCATCATTAACGACTTCTTTCCAAAACTTAGCTTCTGGAGATTCCATAGCTTGTTTGAAAGTAACAGGATCATCCTCAACATTGTAAGTGAGAAACTCACTTCCAAAGTCCTTTGATGTCCTAGGTCGTTTACTTCTCCTTGGTTCAACTATTTCTTCAGAATCATCAGATTCAGAAATAGCTTGTTATGAGTCACCCCCCACATTTGTCATCCTTTCCACGTGCTCGGGAATGGAACCTGTGGTAAATGAATCTTCTTGAGAAACTTCATTGGGCACACCAGTTTTCATAGGAAACACATCCTCAAAGAATGTAGCATCACATAATTCCACAATTGTATTGACCTCAATGCCAGAGATATCTGATTTTACAATCAGGAATCTATAAGCATAACTTGTCTCTACATAACCTAAGAATATGGCATCAACCGTTTTCGGTCCTAATTTCTTCCTTTTGTGTTCAGGGACAAGTACCTTAGCAAGGCACCCCCACACTCGAAGATATTTAAGACTCGGTTTCCTTCCTCTCCATAACTCAAACGGACTACTCTCTGAATGTTTATGGGGAACTCTATTCAGAATATGGCAAGCCGTATTCAAGGCTTCCCCCCACATAAAGTTGGGTAATCCAGATGTTTGGAGTAAGGTATTTACCATATCTATTAAGGTTTGGTTTTTACGTTCAGCTATTCCATTTGATTGTGGTGAATAAGGAGCAGTTACCTCATGAACTATACCATGTAATTGGCAAAATTCCAAAAACAAATTCGAGGTATACTCTCCTCCCCTATCAGACCTTAATCGCTTAAGTACTTTACCGGTTTGAGTTTCAGCTTCTTTCTTATAAATTTGAAATTTATCCAATGCCTCATCTTTACTTCTAAGTAAATAGACATAACAGTATCTACTCGCATCGTCAATAAAAGTTATAAAATAACACTTTTGATCTCTCGTAGCAACACCATTAAATTCACAGATATCTGTATGAACTAAATCCAAAATTTCCAAATTCCTATTCACAGAATGAAAAGGTTTCCTAGGCAATTTAGCTTGTACACATATTTCACATTTATTGTTGCTAACTTCAGATTTAGGGATCAAATCTAGATTCATCATACGCTTCATTGAGGCAACATTAACATGTCCCAAACGTGAATGCCATACATCGAATGAAACAAGATTCATGCAAACAGAACTATAATCATTCAAATTTAAAACGGAATTTGAAACAGGTTCAACATGAATCTTAAACAAGTTCTCCACGTCACATAAGTACCCCTTGCCAAAAAACAAAGAATCACGAAGACGTGTAATAATAGCCTTATTACATTTACAGTCTACTCTATAACCTTCTCTAACTAATATGACGCCACTAAGGATATTGCGTCGAATGGTTGGAACATGTCTGACCCTGTTAAGAGTCAAAACCTTCCCCGAAGGGAACTTCAAGTCCACCCGTCCTTCGCCTTTGACTTCTGCAGAGCTGGAATCGCCCAAAGTCACGGATCGACCTCGAGAGGCCTGATAAGACACAAACAGGGATTTATCAGCACATACATGTACATTAGCCCCAGTGTCAATTATCCAATAAAGAGGTTCAAATATAGAGAGAATTTCAGGTTTAATAGACACATACCCATCATTGAGGTTCAAGGATGTAGTCATCATGTTGACCACAGCCTCCTCAGTTGCAGATGCGGTAGCTTTCTTTGCCTTCTTATTAGGACAATCCTTGTTCCAGTGGCCAACCTGTCCACAAGTCCAACAAGGTTTGTTCTTCGGTTTCTTTTGGATCTTTGCCTTGGGTTTATGTGCATTCTTAGATTTCTTATCTTTGGTATTTTTCGTAGAAGTAAGATTAACAGTTGGATTAGCATCAGTAGGCACCTTGACCCCTATCTCCTTTAAGTGTTCTTCTTGTATATTAATATCCATCATTAATTCATCCATGGTGTGTGTCCCTTTACGATGCTTCAGAGACATACCAAACGATTCCCAAGACTTAGAGAATTTTTCTATGATAGACATAACAACGAATTTCTCAGGCAACACCATCTTGGCATCTGAGAGTTCATGAACTAGGAGTTGTAGATCGTGTGTTTGATCAGAAACTGACTTACCCTCAACCATCTGAAACTTAAGAAATTTAGACACACAGTATTTTTCAACACCCTGATTTTCAGTGCTAAAATTCTTAACTAGCAATTCCCATAAAACCTTGGACGTAGTGACCGGCGGCTTTGAGTAAGAGTCATACAGTTTGTTATTTAAACCAAACAGAATCAACCCGCGGCACGTTTTATCACCCTTCTTCCAATTAGTAATAATGTTTGCATTATCAGGAATTGTGTCATCAAATACATGTTCAGTTTCAATTAAATACTAATCATATCCCGTAATATTTAGCCAAATTTCCATACGACTCTACCAACGGGCAAAGTTCGTACCAGTAAACTTTTCAGGCATATTGGTTGTATCAATCCTACATCCCGAATTACCCTGACCGGCCATGTTAATTAACGACAGAAACTGGTTTCTTTAAGACTGTTGTTTAAAATAGGTTATTGTCGTTTATGCAACGGCGTCAGGTGCAATTTAATTAACAGTGCAGGCAGATCCAAGATAAAATTCGAAGAACAAGCAATGAAGGAGAACAAAATTAAGATTTAGATTCGCAAACCAGATCGTTCGTTGAGAAACGAACGTGTTACTTAAAGAAACCAGTGCCCGGCAATCCTCGCAGATAGGCACCGTTCTCCCAGTCTCGATCCGGCACGAACCTGGAAGTTGCACGTCTTGCTCGCGCATGTCGCACTGCTACCAGTGCAGCACAGCCACCGCAGGTACCACCGCCTGACAGCTGCGTCTGAAGGGAAGGACGACGAGTCTCGCTTCGCACAGGAGGACAACTCCGCAAAGCAACTCCGGGGACGACGACTCTCGCACTCGGGATTAGGGTTCACAAAACACACGGCGGCAGAAAAACTATTTTCGGTGTGTTTAACCCTAATGACCGGAGTCATATAAATAGTCACGTACGTCCCTAATCCTATTCCCAGTTAGACGCAACACTCGGTTGCTCTCGTACACAATACGGGAATAATCCGTAAAAGAATAAATGCTCGAGCCCGAGCCCGAGCCCGAGCCCGAGCCCGGCCCGGCCAGGCGAGGCGAGGTGTGGCGTGGCGCGCGCGCGTGCGTGCGTTGTGATGTGGTAACCCCACCCACCAAGGAGGTGAGCATACCTCCTTTCTAGGACTCCTTTGGACACTAGTGCCCCATGTGATCCTACATATGAGGACCACAAAAGTTCTAGGTGTGAGCAATATGGGATAAAACTTCTTTGCCATTTGCACTAGAAACAACACTACATTCTCACATGTACTTGCAGCACTACATTGGGCTTAACCCATGCTAAATAAGTGATTACCACAATAGCCTAGCTACATAAATGAGCTGCTACAGTAACTAGCTAATAGCTACAGCAGTTACGTAACTAACAGCTAACGATAATCAGTTATCTAACACTTAGTTTCATATAAGATGTTTAAAGGCGGGTGCAGGTTTGGTTTTGTAAATTCAATAATCTATACGATGCTTTTAGCTTTGGAGATGTTTGTGAGCTAGCTGCAATAAGCGAGGTCTCACTAGTACAAAACCTGTTGTCCCCTACATGAATTCTTGTAGCAATATGTAAAACGACTAGGACAAAACTTGTAGCGAACCAAAAACTCGTAGCCATTTTTTGGTAGTCATTGACTTCGTAGCCAGTTTGTTTCTGCTACAACAGATCTTGTAGCAAGGTAGACACTTGTAGCAACTATATCTAATAGAATTTATAATAAAAAAAAGCATTGTCTACAACAATATATATAGCAGAACGAGACAGCCACTTCACAAAAGACCATCCACATATGACATATTTGAAATTGATATCACATTTAGATTCCTATATTAAGATCACATAACCTACCAATATGCAAAAATACGTTTTTTCTTCAAGACAATATTTTATTGATAATGATGTACGTTACAGAACATTATCCAGAGTTTGATGCTCCGATGTTGTACAACATAAAAGTTGCTGCTCATAATGGCTTTTGACCAAAATATAGTAAGAGTTTTTGACACAAAATGGATAGTGCAACACGGATAAGTGCAACAACATCTGTTTTGGTACACAACACAAGACAACATTTCTCCATTCAAAATCACAAAAAGATGATATTTTTGCAGACAAATACGTATTTCACTAGTGTACGAGCAACCATATCTTTCTTCTAAACCTGCAATGCATACAGAAACTAAAGATATAAGAAAAATCATTAACATTTAATATATTTTAAGCATTCAAAATCACAAAAACTCCATGTTACAGCCAACATACTTTTTGTCCCTCGAGAATCATTCAGCCATTCAAAACCCCACCAAAAGTCATGTTGCTTCAATTATAGTATGAACAACCATATCCGTCTTTTAAACCTGAAATTCATACATGAAACAAAATGCGTAAGAAATTGTGGTGTGTCATATGTAACATCTATTAAAAATTATAAAAAAATATAATATTGTTTCAGTCACATATGTTTCTTGTAGTAGTGATTTCTATTTAAGAAGAATTAGCCATAAAAATTTACATAAAAGGTAAACATTAGTTTTCTTATTAATTTTTCTTCATGTCTCATTACTTAATTATAGTTTAGCAATCAGAATTATAGTTC
Source organism: Alisma plantago-aquatica (assembly GCA_963693085.1). Classification (NCBI taxonomy): domain Eukaryota; kingdom Viridiplantae; phylum Streptophyta; class Magnoliopsida; order Alismatales; family Alismataceae; genus Alisma; species Alisma plantago-aquatica. The sequence continues at coordinate 1,454,573,266 of OY856409.1, forward strand.
AACAATTGATAAATGAGTTTGATTCATAAAAATGACTATCGCCATCTCAAAGTACATAAGTGTTTGTAAGAATAACATCAGTGGTGAAAAGAGTCGAGAAGACAGTTGTTGTTCAAGCATAGCACATCTGAATTTAGGTAAACAAATGAAAGACATAAGTCCATGAACCTTAAAAAAAAGTGGTCAATGATGTAAGGGGCACCATTAAGCGAACACAATAAAACCTCACAGACTAGGTTAGTAACCCACTATCGGGTAGCACAACTATAACAAAGTTCACCAACCAAACGATAATCATGTTTGATTGAACTTAAACAGGTGTGTTCAAAGAAACAAAGAAGGCCCAATCAGATCAGATTAGGCTCCATACTTTAACATAGAACCAATATTGTTTGGGGTGTTGTCCTCTAAATGATATGGTCATGAGGAGGAAACTGCAAGACAAGGAAATAAAAAATGGGAGTCAAGAAACTGGGACGGGCATATATATAAGCAAGACTACATTGACCACCTACTGTTAATATCTTTTAGAGTTGTCAACTACTTCATGAAAAGCATAGCATCTCATGGAAGTAATTGTAATAAACCAACTTCATCAAGAGATTATGAAAGTGATAAACTTGCATAGGCTAATGAAAGAACCTCAGAACTCATCTAAAGCTTGTCTTCATAATACATTCTAATTGGATATAAGAAAGTCATTGTTTTGTATACAATATAAATTTAATGAAAAGATATACATTAGGAGATTCCAGATTTTCTTATCTAATGGACCATATTACATGTAAAGAGACAACATGCATTAGATATATAGAACTTGGTTTTAAGAAACAAAAGCCTGCACAAATTTCTTACAGGTGATGAGTAGAATCTTGATCGATGTAAAACTTGTGGATCTCGACCATAAGTGGTTGATGGCCCTGATCTTCCAAACTAAAAATAGAAGAAAGAATAATGTATCATGTCCAATTATGATACAACACTAGCTTTTTTAAACAAATATAAACATAAGATATATTGTATGGAAAGACTTAGTATGTCACCTGTTCACCATGTTGATCTAAATTAGCACGTAATTCTACAATCATACGGTCTTTTTCTTGTATCTCACGATCTTTATCTTGTATCTCACGGTCTTTATCTTGTAGTTGGACATGAAGATTCACATTTGCATCTTTATTTGTTGCATCTATAGTAACTTCATCTCTTAATATTCTTCTAGAAATCCCAGCACTAAACCCTCTTTCACAACCTCCATGATGTCACCCATAGGTATCATCCATGACTAGGATAAATTCCAATGGGTCTTTAGTGTTCTCCACATCAAGTTCTATGCTTCTCTTTTCCAACTTTTCCTAAAGACAAATGTACATCAATAAAAATAAAATAAAAATATCCACATCATACTAACACAGAATGTAGCAAACTTACACAATACTCCTTTGTTAATTCATCTTTAAAGTTTCCAATTTTGTCTTTGTGACAATATATATACACTCCAAATAACCCAGGATCCCTTCCACTTTGAACCTACAAATAAATTATTCATTATTATTGTACAAAACTCTAATTATATAAGAATTTATTCAGAAATAAGTACCAAATCATGTTCAACTTCAACATATGATTTTGACCTTGTTGTGTGTGTGTTGGATGTGGACCTTTGTGGTTTTTTTTGTTTCTTTCAGCCTCGGCCTATAAGATGTAAAAATATGAAATAAAGGTTAATATATTGCACATAAGATATGGCTGAACCTAACATATGATAAGTAAGATAGTAGTACATTAGTTGTAGGATTGGACCAATAGTATAAAAGTACAACCCATTCATCTAGTGTGACTCTTACATCAGGTGTGTGTTGGCCTTATTCCTCAATTAATTTTTTAGGATCATAATTTTTTTTCAAATCATGCCTCCAATCTCTTATCTCTTGTTTGATAGTTTTCTTACAAAAATGGATTACCTTTTCAAATGAAAGCAATCTGGACTTATCAGGATTCAAGAACTCAAAGTCACGCTGCAAAACCAATATTTCTAGATTACTAAAAAAACTTGAGGATGATGTATATATGAAAGTAATTTTGATACTTACACGCACATCAACCATTATCTTTTCAAATCCAATCTCATGTTCCCTCCCCCACCATTTATCTAATGGAAAGTAATGATTGTTTCGGGCCATTATACCCAAGTAGTTACTAAGTTTACGTCTCCCTTCTCCAACAGGGACTCTCTTAACAATGCATTCATGCTTCTTCCCATTCCTAGGGGCAACTGATTGTAGTTTTGTAGATCCCCTTTTTCTTTTCTCAACATTGATTTCTGGTTACATTTGCTAAGATTAGATATGTAACATATTCACAATGAAATCATTATTTATCTTACATTTCTAAAACTATGGTACCTTGATCATAACTATAAGGAGATGTGTTATTCACACGTATGCTGACACTGTGAATTTGGCCTCCCACTTGGGATCCTTGCCATACCAAATATTCATACCAACAACAGTGTTAAACACAAAAGTATACCAAATTTAGTTATACAATTCATACTCAATGTTAATAATTAACATACCTTCCTCATTATCATCAACATATCTATTTTCTAATGGAAATGTAGAATCAATCAAAATTATACAAGTGTCATTTCAACATACATATAGTAATGTATACCCCTAATGACATATAGTTAAAGCATACTGTGGCGACACATCCCGCTATCACATAGACAACGAGGTGCTACGCGAAAACGTGTAGAAACACCATAAACCACTTATTACCAAAAACACGGATTAATTAAAACCGATTTCGACAAACAGATAAACCAAGAAACTATTACATTCAGATCCTCATCCTGCAAGAAAATAGGTCATATAAACATTTACAGGTCTTGATACGTGTTCACAGCTTAGCAGATCAGTTGTCTTGTCATCACATGAGTTCATCACCTATTTATACATACACAACAGGCTACATCCGCCCAGCAGTAGGATATACAAAGCTTCATTAGCTATACATTGTGAAACATCGTCAAAATTCCTCCGAGGACCTGAGAGTACAGGGATGACTCTAAGACTCTACTACAAAACAATCAAAACAGCAGCATATCCATCTCTTGCCTTCTACTTCTCCTCTTCTTGCTACTCGGCCGCAACCTCGCGACCACCGCCACATCTAGCGTGAACACCTAAAAAGGTTGTAAACCAACGGGGTGAAACACACAGTCCCAGCGAGAAACATAACTCCCCGCCGAAACCATAAAACCTCAGAAAGATTAAAGCAACAACAATAGATAACTGATAAAGTGTAGAATTAGAGCAGTCTATAGAGCAAGTTTATTACTACCATCGACTTTACCAAGATGTACGGAAGGCATATAACCTAGTATTTCTTTATGGAACATGATTGATAAGATAATATTTATAAGATCTTACCACATAACATAAGGAACGTATAAGTAACTACAAAGTATAACAAGATCAACTACACAAGCAAGGCCTCAATCAATATTCCGTGTTTTTCCTTAAGCAATAAATACTATTCGGCTGGATTACGTGTTATTATGCCCTCAAGAAGTGAGTCATACTGCTCAAATCTAACCTTCGGTGGAGAAACCCAAGATGGTGCCATACAAGGTCAATGGAAGAATCGGACTCCACAACCTCCCATCTCGTGGTCAGTGCACGAGAACCAAAGCAGGACTGTAGTCTCATGCTTAAGTGGCCTCATCCACAGGGTCAGCTCTCGTAGGCTACCCTTTCTCTAGCCCGCCTTGGTACAGGTCTCGACACTAGTATATCTGATCCACGGGCCAGTTCACCGTGCTCCCTGAGCCATGAACGCATTCATGCTCTATCACACTGAGCCATGGGCCTGCTCACCATGCTCTCATATACATCTTGAGTCTACAACTGAAGTTGTACTCTAACCTCATCATTTCCGGCTAGGAGAAACCACACATATTCAACAATATGTGCTTCCAGGTTAACCCACAGGAGAACCTGTTTCACCATCACCAGCTACTGACGATGATGGATCTATGGCCAGGGCAAACTACATGATATGTTCCACTATAATTAGTTAGCATATTTTAAGTGAATTGTTGAGGCAACCAGGTTATAACACATGCATAACATAAAGTTATATTATTATTACCACCATCACATTATCCCGGGATTTCAATCCCTCATCTCAAGAAATCACTGCCTCATAAGGCATTCTCATCACTGGGGATAACAATACCAGATCTCATCATCAAAGGATAACACCTCAACTAGGCACTTTAGCCAAACTCAGGTCCTCATACCCAAACACATCATATTGGTGATGCAAGTTACCTCATTAACAAGAGTGACCATCAATATAGTGTTATTCACGCATATATACCTCATAGCTCTTTTTCCTGGCTATGCATCCGCATGAAACACCTGCATGGTTAGTATACACAATCATAGAGATAACTGAAACCATCATGGATTAACAGACAGGATCATGTTATCAAATATAGGGAAACATTGATGATTATATGCTTTCTCATTCATGCCTCAAACCTATGACCATAGACATGGGTCACATCATCATGTGCAACAACTCATATACTTCCAACTTATCATTTACTCATCATTATATATATACATGATTTCAAGATGATCATAAACACATGTAATGTCATGGAATTAGAGTTCATATATGTCATGTTTACATAGGTACGTTCTACCATATCAACCACCTTACTAATATCAAACATGTCAATGGTCTACAAACCATAAACCATAACTTGCATGATAAGGAACTATCAGATGGATTTTCGGGTGGAACATGACCCTCACTAGAAGCACCCACTATCCTTACAAGAAGTGTGACGGGCAGGGCACCCTCACTAGAAGGGGTATCGGGCAGGGTAACTTCTCCCATGTCGCCCAAGCATACTAGCCACATATCGGCCAAGCTGAAACAAGGATGTCAGACCACCACCTCAAGGTGTAACATGCAACCCTATGTCGTGCAACCATGGGTGTCGTGCATGCATGGGTGTCGGGCATCCATGGGTGTCAGGCATGCATGTGTCGTGCATCCAGGTCTCTTGCATCACCACCAAACCATGACGCCCACACAAGGCTATCCCGTAGAGCACCATAACGTTCAAGGTATATCGGGCACCAAGCCACTACCCAAGCTAGGTGTGTCGGGCAGGGCACTCAACAAGGCATAACGCCCAACACGCAAAGGTATCGCCCATCAACCAAACACATCAAGGCACAACGACCAAGGGTACAACTCAAACGGCAGTAAAGGAAATCCTATCGTCAAACTAAGCTAGCCCCATCCTATCGGCCAACACACAAGGCAAAGACCAAGGTGTAACGCCCAACTCAACCTGATCATATCAACCAGAACTCTAGTCCAAGAGAGGGTATCTCCTCATTTCCGGCTAGGAGAAACCACACATATTCAATAATATGTGCTTCTAGGTTAACCCGCAGGAGAACATGTTTCACCATCACCAGCTACTTACGATGATTGATCTATGGCCAGGGCAAACTACATGATATGTTCCACTGTAATTAGTTAGCATATTTTAAGTGAATTGTTGAGGCAACCAGGTTATAACACATGCATAACATAAAGTTATATTATTATTACCACCATCAAATTATCCCGGGATTTCAATCCCTCATCTCAAGAAATCACTGCCTCATAAGGCATTCTCATCACTGGGGATAACAATCCCAGATCTCATCATCAGAGGATAACACCTCAACTAGGCACTTTAGCCAAACTCAGGTCCTCATACCCAAACACATCATATTGGTGATGCAAGTTACCTCATCAACAAGAGTGACCATCAATATAGTGTTATTCACGCATATATACCTCATAGCCCTTTTTCCTGGCTATGCATCCGCATGAAACACCTGCATGGTTAGTATACACAATCATAGAGATAACTGAAACCATCATGGATTAACAGAAAGGATCATGTTATCAAACATAGGGCAACATTGATGATTATATGCTTTATCATTCATGCCTCAAACCTGTGACCATAGACATGGGTCACATCATCATGTGAAGCAACTCATATACTTCCAACTTATCATTTACTCATCATTATATATATACATGATTTCAAGATGATCATAAACACATGTAATTTCATGGCATTAGAGTTCAGATATGTCATGTTTACATAGGTACGTTCTACCATATCAACCACCTTACTACTATCAAACATGTCAAGGCTCTACAAACCATAAACCATAACTCACATGATAAAGAACTATCATATGGATTTTCGGGGGGAACATGACCCTCACTCGAAGCACCCACTACCCTCACAAGAAGTGTGACGGGTAGGGCACCCTCACTAGAAGGGGTATCGGGCAGGGTAACTTCTCCCATGTCGCCCAAGCATACTATCCACATATCATCCAATCTAAAACAAGGATGTCGGGTCACCACCTCAAGGTGTAACATGCAACCCTATGTCGTGCAACCATGGGTGTCGTGCATGCATGGGTGTCGGGCATCCATGAGTGTTGGGCATGCATGTGTCGTGCATCCAGGCATCGTGTATCACCACCAAACCATGACGCCCACACAAGGCTAGCCCACAAAGCTCCATAACGTTCAAGGTATATCGGGCACCAAGCCACTACCCAAGCTAGGTGTGTCGGGCAGGGCACTCAATAAGGCATAATGCGCAACACACAAAGGTATCGCCCATCAACCAAACACATCAAGGCACAATGGCCAAAGGTACAACTCAAACGGCAACAAAGGAAAGCCTAGCATCCAACTAAGCTAGCCCCATCCTATCGGCCAACACACAAGGCAAAGACCAAGGTGTAACACCCAACTCAACCTCATCATATCAACTAGAACTCTAGTCCAAGAGAGGGTATCGTACAACATCATCCCAAGGCCACATCGTGTAAGATACAACCCAACAACATCATCATCAACCTCAAGCACAAGGGCACCAAACCCTAGATTGATCAATAAGATCGCCTCACCTCTCAAAAACCAAGAGAAAGGGGTCTTGCACAACCTCTATCACAACTCGGGTAACCACAAGGTTCAACCTTAACATAGATCTACATCTACCAAAAAGCTCACCTCTCTAAACCATGGTGAGAGAAGGGTGTTGCTCAAGCAACTAGGACAAAATCTCACCTCTCAACTTAAATGAGAGAGGGGTGTTGCTCATATCACTAGAGCTCAAGCTCACTTCTCTAGACCAAGGACGGAAAGGAGTGTTTCTCAACAAGGAAACCCTAAGACATGGTTCGGCCAACTAGGGTACAACTAAGCAAGAAACTTAACTAGCAACATACAAGGTTGATTATGATCACAAGAAAACATACAAGAACATAGAAGAAGGTAATATGATTAGGGTTAGGAGTTATGTAACCTTAAGAAAGCTCCAAGCACACCTTCGACCACCACTAGAGGAAGAAGAAGAAGACTCCAAGATAAGGATCGGCCACCAAGCTTGCAAAGGAAGAGGTGTCATGCAACCAAAGGGAGAGCGGAACTAAGGAACTAAAGGGATCCTTAGCAAGAGAAAGGGAACACATATATAGGAGAGGATGGAGGAGAAACCAAGGTAAGACAAGGCAAGGTGTGGCCCACCTAGGGACACTTGTCCATGGGCAATGCCACCGCTCTAACTTGCCCTAGACACATGTCCAAGGACATTGCCACATGCAACCATCAAGCACCAAGTGTCCACTAGTGGTGACACAAACGAGGTCAAAAGGTCAAAGGGGGTCCATGTGCGACACACCTCAACTCCATGGTCGACACACACCCTGGGCGACACACCTAAGGCCGATACAAGGCATGGATGGCACACCTTGGCCGAAACAAGGTTCAACAAGGTCGATCAAGGCACAACAAGGCCCAAAAAGGCTCATCCAAGCCCAAGGCAACTCAAGCAACGAGCCCAACCCTTCCTCTCAACACTAGAGGAAGCAAGGAGAGAGAAGAACACTTCTTAAGGTGACCAACTTGTTCAACAACCCTAATCTTGGATTAATTGCAAGTAGCACCTCCAGCTCTCAACAAAGCACAAACAAATCCCTAATCACCACTAAAGGTGATTAGCAAGCAACTAAACACTAGGGTTAAGCAAAGCAAACAGGATAAGCCCTAAATGTTGGTCAAGGTCCTTACAAGCTATAACCCTCTACAAAGGGATTTTGTCCTCGAAATCTGAAGAGAAAAGTGAGGGATACTTCCTCCTCATCTCTTCCTCAAGCTCCCACGTGGCTTCCTCAACTTCGCGATGATGCCAAAGAACCTTTACCAGAACCAGATCCTTCTTCTTCAGCTTCTTAACTCTTCTGTCAAGGATCGTCACAGGACCTTCCTCGTAGGTCACATCTTCATCAAGCTCAACCTCGACTAGTTGTATCACTGTCCCTATATCTGGGTGACTTTTCTTTAGCATGCTGAGGTGGAACAGTGGATGCAACCTGTGTAATTCTGGTGGCAGCTCTAACTTGTAAGCTACCTTGCCCACACGTGCTATGACCGGGTATGGCCCCATATATCTGGGTGCTAGCTTACCCTTCCGGCCAAACCTTAGCACACATTTCCATGGCAAGACCTTAAGAAACACTTTGTCTCCTACCTGGAACTCCAAAGACCGTCGGCGATTGTCTGCATAAAACTTCTGTCTGTCTTGTGCTGCTTTCAGCTGTTTCTGTATCACTTTGATCTTTTCTGTGGTCTGTTGTACTAACTCACGACCCAAAAGCTGATACTCACCAGACTCATACCAACATAAGGGAGATCTGCACTTTCTTCCATACAAGGCCTCATAAGGAGCCATGTCAATGCTCCGCTGGTAACTATTGTTGTAGGCGAACTCGATCAAACTGAGGTGTACATCCCAACTACCTAGGAACTGCAAAACACAAGCTCGAAGAAGATCTTCTAAAGTCTGAATAGCCCTTTCAGACTGTCCATCTGTTTGTGGGTGGAAAACGGTGCTGAACCTTAACTGTATTCCCAATGCTTTGTGCAACTGTTCCCAGAAATGACTCATGAACTGAGGACCTCTATCAGAAACTATCATTGCTGGTACACCGTGCAAACATACTATCTCATCTACATATACTTGAGCGAGCTTCTCGGCTGTATACATTGTCTTCACAAGTATGAAATGGGCAGACTTCGTCAATCTGTCCACTATCACCCAAATGGAATCATGATTCTTAGTTGTTCTTGGCAGACCAACCACAAAATCCATGGTTATATGATCCCATTTCCACTGCGGTATTAGCATAGGTTGCAATGTACATGCCAACTTCTGATGCTCTTCCTTGACTTGCTGGCATACCACACACTTAGCCACAAACTCGACTACATCTCTCTTCAAGCCAGGCCACCAATATATGTATTTCAGATTGTGATACATCTTGGTGACTCCTCGATGCATAACATACATCAATGTGTGTGCTTCCTCGAGCACTAGATTCCTTAGATCATCAGCGTCGGGGACCACCATTCTATCATGATAGCAAACTAATCCATCCTCGGACTCATGAAACCCATCACGCCTTTTGCTGCCAAACTCTGACTTGATCAACTGCACTGTATCATCTGTTTGTTGTGCATCTTTGATCTATTGTCTCAGTGTAGGCTTGACTTGCATCTATGCCAAAAGTCCTGCTATCAAGGAAACTTCCATCTGCACATTCATTTACCACAAGGAGACAAACATATCCCGTCTATGTCATACTAAGGAACTCAACTATGCCTTCTTTGTAGGAAGAGAAGAAGACTTTCGGCTAAGCACGTTAGCTACCACGTTCACTTTACCAGGGTGATACTCAATGGTACAATCATAGTCATTGATCAGCTCCATCCATCGACGTTGTCTCATGTTTAGCTCACTCTACGAGAAGATGTACTTCAGATTCTCATGATCTGTAAAGATCTGACAAACTTCCCCGTAAAGATAGTGTCTCCAAATCTTTAACGCATGAACCACTGCTGCCAACTCCAAGTCATGAGTCGGATAGTTCTCCTCATGTTTATTAAGCTATCATGAAGCAAAAGAAACTACATGGTCTTCCTGCATCAGCACGCATCCTAAGCCTTTCGTGGAAGCATTGTAGAGAACAACATAGCCCTTCTTAGGTTCTGGAAGCACCAGCACTGGAGCACTAGTCAGCTTCTCCTTCAAACTTTGGAAAGATTCCTGGCAACGGTCATTCCAAACAAAAGGTATGTCTTTCCAGGTCAACTTCGTCATCGGCAATACAATCACACTAAAGTCCTTTATAAACCTCTGGTAGTATCCTGCTAAACCCAGGAAACTACGAACTTCAGTCAGCATCTTCGGCTGTTCCCATTCTGCAACGGACTCCACCTTCTTCGGGTCCACTTTAACTCCTTCTGCAGATATCACATGACCCAAGAAAGTTACTTCTTTCAACCATAACTCACACTTACTAAACTTGGCATACAACTGATGCTGGTGAAGGAGAGTCAACGCTTGTCAAAGATGTTGTTCATGATCTTGCCTGTCCCGACTATAGATCAAAATGTCATCTATAAAGACTACAACAAACTGATCTATGAACGAACAAACACCATATTCATCAAATCCATGAAAGCAGCAAGTGCATTGGTTAGCCCAAACAGAATAACCACAAACTCGAAGTGACCATACCTCATCCTAAATGCTGACTTTGGTACGTCATCTGCCTTAATCCTCAACTGATGATATCCGGACCGTAGATTAATTTTTGAAAACATTGTAGCACCACGTAACTGATCGAACAGATCGTCTATCCTTGGCAATGGGTACTTGTTCTTGATCGTAACTTTATTCAGTTGCCGGTAGTCTATACATAGCCGCATTGATCCATCCTTCTTCTTAACGAACAACACTAGAGCACCCCAAGGCGACGTGCTCAGTCGGATGAAACCTTTCTCCAACAACTCTTGTAACTGCTTCTTAAGCTCTGTCATCTCTACTGGAGCCATCCTATACGATGTATGTGCAACTAGTTGTGTTCCTAGAACCAGTTGATCTCGAAATCAATCTATCAAGGTGGAGGAACACCGGGGAACTCATCAGGAAACACATCCACAAACTCTCGGACAACTGTCACCTCCTCAAGGCTAGGACCCTTCGCCTTGGTATCCACAACGTGAGCTAAGAACGCCTTACATCCTTATCGTAACAACTTTTCTGCCACCATAGCTAACACTAGACATGTTGGAATAATCTTCCTATCTCCTTGGAAGATCCACTTCTCTCCACAAACCTCAAACACTGCATGCTTGGAACCATAGTCCAACAGAACTTTATACTTCTCTAAGGTATCCATCCCAAGGATCACATCGAATCCATGCATATCAAGTGGTATGAGATCCACTTGTATCATGTGTCCCGAAAAAGATAAGACACAAGATGGACACTCCTCTCGAAGCATCAAGGAACCATCAAGAGGGGTTTCTAACAACAAGCTATCTTTCTTACAGCTAACAGGTAACAGACACTTATCAAGCATAGAACGTGCGATAAAAGAGTGTGTAGCACCCGGGTCAACCAGAACAGATACAAAGCAAGAAGAAGACAAATCAGAATGAAATAACTCCGTCTGACATGTCACCACTCGTGGGTTGACTATCGCCTCTGGCTGACTCATAGCATAGAATCGAGCCATTGCTTGTTGTCCATGTCATCTGCTTCCTTGAGCAGACGATCCCGCTTGCGACACTTGACCATGTCCTCATCCTCTTCTACTACTGGGCTGCTATCGGTCTGACCCTTACTGATTCTGCCTCAGTTGTTGTGTCACTTCAACATCTCTACTTGGGAAATTTGACTTCCAATGCCCGATCTGACCACAAAGATGGCATGACTGATCTCGTTGTTGTGTCCTAGACGGCCCTATCACTGCTATAGAAGTTGTACTATGTGCCTTTGACGGTGAAGAGCCATATCCTCTTCCCTTACTTGGAGACCGCTGTGATGGTGCACTGGAACCTCTTAACCCAGAAGGTGCTGAAAACCTTAGCTTCTTGAAGCCACCAAACTTCTGTCCCTGGAACTGAGCAGGCCTCTTCTTACACATGGACTCTCTCTTCTCCCTGACTGACCATTCAATCCTCTTCTCCCTGACTGACCGTTCAATCCTCCGTATAGATTCCACAAATGTGGCAAACCGCTCTTGGTTCTCCAACGTAGAAGCAAGTGTTGTCAACTCAGCACTTAGGCCTTTCTCAAAACGTCTGATTCGCTCGTCATCTGTCGATGCCATGTGGGGACAAAACCTCAATAGGTCCATGAACTTGGCTTCATACTCGGTGATGTTCATTGATCCTTGGCACATGAGCTCAAACTGGTTGATATTCTCATCCAGATGCATCTTCGAAAAGTATCTGCTGACGAACTCGCATAGGAAAACCTCCCAACCGATCACCTCACCAGGTCACTTCTCCTCCTCGATGGCCCACCACTGGCCAGCACTACCCTTCAGAAGGTAGACATCATGCTTGACTTTGTCTTCTTCGGGGATGTCGAGGATCCGGAAAGCCTTCTCAAGACTTGTCAGCCACAGATCTGCATCCGCTGGATCAGCCATCCCAGCATAGTCTGAAGCTCCGACTCGGCAAAGCCACACAAAGGTCTTCCCAATACCCGATGTTTCACCATGGGGATCCTGTGCTCTCGGCGGAGGCACTGGAAATCTATCTACCATGAGATTCATCGTAGCCATCATCTGCCCCATAAGTTGTTGGTAGGCAGGGTTTTCAAGAATGGCTGGGTCAAGTTGGGTAACCTCAGGCACCCGATCTCCATGTGCCTGTCTTTCAGCTCCATCAATTGATGCAGCATCACTGCTCTCGGCAGCATGTTCTTCATAGTTTCCAGACATCTTGCCTTTTTCTTCCACTGAGGGCAGAAGATAATTGTAAAAAAATCTGGAAAACTCACAAGAACAGACACAACCTAGTCCTAGATCCCTATAGACTCAACGAACCTGGCTCTGATACCAAAAACTTGTGGAGACACATCCCGCTATCACATAGACAATGAGGTACCACGTGAAAATGTATGGAAACACCATAAACCACTTATTACCAAAAACACTAATTAGTTAAAACTGATTTTGATAAATAGATGAACCAAAAACTATTACATTCAGATCCTCATATTGCAAGAAAATAGGTTATATAAACATTTACAAGTCTTGATACGTGTTCACAGCTTAGCAGATCAGCTGTCTTGTCATCACATGAGTTCATCACCTATTTATACATACACAACGAGCTACATCCACCCAACAGTAGGATAAACAAAGCTTCATCAACTATACATCATGAAACAACATCAAAACGCCTCTGAGGACCTGAGAGTACATGGATGACTCTAAGACTCTACTACAAAACAACCAAAATAACATCATATCCATCTCTTGCCTTCTACTGCTCCTCTTCTTGCTGCTCGGCCGCAACCCCGCGACCACCACCACGTCTAGCGCGAACACCTAAAAAGGTTGTAAACTAATGGGGTGAGACACACAATCCCAGCGAGAAACATAACTCCCCGTCGACACCATAAAACCTCAGAAAGATTAAAGCAACAACAGCAGATAACTGATAAAGCGTAGATTAAGAGCAGTCTATAGAGCAAGGTTATTACTACCATCGAGCTTGCCAAGATGTACGGAAGGCATATAACCCAGTATTTCTTTATGGAACATGATTGACAAGATAAGATTTATAAGATCTTACCACATAACATAAGAAACGTATAAGTAACTACAAAGTATAACAACATCAACTACAAAAGCAGGGCCTCAATCAATGTTTCGTGTTTTGCCTTAAGCAATCAATACTATTCGGCTGGATTACGTGTTATTATGCCCTGAGGAAGTGAGCCGTACCGCTCAAATCCAACCTTCGGTTGCGAAACCCAAGCCGGTGCCATACAAGGTCAATGGAAGAGCCGGACTCCACGACCTCCCACCTCGTGGTCAGTGCACAAGAACCAAAGCAGGACTGCAATCCCATGCTTAAGTGGCCTCAGCCACAGGGTCAGCTCCCGCAGGCTACCCTTTCTCTAGCCCGCCTTGGTACATGTCTCGGCTCTAGTATATCTGAGCCACATGCCAGTTCACAGTACTCCCCGAGCCATGAACACATTCATGCTCTATCACACTGAGCCATGGGCCTGTTCACCATGCTCTCATATACATCTTGAGTCTACAACTGAAGTTGTACTCTAACCTCCTCATTTTCGGCTAGGAGAAACCACACATATTCAATAATATGCGGTTCCAGGTTAACCCACAGGAGAACCTATTTCACCATCACCAGCTACTGACGATGATGGATCTATGGCCAGGGCAAACTACATGATATGTTCCACTGTAATTAGTTAGCATATTTTAAGTGAATTGTTGAGGCAACCAGGTTATAACACATGCATAACATAAAGTTATATTATTATTACCACCATCACATTATCCTGGGATTTCAATCCCTCATCTTAAGAAATCACTGCCTCATAAGGCATTCTCATCACTGGGGATTACAATCCCAGATCTCATCATCAGAGGATAACACCTCAACTAGGCACTTTAGCCACACTCAGGTCCTCAGACCCAAACACATCATATTGGTGATGCAAGTTACCTCATCAATAAGTGTGACCATCAATATAGTGTTATTCACGCATATATACCTCATAGCTCTTTTTCCTGGCTATGCATCCGCATGAAACACCTGCATGGTTAGTATATACAATCATAGAGATAACTGAAACCATCATGGATTAACAGAAAGGATCATGTTATCAAACATAGGGCAACATTGATGATTATATGCTTTATCATTCATGCCTCAAACCTGTGACCATAGACATGGGTCACATCATCATGTGAAGCAACTCATATACTTCCAACTTATCATTTACTCATCATTATATATATACATGATTTCAAGATGACCATAAACACATGTAATTTCATGGCATTAGAGTTCAGATATGTCATGTTTACATAGGTACGTTCTACCATATGAACCCTTACTACTATCAAACATGTCAAGGGTCTACAAACCATAAACCATAACTCACATGATAAGGAACTATCAGATGGATTTCCGGGTGGAACATGGCCCTCACTAGAAGCACCCACTACCCTCACAAGAAGTGTGATGGGCAGGGCACCCTCACTAGAAGGGGTATCGGGCAGGGTAACTTCTCCCATGTCGCCCAAGCATACTAGCCACATATCGGCCAAGCTAAAACAAGGATGTCAGGCCACCGCCTCAAGGTGTAACATGCAACCCTATGTCATGCAACCATGGGTGTCGTGCATGCATGGGTGTCGGGCATCCATGGGTGTCAGACATGCATGTGTCGTGCATCCAGGTGTCGTGCATCACCACCAAACCATGACGCCCACACAAGGCTTGCCAACAGAGCTCCATAACGTTCAAGGTATATCGGGCACCAAGCCACTACCCAAGCTAGGTGTGTCGGGCAGGGCACTCAACAAGGCATAACGCCCAACACACAAAGGTATCACCCATCAACCAAATACATCAAGGCACAACGGCCAAGGGTACAACTCAAACGGAAGCAAAGGAAAGCCTATCGTCCAACTTAGCTAGCCCCATCCTATCGGCCAACACACAAGGCAAAGACCAAGGTGTAAAGCCCAACTCAACCTCATCATATCAACCAGAACTCTAGTCCAAGAGAGGGTATCGTGTAGCACCATCCCAAGGCCATATCGTGCAAGGTACAACCTGAAAACATCATCATCAACCTCAAGCATAAGGGCACCAAACCCTAGATTGATCAAGAAGATCGCCTCACCTCTCAACAACCAAGAGAGAGGGGTCTTGCACAACCTCTATCACAACTTTGGAAACCACAAGGTTCAACCTTAACATAGATTTACATCTACCAAAAATCTCACCTCTCGAATCCATGGTGAGAGAAGGGTGTTTCTCAAGCAACTAGGACACAAGCTCACCTCTCAACTTAAACGAGAGAGGGGTGTTTCTCATATCACTAGAGCTCAAGCTCACTTCTCTAGACTAAGGAGGGAAAGGAGTGTTGCTCAACAAGGAAACCCTAAGACATGGTTCAGCCAACTAGGGTACAACTAAGCAAGAAACTTAACTAGCAACATACAAGGCCGATTATTATCACAAGAAAACATACAAGAACACAGAAGAAGGTAATATGATTAGGGTTAGGAGTTATGTAACCCTCCTTAAGCAAGCTCCAAGCTCCTAGCTCCAAGCACACCTTCGGCCACCACAAGAGGAAGAAGAAGAAGACTCCAAGATAAGGATCGGCCACCAAGCTTGCAAAGGAAGAGGTGTCGTGCAACCAAAGGGAGAGGGGAACTAAGGAACTAAAGGGATCCTTAGCAAGAGAAAGGGAACAGGTATATAGGAGAGAATGGGGTAGAAACCATGGTAAGACAAGGCAAGGTGTCGCCCACCTAGGGACACTTGTCCATGGGCAATGCCACCGCTCTAACTTGTCCTAGACACATGTCCAAGGCCATTGCCACATGCAAGCACAAAGCACCAAGTGTCCACTAGTGGTGAAACAAACGAGGTCAAAAGGTCAAAGGGGGTCCATGGGTGACACACCTCAACTCCATGGTCGACACACACCCTGGGCGACACACCTAAGGCTGATATAAGGCATGGATGGCACACCTTGGCCGACACAAGGTTCAACAAGGTCGATCAAGGCACAACAAGGCCCAACAAGGCTCATCCAAGCCCAAGGCAACTCAAGCAACGAGCCCAACCCTTCCTCTCAACACTAGAGGAAGCAAGGAGAGAGAAGAACACTTCTCAAGGTGACAAACTTGTTCAACAACCCAAATCTTGGGTTAATTGCAAGTAGCAGCTCCAGCTCTCAACAAAGCACAAACAAACCCCTAATCACCACTAAAGGTGATTAGCAAGCAACTAAACACCAGGGTTAAGAAAAGCAAACATGATAAGCCCTAAATAGAGGTTAGGGTCCTTACACATACATTGCTCATTGCCATTAAGGAGAGTGTTCTCATGTTGTGTAGCCTCCACATGGGCTTGACTTCCTATTGAACCTTTCATAGATGAAAACCAACCATTTAAAATGTGTATTCATTATATTTATAACTTAAACCTATTAGAAGAGGATAAAATATAAGGTGTTATCTCCTCTAAAGGATGAACGACACACTCTTTCTTCTTGTAATTTGCATCTTCCAGGAGAAGAATATTGTACATCACTCCTAATTTGAAGATTTGTATATATACCCCTGTTGAAATACAATTCAGACATACCTTCCTCATTGTCATCAGAGAGGGTGTTATCAATTTCTGTATTCTCCACATAGCATTGACTTTGCATTGAACCTTTCATAGATAATAACTCACTTTTCAAAATGTGTATCTAATAAACCATTTATAATTTGTATTCTAAAGAAGAGGATAAATAAGAAGAATTACCTCCTCGAAAAGAAGAATCACATGATCTTGGTTTTTGTAAGTTACATCTTCCAGAAGAAGTATATTGCACATCACTCCTGTATTGAACATCTATCATGAAGAATTTTTGGTCAACCAAAATTTCTTTCTCTTACTTTTGAATTTATTGAAAAGAGGGAAATATAAAAGAGAGTTGATGAGTTGAGATTTACAGGGCAAAAGAATAAGTAGAAAGCAAAATGTGGAAATAAATTCTATACAAAATGTATTTAGTCATGGTATGCATTTCATACATAACACAAAACCTTCATCCAATCATAAGGATAATCCAAAAACAAATTTCCTTTATGATCTTCAAGGATCAAGAGAGTATTTCCATTACAACTGAATTATATAGATGAGAAGAAACTCTTTGTTGGTACTCTTGCATTTCTCTAGTTGTGTAGACTCCGCATGAACACGACTTAGCATTCAACCTTGTATAGATAGAAACTCACTTTTTAAAACATGTTACTAATAAACTATTTACATTTAGTATCTAGAAAAAGAGTACGAAACAAGAAAAATACCTCCTCTAAAAGATGAATCACACACTCATGTTTTCTGTAGGCTACATCTTACAGAAGAAGTATATTGTACATCACTACTAACTTGAACATCTATCATGGAAATTGACATAAATTAATATATATGTATATATACACCTAATGAAATATATTCTAAGCATGACTTTATTATTATCATCAAGGAGTATGTTCTCTACTTGTGTAGCCTCAACATGGTCATGATTTTGCATTGAAACTTGTGTGGATAACAACTCAATTTCAAAACATGTATCAACTAAAATGTTTATAATAAGTATCTATAAGATAATGAGTAAGAAGAATTACCTCCTCTTAGAGATGAAACTTGCTCCTTGTTTTATTTAAAGTTGCATATTTTGGAAGAATATAAATCCTTGACTTGCCTTGTTTCAATGAGGCTTCCACTTATAATAGTACTAGTTTTCCCATTTCTAGCATTATTGATGGTATCCCAATGGACACCTGTCACAAAGAATCATGGCATTCTTTTCACCAATTCAAATTTCTATTAAATATAGCATACTACCAACAAAATGTATTATCCAAAGATTACCTTTTTCATTGTCAATAAAGTGGGCATCATCCCTTGTTGTATCTTGCATATTAGAAGTAGTTTGCAACTTGCAACCTTTCATAGATAGAGAATTCTATCATGCAACTTTTCAACGTATTTAAGTTTGACAAGTAGACACAATAAGAATAATTACCTTCTCTACATGAAAACTCTTTTAATTTTGATCTTCCTTGGAGGTTACCTCTCATGTATGGAAGATTTGGCATTTTGATACTATCTTGAACACCTGTCATATATTATCATGGAATAAATTTCTACTCGTCATGCCACTGAAAAAAGTACATACTACTATCAGACATATTTATCTAAAGACTACCTTTTCCATTGCTACCAAAGTTAACATAATCCCTTGTCATATCTTGTAAATTGGAAGTAGTTTGTAACTTTGGACCTTTAACAGATGGATATTTTTTCAAATAACGTTTCTAATATATTTTCATTTCAAAATACATATACAATAAGAATAACTACCAGTTCTACATGAAAAATCCTTTAGTTGTGCTCTTTGTTGGAGGTTACCTCTATGGGAAGGAAAATGAGGTGTTTCACGTCTATCTTGAACATCTTTCATAAAGTATCATGGAATTATTTTCACCATTATATGATTTTCAATATGTCATGTCAACAAAATATAACATACTACTAGCAAAATATATTTACCAAAAACTACCTTTTCCATTATTACCAAAGTTAGCATCATCCCTTGTCATAGCATGCAATTGGAAGTAGCTTGCAACTTGGGGCCTTTAATAGACATATTATTTTTCAAAATACTTTTCTAACGTATTAAATTTGAAAATTTAAAGATTTAAAGAATAACTACCACCTCTACAAAATGGATCATTTGGTTGTGATCTTTCTTGCAACTTGGGACCTTTAACAGATATACATAATTTTTGAAATAAGTTTTAAAATGTATTTACATTTGAAAATACAAAGACAATAAGAATAATTACCACTTTTATATGGCAAGTCCTTTGGTTGTGATCTTTCTTCGAGGTTACCTCTCTTGGAAGGAAAATGAAAACTTTCACTTCTATCTGGAGAACCTATCACAGAGTATCATGAAATTTATTTTTGCAATTTTATGATTTTCAATATGTCATGTCAACCAAACACAACCATACTACTAATAGAATGGATGTCCCAAGACTACCTTTCCCACTGTTATCAAAGTGAGTGGCATCCTTTTCCATAGCTTGCAAATTGGAAGTGGTTTGCAACTTGAAACCTTTAATAGATAGATTGTTTTTCAAATAACTTTTATAATGTATTGACATTTGAAAATTTAGAGGCAATAAGAATAATTATCTCCTTAAGTAACCTTCAACAATAGAACCCTCGGATCTACTTTTGTTCCTCACATGTCTTTTTAAATGGAATAAATATCTTTCAATGGGATACATCCATCTATATCGAACCAGCCCAACAATTTTAGCTTGAGTTGCAAGATGTGTTGTCAAATGGACAATGATGTCAAAGAATGTTGGAGGGAAGAGTTTTTCAAGTTTGCACAAAGTTATAGGTATTGACTTTTCAAGTCTTTCTAGTGTTGCAATATCAATAGATTTAGCACAAAGTTGCTTGAAATCCAATGACAATTCATTCAGCACTTTTCCTATCAGCTTTGCCATAGTTCTCCTTATTGCTAGTGGAAGGAGATATTGCATTAAAACATGATGGTCATGACTTTTCATACCATTAATCCTTTTCTCTTCAATATCAACAAGTTTGGACAGATTTTCTGAAAAACCATACGGAAGTTTAAGATCTTTTAGAATTGAAAGAAAAATTTCCTTCTCTTCATTTGTCATACTATACAATGTAGGAGGGATAATATCCTTTCCATTTGATCTATTCTTCCTTGGACAAAGAGATTTTCTGATCTTGAATTTATATATTAGATCTAATCGAGCTTTGATGTTATCTTTGCTTTTTCTATCTTTTAACAATAACCAACTCAAGATATTTTCACTTATATTTTTTTCAATGTATATTACATCAAAATTGTGATGGACCAACAATGTTTTCCAATATGGGAGCTCAAAGAATACACTAAGTTTATTCCACCCAACAGGTAATTTATCATTGTTATTTATCTCGCCAAATTTTCCTCTACCGTATACAATATTATCACAATCTTTCCAAGTTTCACTAATCTCTTCACCTGATAATGGTTTTGGGGTAGAATCATTCTCAAGTGTGCCATCAAAATGATGAGCGTCATAGTGCCAAGGATGATCCATGGGAAAAAATCTACGGTGCTTCATATACACAACTTTACGACTATAGGGTAGATAAATTGAGCCAGTGTGAACATGACAATCAGGACAAGCAAATTTTCCTCTTGTTTTTAGACCTGACAACATACCATAAGCCGGAAAGTCGCTAATGGTACCTAGTAAGGCTGCCCTCAATTTAAATGTTTCTTTCCTTTCATCATCATATGTGTTGATACCTTCTGTCCACAATAACTTCAATTCATCTATCAATGGTTCTAAATAAACATCAATATTTTTTCCTGGAGATTTTGGACCATTGATAGAAGAGGCATTATAAAATAAGATTGTTTCATTATCAACCATGGAGGAAGATAATAATTTAGAAGAATGACAGGCCAAATACTTGTGCTACTTCCATATGCCATATTAAATGGGTTAAAACCATCAGATGATAACATCAGTCTTACATTGCGAGGTTCTTTACTAAATTCTGGATGTCTTTTGTCAAACTCTTGCCAAAGTTGTGCATCTCTAGGGTGAGTCACATTTCCCTTTGGATGTCTAGTGCTAGTGTAGTGATAAGTCATTAACTTAGCTGTTTTACTAAAGTTATACATTCTTTTCAGCCTTGGAATGATAGAAAGATAATGACATACTTTGGCTGGTACTCTAGATCTCTATCCATTGCCTTTAATAACATACTTCCATCTAGGCATATTACATCTAAAACATTCATTTAACTCAGCTTTTTCACCTCTATATAGCATGCAATCATTTGGACAAGCATGTATTACTTCTTTAGTCAAACCCAAAGCAGACATCATCTTATCAAATTCATACCATGTTTGTGGAAGATTATTATCCCTTGGAAATGCCAAGGAGAGTAGTTTTAAGAGATTTGTCATAGACTTATTAGTCCAATGATTATCACACTTGATGTTAAAAAGGTTTGAAACAAAGGCAAATGTTGAAATTTCACACCCATCATAAAATGGATTACTAGCTTTATTCAAAACGGCTTCAAATTTTATAGCTTCAGAATCATGTTCAGAAATTGTGGCATTACCCATATCATTATTGACATCATCACTGGCATTGTGCATCATAGCATCATTGTAAATGTAGGGACCAACAGGTTTGTAGGAAGTCCAACCCTTGTGAGTTTGTCTATAAGAACATGCATCCACAAGGTCCTAATTTGATAATTTGAGTTTAAGTATTGGTTTGTTGAATAAATACATGGTTTTTGATGGGGATCCTTCAGACGCCCTATTTTTTTCCTTATTGAATAGTTACTTTTTATTTCATCACTTTTATTTTATGTTCTTAGTTTTTAATCAAACTCTCAAATAGAAATTTTATGACATGTTTTTGCAATTGGATTTGAATATCAACCATCTTTTTTCCACCATCCCTTGGATCTATACCTATCTATACTAAGTTGATGTGTTGTTCACATCAAGATGAAAACTTGGTTTGAAGGTTAAACTCTAGGACTTTTACTAGTACTTTTTGTGTTCCTAATGACACACATAAATTTGGCATCGTTTCCGAGGACGACACACGTTGTTTTTCGAATCCCATTGCTTGTATATATAAAAAAATTCTTCCTTCTATTTATAATTTTAGTTTGGTTCTATAATTTTATGTTTGTTCCATAATTTTATCTTTTTTCTTAATTTCCTAGCTTGTTCATAATTTTTAGACTTGTTCTATAGTTTTTTCCTTCCTTTTACTTCATTTTTATAGTTTAGTTGTTTCGTAATTTTAGTTTTGTTATAATTTCTTCTTAGTAATGTCGAATATTGTTTTATAACATCCTCATTAGATTTTTGTAATTTAATTTTCCTACCAAGACTCATTCTGATAGTGTATCTTCTACTTCTACTGAGTTTTTATTTTAGAAATACTAATTTCTATTTTATTTTTGTAATCTTTAGTCTTTTTCTCTAATTTCTTAAGTTTACTGTTGTAATTGTTTTTGGTTCCTTATAATTGTTTACTAACTCCTTATCTTCTTTTAGTTATTTCCATTATTTTTTCTTCTAGATTTGTTTTGTGATTGCTTCCTTCGGAAGAAAGCTGATGTTTCAAAAATGGAGTGGTCAACACATTATGGTTCACAAATTTCATTGTGTGGTTATTACAAGCATACATCGATTAACAATCTTAATGTGCACCCTAATTATAATATCACCTTATATAATCTCGAGTCTTCCCAACCAAGTGGGTATGATGCAAATTCTATAACAAATTTTTTCGAAGGCCATTATTAGGAACCTTGTTACTCCCATCTATATTCTGATGAGGGGTTTTATGACCAACAAAACATTGTGAAATATGAATATAATTGTGAAACCTAATATAATCTGCAATTACAGGAGTGTCTCAGGGTCCTAGAAGATACAATAGCAGAACGACATGAAGCACTTGAATTTGACAAGCCTTGATAGATCCTTTAGTAGAAGCCAAATCAAAAGATTTACACTATCGTAATGTGTCCCCTAATGTTATGGTGACACCTTGTAATGTCAAGTCTTCCCACCAAGGTGGATGTAATGTAAATTATAACTAATCGTCTTCTGAAGGATATTATAAGGAGCAATTCCAGACACATCAATATCAGGGGTACTATGGGGGTATGAGGATAACCAAAAAACTTACCGGGGGGTATGAATCCTATTATGGAAACCAATATACACCACAAAAAGAGGAACGGATCAGAGCCCTTGAAAAAAATAGTAGTGGAGCAACAAGAAATTTTAGAAACCCAACAAGATATGATAACTACTTTACTAGAGGCCTAATCACAAAGACCCCCTTCCCCCGAGAAGTTAGTACAAACCAAGATGGTTCTTCTTGATGATGATGATGATCCCATTTTGTGTCATAAATGTCGAATCCTGATGAAATCGCATGGAACATGGGGTCATATTCTTTGCACAAAGAGGATGTTGGTATTCCTAACTTTCCACTAGAGGCTTTACTATTATAGTATGAAAATTTACAATATGAGAGTTAGTATTATGTTAAATATCCATCAACTCCTCCTCTCATTGACAAAAATCCAGATGTTATTAATGATCAATCATCTATGGTTGAATCTTTTATGGATAATGAGCCACCTCCCCCCAATGATGAAAAATTTTCCCACACTTTGTCACAGCCAATTCCTATTTTTCATATGACTGATAATTGTATTCTTTATATTTGCATTTCAGGTATTCTTAGCCTCAGTCATTTCCTTAAGGCCTCTAGGGGTATAGGTACCATTGGAACGATCTCCTCTTGACCTCCTGGTCCATATGCAGTTATGGAGTGCCTCTCACGTTTACTTCTTGGGCCTCATGAACTCATGAAGGTGACCAATCTCCTGACCCATGGGCCTTGGGCAAACATGGATGGTTATCTCCTTACCCCATGGTCTGATGCACTTAGGGAATGATCACCTCCCAACCTCATATGTCTTATGTACCTTTAATCCTCATGACTTGACCTTGGGATTGACTTAGGACTCTACCCTGGCTAGGTGTTTATTGATATATCACAACTTTTTTGAAAAAGTGTGCACATTATGTTCTCATGTAATTCTTTAACCAGATTTCATCCCTGTCTTGGGCTACACATTATTCACTTTATGTCCCTACATTGGTATCATGCAACCTTCCCTATCTGGGGCTTGGTACCATGTCAGTCTTCCCTTCTAGGTATTGAACCCTTTGTGACCTTCCTCTCTTGGGGCTTGGTCATAGTTGTCTACACTATGGACTTCGAAAACCTTTCCTATCTGGGCCTTTGTGCCATGTCGACCATCCCTATTTGTAGCTTGACATATTGTGACCTTCCCATATGGGGCTTGGTCATCTACACAATGAACTATGGCCACCTTCCCTCTCTGAGGTTTGGTTCCATGTCAGCCTTCCTCATCTGGGTCTTGACTCCTTGTGACCCTCCTTATTCGTGGTTTGGTCATCTCCTTAGTGGACTCAGGACACCTTCCCTATCTGGGGCTTGGTTCCATGTTGATCTTACCTATATGGGGTTTGACCTCTGGTGACCTTCCCTAAGTGTTTCTTGGTCATTGTGTCCCTCAAAGATGGCATACTTGGGTTTAAGAATTATATTCCATATACATCCATTCATGCTTTGTATACTTTTTATTTTGTTTATGTGACATTAAAGGTTACCTTAATTCTTAAACTGATTGGTCATCTCACCCTTCTAGGAGAGGTCCTAACTTAGGGTGTCTTTTTTCTCACATAAGGTGGTTAGCCTCTCTATCTAAAACGTGACCCCACATGTTTACGGTTTTGCCTAGCTTATAGGTCCTTTTCCTACTCTTGGGTTTACCCACCCTATGGGGGGACACCAATCCTAAAAGGTTAATCTAGGGTTTCATATTTTCACATTTATGTAACCATTGATTGCCTATGTTTCATATGTATTGAAACCCTTTACATGCATCATGCATTAATTTGTTCGTGTACATGCATGCACGAGATACTGGGTCACCAAAAAATCATTTGGAATTTTCTTAGTCCTATTTACCTAATTAGAATTCATATGGGTATGATTAATATTTCACCCACACTACTATTTCCCAAGATTAGGATTTAGGGTTCGGGTTAGGGACCACCCATGTACCTTAGGGTCTTGTGATTCACTTGACCCACTAAGGGTTTTCCTAAACCAACCCTAGATCCATATAGGGTTTACCCTTGCAAGGAAAAACCCATAACACCATTTTTTTCTTTACTTTATAGTTATTTCCACATTACATGTACATTAATTGGAGAAGGTTGTCTTAATCCTACTTCTTCTCAAAAACCCTAACTTGAGATGAGAAAGGAAGTGTCTTTTATAGTTTATTAAGAAAGAGGATAAGAAGTGGATGAAATTAGAGATGAGAAGACCTAGAGGAGACATTACTTTAGGAAATCCTAGGTTCTAGACAGGCATGCATAACCTTGTCTAAGGGAGTCCTCATATACCAACTTAATGGTACAAAAGAAAGTATTTCCAGCCCCAAAAACCATGATCCTTTCTAGACACCATACCCTTAGGCTATTCCCTAACAATTTTCCTTATACTTCTAAAGATTACTTGAAATTATCAACTAGTAACTATTATTTCAGAAATTTGGGGCTCTGTTTCCAAATGTAACGACCTCACTTTTCATTGTCCCCAAAATATGGAAGGACCTTAAAGTCAATAGCCATCACCTATATTTCATAATATCAAGATTTAGAAAATAATAAATAAGAGAAAATAATGATGCTCCTCTAAGGAGTTACAAAATGTATAATGATGCTCCTCCAAGGAGTTACATGAGTTTACAACATGAGACGAATACATATGAGAAGAAGTATCTAACTAATTCTTCTTTACTTATCTTTAATGTCTTCAATTTATTTCATCTGATTCATCATGTCTTAATATTTTCATATATTGTAGTTACCTAAATTATCAACAATCAAAAGGAGGATCAATATATTTCTATACTTTATAAGTGGCATGCATACAATAATGTGTAAGTAATATCACAACATATAATAAATCAATTACTTGCAAGTAATAATTTGCAATTTAATTAACTATTCTAACCCATACTTGATGTTTTATCTTGGGTGTAGTCACTGTCTCATTCAGTCTCATCTACATCACCCCTCAATACATGTATCCTAGGGTTTTGAATATGATATCTTACTTTATGTGATACTTGTTGTGGCATTATTATCGAACAAAATGTAAATAAGCAACCAAGAGGTTATTTCATCAGTCTTAGAGGAATCCTCATAAAACACCAGTAGTCGATAATTGTGATTAACCATAATTATAACCATGTACCTTATTTCTAAGAAGAAAACATACAACATGCACTTCATGCATATATTTGAGACATCCAATCATTCAACAAAATCAACCAACATTAGCTACATGTATATATATCCTAAAGTGTCACCAATTATATTCAAGACATATTAATCTAATGTATGTCCTAGACAAGGCTTTAGGGTTGTCTTGGGTTTGAATAACTAATAAGGGTACAAACCCTAAACCCATCAAATTATGTTTAAAAGAGATATAGATATTAGGTAAAACCCTAATTATGAAGTCAAGCATTTTATGTCACTATGAGCAACCAGGTTAGATTATGAAACTTAAGATCATTATGACCCAAGCAAATTAGGTTCTAAACCCTAGTTATCACATTTATATCTCACAACCATTAATCATGAACATTATTATCCAAATTGTAACAAGGACTTAGATTCTCATTAGAATTAACAATATATGTTTATATATCAAAGTAAATGTTTTTTGGATATGAACAATATGGTAATTATTAGATCTAGGCCTTCCATGTATATAGTTACCACTTAGTCATGTATTTGACCTACTTCTACAATTAGAATCAGATCTTGGTCTAGATACTATTTTATTTGGATTCTACTCATTACATCAGTTTGGTATATAATTTTGCCATATTTGGATAATCTTTTTAATTTCTACAAATTAAACAAAACAAGAATATATAAATCAAACATGGGCTGATGTGGCGACCTTTTCCATGGAGACTCAGAAGGAAAGGGATGAGGGGCTAAGTATTGTGGAAGATCTTGGACTTCTAAGTCATTTGGAAAGTACCATGATACAAGATACAAGGAGACTTTCCATGATGAAGGGATACATATTTACTACCACACTACTCTGGAAGGATGCACATCAAGGAAGGAGGGGATTGGGGTAGTCCACCCTCTCTTTGTACCACTTCTTATATATCAAAAGGGTTGGATATCGATGCCTCTATTATCCATAAAGTTTCCTTATGAAATTGACAAGGCATCATTCTAGGAAAGTAATAACTATATTCCTCCTTCATGTCCTTATAAAAACAATCTCATTTATTTTACTATATAGAACCAAAAGTCACGTAAAGGAAACCACCCCTCATACCATAATTTTGGAAAACCTCTATTCCTACTACTAACTTCCATTGGGAAAAGAAAAAATCCTTCATTATTCCCTTATTTATACCAAAATTGGTTTCAAAGGAAAATCTAGATAATAACCAACTAAATTATCTTGCCCAAAAAATGTCTTAGAAGTTGTTGGATTTTCTTCCATAATCATTTATTTAGATTATCTATCTCATAAATTATCTTGAGTGTTTTACATGAGAACAAAATTTTGTATTTCCCTATTTGGTGTCCTAGGGACCCCTTTGTAAACCTTGATTTTGGAAATTAAATAATTCATAACTCTATCTCACCTTTAGTCCAATTGGTCCCAAAATTAGATCATTCCTTTATTATTCTAGAATCTCATATTGAGCCAAGTTAGCAACAAAAGTATGTTTCTAGATACCTTTTTCTCTTTTTTCAAACAAAGGAAACAACATTTACTTATTCCAAGATAGTCCCTCTTCCTTTTTGATTTAGCATAGGATATATGGAGCGTCATTTTTCTATAAAACTTGGAGAGAAACTCATTAATATCTTTTTAAACATGCATCTACACACACTGTTTTTTTGAGATAACTTTTGTAGGAAAATTTTCCCTTTTTTTAATCCCTTAAATTAATTACCACATCCTATGAAATTTTTTTACCTCAAATTCTAGAATTATCTTATTTCCTTTTTATCATTATGTTTTCCAAAAGTAGACCGAATTATTCTTATTTCATTTCTTAAACTTATGTTGCAAGACATGGTTAGCTAATTGCTTCCATTAATTATCTAAATTACAAATTATTTTAGAATATTTGGAACTTTTCTATTATTCCATATTCCAATTATCTAAAAATCATAAAGCCATTATCGTTTATTTATGAATAAATTGCTTTTATTTCTTAAAATTGTATCACAAGGACCTTTTTGCAAATCAAATAGTCTCATGTGCATCACTTGGGCCACGAGTTGCACCCATGCCTTAAAGATAACATTATTATGTTATTATTTATTAATTTAGAGAATTTTCTTATCAATTTAAATCTTATATTCATAGAATTCAGAATTACCAAAATTTGAGGATCTTATAGAACCAATTGTGGAAAACTACATTTAGGGGCATGTTGATATCCGACTCAAGTTTGCTTCAGTTGTCACAAGCCAAGGCACAACACTACTACAGAACCTACCTTTAGTGTCGGTTATTTAAAGCCTTTAGTGTCGGTTTCTAAGCGACACCTATGTGGGCGACACTAAAAGTCCACCCATTAGGCGTCGGTTCCAAAACCGACGCCCAAACACTTCGTGCGCCACCGAAAACGTGCCATCATGGGACTATAGGCGTCGGTTATTAGGTAAGAAACTGATGCCCAAACCCTTCGCGCCACAGAAAGGGTGCCATCTTGGGAACTATCAGTGTCAGTTATTTACAAATAACTGATGCCATATATCTTCGCGCCACACGAAATAGACGCCAGTTATTTGTAAAAAAACCGACACTATAACATTATGTGTCAGTTATTTACAAATAACCGACGCCTATTGGTTTTTTTTTCCTATCTGTGTGCAGACCTGCTGTGGCTGGTCGCAGGATGAGAAACCTGTTCAGTTTAGTTATGAACTGTAGGTTTTACGACATCCATTGATATCGGCCGACAACATGCCGCAAACCTGCAAAATTAACAATAAAAATGTAGCACATGCATTTAGCAATGCAACCTACAGTTCCATTTTATTTTCACACATTTATAAACATTCACACATGCTAGCAATCTGTAGTTCCATTCATTCACATTCAAACATGTAGAAACATGCATATAGCAACCAACACTTTCATTCATTTTCACTCAGACAGATGTAGAAACATCCAGACATGTAGAAACATTCACACATATATTATAATTCAAAAATTCATTTACAAAGTATCATTTTTTTTTAAACAAACAAACCTTTTATTCCATCAACTAGAACTTACAAATAACTAGCTAATACGAACATGATAATATATGGTATTATCAGTACTGAAACAAGTATTATCCTCCAAACTAAGGATAACTCTTGGGGCTAACAACCTCTCAGGAAACTGAAAGACGAAGTGGGTTTTAGGGTGATGATTGACCAGGCTCCATTGAACTTGGATGGCTTCACGTGCCAATTTAGTCTTCACTGACTTAAAAGAACAATAGTAGGGAGGTGTGAGTGACTGAATTAACTGGATTAACGATCTGTATAGCCTCTTGTAAACCAGAAACCGCAGGAGTTGCAACATGATTCTCTTGATTAAATCTGTATTCATTCCTCGGGTTGTACCGATCGGCTTGGTGTGATTAAACTTTGATCAACTACACCTGTCGCTGCTAGATTATGAAAATCCTCAAGTCTTGGACTTCTTCTATTAGTCTCCATCTTCCTTGCAGACCCTCGCCTCTTCATCTTTGTGCCGCTTCCTTTAATTCTCCTACTTACTGATCGCTCAGGGGTGACAACCATATTGGCTTCCTTGGTTTCCTTTACTGTAGAGATTGGGACTGGATCCTTGTTTGTGTGTAGGTCGTCTGTCTCTGCACCCTCCAGGACATTTGCAAACTCTATAACTTCATCCCACTCCGGGTAAACAACTGTGTGATTTCCGGATTCATCTACTATCATATCATTAATTACCTCTACAACCTCATCCTCTCATGGGTTCACTGCATTGTGCATCTCGTTGCTGATCGAATTATCCACCTGCATATTGGTAGAGTTCCCAAGAACCTCCCTGCGTGGACCATTGGCCACTTTCTTCTTCCAAACCTTTGTGCTGCGTTTATTGGCTTGACTGGTCCCTGTAGATGCTTCTGCTGCGTTCTCCATCAGATTTGAGTCTGGGATGTCTCCATTAACAAGGGTGGCAAAACAGTTTACACCATCTGACATCGTGGCTTCTGCCTGGTCTGACTGGGTCATCCTTGGCCTTCTCCCCCCCTTCCTCTTCTGTGTTTTCCATTGTTGAGTTGCCTGAGCGATGTCCGTTGTTCCTTTGTTAGTTTGCTGCTCACCTACAGACCTCTGCTCCTTCTCCTTTGTTACCTCAAGTGTGCATTGCTTTGATATGTGACTTTCCTCACCGCATCTAACACATGCCCAAGGAAATCACTCGTATTCAATATCATACTCCACTCCATTAATTTGAATAGATGGGATCAACGGCTTCGTGGTATCAATCTCCAGAGCTAGTCTCGCAAATTTGCTGCAAGATCGGTTTGATGTGTGCATGTCTACCTTGATTTTCTTGCCCAATGCCATGCCAATGAACTCAAAGATGGTGGGCACATATAGATGAAGTGGCAAATTTAGGATGTGTACCCAGGTGACAATAGTTGCCGGTGCTTCAATCTTCGGTTTGAAGGTAGGGAACCAATCCCATACTAGCAGGTTTCATCCAAAAATCTTCCATGGGCCACCGGTGAGCGCTGCTTCATAATCCTGTTGGCATGATAATTGTACCACGAAATGCCCTAAATCAAGCTCGTACACGTTGAACCTTCCCACAATTTGCCAGACAGCCTTCAGCTTGTCTCTCAGGGTCATGTACCCGATTTCTTCTCCCAGTAGTCTCACAACCACTGCGTAACGCCACAGCCTTACCAGCGTGTCTTCTGCTTCTAGCAGAATGGAGAGAGATGGGACTTCCTCTTCACTTGTTAAGGTTACGACCTCCTCCGGCAGCCAATCCTCGAAGAGCTTGTCGACGAACCTATCTTGGCTGTGTGCGGCGTTCGCTCCCGAAACGAGTGTTGTGAAAGAGGCTTGGAAGCGATTGACCCCTCCCGCCTGCGAGATCGAGTTGTCAGTCGCCTTTCCTTTGTCCACGATCGTCTGGGTGATGTTTAATGCATCCTCGGCTATGGTCCGCTTGGTCTGATCTTCAGAACACGAACCTTCAACCCTTCGCATGCCCGCAACCAGGAACTCAAAACCCAGTTCTGGTATGGAGATGCTAGGCATCTACCTCTTGTCTGGCTCTGCAGTAGCAAGATCACTTTGTGTAGTTCCAGCGAGTCCTCCCTCGGGATCAATTTCCATGCCGTCACCGGCTTCGCCTCTGCCATGTCCCCCTTTCCCCCTAGGTTGTTTAGTCATTATTCACTATCAGGATCCCAATTATATTTTAAAGCCCCCACTAATTGTATGGTTGTTGCCCATTCTTCTACTACTTCATTTAATTCTCCCATCGTATAGGGAGCATTAACATTTGGTAAGTCCTTTTCTGTAATGGGGTCAGCTTTAAACACCTATAAAGAGAATGATGTATATATATAATTAATGAGCTATAAATAAGATTGATATATTTCGATCATATTATCTAATGAGACTATATAATACCTGAGTAATACATTCGATATCTAGTACGACATGTTTGATAATCATGTGCATATATCGCATGACATAGTATCCACATGCCCATCCGTTGTATTGTGTAGCACACTATAAATTCAAACATACAAAATATTAAAAAATACAACTAATTAAGCATTGTTCACATAAATAATATATACATATATTGCAGTCGGGAACTTACTTTCACATTATTCCAAATTATTGGCTGGTTCTTTTTCGTGGGGACCTTTCCTCCAGCCTTTTTGTACTCCTCAAAACCCCTACATGTTAATGTAACACAGAACATTGCAATTAAATAGTAATGTAATAACATATGTTAACGGATATGAAAAATGAAATATTTCTCACCGAAATAATGCCATTTTCATTATGTGTCCAAATCTTGTATTCAATTTACCCCCCTTAGGATCTAGATAATACACAGTGAACGTCTCGGGGGCAATAACCAATAACTCCCAATGCCTACCCCTAGAGGAAAAAAAGTTAAAAATTAATAACTCAAAATCCACAATAATATGTAATTTTCTTAAGTCCAAATTATAATAAGCAAAGTAAACTTACTCTACATTGAATGGAGCCATTATCAGCGTCTTCTTTTTTACACCAAAATTTGAAAAAGCCTCACAGCAGTATTGTTGAACTGTTGTAGGGTCTTTAGCTACTAGACTAATCAAGGATGGAATCAAAAACCCTACATGTTCGAATCCAAAATCTGCACATATGTTGTCTAAGTAGCTGCAAAATATGTATTAATTATGCATGCATTAATAAATAAGAAACCAGATCACCAGATCATACACAAGGTATATGGATGTATAAAGAATATCTCACCTTATCCATAGCTCTATCACAGATGTATTTAGCCAATCATATCGAAACAACTCCAAAATATCTTGTATAAATAGTTTTGTTTCGTATGACTGACCTGTAGAATCTGAATCAGAAGAAACAATTATTGGGGAGTTTATATCATGTTCCCCTAACCATACTGCCATACCCCTACAGTTAGGACCTAACGGGACAGGTAGGTCCTGTGGAACCCAACTAGGTAATGCAGGAGGTGGAAGTGGAGACCTAGATGTTGTGGGTGTCTTCTTTTTAACCTGTATATATATATATATAATAATTTCATATCAACTGCCAGCATATACACACACTAACAATTGAACGTAATGTAAATTTACCACACCTTTTCAGTAAAGAAGACATACGCTTTTTCCCACAATATCACTCCGCCTACTGCCTCACCAACCGTTTCACAATCTGGGTGGGCATATGGCAGTGGAAGATCCATCCACTGGGGGAATATATGTATCGGGCTCACCCGAATCCAACCAGCTGGTACTGGAGACCCGTGACACGTTTCCCCTGATAGGGATGGGTAAGCCTACGCCTCTGCCACGACATATTCTTTACTTTTTAGACGGCATGGCTTCAACCCTACAAATTTTTGTGTAAAGAATGTTATATACATATATACATATCATCTTTTTTTGAAACGACTACAATTTCATATATACGTATCATCTTGAATTAAAAAACTAGTTACTATGTCATAAAAATACTTACAGTGGATGTGCTAGGTGGTTCTATAGGATTACTCCCAACCTCTGCAGTAGGAGTAGGAGTAGAGTCTGTAGTAGGTATTGTCTGGTAAGTGGCAGTCTGAGATGCCTGCCACTTTTTCATTGCTTCTTTGAGTTTTTCTTCGAGTTTCCTGTCAAATAGATTATCCACCTATACATGGATAAAAGAAACGTCAAATTCAAAATTTTGAATTCTCTTTTACAGTAACATCTACAAGGAAAAAATATGTTACCTCTTCTTGTGAAAGTCCCGCTTTTGGGACATGTTTGCGCTGGGATGGCCCAAAAAAAGCTTTGATGCCCACACCAGCGCCTGCAGCCCTAACACGTCTAGGATGCTCTGGGTTACCCAGAGCAACTGTCAATTCATCCCTTGTGCCCTCAGGGATGAACTTTCCTTGTTTCCTCAGCTCGTGCAGCTCCCGCTAATCGCGAAAACAAAAATTTGTACTTAAGTAAACAACACAAATAATCAATATTCGAATGATTGCTGTAAGAGTTGTATTTTACCATTTTTGCAGCCGCCTCAGCAGTTGCGGCCTTAGTTAATTCTCCCTTCTTATTTTTCCTCCCAGCTATCCAGACATCATGGCGAGGAAGAGGTGTGCTACCTATGGTAGAGGACTCCTGAGTAGCAGCAGACTAAGCAGCAGTAGCCTCAGCCTGTAGTCTTTGGCGAACGCCTGCATACCCCTTTGGACCCATTCTGTGGTCATGCACATTCAGTGCACGCCTTGATCTTTGTGCCTCACTGAGGGCCTAGTTAGTATGCAAATTAATGATTTGGTTAGTAACACTAAATGTTAATCTTGAATAAGTGAATACAACATATATTAATTAATGAGATTGAGATTGACGCCTAATACCTTGAATTCATCAGTTTGTCTTAAAGCGACAAACGCGTCCCATTCTTCTTTGTCCAAGAAGTTCCACTATTCAGTGGCTGTCTTCTTCATCTTGTCAACTTCTTTTATGTATTCTCTGGTGAGATTTGTCCTATAGTTCCTTAGGACTCTCCCACAACGTTGCATCACGCATTTACGATGTAGCTTTTCATCCAATTCAAATATACTCTGCAAAATAGAATTGCTATTAACTAGTATCCAAAAATTTAGTAATCTACAAAATAGAATTGCAAATTAATAATAACTCACGCATAAATCCCTCCATATTAAATCTTTCTTCTCCTTAGAAACGTTATGCCAATAATCTAAGCGACAACTGCAATGGATACGAGTAACAAACCCAAGATATGAAATAAATGAATTGCGATTCACACCACATGCATTTCCTGCATTATCAAAATCCACAACAAGTTTGGGTCCATTGCCCTTTTGCGCAATTAACTTCTTCATCATAGTGATGCTCCTTCTCTTGTCAACTTTTTGGTGCTGTTGATCAAGTGCCTCAAGTGCTTCAGATGGTACATGTGCATCATCAACCTAAAATTTGACAAAATAATTCACATTTACAAGATATAACTATAAATGGACATATAGATATAAATATATGATATATTTTTAAAACTTACATTGTGAGGCGGCACATTGATGTCCTCTCTCATGGTAGTCATCAGCACGGTCATCAGGAGAATGGTCAGCCATCTGCAAATTCACATTCAAATTGTAAAGTTCACATTGTAAAGTAGTAATTCAAAGTGTAAAGCTCACATTGTAAAGTAATTCAAATTGTAAAGCTCACATTGTAAAGTTGAAATTCACATTCAAATTGTAAAGCTCACATTGTAAAGTAATTCAAATTGTAAAGTTCACATTGTAAAGTAATTCAAATTCTAAAGCTCACATTGTAAAGTAATTCAAATTGTAAAGTTCACATTGTAAAGTAACTCAAATTCTAAAGCTCACAGTAGAACCTATCTCCAGGTTGTTTCCTATGTTCCTCGGCAAATCTAATAAACTGGTCAAGACCAGAAATAAACTCTGGGGTGCAGCGATTGCGAATGGACATCCATGATCTATCCATTCTATGATTAAAGAGAAAACAAGTATATATTAGGACAAGATTAGGGTCTAGGGTTAACAAATACATGTGATGTCATTCTTATATATAATAAATGTGTACCACCTATCCCATTCTTGAATACCTAATCTCACTAGTAAGTGTATAATGTGTATTGGGTTTTCAAGAAAATTTCGGCAGCATTTCCCTTCTGTTCTCCAAGTACATATGTACTTAGAGAACAAACGGGGAAATGCTGTGGAAATTTTCTTGAAAACCCAACACACATTATATACACTTACATCCTAAGTGAGATTAGGTGTTCAAGAACAGTCCCAAACCGGGGACTATCCAAGATTTACTCCTAATGAGTAAATCTTGGATGGGTTTCTAGGCCAACAAATAATGTGTTGTCATTCTTATACCTAAAATCCTAGTTCTTCAAGTTAAGGTGATTATTGATGTCTTTAAAAGCATGATTGGCAATATATTTAGGGAAAAGTTCATCATTTACATTCCAAGCATGTGTGCATTACATTTCATCATTAAGCAAAATAAGGGTGATTAGGATTGCCACCAAGAATATAGCTAAACTATTAAACAATGATTATAGCTAAACTATTATAGAACATGTATTGTATAGACAATAGAGGATTCAGCTCAGTAGAAGCACAAAATCAGTACCTAAACCCTAAAATCACACCTTTTTAGCATTTATTTTAAT
Source organism: Alisma plantago-aquatica (assembly GCA_963693085.1). Taxonomy (NCBI): domain Eukaryota; kingdom Viridiplantae; phylum Streptophyta; class Magnoliopsida; order Alismatales; family Alismataceae; genus Alisma; species Alisma plantago-aquatica. The sequence continues at coordinate 1,454,609,726 of OY856409.1, forward strand.
AGGTTTATGTACATCAATATGTGTATGAGCAGGTAGGCACCTTGAGAGAAGTAAATAAATTTAAAAAAAAACACCCAACAGCAGGGCAGAAAGCTTGAGAGAAGAGGAGTAGAGGAAGAAGAAGAAGGCAGGGCGGGCACCTTGAGGAAAGAGGAGCAGCGGCCGGAGCAAGTCCTAGCAGCTTCCGGTGACGAGGAGAGGAGCGGCGGAGAGGGCGGCGAGGTTAGGAGACCTAGCTGCTACCGGCGATGGCGGAGAGGGCGGCCGACGGGCGGGCGGTGACTGCTTGTCGCAGCGACGGGCGAGCACGGAGGAAGGAGTAGCGGCGACGGGCGTTGGAGCACGAACGGCAGGGAGGGGCGGCGGCGGCAGGGAGCAAGAAATTGCCAGAGGTTAGGGAAATTGGGAATGAAACAGGGAAAGGGAAGAATCAGTCGGGCTGGTGAGCTATTAAGTTGACAATAAGTGTCGTTTATTTAAAAAAACCGACAACTAAGCCTATAGTGTCAGTTATTTAGTTATGAACCGACACCTATACTAAGTGTCGGTTATTTAAAAAAACTGACAACTAAACTTATAGTGTCGGTTATTTAGTTATGAACCGACGCCATATGTAAAATTTTGGAGCCAATTTTTTCACTGGAATTTTGGGTTTGGCGGTTGAGTTTAGGTGTCGGTTGTTTATTAATTAACCGACACTTAATAAAAGCGGTACCCATGTCTGGTCAACCTTCATAGATTGGATGTCGGTTTATGTTATAAACAGACACTGTAGAGTTTAGGTGTCGGTTTTTGTATACAACCGACACCTTGAAAAGTGACTTTATAAGCCATTTATGTAGTAGTGCAAGAGCATAGATAGCCCAGAACGAAGATGATACCCTCAAACTAATAATCAAGGATAAATACACCAAGTTCAACTCTTAAAAAACCTACAACAAATAAACGAGTTCCAACAACATGAAGATCTAGAAGATTTTATGCCTTTAGTGCTGAAGAAAATGAAAACAACAATGATATAATCAAAGTATCGATATTATTTTAGATCAACCAATGAAAGTTATTTCTAATTTGGGTTCAACTCGCTCATGTATTTCTAAAAGTTTGGAAAGAATCCTAAAAATGGATGTAGACTATATGAACTTTATTCAAGATGTAAACACCACATGGTCGAGTCAAGACCACTTCTTTGAAAATTTCCAATCTCGATAACCATATTAGGGAAGGATTTTCATATAAACATCATCTTGTTGGAGTCGAGAGACTTTTCCATCATCCATGGGATGGAGTAGTTATTTCCTTTATTTGCAATTCTAGAATGGAGCAAGACAATGTGCACATCATTCACCCTGTAAAAGTCAGATTGCTATCATTGGACTAAATAAGTGTGATAAGGTTCTTATCTCTTCCATGAAAGCTCAAATTCTTAGTAACTCTAGTTTTAGGAATTCCTTATCACTACCACAGTAGAAACCAAACCCAAAAGATTGACGATATAGAAAATGTTCATGACTTCCCAAAAGTATTCCCTAGTGAACTTCCTAGTCAACCTCCAAACAGAGAAGTTGAATTTAATATTGAAATTATACTAGTAAATGCACCCATCTTTGAAGCACCTTATTGAATGGAACCTTCTAAAGTATCTAAATTGAAGACACAACTTCAATAATTTCTAGAGATGGGATTTATTTGAGCAAGTGTGTCCCCATGGGGAGCACCAGTGTTGTTTGTAGAAGACAAGATTGGGTGTATGCAGATGTGCATTGATTATTGCATGTTCAACCAAGTGACAATAAAAAACTACTACCCTCTTCCAAGAATTTATGACCTCTTTGATCAAATAATGTGTGACACAATATTCGTAAAGATTGATTTATGAAAGAATTCTGAGAAACTAATTTATAGAAAACTACCTTTCCCACAAGATATGGACACTATCAGTGTTTGGTCTAAATAATTCTCCACATGCACTCATGGACGTCATGAATCGAATCTTCAAACCATACCTTGACTCAGTTGTGGTAGTCTTCATTGATGATGTGCTAATCTTTTAAGAATCCCTCAAACAACACAAGGAGCATCTATAGATTGTTTGAAACATCTGGAAATAACATAAATCATGTGCCATACATTATAGATGCGATTTTTGTCCCACTAAGGTGATGTTCCATGACCATGTAACATGTGTCGATCACATAGTTGTAGAACCTACAAAAGTTGGATCATTAATGAAATGGAAAGACTTGAAGAATGCTTTTGAGATATGTAGTTTTCTAGGATTATCAAGATACAATCGTGACCTTAGTGAAAACTCATCAAAGATTTCCCTACCTCTATATAAGTTCACAATGAAAATTAAAAAGTTCATATGTACAAAATAATGTGAGAAGGACTTCCAAGAGATGAAAAAGAATTTAACTTTTGCACCTATGTTGACACTACGATTGGAGGCAAAAGATTCATATTGTTCAATGACACTTCCCAAAAAGGGTTGGGATGTGTGCAAGTCATTGCATATGCATCTTGATGATTGAAACCAAATAAAGAAAACTATCAGACCTATGATCTCAAATTTATAGCTAAAATACTTTCATTCAAAATTTGGAGGCATTACTTATATAGGGTCCCTTTTGAAGTATTCTCTAACCAAAAGAGTCTATATTATTTGTTAAGACAAAAAGGGTTGAATCCTCAACAATGGAAATAGGTAGCACACTTGAAGTATTGTGACTTTACTATTTCTTACCATACAGATTAAGAGAATGTTATTCATGATCCATTAAGTAGAAAGAAGGCTGCCATATGTGTTGCAATAGGGCTCTCACGATGGGAGAACCTTAATTCTTTAGAAGTATGGAAACTAAGAAAATCACCAAATTTCAAGTTCAAATGGCAAGTTTGACCTTTACTCATAATTGAGTGACAAAATTGATATATGTGCAAAAGAATAGTCATGAGCAATAAGTGATGTCCAAGCTGACTTAAAAACATAAAAATGACATCCAAGTGGGGTTGGATTGTTCTATTCAATTCATGAAAGCCTAGGGTTTTGTAGTGTTGTTGTCTTTAGGGATAACATTCTGAACGAATTCCATTTTTCCAAGTACAACATTCATCCATGCACCTCAAAGATGTAGAAGAACTTACGATGGTCTTTTTGATGGAAAATGATGAAGAATCATATTGCAAATTTTTTTTCGAAGTGTCCTATTTGCCAACAAGTCAAAATAGAGCACCAAAGATCAGATTGACTATTACAATCCTTGGAAATCCCTATGTGGAAATGGGATAGGGTCATTATGGACTTTTTTACATGGTTTCCAAACACAAGGAAAGATAGATGTAGTATGGGTTGTTATTGACCACCTCACTATGTTATCTCATTTCTTACCTTTCTAAACTATAGTGGATGTGCCTACAATGCTAAACTTATAGATTTCACAGAATGATAGTCTCCAACAAAGATCACAAATTCATTTCGAGATTTTGGTACCAATATATGATGGTTTGGGAACTCATTTAGCATTTAACACCACCTATCATCCACAAATTGATGATCAATCAGAAAGAACCATATGTATTCTAGAAAATTTACTTCGATTATGTGTCATGGATTCGAGAGTATAATGGGAAAAATATCTACCTTTGGTTTAATTTTTCATTCAATGATACCTATCAAGCATGTATCAGGGTGATTCCTTATGAAGCTCTATATGGAAGTCCTTGTAGAACCCCTCTATACTAGAATGATGTAAGTCATCAATCATTCATAAAGTATGAAGAGCTTAAATCCTATGCTAAAAAGTAGAGTGAATCAAGAAGAAAGTTAAATTGATTCAAGATAGATAGAAGTCTTATGTAGATAAACATCACATCAAGAATGTTTCTAGTGAGAGACCATTTATTACCTTAAAAGCTATTTCTAGATCCAAAATCAAGGGGAAATTGAGTCTGCGATATGGTGGATCTTTCGAGATACTTCATAAGATTGGGAAATGTGCTTACCGATTATCCATACCACCATCATATAAGAAAATACATGATGTGTTTCACATATCTATTTTAAATAAATGAGTCAAATATTTGTCACATGTTTTCACTATGGACCCACATGAGATGCATGAGGTGAGTACTACACAATGAAAATTCTAGATAAACGGGTGAAATATTTGAGGAACATGGAGATTGCTCTAGTAAAAATCTTATGGAAGCATCATGGCTTAGAAGAGACCACATGTGAACAACATGATGAGATGTTTAGAATCTACCCTAAACTCTTTGCCTAATTTTGGGGATGAAATTCTCTTTGAATTGGATAGAGTTGCAACATACTCAATTTTGACCTAAAGGTACAAATTAACCATTCCAACTCTTTGAAATTTTGTTTGACTTCATGCTTCACACTTAAACCTCATTTGTTAAATTGTGTTACTCTTTGAGTATGTTGACACTATTTCTACATGACTTGAAATTGGCATTCTTGTTTTGTTGAATTCTAGGAATTATTTAGTAATCTAGCTTTAGAAACTATTACTTTTTGAATCATTCAAAGTGAATAGTTTTGTAGACTGGACAATTACTGGAGAATAACTAGTCAAATGTAGTATAGGATCATTTTTAGTAAGTAATAGTTTCATAAGTTAGTTCAAATGAAATTAGTCACATGGATAAAACATCATAATGCATAAATTTATCATTTAGAAGGTATTCATTTTTGAACGGAAACCATAATAAGCAATTAAGATGCCTACTGGAATAACTTCACCCGCAGCGGGATCTGAGAAGAAATTGCATTCTTGTTCCTTTACACTAGCACTGATAACAATAGTTACATATCTAGGAGGCATGATTCTCCTCCTCTACATCTCCTCCGCTCAGATCCCCATACTACTGGCATGTCTCATGGCACTACTTCCTCAATTTTAAATACACCTGACTCCCAACTACATAGGGCACATGTCTACTAGTGACAATCATCACCCCTTAACACCAAGCCTCGACCACCTCCTCCTTTAAATCAGAACCTGAGCACCACCCACATATTCCATGCTCCATTGAATCTCAACCACAAGGTCTTCTACATGACGAAAACTTTCTCCAGTAATTTGTGACCTCCTTGCAATTCCTCCACCTCACCTAACTTCAGAACCCAATGATAACCCATCACCTCCTCCTCTGCAAATCACACTTTCTCTAGTGTTGTAGACCACCATAGCTTTAGCCCTTGTCCCCTTAGATCCACTTGCTACAACATATTTGGTACACTTGTAATGGAATCCATCAACTATCGGGTTGAGGAGCTTAACAGTCAAGGGCATGCTCATCAGAGGTCGATGACCCATGACTTTCTGAATGGATTACTTAGAGAAAGAGACAATTATGAAAACATTAGATCCATTGTTGGGGAAAAGAATGTCAAAAACCAAGAATCAATATGGTGTTTTCTTAGTCAAACTAATCTTTTTTCTACAGAACTGATAATATAATAAAAAATACAAGTGTATGTCTGATAAATGCATATTTAACCATTTTATTTATATCTTTTGGATATCTATTTATGATTGTTTTGTTGATTATTTTCTTGGTTTTAGAATTAGTTTTTTTAGTTTAGATTTCCTCTTTTAATTGAGTTTTAATTATATATGTTTGGGATTTTGTAGAAAAATGGCCTAATGATTCCATTGTTTAAATTCTCTTGGATGTTTTTTAGCACAATTCTCACAGTGCTTGAAATACATGTCAACCTAACACCAAAAGTGTCATAAGTTTTGCGAGAAAACTCTAAATTAAGTGCACAAGTAATCATCAAATAGGTAATTTAATTTTCTAAACAAAATTCATATTGTTTGGACTACTTTTGAGTCTTTGATGGGAGAGAAATCCATTTGAAATTAATGTTGAGGGAATCTACAACAAAAAGAAGTCAAATGCTCAAAATGATTAAAGGCAGTCAACCATTTTCTCAATTTACCAGATCCTGAAAGTTTTCACCCTCCGATCAGGAGTATTTTAGAGAGTCTTATATCTAGGGTTTCCACCCCTCCTCCTATAAGAGGGCGGGACTCCAATGTAAAAGGCGTCTAGTCTTTAGTTGTAGTCCACATCCTATATCATGTTGAATCTCATTTTAATTTGCATTCCTTGTAGTTTCATTATGTCTGAATAAATTCTTCTGTGATATGGGGAGTAACTCTATAACCCATTTTATTCAATATAATTGATTCTCCTGCTCCATTGAAAGGATGTTTTCTATCCATTTCTGCTTGATTGTTGGGAGATCTAATATATTCTTAAGAGGTGATATGATTAGAGATCCCCATAAGAATGAAGCTATGATCCCTTTATTGTTCTTATCATCTTTTCATCCTTTTAATCTTATTTTTGTTATAACCCATGATGATGTGAACACCTGATTCATGGGTTTGAACCTCGATTTTGAAATCACATCTTTATGATATGACCTTGAATAGTAGTGTGTTCGATGGTTGGGCAAGGAACCGTAAACTCCGAGACCAATGAGTTTGTAGGAAGTTCAATCTTTGTGAGTTTATCTGTAAGGACATGCATCCACAAGGTCCTAATTTGATAATTTGAGTTTAAGAATTGATTTTTTGAATAAAGACGTGGTTTTTTATGGTGCTCCTTCGGGCCCCCAATTTTTCCCTTCTTGATTAGTTAATTTTTATTTCATCACATTTTTAATGTTCTTAGTCTTTAATCGAACTCTCAAATCAGATTTTTGTTTCCTATTTGTACAAGTGGGTTTGAATATCAACCATCTTCTTTTTTCCATCCCTTGGATCGATACCTATCTATATTAAGTTGACTTATTATTCATAGCAAGTTGAAAACCTTGTTAGAAGTTTAAACCCTAGGACTTTTTCTAGTGATTGTTGTGTTCCCAAAGACACACATCAATTTGGAGCCATTGTCGGGGATGACACACATTATTTTTCGTATTTGATCCCTCATATATATAGGATTTTTCTTCCTTCTATTTTTAATTTTAGTTTGGTTCTATAATTCTTAGTTTGATCCATAATTTTAACTTGTTTCTTAATTTCGTAGCTTGTTTATAATTTTTAGACTTGTTCTATAATTATATTTCTTCCTTTTAGTTCATTTTTATAGTTTAGTTGTTTTGTAATTTTAGTTTTGTTAAAATTTCTTTCTTAGTAATTTTTAATCTTGTTTCATAACATCCTCCTTATATTTTTGTAATTTACTTTTCCTACCAAGACCCATTCCGGTAGTGTATCTCCTATTTCTGCCAAGTTTCCATTCCAGAAGTACTGCATTCTATTATATTTTTGTAACTTTTAGTCGATTTTATAATTTCATAATCTTACTCTAATAATTTTTTTGGGTTCCTTATAATTTATGACTACCCCTTACCTTCTTTTAGTTGTTTCCATAATTTTTTTCTTCTAGATTCATTTTTGTAATTGCTTCCCTAAAAAAAAGAAATCTTTCAAAATTGGAGTGGTCAACACATTACGGTTCACAAATTTCATTGTGTGGTTATTACAACCATGCATTGCTGAACTATCCTAATGTGTCCCCTAATTATGGTAGCACATTATATAATCTTGAGTCTTCCCATACTGGTGGGTATGATGCAAATTCTATCCCACTATTTTCCGAAGGCCATTAAGAGGAATCGTGTTACTCTGATCCATATTCTGATGAGGGGTTTTATGACCAAAACAACTTTTGGCAATATGAATCTAATTGTGAAACACAATATAATCCTCAACTAAAGGAGAGACTCAGGGTCCTAGAAGAGATAGTAGCAGACCGACATGAAGCACTTGAAATTAGACAAGCCTTGATAGCTATTTTTATAGAAGCCCAATCTAAAGATCTAGATTGTGCTAATGTGTCCCCTAATTTTATGGTGACACCTTGTAATGTCAAGTTTTCCCACCTACATGGATGTAATGTAAATTATAACTCATCATATTCTAAAGAGTATTTAAAGGAACAATGCCACTCACATCAATTTGAGGGGTACTACGACCATGAATACTATGGGGGTATGAGGATAACCAGTATTCTTGTGGGGGGGCTTGAATCCTATTATGAAAATCAATATACACTGATATAAGTCATTTGCACACCAATTTACTAGAAAAATAGTCCTAGAGTTTAATCCTTTTTTACTTTCTGATTAAGGCTAGTATAGAAGGGTCAATCCCACATGAAAACATTTTTAAGATCTATTTCTCATAAACTGGATTTATTTTTGAAAATATTTCTTTTTGGTATTTTTGAAAGATTTCCATAAAGTAATATCTGATTTGAAAGGGGTTGATTACTCTAATGCAAGAAAGGAAATTGCAAGAAGAATAGAAAATTACACTAATGCAAGGAAAATGAAATATTATTCTAAATAAGAGAAAGTAAAAGAAGAAGTTGTTAGCATAAAAGATTTTCTAATAAAAGTATAATGCTGAAAATTAAAGGGAGAATTTGAAAGCAACGATCAAAAGTGGTTTGAAATCAAAGAGGAAGGCATCAAGGTTTAGGGGGTTTCACCACCTTAGCCTTTGTGAAAATAAAATTGAGTGATGCATGACAAACAAGAAAGAAGCAGGTATGTGATTTATTTGTAAATAAAATGCAAAAGAGGAACACCACATGAACCCATTGGTCTTGTTGATCACTTATCCTTGTTCTTCATCCTAAAGAGGATTTTTCTACGGTTGCATACAAATCCTTGTGAAGTCAATTTAGGCATTCTAAATCCTAATTTCCACAGTTGCATCTGCCGAGATTAACAAGCGATAAAAATGATTAATTACATCATTTAAATCTGTGATTTCTAAATCGAAAACCATCCGTCTAAATAGTCGTGTAAAAGTTTGATCCAATAATTACATGGCTTAGGGGTTATTCTCCTCGCCTCGATAAGAAAACTACTCGCTACTCATGGTTCTGATGGGAGAAATAAGGATGGAAAGCAAGAGAGTCATAGACCACAATTTTGAATCTTCGTAGAGTCCAAGATAGTGACTATTAAATGGCTCATTTGCTTTTCCTTCTGCTCCAAGAAGAAAAAGCGAGAATGAGAACCAAAGAAAAGGGAGATCTAGATGTAGAATAAAAGAAACCACTTTATTGCTCTTGAAAGTAGAATAACACTAGAAAGAAGACAATAAAATTTCTCTTCTAATTGCCTACAAAATTTGGGACCCCTTTTCTTAGTATAGTCCCCCCTCCTTTTGTAGGAGAAGGAGTGGAAATCCTACATAAACGATTCTCTAGAAGACTCCTGGCCAGTGGCTGAAAACTTTCTGGATATGGTCAATAGAGGAAACAGGTGATTGCTTTTAATTATGTTGATCGTTTGCATTCTTTTTGCAATAGATTTCCATGACAGTGATTTTGAGAATATTTTTTGGCCAATGATAAGTTTAGAAGTGGTTTGAAAATTTATTTTTCCTATGGATAATTAAATTATATTTCCAGTGCATACTTTCCTATTAAAGTCTACCTTGGGATGTGAGAGTTATGTCAATTTTGGTATAAGGTATATACTTAAATCAGACACTGCGGCAATTTGTGCAAAATATATTCTGAGGGAAATTAGTTATTGAGTTATTTTCCTCTAAACAAACAACCAAATATAATTGAAACCCCAAAAAAATCTAAACTAATACAATTAATTACAAAACCAAGATCATAAATAATAAAACAATCCTAAAAATATATCTAAAAGATGTAAATAAAAAGGATAAATATACACTTATCATACGCCTCAACATGAGGAATGGATCAGATCCCTAGAAAATATAGTAGTGGAGTGACAAGATATTTTAGAAACCTGAAAAGCTATGATAACTACATTACTAGAGGCCCAATCACAGAGACCCCCCCCCCCCGAAAATTTAGAACAAACCAAGATTATTCTTCCTGACAATGATGATGATGATCCCATTTTTGTGTCATATATGTTGGATCCTGATGAAATAGCATGGACCATGGGGTAATATTCTTTGTACGGTAAGGATGTTGGTATTTCTACCTTTCCACTAGATGCTTTACTATTAGAGTATGCAAATTCATCATGTGAGAGTCATCCTTAGGTTAAATATCCATCAACTCCTCCCGTCATTGACAATAATCCATACATTATTAATGACCAATCCCCTATGGTTGAATCTATTATGGATAATGAGCCACCTCCCCCCAATGATGAAACATTTCCCCACACTATGTCACAACCAATTCATTATTGTCACACAACTGATCTAGAAGGGGAGAGAACACTCTTAGAAGAAGTCCACATGTCCTCTTTTGTTGTTTCCAATGATGATATCCCCATTTTTATTTCTCTTGAACCCTTGGGAACATCTTGTATAGATAAACTAGAGCTACATGCTATATCAACAATGAATCCTATTTATCCCAATGTTGATTGCATAGTTTCTGAAGAGGGAAGGAGTACCACTGAAGTTGATTTAAATCCTTTTATGTCTTTTAGTTCAACATCAATTGTCCCATATGTATATCAATATGATGAAGGCAAACTAGAGCCAGATCCTTCACCCAATTTTATGCATCCAAGACAACACATGTTACCCGCTGGGGACCCATCAATCTCCCCCAATCCACATATATCTCCAACACTTCCTTCACTGTCAAACGAAGATATATGGATCTTATTCGAGGGACTGTGAGGTGAAAGGAAATGTGAATGTCCCAGGGATCTTTCACAACCACCCAATCATTGGGTACACTATAAAGCCCCCACAATCAAGGTCCCAGTCCTCATATATATTCCATTTAGCTGGACATTTCTCGAGCTACCAGTTCCCTCTACTAATCCTTGCTATTCTCTTCTCTCCATCCTGGATACAAGTTTTACTCATGACCAGTAAAATTTTAAGTTTTTAGTGGAGGTGGGTGGTACATATTCATTCCAACCACTATATCTTATTATTTTTTCAATTTTCATTGTGTTATGTAGTTTAGTTTGATTTTTTTAAAATTCCTTAGTTTTCACCTCTATCTAGTCATCCAGGCCTTTAACTAGTTTTCCATGTTGATATGTATGTTGATCAATATACCCCTTGAATGATGCAACTTGTTTTGTAACACAATTATAAAATCTACCACAGATAGAAATTATCCTCTTACCTATGATATGAATTTACACTATCCTTTGGAAAATATGGCAAGCCGTAGAGGACTGATAGGATTCAAAAATAATGAAATGATAAACTTAGGCAAGAATAATATAATTAAAATTAATTGAACAAATATATGATACTCCCAATGTGATTAAATTCAGAAAAATGAATTGCACAAAGAACAATCTTTGTCTATAGTTCTTCAATCACATTCTTATCTATCCATTACTAAAGAAAAATAAAAATACAATGTGCGGACTCAAAGTTTTCGGTGGCACACCCCATTTTTCCTCCCTCTTTAGCTTATTTCATACCCCTCATAAATGTAATAGGAATGTATCATCAAGAAAAGATGCCAAAAATAACACACCAAAACATGCAATCAATGTAACTGCAAACAAAGAAATAAAAAGCCTCAAGTTGAATAGAGGAGAGGTCACTTGCTTCCATACCTCCTTCACTCTAATTTTATGTCCAATGAAATATACAAAATTTCATCAAATCCTTGAGCCTTTTTCTTTGCAAATAACTAGAATGAATATATGGGAGTACCCAATATAAAGGGAATATTATATATGTTTTATCACATTTTTGAAAGGGAACCAAGTTTTGAAACAATCTTGAAGTAGGTTGATCTAGGAAGTTAAGGTTGCTTGTTCATATAAGGTGGAAGGTCTCAAGTGGTATTATTCAAGTGAGGATGATAGGATGAAAGTATAATGTGGTAGTGTTTTAAATTCAATGTTGCTCGATGTTACAACCCCAAATTTTGGGTTCCTTTGTCGATAAATGTAATTTCTCATATTAAAGATATTTGGACAAATAATGATATAATTGGTTGTGAATAAATGGATTTCATTTAAAATAGCCTTTTTTTGTGGGCTTTATTGGCTATTGGGCCCAATAAAAAGGAAATTCAATTAAGTAATGAATAATTGAGTTGTTAAGAAAATAGAGGAAAGAAAAGTGTGGAAACCTCTAGAAGGAAAATACAAATAGGGATTTCGTGCCTCTTGGATTCCTTGGGTTCCAAGGAGTGCAAAGTTGCATAGTAAATGCAATAATAAAAGAAAAGATCAATTACATATTTCTTTATAAAGAAAGAAATTGAAAACAATGATAAAATGTGGAAAACAAGTGAAAAAGGTGCAATTGAGTTATCCTTAGTGGGATTTCGTATCCCAAGCATTCCTAATGTAAAAAGGAAAACCAATGAGGAAAATGAAAGAGAAATAAAGTGAAATCCTCAAAGAGAGATATTTTAATAAGAATAAAACAAGATAATGTGAAATAATGCATATTGATGCATTTAAGGATAATGAGTATTCCTTAAAAAGGAATTTCGAATTCTTTGAGTTTCTTGGGATCCAAGGAATACCAATGACGAGGAAGGAAAGATAAATACCAAAATTGTTAATTAAGAAGATAATGTGCATACATAATTAATGGATTATGTATTGTAAAGAAGGAAGTATTTTCTAATAAATGAAAATAGAATTTCTTGCCTTTAGAATAAGGGGCAAGTACTAAGTGGATAAAAGAAGTTATTTTCAAAATTTTGAGATCTAGAGCATAAAGAAATATCAATAAGATAAAATTCGGATTTTCCTAATAACTAAGGGATATGAATAATTAGAAAAGAGAATATTTCTTTGTAAACAAGGAAAGGAGTTTTCCTATTGACTATGGGGCTTGCTCTCCTCGTGGGTAGGCATGCTAGGATGCTTCTACCCATCCCTATAAAAGGATCGGATCCACAGACTCAAGTTTTTCCTTGTCTCCCACTCTTCTCCTCCTTCTTCTTCCACGTTTTCCGTCCAAACCCTAAACTCTGAGAAGCTCTATCCCGGGAGCAACAGGGAGCCATGAAGGGGGACGCAATGGGGAATGATGCTTCCACTTTGACCTAAGGAGACTCTTCTATCGTCTTCTTGCTCTAACCCTGGCGCAAATACCCGCAAGAGGTCTAAAACCTAGATGCAGATCGGGGGCTTGGCACTCCTGACACGGGCCGACTTGGCCGTGGTTCGATGCTCTATTGGGAGTGGAAAGGGACGTCAGAGGCAGGGGGTGTGATTTCGGCGAACTTCATGCCGTGGAGGTGAGGCAGTTGGCCTCGCACCGGGCTGTAGGACGACGGCCGCATAGGGATACAGCGAGGAAGACGACCCCCCACTCATCGGACCGGTTTGCCCCTTCGCGGCTAAAGAGATGATCAACTCAAACGGGGGCAAAAACGTAACTTGGTTATAAACTGAAGCCGCGCCAACGATTGCATGGGTTGATGACGTGGCGCTTCCCTATTGGCCAAGTAAGTGTTTCAATGCAAAATTCATAGATAAATATTGGTAGCTCCGATAAGAACATACAACATATGAAAATTGCTAAGAAAAATGAGGGGAATCTAATAAAAATAAAATTGAAGTCTGATTCCTTTTGAAATTCGAAAAGTAATGGAAGTTATTAGCTTTAGATGTAATAATGTTTAAAGAACCCTATTTTGATATGATTAAAGTGATTAGTAGTGTTTAATAGATGATTAAAGTGGACATTAGTTTGTTAATGATAAAAAGGAACATTAGGAAGAAAAAGGATGAACTTTACATATAATTAGTTAATTTAGAGTTTCATATGCGTGAATATACTTTAATGGGTGCTGACTAATTCGACTATTAATGGCTTTAATTGATTAATCTCCTGAATAAAAGGTGGAATTAATGGTAAATAGCGTTCATATGTGATTTGGACCATAATGAACTTTGATTTAAATGGTAAATGAGCATAATGATCTTATCATGGATTAAAATGATAAAAATAGTAGCTCTAATGTAAAAGAGGTTTAAGGGGCTTAATTAATGGATAATTATGCTTTTAATCTGAAATTGAGGATTAGATGTTGAGATAATTAAGGTTTGTGACCAATTGCGTTAAATTAGGGTTTAAAATAGTAAGAGATGAAAGTTAACCCTAATTGTTATGGAAACCCTAAAAAGTGGACTAGAAACCCTAAAAAGTGGAATAGAAACCCTAGGAAGCGAGCTAGGTTTAATGGATCTTGATGACACGAGTAATAAAAGGAAATTTTATAATTGTTTCAGGATCTTATTGAATGCTTGCTTTCCTATTGTTGTTTGGATTATTCCTACACCTGAATCTGCATGTACAGGTATGTGGTTACGCTTATGACTACCCGAATTAGTTTTCTGGGATTTTATCAATGTTTCCATCATGGCTTGAATTAAACTGTTGGATATATTTAATTCATGCAAAGTGCAATGTGAATATGACTATCACATAAGAAATATGCCTACTAGCTCAAATCCTACTCCCCTCTGTTGCTTAATGGGTTGACCTAGTAAATGGCTACCAATGGGGTAGGCCCATCAGGTCATTGGATGACTTAGTAAATGGCTACCAATGGGGTAGGTCCATAAAGTCACATTGAGTTAGAGATTGGTCTACCTATGGGTAGTGCCATGCGACTCAACCCTAGATATTGATCTACCTGTTAGGTAGGATCACGCAGGGTTTAATAAGGATCTACCTAGAGAGAGGTAGTATCTCAATCTGCTGTAGGGACAACACAGAGATAGGGGATAGGAAAGGATTGAGTAGTATGGTTTAAAACGTAATCTTGGCTGTTAAATGATAATTGGCTGATTACTTTGTTACTATAGTTGCACGATTATTGTTTCCCCCACATACCAGCTTCTTGTTGACTGACGTTTTGTTTGTCGGCATTTTAGGTACAAATGAAAAGAACAAATAGTAAAGTGGCAGATGTGGAATTAAATGAGAAATAACGTGCACAAGAGGATTAGTTAGTTTAGCATCTTCATGGATAGAAGTTTAGAAATCCCAGTTTTTCCAAGGTAAGAAAAGTTTTATTTTATACCAGTTTTCGGTTTAGTTGGTAAAGTTTATTAATTGTTATTGATTATTTGTCGAACCTTTGATCCTGTTAGTTGAAATATAGTTCTGACCTTCGGGTCTCCCTTAATTGGGGGTTACCGGGAGGCGGGGTCATTACAATTGGTATCAGAGAGAAGGTTCCTCACTTAATCCTTAATAATTATTAAATTTTACAAATTCTGTAGAACCCAAGGGAGTTATTAGAGGATTATCCGAAAGATAGAGGTGACTAGTAAATGATCACGACTGGGGGCTGGCAATATTTTCGTCCGCACCGCTAGTCAGAATACGAGGACTCCCGGATCTGTGTGATTGCCTGGCCAAAGTCTTAGGGTATGATTCGAAATAAGATACCTTTAGGACTCTCTCATCTTATTCATTCCTTCTCAACTCAAATTCTGTTAAGGACCTTAAGGATTAGGGTTTTGTCTCTTCTCCTCACCCTCTTGAGGTATGGGTAAGGTTGATAAGAATTAAGGAATCCTCCACCAAATTAATAAAAATCTTATAAATAAGACGTCATGGACATAAGCTTAATAGAATAGATACATGCTTAGGTTGTATGACATAAGTTGTCATTGCCCTCAGGAGAGACCTGAGGCTAGACCTTCTTGTGCGGAGGATGAGTAGAGAAAGGGAGTCTTGGAGGTAGAGACCTCCATTAAAAGTAGAGACCTAGCACATCCTCTGAGGATGATGTTAATCCTAACCCTAAGTGGAGGTTAGTGAGAGAGATGACATGATGAGTTAGATGACATGGTTGGCTGGGTGTTTGGATAGATATCCTTTTGGATTGCCATATGAGCCATGAGAGGTTGTATGACCTAGCACCTTTGGCAACCCAACCCTGGGAAGGGTCAAGCATGTTTGAGAGAAGGATAGATCCTTGATGGATGAAGTTAGAGAAGAACCTATAGAACCCTATGGGCTTGTACAAGTAGGGTATAGCTTGCACCCAGAGTACATCAGTAGTGTTGATAATGGGATGAAACTCTGTACTAGGAATCATGATGGATGTCTTATGGGATAAACATAAAGAGCTAAGGATAATCTTGAGCCAAACATGAGTTGAGAAAAGGCTTCACCCAGATAGGGATATGCTGGTAAGCTTGATCCAACTTCATGTAGTGAGGCTGGATGGGGAGTTGGATCTAGAGTTAGAAAGCAGGACCCAAGAAAGAAGGTTGCAAGCTTAGATTTTGAGACATGAGGAACAACGGAAGGTTGAGGATGATGCGGCCTAAGTGGATGATAGTGGTTGCCTTGTTCTTGATCCATGAAGGATGATTTTATCTTAGTGGCCTTAGGGGAACCAAACCCTAAAGAGAGGATGATTCTTTTGGAACATATCTATCTATGGTATGGGAGGTTACCTGCTGAGATGAGACAGAGAGTGCCTTAGACCTGAGGAGGTTCAAGTAACCAGTTGTGGGATTTATACCTAGTTGGTTTTCCTTTAGGAGGACTCAACTCTGAGGTGTTGCTCATATAAAAAGATCATGGGAGTACATGGCATACCTTAGACATGCTTGATTTGTGGTTAAGATATTGAGCATGCAGTTGGATACCCAAAGGTGAACATAGGGTTCCTAGGCCTGAGAGGGGAAGTAGTGTATCCAATGCTCATGGTGAGATTTGAGTCTCTATAGTTTCGATCATGATACTATTAATGTGTAGAGGTAAAGGGAACCCCCTTAAGTTAAGGGTATGTTTGATGAACCCCTCACAGCTAAGTTGATCTAATGTTGAGTATGAGAACAAGTATGACCTAGCATGGTTTAATAGGTGGTCTACTTGTGCCTTAGTAGTTGTTGGGTTAGGCATGCTCATGTGAATGTAAACCCTGGACATTAGGGCATTTGTGACCGTAGTGGTTAAGGTGTAGTTTCCTCCCATCCTGGGAGAGGGGCCCTTCTGTAGGGTGTATACCAGTTTTGTTTGTTATGAGGTAACCTTAAGTGGTCCCATAGGATCTTGAGAAGACAAGTGGAAAGTACATGGTATGAGAATGAACCTATAGACCCATATATATCCATCTCTAAAGTGCATGTAGATGTGTTACCATGGAGGTAACCGGTATGGGGCCTGACCAAGGTAGGCATGTTGCCATGACCCCTATGAAGGGATGAAAGTGATTCGTGAATGTAGAGAGAGATGATGAAGGCTTGGGTAAGGTTCTAAGTTGAATATGTACTATAATGGAATCCTAAGTCTATCCTAGGGTCAGGTAGGGATAAGACCTATGGAAGGAGTTGCCTAATTCCCTAGTTGCACATGACCATAGGGTCGGGAGGTAACAACTATCATTGTCTGAGGGCCATCGGTTAGGAGTTTGATCACCTTCATGAACTCATGGGACCTAAAGGGCAGATGAGTAGGGCACTCTCTGGATGCATGAGGGAAGAGGGATGACCCAAAAAGTTCTGACACCCTATAGACCCAAAGGAGATGACCAAGGATTGTGTGTAAACCCTTGAAGGTTTGAGACCAGTTTTCCATGGAAGTAATTTTTGATATCATGATGTTTGAGACATGAGTTGTACGTTTCAACTTAGATTTGAAGGTGTACTGGCAAGGTGGAATGTATCATCTCTACTCATGGAATGGGAAGAACTCTATATTTGGACGTCCGCCAAATGCTAATTTCTTCTTGTTATGGGAGTGATAGATAGGACAAAACGCATGCCATACACCAAGGATAAAGATGATGTGAGTTGGAACGTTGCTACAAGGTATAAGGATAGAGATGATAACATACCCTTGTGGAGAAAATGATACATGGATGGTTTACAAACACTAAGAGTATTAAGGAGATCATCTTGTAAGGATGTGATACCATGAGCTATCTAGAATTTCCCAGTGATACAAGGTTGAGTTTGATGACCAAGGAGATGCGTTCAAAGTATTCTCAATGAAGATAGACTTAGAATTATAGTTTGAGACGAGATGATAAGTGGAATACATGGAGGGGTATGTCTTCAACATTACCTAACACCTATGGAGGTGAAGTGGTAATGAATGCTCTGGTTGAGATATAGATGCCTAGTTTAGCTAGAGGCTAGAAGAAGTCGAGGTTGTTAGGTTAACCCTCAGTTGGAAACGAGATATGTTTGGCTAACACACAGATGTAACAATATCAGTTGATCAAGTTAAAGTTTGTTTGGTTAGCCAGCCTAGTCCATGATATAATGAAAGGATGGTTGTAGAACATTCGATACACACCTCTGAAAAGGGAGGTGATGAAACCCTGATTAGAGTGGTGTAGTGTTTTTTAGGAATCAAGCTTGAGGAATCATGACACACCGGAGATCATGATTTTAAAATCACCATATACCATGGTATTACTGAGGTAGTAAGAGGTAGTAGCACTTTGGATGCTTATGTTAAAGATGCATGTGGCTTGTGGCCATGCATAGTAGTAGGTGAAGGACAAACACCAGTGACCCAACGCTTTGACATAGAGGATAAAGAGTTCCCTAAAGGGAGTGGGAGATCACCATTATGGAAGTTGTGGTAAGTCTCCCTTGGACCAAGGAAGGTCAAGATACAATATGGGTTATGGTAGATCGCCTTACCTAGATAACATGTTAAATAAAGAGTATTGTCAAGAGATAGATTCTGTTGAACTACATAAGAGAGAGATGGTTCAACTAAATCATGATACAAGTTGAAAAGTTCTTACATATGACCTAAAGGTTCATTTCCATGAGGTGGAAATATATACATGAAAAACTCGATGATAGTATGGTTTATCACCCCTAACTAATGGTTAGTATGATCCAGACTAGAGGGTCTGATACAAAGAGATAGTTCTTAAGATGTGATGTTAACCACCATAGCCTTTATCGGGATGTAAGAAGTCTTATAGAGAGGTTGTGTCGGTCACCACTTCATTAAGATGATGTTGGTGAAGGAGGCCTCACGAAGGTTAGAAAAGAGCCATAGTGTGTGTAGATGAAGTCACTTTGATCGTGCATTGGCTGTGAGAGAGCCCAGTGGTGATATGAGTCACGAGATGATGCAAAGCAGACTGACATGCAGTTCACTGTGGGAGAATATGTGATGTGAAAATCCGACCCCTCTAAGCTACAACTGAGAAAGCTGAGTCCCCGATATATGGGTCCATTTGAAATGGATTGGTGGAGATGGTTGTGTTTTACCTTACCCCTCAGGATAAAATGATGTGTTGCATGAGTCCGATCTAGAGCACTATGTGAGGTACCCAAGCTAGGTGCTGAGCCCTGAACCTATTCAGCTTTTGAAAGGCTGAAAAGACCTGAGTCACATATGAGGGTACGATATACCAAGGTAAGAAAGAACTCAGATGGAAGAAAATGAGATAATGAAGGTTCTTAGGAAACACCATGGAAAGGGTGAAGCCACATGGGAGCTCTGATGGACATAAGAAGACTTATCCTGTTTGTTTGCTTGCTTGATGGAATTTTGAGGGCAAAATTCTCATAAAAGGGGAAGGATGTTACAACCCCAAATTTTGGGTTCCTTTTTCGAGAAATGTAATTTCTCATATTAAAGATATTTGGACAAATAATGATATAATTTGTTGTGAATAAAAAGATTTCATTTAAAATAGCCTTGTTGTTTGATATGTGGGCTTTATTGGCTATTGGGCACAATAACAAGGAAATTCAATTAAGTAATGAATAATTGACTTGTTACAAAAACAGAGGAACGAAAAGTGTGGAAACCTCTAGAAGGCAAATCCAAATAGGGATTTCGTGCCTCCTGGATTCCTTTGGTTCCAAGGAGTCCAAAGTTGCATAGTAAATGCAATAATAAAAGAAAAGATCAATTACATATTTCTTTATTAAGAAAGAAATTGAAAACAATGATAAAATGTGGAAACAAGTGAAAAGAGGTGAAATTGAGTTATCCTTAGTGGGATTTCGTATCCCAAGCATTCCTAATGTAAAAAGGAAAACCAATGAGGAAAATGAAAGAGAAATAAAGAGAAATCCTCAAAGAGAAATATTTTTAATAAGAATAAAACAAGATAATGTGAAATAATGCATATTGATGCATTTAAGGATAATGAGTATTCCTTAAAAAGGAATTTCGAATTCTTTGAGTTTCTTGGGATCCAAGGAATACCAATGAAGAGGAAGGAAAGATAAAATACCAAAATTGTTAATTAAGAAGATAATGTGCATACATAATTAATGGATTATGTATTGTAAAGAAGGAAGTATTTTCTACTAAATGAAAATAGAATTTCTTGCCTTTAGAATAAGGGGCAAGTACTAAGAGGATAAAAGAAGTTATTTTTGAAATATTGAGATCTAGAGCATAAAGAAATATCAATAAGATAAAATTCGGATTTTCCTAATAACTAAGGGATATGAATAATTAGAAAAGAGAAGATTTCTTTGTAAACAAGGAAAGGAGTTTTCCTATTGACTATGGGACTTGCTCTCCTTGTGGGTAGGCATGCTTGGATGCTACTACCCATCCCTATAAAAGGATCGGATCCACAGACTCGATCTTTTCCTTGTCTCCCACTCTTCTCCTCCTTCTTCTTCCACATTTTCCGTCCAAAACCTAAACTCAGAGAAGCACTATCCTGGGAGCAATAGGGAGCCGTGAAAGGGGACGCAATGGGGCATGGTGCTTCCACTTTGACCTAAGGAGACTCCTCTATCGTCTTCTTGCTCTAACCCTGGCGCAAATACCCGCAAGAGGTCTAAAACCTAGATGCAGATCGGGGGCTTGGCACTCCTGACACGGTCCGAATTGGCCGTGGTTTGAGGATCTGTTGGGAATGGAAAGGGACGTCAGAGGCAGGGGGTGTGATTTCAGTGAACTTTATGCTGTGGAGGTGAGGCAGTTGGCCTCGCACCGGGCTGTAGGACGACGGCCGCGTAGGGATCCAGGGAGGAAGACGACCCCCCACTCATCGGACCGGTTTTCCCGTTCGCGGCTGAAGAGATGATCAACTCAAACGGGGGCAAAAATGTAACTTGGTTATAAACTGAAGTCGCACCAACGATTGCATGGGTTGATGATGTGGCGCTTCCCTATTGGCCAAGTAAGTGTTTTAATGCAAAATTCATAGATAAATATTGGTAGCTCCGATAAGAACATACAAAATATGAAAATTTCTCAGAAAAATGAGGGGAATCTAATAAAAATAAAATTGAAGTCTGATTCCTTTTGCAATTTGAAAAGTAATGGAAGTTATTATCTTTAGATGTAATAATGTTTAAAGAACCCTATTTTGATATGATTAAAGTGATTAGTAGGGTTTAATAGATGATTAAAGTGGATATTAGCCTATTAATGATAAAAAGGAACATTAGGAAGAAAAAGGATGAACTTTACATATAATTAGTTAATTTAGAGTTTCATATGTTTGAATATACTTTCATGGGCCTTGAAACCCTAATGCTGACTAATTCGACTATTAATGGATTTAATTGATTAATCTCATGAATAAAAGGTGGAATTAATGGTAAATCGAGTTCATATGTGATTTGGACCATAATGAACTTTGATTTAAATGGTAAATGAGCATAATGATCTTGTCATGGATTAAAATGATAAAAATAGTAGCTCTAATGTAAAAGAGGTTTAAGGGGCTTAATTAATGGATAATTATGCTTTTAATCTGAAATTGAGGATTAGACGTTGAGATAATTAGGGTTTTTGATCAATTGCGTTAAATTAGGGTTTAAAATAGTAAAAGATGAAAGGAAACCCTAATTGCTATGGAAACCCTAAAAAGTGGACTAGAAACCCTAAAAAGTGGACTAGAAACCCTAGGAAGCGAGCTAGGTTTAATGGATCTTGATGACACAAGTAATAAAAGGAAATTTTATAATTGTTTCAGGATCTTATTGAATGCTTGTTTGCCTATTGTTGTTTGGATTATTCCTGCACCTGAATCTGCATGTACAGGTATGTGGTTATGCTTATGACTACCCGAATTAGTTTTCCGGGATTTTATCGATGTTTCCATCATGGCTTGAATTAAACTGTTGGACGTATTTAATTCATGCAAAGTATAATGTGAATATGACTATCACATAAGAAATATGCCTACTAGCTCAAATCCTACTCCCCTCTGTAGCTTAATGGGTTGACCTAGTAAATGGCTACCAATGGGGTAGGCCCATCAGGTCATTGGATGACTTGGTAAATGGCTACCAATGGGGTAGGTCCATCAAGTCACATTGAGTTACAGATTGGACTACCTATGGGTAGTGCCATGTGACTCAACCCTAGATATTGATCTACCTGTTAGGTAGGATCACGCAGGGTTTAATAAGGATCTACCTAGAGAGAGTTAGTATCTCAGTCCGATGTAGGGACAGCACAGAGATAGGGGATAGAAAAGGATTGAGTAGTATGGTTTAAAATGTAATCTTGGCTGTTAAATGATAATTGGCTGATTACTTTGTTACTATAGTTGCATGATTATTGTTTCCCCCACATACCAGCTTCTTGCTGACCGACATTTTGTTTGTCGGCGTTTTAGGTACAAATGAAAAGAACAAATAGTAAAGTGGCAGATGTGGAATTAAATTAGAAATAACGTGCACAGGAGGATTAGTTAGTTTAGCATCTTCATGGATAAAAGTTTAGAAATCCCAGTTTTTTTTAAGGTAAGAAAAGTTTTATTTTATACCAGTTTTCGGTTTAGTTGGTAAAGTTTATTAATTGTTATTGATTATTTGTTGAACCTTTGATCTTGTTAGTTGAAATACGGCTCTGACCTTCGGGTCTCCCTTAATTGGGGGTTATCGGGAGGCAGGGTCATTACAATTGGTGTCAGAGCGAAGGTTCCTCACTTAATCCTTAATAATTATTAAGTTTTACAAATTCTGTAGAACCCAAGGGAGTTATTAGAGGATTATTCGAAAGACGGAGGTGACTAGAAAAGGATCACGACCGAGGGCTGGAAATATTTTCATCCGCACCGCTAGTCAGAATACGAGGATTCCCGGATCCGTGTGATTTCCTGGCCAAAGTCTTAGGGTATGATTCAAAATAAGATACCTTTAGGACTCTCTCATCTTATTCATCCCTTCTCATCTCAAATTCTATTCAGGACCTTAAGGATTAGGGTTTTCTCTCTTCTCCTCACCCTCTTGGGGTATGGGTAAGGTTGATAAGAATTAAGGAATCCTCCACCAAATTAATAAAAATCATGTAAATAAGACGTCATGGACATAAGCTTAATAGAGTAGATACATGCTTAGGTTGTATAACATAAGTTGTCATTGCCCTCAGGAGAGACCTGAGGCTAGACCTTCTTGTGAGGAGGATGAGTAGAGAAAGGGAGTCTTGGAGGTAGAGACCTCCATTAAAAGTAGAGACCTAGCACATCCTCTGAGGATGATGTTAATCCTAACCCTAAGTGGAGGTTAGTTAGAGACATGACATGATGAGTTAGATGACATGGTTGACTGGGTGTTTGGATAGATATCATTTTTGATTTCCATACGGACCATGAGAGGTTGGATGACCTAGCACCTTTGGCAACCCAACCCTGGGAAGGGTCGAGCATTTTTGAGCGAAGGATAGCTCCTTCATGGATGAAGTTAGAGAAGAACCTATAGAGCCCTATGGGCTTGTACAAGTAGGGTATAGCTTGCACCCAGAGTACGTCAGTAGTGTTGATAATGGGATGAAACTCTGTACTAGGAATCATGATGGATGTCTTATGGGATAAACATAAAGAGCTAAGGATAATCTTGAGCCAAACATGAGTTGAGAAAAGGCTTCACCTAGATAGGGATATGCTGGTAAGCTTGATCCAACTTCATGTAGTGAGGCTAGATGGGGAGTTGGATCTAGAGTGAGAAAGCAGGACCCAAGAAAGAAGGTTGGAAGCTTAGATTTCGAGACATGAGGAACAACGGAAGGTTGAGGATGATGCGACCTAAGTGGATGATAGTGGTTGCCTCATGCTTGATATATGAAGGATGATTTTATCTTGGTGGCCTTAGGGGAACCAAACCCTAAAGAGAGGATGATTCTTTTGGAGCATATTTGTCTACGGTATGGGAGTTTACCTGCTGAGATGAGACAAAGGGTGCCTTAGACCTGAGGAGGTTCAAGTAACAAGTTGTGGGATTTATACCTAATTGGTTGTCCTTGAGGAGGACTCAACTCTGAGGTGTTTCTCATATAAAAGGATCAGGGGAGTACATGGCATACCTTAGACATGCTTGATTTGTGGTTAAGATATTGAGCATGTAGTTGGATACCCAAAGGTGAACATAGGGTTCCTAGGTCTGAGAGGGGAAGTAGTGTATCCAATGCTCATGGTGAGATTTGAGTCTCTATAGTTTCGAGCATGGTACTCTTAATGTGTAGAGGTAAAGGGAACCCCCTTAAGTTAAGGGTATGTTTGATGAACCTCTCACAACTAAGTTGATCTAATGTTGAGGATGAGAACAAGTATGACCTAGCATGGTTTAATAGGTGGTCTACTTGTGCCTTAGTAGTTGTTGGGTTAGGCATGATCATGTGAATGTAAACCCTAGACATTAGGGTGTTTGTGACCATTGTGGTTAAGGTGTAGTTTCCTCCCATCCCAGGAGAGGGGCCCTTTGGTAGGGTGTATACCAGTTTTGTTTGTTATGAGGTAACCTTAAGTGGTCCCATAGGATCTTGAGATGCCAAGTGGAAAGTACATGGTATGAGAATGAACCTGTAGACCCATATATAGCCATCTCTAAAGTGCATGTGGATGTGTTACCATGGAGGTAACCGGTATGGGGCCTGACTAAGGTAGGCAGGTTGCCATGACCCCTATGAAGGGATGAAAGTCAGTCGTGAATGCAGAGAGAGATGATGAACGCTTGGGTAAGGTTCTAAGTTGAATATGTACTATAATGGAATCCTAAGTCTATCCTAGGGTTAGGTAGGGATATGACCGATGGAAGAAGGAGTTGTCTAATTCCCTAGTTGCACATGACCATAGGGTCGGGAGGTAACAACTATCATTGTCTGAGGGCCATGGGTTAGGAGTTTGATCACCTTCATGAACTCATGGGACCCAAAGGGTAGATGAGTAGGGCACTCTTTGGATGCATGAGGGAAGAGGGATGACCCCAAAAGTGCTGGCACCCTATAGACCCAAAGGAGATGACCAAGAATTGTGTGTAAACCCTAGTAGGTTCAAGACCAGTTTTCCATTGAAGTAATTTTTGATATCATGATGTTTGAGACATGAGTTGCACGTTTCAACTTAGATTTGAAGGTGTACTGGCAAGGTGGGATGTATCATCTCTACTCCTGGAATGGGAATAACTCTGTATTTGGACGGTTGCCAAATGCTTATTTCTTCTTGTTATGGGAGTGAGAGATAGGACAAAACGTGTGCCATACACCAAGGATAAAGATTATGTGAGTTGGAATGTTGCTACAAGGTATAAGGATAGAGATGATAACATACCCTTGTGGAGAAAATGATACATGGATGGTTTACAAACACTAAGAGTATTAAGGAGATCATCTTGTGGGGATGTGATACCATGATCTATCTGGAATTTGCCAGTGATACAAGGTTGAGTTTGATGACCAAGGAGATGAGTTCAAAGTATTCTCAATGAAGATAGACTTAGAATTAGAGTTTGAGATGAGATGATAAGTGGAATATATGGAGGGGTATGTCTTCAGCATTACCTAACACCTATGGAGGTGAAGTGGTAATGAATGCTCTGGTTGAGATATAGCTGCCCAGTTTAGCTAGAGGCTAGAAGAAGTCGAGGTTGTTAGGTTAACCCTCAGTTGGAAACGAGATAAGTTTGGCTAACACACATATGTAACAATATTGGTTGATAAAGTTAAAGGTTGTTTGGTTAGCCAGCCTAGTCCATGATATAATGAAAGGATGGTTGTAGAACCTCCGATACATGCCTCTGAAAAGGGAGGTGATGAAACCCTGATTAGAGTGGTGTAGGGTTTTTGAGGAATCAAGCTTGAGGAATCATGACACACCGGAGATCATGATTTTAAAATCACCATATACCATGGTATTACTGAGGTAGTAAGAGGTACTAGCACTTTGGATGCTTATGTTAAAGATGCATGTGGCTTGTGGCCATGCATGGTAGTAGGTGAAGGATGAACGCCAGTGACCCAACGCTTTGACATAAAGGATAAAGAGTTCCCTAAAGGGAGTGGGAGATCACCATTATGGAAGTTGTGGTAAGTCTCCCTTGGACCAAGGAAGGTCAAGATACAATATGGGTTATGGTAGATCGCCTTACCTAGATAACATGTTAAAGAAAGAGTATTGTCAAGAGATAGATTCTGTTGAACTAAATAAGAGAGAGAGATGGTTCAACTACATCATGATACAAGTTCAAAAGTTCTTACATATGACCTAAAAGGTTCATTCCCATGAGGTGGAAGTATATACATGAAAAACTCGATGATAGTATGGTTTATCACCCCTAACTAATGGTTAGTATGATCCAGACTAGAGGGTCTGATGAGAGCAAGTGTGCTTGTTAAGGGTGATACAAAGAGATAGTTCTTAAGATGTGATGTTAACAACCATAGCCTTTATCGGGATGTAAGAAGTCTAATAGAGAGGTTGTGTCGGTCACCACTTCATTAAGATGATGTTGGTGAAGGAGGCCTCACGAAGGTCAGAAAAGAACCATAGTGTGTGTAGATGAAGTCACTTTGATCGTGCATTGGCTGAGAGAGAGATCAGTGGTGATATGAGTCACGAGCTGATGCAAAGGAGACTGACATGCAGTTCACTGTGGGAGAATATGTGATGTGAAAATCCGACCCCTCTAAGCTACAGCTGAGAAAGCTGAGTCCCCAATATATGGGTCCATTTGAAATGGATTGGTGGAGATGGTTGTGTTTTACCTTACCCCTCAGGATAAAATGATGTGTTGCATGAGTTCGATCTAGAGCACTATGTGAGGTACCCAAGCCAGGTGATGAGCCCTGAACCTATTCAGCTTTTGAAAGGCTGAAAAGTCCTGAGTCACCTATGAGGGTACGATATACCAAGGTAAGAAAGAACTCAGATGGAAGAAAATGAGATAATGAAGGTTCTTAGGAAACACAATGGAAAGGGTGAAGCCACATGGGAGCCCTGATGGACATAAGAAGACTTATCCTGTTTGTTTGCTTGCTTGATGGAATTTTGAGGGCAAAATTCTCATAAGAGGGGAAGGATGTTACAACCCCAAATTTTGGGTTCCTTTGTCGAGAAATGTAATTTCTCATATTAAAGATATTTGGACAAATAGTGATATAATTTGTTGTGAATAAATGGATTTCATTTAAAATAGCCTTGTTGTTTGATTTGTGGGCTTTATTGGCTATTGGGCCCAATAACAAGGAAATTCAATTAAGTAATGAATAATTGAGTTGTTAAGAAAATAGAGGAAACA
Organism: Alisma plantago-aquatica; assembly: GCA_963693085.1. NCBI lineage: Eukaryota > Viridiplantae > Streptophyta > Magnoliopsida > Alismatales > Alismataceae > Alisma > Alisma plantago-aquatica. The sequence goes on from OY856409.1 coordinate 1,454,637,159, forward strand.
AAAGTGTGGAAACCTCTAGAAGGCAAATACAAATAAGGATTTCGTGCCTCTTGGATTCCTTGGGTTCCAAGGAGTCCAAAGTTGCTTAGTAAATGCAATAATAAAAGAAAAGATCAATTACATATTTCTTTATTAAGAAAGAAATTGAAAACAATGATAAAATGTGGAAAACAAGTGAAAAGAGATGCAATTGAGTTATCCTTAGTGGGATTTCGTATCCCAAGCATTCCTAATGTAAAAAGGAAAACCAATGAGGAAAATGAAAGAGAAATAAAGAGAAATCCTCAAAGAGAGCTATTTTAATAAGAATACAACAAGATAATGTGAAATAATGCATATTGATGCATTTAAGGATAATGAGTATTCCTTAAAAAGGAATTTCGAATTCTTTGATTTTCTTGGGATCCAAGGAATCCTAATGAAGAGGAAGGAAAGATAAAATACCAAAATTGTTAATTAAGAAGATAATGTGCATACATAATTAATGGATTATGTATTGTAAAGCAGGAAGTATTTTCTACTAAATGAAAATAGAATTTCTTGCCTTTAGAATAAGGGGCAAGTACTAAGAGGATAAAAGAAGTTATTTTCGAAATCTTGAGATCTAGAGAATAAAGAAATATCAATAAGATAAAATTCGGATTTTCCTAATAACTAAGGGATATGAATAATTAGAAAAGAGAAGATTTCTTTGTAAACAAGGAAAGGAGTTTTCCTATTCACTATGGGACTTGCTCTCCTCGTGGGTAGGCATGCTAGGATGCTGCTTCCCATCCCTTTAAATGATCTGATCCACATACTCAAGCTTTTCCTTATCTCCCACTCTTATCCTCCTTCTTCTTCCACGTTTTCTGTCCAAACCCTAAAATCAGAGAAGCTCTATCCCGGGAGCAACAGGGAGCCATGAAGGGGGACGCAATGGGGCATGATGCTTCCACTTTGACCTAAGGAGACTCTTCTATCGTCTTCTTGCTCTAACCCTGGCACAAATACCTGCAAGAGGTCTAAAACCTAGATGCAGATCGGGGGCTTGGCACTCCTGACACGGGCCGACTTGGCTGTGGTTCGAGGCTCTATTGGGAGCAGAAAGGGACGTCAGAGGAAGGGGTGTGATTTCGGCGAACTTCATGCCGTGGAGGTGAGGCAGTTGGCCTCACACCAGGCTGTAGGACGATGGCCGCGTAGGGATCCAGGGAGGAAGACGACCCCCCACTCATCGGACCAGTTTGCCCCTTCGGTGCTGAAGAGATGATCAACTCAAACGGGGGCAAAAATGTAACTTGGTTATAAACTGAAGCCGCGCCAACGATTGCATGGGTTGATGACGTGGCACTTCCCTATTAGCCAAGTAAGTGTTTTAATGCAAAATTCATAGATAAATATTGGTAGCTCCGATAAGAACATACAAAATATGAAAATTGCTCAGAAAAATGAGGGGAATCAAATAAAAATAAAATTGAAGTCTGATTCCTTTTGCAATTCGAAACGTATTGGAAGTTATTAGCTTTAGATGTAATAATGTTTAAAGAACCCTATTTTGATATGATTAAAGTGATTAGTAGGGTTTAATATATTATTAAAGTGGATATTAGTCTATTAATGATAAAAAGAAACATTAGGAAGAAAAAGATGAACTTTACATATAATTAGTTAATTTAGAGTTTCATATGCGTGAATATACTTTAATGGGCCTTGAAGCCCTAATGTTGACTAATTTGACTATTAATGGCTTTAATTGATTAATCTCATGAATAAAAGGTGGAATTAATGGTAAATCGAGCTCATATGTGATTTGGACCATAATGAACTTGGAGTTAAATGGTAAATGAGCATAATTATCTTGTCATGGATTAAAATGATAAATATAGTAGCTCTAATGTAAAAGAGGTTTAAGGGGCTTAATTAATGGATAATTATGCCTTTACTATGAAATTGAGGATTAGATGTTGAGATAATTAGGGTTTGTGATCAATTGCGTTAAAGTAGGGTTTAAAATAGTAAAAGATGAAAGGAAACCCTAATTTCTATGGAAACCCTAAAAAGTGGACTAGAAACCCTAGGAAGCGAGCTAGGTTTAATGGATCTTGATGACACGAGTAATAAAAGGAAATTTTATAATTGTTTCCGGATCTTATTGAATGCTTGCTTGCCTATTGTTGTTTGGATTATTCCTGCACCTGAATCTGCATGTACAGGTATGTGGTTACACTTATGACTACCCGAATTAGTTTTCCAGGATTTTATCGATGTTTCCATCGTGGCTTGAATTAAACTGTTGGACGTATTTAATTCATGCAAAGTATAATGTGAATATGACTATCACATAAGAAATATGCCTACTAGCTCAGATCCTAGTCCCCTGTGTAGCTTAATCGGTTGACCTAGTAAATGGCTACCAATGGGGTAGGCCCATCAGGTCATTGGATGACTTAGTAAATGGCTACCAATGGGGTAGGTCCATCAAGTCACATTGAGTTAGATATTGGACTACCTATGGGTAGTGCCATGCGACTCAACCCTAGATATTGATCTACCTGTTAGGTAGGATCACGCGGGGTTTAATAAGGATCTACCTAGAGAGAGGTAGTATCTCAGTTTGCTGTAGGGACAGCACAGAGATAGGGGATAGGAAAGGATTGAGTAGTATGGTTTAAAACGTAATCTTGGCTGTTAAATGATAATTGGCTGATTACTTTGTTACTATAGTTGCACGATTATTGTTTCCCCCACATACCAGCTTCTTGCTGACTGACGTTTTGTTTGTCGGCATTTTAGGTACAAATGAAAAGAACAAACAGTAAAGTGGCAGATGTGGAATTAAATGAGAAATAATGTGCAAAGGAGGATTAGTTAGTTTAGCATCTTCATGGATAGAAGTTTAGAAATCCCAGTTTTTCCAAGGTAAGAAAAGTTTTATTTTATACCAGTTTTTGGTTTAGTTGGTAAAGTTTATTAATTTTTATTGATTATTTGTCGAACCTTTGATCCTGTTAGTTGAAATACGGCTCTGACCTTTGGGTCTCCCTTAATTGGGGGTTACTGGGAGGCAGGGTCGTTACACTCGAGGATGAGCAATGATCAAGTTCAGGATAGTCGGTAAATGTGTATTTATCCTTTTATTTATATGTTTTGGATATCTTTTTAGGATTATTTTGTTAATTATTTTCTTGGTTTCTAAATTGACTGTTCTAGTTTAGATTTTCTATATTTATTTAATTTTTAATTATAAATGTTTGGATTTTGTAAAAAAATGACCTAATCACTCCAATGATTAAATTCTCTTAGAAGCAGTTTTGCACAATTCACATACTGCATGAAATTCATGTATACCCTAAACCAAAAGTGTCATATCTTTTGCTTGTGAACTCCATATTAAGCGTATAAGTATTGATTGAAAAGGAAATTTAATTTACTCAAATAAAATCATATTATTTGGACCGCTTTTGATCCTTTGACAAGAGATATATCAACTTGAAACTACTATTATAGGAATTTACAAAAACAAGAAGTCAAACGGTCAAGTAAATTGAAGGCAATGAACCATTTTCTGTATTGACCGGATCCAAACTATTTTCATTCACTTGCCAGAAGTTTTCTAGACAATCTTGTATCTATGGTTACCACCCCTCATTCTCCTATATAAGTAGGGATACTCCAAAGAAAATGACATCCAAATTTTAGTTGTAGACCATATCTTGTATCATGTTGGATCTCATTTTAGTTTGCATTCCTTGTCGCTTCATTAAGTCTGAGCAAATTTTTCTAGGGCATGGGGAATAGACCCATAGCCTATTTTATTCAATAGAATTGGTTCTCTTTCTCCAATGAAAGGATGTTTTCTCTCCATTTCTGCTTGATTGTTGAGACATCTAATATATTCTTATGAGGTGGTATGACTATGGATCCCCATAAGTATGAAACCAACATTTCTTTGTTGGGATTATCATCTTTTTGTCCTTCTAATCTTACTTTTTTAATAATTCATGGTGACACGACTACCTGATCCATGGGTTTGAACTTTGGTTTGAAATCACATGTTTCTTGATATGACCTTGGATAGTAGCATGTTGGATGGTTGGGCAAGGAACTGTAAACACTGGGACCAACGAGATTGCGAGAAGTCTAACCCTTATGAGTTTTTCTGTAAGTATATGAAATCACAATGACCTAATTTGATCATTGGAGTTTAAGAATTGGTTTTTTGAATAAAGACATGGTTTTTGATGGTGATCCTTCGAACCCCCAATTTTTCCCTTCTTGATTAGTTAATTTTTATTTCATTATTTTTATTTTATGTTCTTATTTTTCTATTAAATTCTCAAATCAGAATTTTATTTCTTATTTTCACATTTAGATTTAAATCTCAACCATATTATTTGTAGTAGTCCAATGGATTGATACCTATCTCTACTAAGTTGACTTGTTGTTTGCAACAAGTTGACAACCTAGTTAGAAGGCTAAACTCAGGGACTTTTCCTAGTGATTTTTGTGTGCCCAATGACACACACCAATTTATGTACTAAATCAAACAATTTAAAAATGACATCACTCTTAATTTGAACAATCCTAAAAGGAGAATGATTAATAGTCATTTACAACCTAGATTAAACTATAAATACATAATTTTACTCATATTATACAATGCATTAGTATTACCAAAGATGATCTTCTTGTAATCTTATCTCTTGTTGTTTCATGCATGGACAAGGGTATAACACTATACCATGACTAGTTGATCGTTGTTGAGACATTAATCCATTGATACAATACTAGAATTTTGTTTTCTTCTTCTAAAAACATATATATATATACTAGAATATATATATATATACTAGAATATATATATATATATATATATATATATATATATATATATATATATATATATATATATATATATATATATAACACTAACACTTTGATGACTACAGGAGAAGTATGATGACTTGAATTATAAATTTATAATGATAGGGCATGATAACCTTTACAACACATAATCATATGATAACATGTTTTACAAATACAAATATGATAATGTATCCCAATACTATTTGTTGCAGGAAATTATAATAATATTCATAAGAGAGATGACTCTTATTGTTCATTAAACTATAGATATTGACATTGAATGTAAACCTTCAATGTAAAACAGACTAGTATATGGAATTTACTTGACCTGTTTGTACTAATGAACATGTAACATTCATTAGTACAAACATAACACATACTAATCAATCAATTTCATATGTACCAAGGATATTTTAATACTCATATACATATTTTAATCTAAGTGATCATAATTGAGATTGATAGACATATGTTGAGCCATACATTGATGACTTGACAAAAATGAAATGCAATGTAATGACATCATGAATTTGTGATCATATGAGTTAATAATCTACAAATCAGTAAAATAAGAAAGTAGATTAATAACACTATATGCGAGGAAGGTACTTATTATAATACAATTGAACTTAAAATAATTAAATGATTCTAAGCCCATAGTAATATGTTACCGCCTATCTTTTATAGTCTATCGTGAACAAACTTTGGAGTTCAATACCTTTCTTTTGAACTTTATTGCCATTGAATTTGAGGTACAAATTTCTATTACTTTTTGAAAGTTTATTTAACTCTTGAAAGCATGCATAGTAGATAGGTTGGTTATCTTGAATTATTTTAAAACTTTGACTTTCCTCTTCAAAAGGCCACCAAAAATTATTTTCTAAAGTAGCACACGGTATATATATAAAAAAGGATAGAGTAGTTCTCAATAGTTTAGTGGAATAACACTATTACAAATAATGTATAGAGAAAGAACATGATGTCTCTTAGTATATTGAAAATATAGTTGGTGTATTTTCATTATCCATGAAATGAATGTATGGTTTCCCCACCAATATAAACATTCACATGTTCTACCTATACCTAAAATTGATTTACAACTCTCAGATCTTGATATGGAATCATGGTAATATTGAAAATTCTTTTTTGGTTTTATATTTTCTTACATTATTTATTTCCTTTCTAACCTTGAAAAGTCTTGGTAGCTATTTTCATACTTTCTACTTTCCAAATATTGATTTTGTACCCATCATTTAACTAACCCATCTTTCCTTATTTGATCCATTTTTGGTTTTATTCCTCTATGAATTCATGGACAAGACCCAATTTAGAAACACCTAAAAATCCCTATAAGTAAGGAAGGAAACAAGTATGAGGTTGGCTAGGTGTCATTTTCCTAGAACATATCTTTGTTGCTTCCTTATTGTAGTTCCAATGACACACAAACGTTCCATGAACTTTTTGATGCAGAATTTTGAGTTGTTGAATGAACATGTAGTGATTTCCAAATCATGCAAATTTCTAGAATCTACTCATCACAAAGATACAACCAAAATTTTGGAAAACAAATTGACTAATAAGATTCCTAAATAATGGTAGAACATGCTAAATGTCATATAGTATAGGAAAATTTCCAGAAGTGAGCTCTAAATCAATTCTTCCACAACTTGTAATTGATATGGTGGATGAATGATATCCTTACTTAACACTCTTTTGAATTTGTCTAATAGGATGAAATGAGGGATTGGTTAAAGTCAATATGACAAAAGGACCAAAATATATGTACTAATAAGAAAAATGTATCAACAAAAGGAATAGAATGATTTTATAAATGCATATAAAATAGGAAGGAAACACCCCCACAATGATCTCATTAGCTTTAAGAATTTTAGGATCCTAAGCAGTCTACTTTGTTCAGACTTTGTGATAGATGCATTCATTGACTAAGTGTCATGTTTTAACACAAACTAAGCATACCAAATTTTCTCATTGAGCATTGTTATCATTATGTTCTTCTTGGCCTTAAAGGATTCTTTAGATTTATTACTAGACTTAGAGTGTCTGGGATTCTTTTTGGACTTCCCCCCTAACAAAAGATTTATAATACAGTTATATTTCTTATCCTTTATATGAACGGATTTGACTAAGCACCCTATAGTAATTCTCCTTTATCTATGATCAAGGGACTTGGCTAAATCCATCCACAAAGGTGAGAGGGACTTGGATAAATCCATACACGAAGGTGAGAGTTTCTCTACAAGGATTGCTACTTGAGCATTTTAATCAAAATTATAATCACTAGACATGGATTCAGATACAAGAATATGGTATTGTTGAACTTGAAAAAAATAGGTATGTATTGAATTGTAATATAGTTAAGCCATGTGAAAAAAAACCATAGCACTCAAATCCGTTATTTTCTAGCCCAAACTTGTCATTTAGAGCCTTCTAGAGTCCAAAATTAATAGGGATTTTATGGTAGATGTCATAGAGTTTACCATAGAGGATGGATGGGATCCTACATTGACATATATAGTTTGTTTCTTTTTGAAAAATAGTGGGGAGATCAGGTAGGAGGGTAGAAGGATGAACACCTTTAGATCCATTGTTAAGGTTATAGGGTTATGGTCTAAACATGACATAAAGAGAAGCTTATCTGGTAATATTGTGCAAATGAAACCAAGAGCGGTTAACCAAAGTTGCATTTTGTATTTCTAGTAATGAATGCAAACTAAAAAAGGGATCACAAATAAAAGATGCAACATGATCAAGAAACAATATTGTTTTCAAGTCCAAAATGAGAAAATAGTAAGAAAAACTAAGTATATAATCAATGAATAATATGAAAATGTATTGAAAATTTTAAACATAGGGAAAATGTTAATTAGATTTATAGGTATACATTTAACAAAGCAACAATAATATAGGATTGACAAAACTAGGAAGTTTGTTTAAATATAAAAACTTTATAGGTTGAAGTAAAGGCATGTGAAACTATTTTTTAGATAGTCTCCTCTGCCCCTAGTATGAGTTTCTATCAATATATCTTCAAGATCCAAGCACCCCAATTCCAATATGTCTTCCCAATTCCGGTCAGTGAATCCTCTTGGACTCGTTTGTTGCCCACATAGTTGTAGAAGAAAAGTGCATCATGAGGGCATCACTGGCACACGAAGAAAAGGAGGAAGAGAGGAAGAAAAAAGTAGTTGCTTTTTTAGAGCGTTTCTAAAGGATGAAAAAAAATCTCAAAAAATTTATATAAATGCCTTCGTAAAAGTGTGGGAAAAAATTGAGGAGTGTGTTGCTGTAACAGTCCCCTTGTTGCGACTGCAACATTCACTATTATCCTAAAGATCCATGTGCATCTATAACATAGTGCTAATGGATGGATTAAAGAATGGTTAAGATAGAGAATTATTGTTGCTAAAATTGTGCTTATAATGGCTCCAAATGAGACAAAGAAAAATCTCAAAAGATCTTTCCATAATTAAAAAATAGATTAACATATTACATAATGAGATATGAAATTTCACAAATGTTATGAATTATAACATATAAATAAAATGAAATGTCATAATATCAAAATACAAAACTATGAAAATGCTAATTTGGAATTGCTTGAAGCATGGGTTGTCAATGCCAAGAAACATGTTCGAAGACTATACAAATATATGGAAGAAGAATGTTTGACATTGATCTCATTTACCTTATGGTTAACTAATATAATAAGGCTTTCACTAAGTGAACTCTTAAGGAGTACATGCCATTGTGATTTGAGTAGATAGGTGTATTTTGTCCTTGTTAAATGAGGTATGGTGCCAACTACTTTGGTTCATTGTTATATATGTTCTCTATTTTTTTGGTTAAAATGTTGGAAATTGTATAACAGGTAAATCAGAGGCCTTTTGATGACACGAGAAAGGGTGGTTCACCCCTACTACATTTGTGACAGTCTACCATTTGTTCCCTCCTACTGCACCATATAACCCCTCTTGTTTCTCTCACATTTCACCTACAATATTTTCTTCTTTTGCATTTTTTGGAGAGAGACAATAGAGGACGAGGGAAGTAGATAGGGAGAGGAAGTAAGTAATGAGGAAAGGAATGGTAAAATGAGAGCAAGTAATGGAAAATGGAGGGAAGTAATGAGAAGAGGGGGAGAGGATGAAAGTAATGATTAAAGAGGACAAAAGTAACGAGACAGAGAAAATGTAACAACTAGAGATGAGCGAGTGATGAGCAAAGAGGAGCGAAATAATGAGTGGATGCCTCATTTTGTCATTTTGTGCCTATTTTTTATTCCTTTGGGATTGAACTTTCTCACTTTATATCCCATTTGACAAGACACAAATATGAAAAAGGTGAAAATAATAGAAAATGAGGCATCAAGAGTAGAAAATAAGACACAAAGAGAATAATAGTATGTTTCAAGGGTAAAAAACACATCATTTTGTTCACATTGTCTTTCTTTTAATATTGTGTCAAAATTCCCAAAATAAGGTGCACATAACAGAAAGAAAGATGCTAACGAACAAAAACAAGGTCCTTAAAGGAGAAAATGAGGTGCAAGGAGAAGAAAAGAGGTACAAGGGGTAAGAAACCTCATTTTGATCACTTTGTGCATCATTTTTGTAACTTTGGGACTCGTTCTTTTTTGACCAATTTATGCCTCATCTAGAAAAGAATCAATGCTAAAAAAAGTTTCACATAACAAAAAGGGGAATATGAACAAAAACAAGGCACTAAGGGTAGAAGTCAAGACAAAAAGAGAAGAAAAGGTGGTGCCAAGAGCAAAAAACAATGGTTTGGTCATTTTACACCTCATTTTAGACAATTTATGCGTAACGACCCCGCCTCCCGATAACCCCCAATTAAGAGAGACCAGAAGATCAGAGTCGTTTTCTCGATTCCCAGATCAAAGGTTCGACAAATAATCTGTAATAATTATCAAATTCTACCAGACTATATTGAAAAGTTGTGATAAAATAAAATTTCCACATACCTTTTGAAAACTTGGATCTCTAAACCTCTATCCACATATGAATTCTACTCTAAATAATCCTCCTTGTATTTTAATTCATGTATTTCACTATATGACGACTTACTGTTTGTTCTTTTGGCTTTTCACCTAAAAACGCCGACAAACAAAACATCGGTCAACATAAATCTCGTATGTGGGGGAAACAATAATCATGCAACTATGATAACAATGTAATCAACCAATTATCATTTAATAGCCAAGTTTACATATTAAGCAATACTACTCAATCCTTACCTATCCCCTATCTCTGTGCTATCCCTGCAGTGGACTTGGATACTACCTCTCTCTATGGTAGATCCTAACCCCCATGGCCCTACCTCATGGGTAGCCAATACTTAGGGTTATAGAGTCGCATGGCCCGACCCAAAGGTATCCCAATCCCTGACTCAAGGAGACTTGATGGAACTACCCCATTGGTAGCCATGTACTAAGTCATTCAATGACCCGATGGACCTGCCCCATAAGTAGCCATGTACTAGGTCAAACCATTAAGCCACAGAGGGGACTAGGATCTGAGCTAGTAGGCACATATCTTAAGTGATAATCATATCCACATTATAATTTGCAAGAATTAAATTCAGCCAACAATTTAATTCAAGCCATGATGGAAATATCGATAAAATCCTAAGAAAACTAATTCAGAATAGTCATAAGCGTAACCACATATATGTCAAGTTGTCTTGAATGTAGAATTCATACAAACAATCAAGTAATCCAGAATCAAGCAAGCAAGCACAATTCAGTCCAGAAATAAACATCAAATATTTTCTATCATGGATCATGGTATCCAAATCTAATATACCTAATCATGCCCTAGGGTTACTAGCCCTTTTAAGGTTTCAACCATAATTGGGGTTTCATTTCCTTTTTACCACTATTATTTTACTTTTATCAAAATATCCATCAAACCCTAATTATCTTGTCTTATTTTCGATTAAGATCCTTAAGATCAGGTTTGGACCACAGAACCCTAATTTTTGGATTACTATATCTTTTCTTCCCTTTTTCTCACTTAGGGTTTCTAAGGGTATTAATTACAACATTAGGTTTAAAACCCTAATTCTTGCAATTTCATCATCAAAATAGGTTAAAATATAAATTTATCATTAAACAAGTTAACCATGCTTGAATTAACCTAATTGCAATATTAAATCTATCCTTGATTAACAATTAGGGTTTCTATCTACAAATTAACACCCTTTTTTATCAAAATTGTATACTTTTGCAAAAAGAGACAGATTTAGGCTTTCAAACCATTTTTAATCTATTTGTCATATTTTTTTGATCACTTTTCATGCATATACTTTTCCCATCCGAGTATTCTAGCAAAAGATACGATTTTATCAAGATAATTCATTTTTATCGATTTACTTGCTATTTTCAGAAAAACCAGGATCGTCCGATCCATGGTCTGTGGGTCCACTGAGGATCCAACGGCCATGGATGCACGCACCCTTTATTTGTGATCAAAAGAACAAGAATGACCGAACTAACCTCAATGTGATTGCAGGAGGCGAGGGGCACTTTGGTAAAAGACCACGAGGTCTTCGTCTTCAACCTTGCACCGAGCATAATAGGTCTATGGTCAACTCAAGCATTGACTCCTCGATTCTGTTCGTTTGTGATCACGCCATGGGTCCAGGAGGCTTCGCCTCCCTCCATCGAAGACGACTATGGATTCAATTATAGGCCGCAGTCATGCCTTGATGCTCCCCTACTCACCAGACTCCAGCGAGGTTCGTTGAGGTGACGAGGGTGGAGGTCAGGGTATACTCAGCAATTGAAGGCACTAGAATGATCCTTGTGCTCTGCCACAGAGTTTGGACCAGAAAAAAGAGATGTTGATACCCCCTATCACCATCCCCTATATATAGGGTGGGAAACATGATTGCGGGATTGGGTATTTCCTAAAACGTCGACCAATCCTAGTCAAATTAGGAATGATCCTCTGCGGTTTCCTCTCCTGAGTCCAAAGGAAACATCAGCAAGCTTGCACACTCAGTGGATCACGAAAAATCCAAGAGGGAAAATCCCTCTGTCAACGGCAGAGTCCCAGTCTCAATGGGACTTAGACGACGAGCATCTGACGTTGGATTAAGATCCAACGGTGCTTATTGCACGCGATCAAGAATAAAGGAAAATATATTTCCTAAAACAGAATAAATCCCATTTTTTGGCAATAACTTGAGAAATTTGTATCTCCTAAACCCTTGCTCCTTTTTAACTCAAATGTTAAGGGAAAGTTCATCTTGATATTACCTAGCTATTTATAAAATTTGGGAAACAAATTGCAATGGATGAGAAGGTTTCCTTCTCTCCCAAGTTATCCATCCAATTAATCAGAATTAATCAGTATTCCTTTTCCTTTTGCCATTATCTTGTTATTTTGGGTCCCTTGGACCTCAAGAAATCCTAAAGGCATGGATTCCCATCTTGGAAGATATCTATTTGCCTTTATTCTCTTTTAAATTTCTATTTCTCATATTCCTCTTTCATTGATCAAATCCTTTTCCTTTTTATTTCTCTTTTCTTTTCAATTGGGCTCAATGGCCAACAAATCCCATTATCAATCAATCAAGGCCATTTCACACGAAATTCATCACAAATCAAAGAAATAAACTTCTTCTATTTTTTAAAAGAGAATTACATCATTTTACTACATTCTTAAGAAATTGAGGTTATAACATCCTCCCCTCCTTATAGGAATTTTGCCCTCAAAATTCCATCAAGCAAACAAACAAATCAGGATAATCCTTTCATATGTCCATCATGGCTCCCATGTGGCCTTACCCTTTCTATGGTGCTTCCCAAGAACCTTCATAATCTCATACTCTTCCATCTGAGTTCTTTCTTATCTTGGTATATCGTACCCTCATAGGTGACTCAGGACATTTCAACCTCTCATAAAGCTGAATAGGTTCAAGGCTCAACACATGGCTTGGGTATCTCACATAGTGCCCTAGACCAGACATATGGAACTCATGTAACACATTATACATCATGTTATCCTGAGGGGTAAGGTTAAACCTAACCATCTCCACCAATCCATCTCCAATGGACCCATATATCAGGGACTCAGCTTTCTTAGCTATAGTTTAGAGGGGTCAGATTTTCATATCACATACTTTCCTACAGTGAACTACATGTCAGTCTGCTTTGCATCAGCTCATGACTCATGTCATCTCTGGGCTCTCTCTCTGCCATTGCACGATCAAAGTGATTTCATCTGCACACACTGTGGTTCTTTTCTGACCTTCATGAGGCCTCCTTTACCAACATCATCTTAATGAAGTGGTGACCGACACAACCTCCCTATAGAAATTCTTGCATCCTGATAAAGGCTATGGTGGTTAAAGTCACATCTTAAGAATTGTCTCTTTGTATCACCCTGAATGAGCACACATGCTCTCATTAGACCCTCTAGTCTGGATCATACTAACCATTAGTATGAGGCGCTAAACTGTACTAACATCGAGTTCTTTAGGTATCAACTTCCACCTCATGGGAGTGAACCTTTAGGTCATACTCAAGAACTTTTGAACTCGCATCATGGTGTAGTTGAACCATCTCTCTCTCTTAAGTAGTTCAACCAAATCCATCCCTTGACAACATTCTTTCTTTCTCATGTTATCTAGGTAAGGCAATCTACCATAACCCATATAGCATCTTGACCTTCCTCGATCTAGGGAAGGCTTACCACAACATCCATAGTGGTGAATTCCCATTCCCTCTCGGGGACTCCTTATCCTCTATATCACTACACTTGGTTACTGGTGTTCGTCCTTTACCTCTTGACATGCATGGCGATGAGCCACGTGCATCTTCGTACACTTTTCATCTTAGGCATCAAAATACTACTGTAACTTACTATCTTAGTAGTTTCACAGTGTATGGTGATCTTAAAATCATGATTTCCTATATGTCATGATTCCTCAAGATCGATTCCTCAGAAGCCCTAAACCACTCTCATCAGGGTTTTCCTTCCTATCCAAAGAAGTGTATCCGAGGTTCTACAACCATCCTTCTAACGCATCAAGGACTAGGATGTCTAACCAAACAACCATTAACATGATTAGTTTCTACATCTAAATGTCAGCCAAACTTATCTATTTTTCCACTTAAGGTTAGCCTAGCAACCTCAGCTTCTTCTAACCCCTAGTTAAACTAGGCAGCTATATCTCAACCAGGGTATCCATTACCACTTCACATCCTTAGGTATTAGGTAATGTTGAAGACATACACCTTCATGTATTCTTCTTATAATCTCATATCAAACTCTAAGTTTGTCTTCAATAAGAAACTCTGAGCTCATCCTCATGGTGATCAAACTCAACCTTACATAACTTCCAACTTAGCACCTACTAGAAACATCCTTATTTCTCTTACTATTTGTAAACCATCCATGTATCATTCACTCCACAAGGGTGTGTTATCATCTCTATCCTCATACCTTGTAGCAATGTTCCAACTCACATCATCTTTATCCTTGGTGTATGGCATGCGTAATGTCCTATCTCTTACTCCCATAACAAGAGGAAATAAGCATTTGGCTGCAGTCCAGATACAGAGTTCTTCCTATTCCAAGAGTAGATATGGTGTATCCCACCTTGCCAGTACACATTTAAATCTAATTTGTAACATGCCACATATGTATCTACATCACAAACATCATGATATCAAAATTACTTCCATGGAAACTGGTCTCGAACCTACTGGGGTCACTACACAATCCTTGGTCATCACCTCTAGGTTTATAGGGTGCTAGTACTTTTGGGGTCATCCCTCTTCCCTTCTGCATCTAGAGAGTGCCCTACTTATCAGCCCTTTGGGTCCCATGAGTACATGAAGGTGATCAATCTCCTAACCCATGGCCCTCAGATAATGATAGTTTTTACCTCCCGACCCTATGGTCATGTGCAACTAGGGAATTAGGCAACTCCTGCTTCCATCGGTCTAATCCCCAGCTGACCCTAGGATAGACTTAGGATACCATTATAGTACATGTCCAACTTAGAACCTTACCCAAGTCTTCATCATCTCTCTCTATATTCATGTCTTGTCTTTCATCCTTTCACATGGGTCATGGCGACCTTCCTACCTTGGTCAGGCCCAATACCAGTTACTTCCATGGTAACACATCCACATGCAGTTAGAGATGGTTAACTATGGGTCTACAGGTCCATTCTATTACCATGTACTCTTCACTTAGCTTCCCAAGATCTTATGAAACCTCCTTAGGTTACCTCAAAACCAACCAAACTGGTATACACCCTACAAAAGGGTTCCTCTCCCAGGATGGGAGGAAACTACACCTTGATAACAAAGGTCACAAACGTCTTTATGTTTAGGGTATGCATCGACATGAGCATGCTTAGCCCTAGAAATCTACTAAGGCACAAGCAGACACCTAAAAAACCATGCTAGGTCACACTTGTTCTCATCCTCAACATTAGACCAACTTAGTTGTGAGGGGTTCATCAACATACCTTTAACTTAAGGGATTTCCTTTACCTCCACACATGAGGAGTACCATGCTCGTAACTATAGAGACTCAAATCTCATCATGAGCATCGGATACACTGCTTCCCCTCTTAGGCCTAGGAACCCTAGGTTCATTTTTGGGTGTTCAAATGCATGCTCAATCTCTTAAACACAAATCAAGTATGTCCAAGGTATGTCATGTACTTCCATGATCCTTTAATATAAGAAACACCTCAGAGTTAAGTCCTCCTCAAGGACAACCATCTAGGTATAAAGCCTCACAACTAGTTACTTAAACCTCCTCAGGGTCTAAGGCACTTTTTGTCTCATCTAAGCAAGTAATCACTTATACCATACGTACATAGGTACTAGAAGCATCATCCTCTCTCTAGGGTTTGGTTCCTCTAATGGAAACCAAGATATCATCAGCCTCTAGGGGTCAAGCATAAGGCAACCACTATCATCTACTTAGGCTTCCAACCTCCTTGTTGGGGTCCTGCTTTCTCTCTTATGTGCTATCTCCACATCCAGCCATACTACTAAAGGTCCTCTCTAAATGAAGATGGATCAAGCTCACAAACATACCTCTATGTGAGTGAAGCCTAGGTTCAACTTATGTTTGCTCAAGGTTATCCACAGCTCCTTATGCTTATCTCATCATCTATCCAACATACTCCCTTGGCCAGGGTTTCGACATACTGCTCACAATACTAACGTATTCTGGGTGCATGCTATGCCCTACTTGTATAAGCCCATAGGGTTTCTATAGGTTCTTCTCTAACCTCAACATTGAAGGAGCTATCCTTCACTCTAACATGCATGACCCCTTTCCATGGTTGGGGTGCCAAAGGTACTAGGTTCTCCAACCTCACATGGCTCACAATGTCATGGGCATCCAAAAGCATGTCCACCCCCAAACCTGGTCTATCATGACATCTAAATCATCATGTCATCTCTCTCACCAACACTTAGGGTTAGGGTTAGCATCATCCAGAGGATGTGCCAGGTCTCCACTCATAATGGAGGTTTCTACCTCCAAGACTAACTCTCTTTACTTATTCTCATGACAAGAAGGTCTAGCCTCAGGTCTCTCCTGAGGGCATGAAAACTTATGTCAGTACAACCTAATCATGTATCTATTCTTTAGTTTATGCTTAATCTATTAAGCTTATGTCCATGACATCTTATACACAAGCTTTTCATTAATTTGGTGGAGGATTCCTTAAAACTTATCAACCTTACCCATACCTCAAGAGGGTGAGGAAAAAAGAGGAAACCCTAATCCTTAAGGTCCTTAACAACATTTGAGTTGAGAAGGTATGAAAAAGATGAGAGCGTTCTAAAGGTATCTTATTTCGAGTCAAATCCTGAGACTTTAGTCAGGCAGTTACATGGTTCTGGGAGTCCTCATATTCTGACTAGTGGTGCAGAGGAAACTCTTGCCAGCCCTCGGGCGTGATCCTTTTCTAGACACCTCTTTCTTTAGAAAATTCCTCTAATAACTCCCTTGGGTTCTACAGTGTTTGTAAAATTTAATAATTATTACAGATTAAATGAGGAACCCAGGCTCTGATACCAAATGTAACGACCCCGCCTCCCGGTAACCCCCAATTAAGGGAGACCAGAAGACCAGAGCCATTTTCCCAATTCTCGGATCAAAGGTTCGACAAATAATCCATAATAATTATCAAATTCTACCAGACTATATTGAAAAGTTGTGATAAAATAAAATTTCCACATACCTTTTGAAAACTTGGATCTCTAAACTTCTATCCACATGAATTCTACTCTAACTAATCTTCCTTTTATTTTAATTCATGTATTTCACAATATGATGACTTACTGTTTGTCCTTTTGGATTTGCACCTAAAACACTGACAAACAAAACTTCAGTTAGCATAAAGCTGGTATGTGGGGGAAACAATAATCATGCAATTATGATAACAATGTAATCAATGAATTATCATTTAACAACCAAGTTTACATCTTAAGCAATACTACTCAATCCTTACCTATCCCCTATCTCTGTGTTGTCCCTATAGTGGACTTGGATACTACCTCTCTCTATGGTAGATCCTTACCCCCATGGCCCTACCTCACAGGTAGCCAATAATTAGGGTTATAGAGTCGCATGGACCTACCCAAAGGTAGCCCAATCCCTGACTCAAGGTGACTTGATGGACCTACCACATTGGTAGCCATGTACTAAGTCATCCAATGACATGATGGACCTACCCCATAGGTAGCCATGTACTAGGTCAAACCATTAAGCCACAGAGGGGACTAGGATCTGAGCTAGTAGGCACATATCTTAAGTGATAATCATATCCACATTATAATTTGCAAGAATTCAATTCAGCCAACAATTTAATTCAAGCCACGATGGAAATATCGATAAAATCCTCGGAAAACTAATTCGGAATAGTCATAAGTGTAACCACATACCTGTCAAGTTGTCTTGAATGAAGAATTAATCCAAACAATCAAGTAATCCATAATCAAGAAAGAAATCACAATTCAGTCCTGAAATAAACATCCAATATTTTCTATCATGGATCATAATATCCAAATCTAATAGACCTAATCGTGCCCTAGAGTTACTAGCCCTTTTAGGTTTCAACCATAATTAGGGTTTCATTTCCTTTTTACCACTTTTATTTTACTTTTATCAAAATATCCATCAAACCCTAATTATCTTATCTTATTTTCCATTAAGATCCTTAAGATCAGGTTTGGACCACAAAACCCTAATTTTCATATTACTATATCTTTTCTTCCCTTTTTCCTCACTTAGGGTTTCTAAGGGTATTAGTTACAACATTAGGTTTAAAACCCTAATTCTTGCAATTTCATCATCAAAATAGGTTAAAATCTAACTTTATCCTTAAACAAGTTAACCATGCTTGAATTAACCTAATTGCAATATTAAATCTATCCTTGATTAACAATTAGGGTTTCTATCTACAAATTAACACCTTTTTTTATCAAAATTAGATATTTTTGCAAAAAGAGACAAATTTAGGCTTTCAAACCATTTTTATTATATTCCTCGTATTTTTCTGATCACTTTTCATGTATATACTTTTCCTATCCGAGTTTTCTAGAAAAAGATACGATTTTATCAAGATAATTCCTTTTTATCGATTTACTTGCTATTTTCAGAAAAACTAGGATTGCCCGATCCATGGTCCATGGGTCCACTGAGGATCCAACGGCCGTGGATGCACGCGCCCTTTATTTGTGATCAAAAGAATAGGAATGACCGAACTAACCTCAACTTGATTGCAGGAGGCGAGGGGCACTTTGGTAAAAGACCGCGAGGTCTTCGTCTTCAACCTTGTGCCGAGCGCAATAGGTCCGTGGTCAACTCAAGCATTGACTCCTCGATTCCGTTCGTCTGTGATCACGCAAAAGGGCCAGGAGGCTTCGCCTCCCTCCGTCGAAGTCGGCTAGGGCTTCAATTACAGGCCACGGTCACGCCTTGATGCTCCCCTACTCGCCGGACTCCGGCGAGGTTCATTGAGGTGACGAGGGTGGAGGTCAGGGTATACTCGACAATTGAAGGAACTAGAGCGATCCTTGTGCTCTGCCACAGAGTTTGGACTTGCAAAAAGAGATTTTGATAACCCTATCACCGTCCCCTATATATAGGGTGGGTAGCAGGTTTGCAGGATTGGGTATTTCCTAAAATTTCGACCAATCCTAGTCAAATTAGGAATGATCCTCTATGGTTTCCTCTCCTGAGTCCAAAGGAAACATCAGCAAGCTTGCACACTCAGTGGATCGCAAAAATCCAAGAGGGAAAATCCCTCTGTCAACGACAGAGTCCCTGTCCCAATGGGATTTAGACAATGAGCGTCCGACGTTGGATTAAGATCCAACGATGCTTATTGCACCCGATCAGACACAAAGGAAAATATATTTCCTAAAACATAATGAATCCCAATTTTTGGCAATAACTTGAGAAATTTGTATCTCCTAAACCCTTACTCCGTTTTAACTCAAATTTTATGGGAAAGTTCATCTTGATATTTCCTAGCTATTTACAAAATTTGGGAAACAAATTGCAATGGATGAGAAGGCTTCCTTCTCTCCCAAGTTATCTATCTAATTAATCAAAATTAATCAGTATTCCTTTTCCTTTTTCCATTATCTTGTTATTTTGGGTCCCTTGGACCTCAATAAATCCTAAAGACATGGATTCCCATCTTGGGAGATATCTATTTGCCTTTATCCTCTTTTAAATGTCTATTTCTCATATTCCTCTTTTATTTATCAAATCCTTTTCCTTTTTATTTATGTTTTCTTTTCAATTGGTCTCAATGGCCAACAAAGCCCATTATCAATCAATCAAGGCCATTTCACATCAAATTCATCACAAATCAAAGAAATAAATTTCTTTTATTCTTTAAAAGAGAATTACATCATTTTACTACATTCTTAAGAAAATTGAGGTTATAAAATTATGTCTCATTTAACAAAACAAAAACATTGAAAACCAAGTCGTAAATAACATTAAAAATAGGAATGCATGAATAAATTTTTTTAACAATAATGTTCACCAAAATAACTCAATAATATTGAAAAAATGAGGAAAAATAAATAAAATGAGATGTCAAGCACCAAAACAAAACCTCATTTTAATCACTTCTTATCTCATTTGGTCACTTTGCACTTCATTGAGGTGTTAATTCCATAACAAATAAGGTACATGCTATAGAAAATAAGGCACAAAAGAATGATACAAGGCATTAAGAGTAGAAAATGAGGCACCAAAAGAAAAAAACTTCATCTTGGTCACTTTCTGACTCATTTTGATCACTTTATGCTTCATCTCTTGTATCTTACCTTCCTCACTTCCCTCCTTTCCCACATTACTCCACTTCTCTTCTCCCATTATTGTAGTCTTTTTCATTTTTTTTCATTCCTCATTTTTTCCTCTCCTTATTTTACTTTCCTGTTACTTCCCCCAAGTTCCACTGTTAGTTATCTCCTTAAATCCTTCATAATGTTTATTAATCATCTCCTTACCTCCCTCCTATATGCACATTATATCCCTCTTCACTCAAGAATTACTTCCCTCCTCACTTATCACATTTTCCCCATTCTGTCCATCTTTGAGACATCTCTCATGAGTCCTATCTCCCTATTATTTCCCTCCTCACTTTATTCTTCACTTCTTACACTACCACTTCTTTCCTCTCTCTTTGTTTCTTCCCTTCTTTATCAAGTAGTAATACAAACACCTATCTATATCCCTCATCCACGCCCAAGGCTTCTCAAGTGTTTTTACACAAAAAGTGAGAGAAGACAACAAAGTGGGTTGAAAAAGTGCATGATAGAGAAAATAAGAGAGATGAAGTTGTATTTCTTATAACCTATAATCTATAGTTAATTCATTGACGAAATAAAAATATTAACATTCATAAAAAAATGCTCTAACAAGATGAATGTCGACATATTTTTGATAAAAACATATACAAAATGTAAAATAATATAATAAGTAAATATCTATATATAAATATATATGTGAAAAACAAGTGTTATCCACAAAACCATATGTACAATACTTACATTAGAGTAAATAAAAACTGAAAATTATGATTACTATCCTCCACAAACTCATATTTTTATAGTAAATGATACAAAAATTTATTTCTCTCACTTAATGGACTATATGCCTTATAAATATTAGTATCGATTTTATGTAAACAATATTAATTTGTCAAATGTAATACATATATTTTACTGACAAATCACTATGTTTAGGTTACAATAATCATATCTTGGCATTCAAGTATTCACTATAAAAATGTAAAGTATTCACTTTGATAAGTAGTGTCCCCATAAAATAAAGAAAAATACTTGTTTCATAATACATTGAAATCAAAAGTGAGTACTATACTAAAAGAAAGACATTAATTACTCTTTTTTGAGTTAGCGTGTTATGAAAAGATATCAAATATTCTCAAAAAATATAATACAATACAAATTTTACAGTAAAATGATACAAACAATATGTAAACTATCACAAAAAATGTCCAACACGTTTTATAGTAAAACAATATATATATATATATATATATATATATATATATATATATATATATATATATATATTCATTTTTTATTTTATATTGCATTTTTTTCTCATAAGCCCTTGACATTATTATTGTTAGAATGTACTTCTGTAAGGAATCTAATGATAAGTGTTTCCCTAAAAAGTTCACTACACATTGAAAATTATATGCAAATCAAGGTAAGCAATGGATGTAGTGTAGGAAGGCACACAAGAGGAGCATGAACTAGTCTGTCCTCTCCCATCCTATTTGGGTGATTTGCAGGGCGACTAGGGCTCGAGGTTCCCCAGATCGGGGGAGGGGGCTTGGGCGCCTTTGGTGGCGGCCAGTGCCACCCCGCTCCCCCCCAAGCCCCTTTTCTCGTCGGGGTTGTGTGGATCGTAAGCAAGGAGGCGTTCACTGCCAGGATCTTCTCTCCCCCCATATCTGTCGAGTGGCGCCAACATCTGATCCTTAGGGTTTGATTACTGATGACATTCACAGTGGGTGGAGTGACTGCGGTGCATAGATCTGTCAGGCGTTCCCCAACTTGCTCTTGAAACGTATGTCGACGGATCTTTTACTGACTCTCCTCCTTTCTTGTTCCTCACATTTTAGGACCCCCACCCCATTTTTGCCTTATCCATCTTTCTCATTTTGCTAGTTTCTTTGTTTTAGTTGGTGTAGTGTGTAGTGGCAGCTACTCTGCCTTTTTTAGTCACTGCTTGTCAGCGTTTGTTTGCTTGCTGCTTGTTAGCGTTTGTTTGCTCGCTGCTTGTCAACATTTGTTTTCTCACTGCTTGTCAGCATTTGTTTGCTTGTTGCTTGTCAGTGTTTGTTTGTTCATTCTTACTGCAACCTCTCTCAAGGGGAGTGATGAGATTCCTAGCCAAGGCTAGATCTCCATTATGTTGTGGCTTGTTTTGTTACTTGCTTATATGGCTTCTTTTGAGGTGATGATTCATTAGAACACCGCACAGATCCAGGCTCTCTATCACTACTACACGCTCAAGTCGAAGGAATTCTTCATGGAAAGCTTCTTAATATAGTATCAAGGAAGAAGAATCAATGCAAAAGTGCTCTACTTTCTTTCCGATATGGGTTGCAGTGATATTAACTTGATCTTTGTTTGCTCATTTTGTATTTTTGTCTCAAATTATAGATGTTGTATGGCTTACAAGTAATGAATCGATCCATTTGCTCTAAAAAAAACAAGGTTTTATCTTTCTTATGATTTTCCCTCCCACGTCTCTATCACCTCTGACTTTCCTTGTCAAGACACTTCCCAATTCTGGGGTGTGGATGTGGGATGAATAAACTTGATGTACATCATTTTATTTCTTTCTCCCATTACTCCCCACTTCTTTATTTTTTCTCCCATAAATGAAGCATCAACTCTCTGCCACCTCTCTTTCTCCCTCTCCCACAACTATCTTCATCCAGATCCTTTTATCTCCCTTTCACCACACAAGTTACACATGTAACACCCTTAAATAATCTTGATTTACACACAAAAATTCTTTAATTGCCCAAAATCACTCTTGCCAAAGGTTATGCCACACAAATTACAACATCCAATGTGTAAGGAATTGATCTTTGTTGCTAATAATTTGTAAGAACTTTGTTTAGTTAGGGTAAGTGGATGACAAAGTGTGACTGTATGATCCACAAATTTTGGTAAAGTTTGAATTCTATGAATATAACACATGATTGGATAAACAAATTCCCTAATTTATAAAAATGTTATTATGAATCCATTTTGTTGTATGGGTTCAACCCATGGTCCAAGTGAGGCCCATGAGACTATTTTGTTTTCAAATAAGTTCTTGTAACTCAAGTTTAAGAAATAAGATATTTTGTGTATAAATGAATAATAATGCCATTATGAGTTGCTATATAATTGAAATATGGAATAATATGCAAATTTCCAACAGATTCTAAGATAATGGGTTCAGTCCATGGCTTGCAACACATATTTTGAGGCATTAAATAAAGACATCTCAATTTGAATTTTGTAATATATAAAGATGATAAGGAAACAAATATAATTCAAAAATTTGACAAGAAAATGACTTTCCAAAAGGTGTTGTTAATTATTTTAAGAATATACATCAAAGGCAAGTTTCATCTATTAAGATTATCCATATACCCCAAAAATTGGATGTAAGTTGGCAAAGGTATTAATGACTTACTATCCAAATTTCATAGCTAAGAGATGCTCCCAGTATCCTATGTAAAATTGGGAAGATACATGGACCTATATGTAATGAATATATGAGTTTCTATAATAGGAAATCAATTAAATGATTCCCACCTTAGGCACACTCCTTAATGTGTCGCGTGCCTTGGTGGTTGTTGGATCACTGATTGACAGCTCTGGAGTTGTCTTCTACCTTGAGCCTATTTTATAAAGTGCCTATCTCCCTCTATTCACACACGCATGCCATTATAGCTCCAAAATATTCATCTACTCTTTAGTCTAAACTGGTCTCTAGTGAATTGATATAAATTGGTGACTTGTGCACAAAATTATAACATCTCTATCTCCATTTCTCCTTTGTGATGACCCCTAAAACCCAACCCTAAGACATCTCGCCATGGGCTATAAAACCACCCCTACGAACTCACCAAATTGTAGGGGTGTCAAAAAATCAGTTTTGGGACAGTTTTGGGTCGGACAACAAGTGGGTTGATACATATTAGTTCAACCCAGAATTGACCCAAAACCAATTTTTTTACAAGGTGGCATGTCTGGAACCGGACCCGATTTCATAATGTGAAATACGGAACCAAATTTGGTCATATAATTTTGTTAATTACACATGATATATTGTAATTTGTACATGACAAGAACTTTTTTCTAAACTTGTCAAAACGATAAAATCTAGGTTGAACAAATGACAACCCAGAACTGACCCAATTCTAATTTGGACATCAACATCCAAATCTAGATCCAACACAGATTGATAATATCCAAAAAAGTGAATATTTTTGGGTCAGACAGAATCGGGTTCATGTGTATGGATAAAATTTGACAGCCCTACCAAATGGATTTCAAACTGAATTGTGCCCTCCATGGCCGTCATCAAGCAACATTCACTTGAATCCTCCATCTTCCACCTTGTGTCTTCCCTAATTCCATCGCAAAGGGGAACTCACCCTAAACCATCACGATTGAACCTGAGACGGTAGTTGACTTCATGAGGAAGTAAGGTACATGACCAACAAATTTGTTCCTCCTCTCATGACCTCCTCCTCTAGTTCCCTCTTTTTTGGAAAGGTGCCCTTCTATAAGAGATTGTAACTTCTTGCCATGGATACTACATACAACTAATCTACAATCCCAATCCAATGACTAGATGATGAAACAGTCACTTCTCTCACCCTTTCTAACGGTTCAAAACCAACCCAAAATTGTATGAACTGCTGATCTAGGATTTGAAGTAGAGAGGGGCCACAAATGAGTTGGTAAATGTGTGGCCCAATCAAAACTTGCAACTTCAGAGAAATGAAAGGCAATTTCCTAGAAATATGTTGGATTTAGTCTTATCTTGTAAAATTGATAGTAAATAATTGGATATTCGAAATATGGCTAAACTATATATCAAATGTATCAGGAAGAGTAGAATCTAAATAAAAATAGTTCCATAAATTGATTATTCTTTCTATTCCAAAAGTATACCTAAAATATGTATATAGGATGATTAATACAATGGAAGCGCTATATTTGATAATTAAGATGTTAAATATGTTAAAAACATTAACTTGGCCATATAAACTAATTTTTTTGAATATAATAGGAATCCAAGATGATGATGATACATTTTGGGTTTCTAGATCAATAATCATATATATGATAAATTAGGGTTTTTGAAATCAAAGATCATAACTTGTGATAATCTTAATGTACTCTTATTGTTCATAATGCAACAATAGGTTCAACATGATGATAATCTAAGTTGTGGATACATTTTGGATAATAACAATCATCACACAATATTATGAGTCATAAATATGAAAACTAGGGTTTAGAATCTAATCTTCATTATCATTATTATCTTGAGATGCATAATCACATACAGTTTCTCTATATAACCTAAAATTCTTAACTTGATAATTTGGGTTCCATCTAATATCTAATTAGGGTTTATAACTCTAATGAAGTATAATGCAAAGGAATTAGGGTTTGATACCCCTATTCCTTACCTGAAACCAGAGTAAACCCTAAAGCATAGTTTAGGACACATGTTAAATTTGAATATGATTGGTGACACCTTAGAGTATACATGCATGTATATAATATTGGTTGATTATGTGAATGCTTGGATGTTTGAATGTATTAATGAAGTACATGTTGCATGGTTTCTGCATGAAGGCAAGGTACATCATTACAATTACAATTACTTGCTCTTATTGACTTTTGATGTTTTTTTTGAAGTTTTACAAATGGGTTGCCAATTCAATTTCTTGGTTGTTTATTTACTTCCTCCAAACTATAAAACCCTATGTGTATCATCTTATATGAACATAACTTGCTCAACCCGAGATGTTGTCTTCCAAGGGTTGAATGTACATGTGTGAGAAAGAAAGTCATTGTGATGACTGGTGATCAAGAAAAAGCAAGGTCACTAATAGGCGAAGCCCAAAAAGGTAGGCCACAAATAGGCGAAGCCCAATAAGGAAGGTCACTAATAGGCCAAGCTCAAAAAGGAATAATGGTATTAAAGCAAGCCCAAAATAGGGAAGGATATAATGGTGCACTATAGGGACAAAACCCTCAGCAAGAGGGTACCCCACATAGATTTCCCCCAGTTTGTGGGTATGTCACAGAGATTGAGAAATTATGGGTTGAGAAGTAATTACAAAAAATGTATGTTTGATTATTTAATACTAATTGTTGATATGGTTGTTATGTTGTTACACCTACATACACATATTTTGATTGCACAATGTACACAATATAACAATATATATGCTAACCAGGTTTTGATTGTCGGTATTTTAGGTAACTGCCAAATATGAAGATGTCACAAGACAAGGTGAACCATATGAAATCAAATGAAAAGACTAAATCTAACTTATGATAATTAGTTAGATGTATCACTTGTTCTCATATATAATAGTTTTAGGTTAGAAATTGAAGTAACTCTTTTGAAGAGTCTCATTATACATTTTGTGAAATTGTGGAAATTATCTACTTTATTTGTTACTTGCTAACTCTATATCTTGGAACTTTAGGTAATAAATCCCGACTTTAAAGTCTTTTCTTAATTAGGGGAGACTGAAAATTGAGGTCATTACAGCGAGTGTGCAAAGACTTCTATGGTTCCTCCTCAAATACATCCAACCAAATTATAACAAAAAATAACCTCAAAATGGACAAAAAAGAAGTGCAGTATATTAAAGATATCTTGTTTGAACTGACTAGCTGGGAACTATCCATAACAGGATGCAAAAACTTTGAAAAGAGATGCACCCGATGGTCATACAGTGGTGAGCAGGTCCAATGTTGACTTCATGGTTAGAATCTATGCCAACTACAGGCTGGTGAACCACTCCTACATGTGCAGAAATGGGTAGTTGTCTAAATTGACTTCACGGCGAGGCTACCACAACTTACTGAGGAATTTGTTGTATAGTCATAACAGTCGAGGTCGACTGCACTAAAGGAGTTCATCATTTGAGTGTTGGGTTGCACTACGCTACCATTCTACAAAGTCAATGATCCACTCCTAGACATCAGAGCACTACTATTTTTAAGATCTTAAAAAGTCAAATAGATGCAAATGTCATTTGCACGTGAAGGTAGATTTTTTTAAAACATGGTGAAATGCATTCATCTCATAACTAGCCAGAGGCGCAAAGGAAATAAAAAGAAGTTTATGTGAAGCAGGATCATTGTAGAAAATGTTCTCCTCTAATAAGGGCAAGTTTGATTGGTTGAAATAAGATGACAAAGTATACCTTTATTGTATACTTTCACATTGTGAACTCATACAACTAACTCAACACACACAAGTCAGGAATTATACCAGACGACATCCATTTTTTTTGCATTACAAATTACTTGATCCGTCGATGAATTGTCTAGTTATAGGGGTTCTAAGTAGTCCAACTGCATCCTATCACGTTTGACAAAAAAATCTTAAAATGAGATAAAATGTTAAACATATAAATTTTACACTACAAAGTAGGCTCTAAACCTCCCCAAAATGTATTATTGTACAAAAAAATAACTCTAGTTATATTTGTTAAGTATGAGCTGAAGGTATTTAATGTATTCACTAGTTTGGTAAGAATATTTATCTCTATAGTTACCACTAATGAGGTCATCATTGTGCTCTCTAGCATGCAAGGCCAATAAAGATGAAACCTTGTTGCCTTCTTCATGTACTATGATGGCCTTAATCCTATGCTTGTCACTAAGTTAGTAAGTTTCTTGATGACCCTTCAAATGGTCCATGGGACTTTGTGCCACTCGGTCATGATTTTTGTGATACACAATCTCATACACAGTCCATACATGTAACAATAAAGGTATTAGGGTTCAATGGTAGAATCACAAAGTTGAGATTGATTTAGTGACGTGGAGACAGGTTCAAAGTGTATGATTCAATGTTTGGTGTTTGGTGTGGTGGATGTGAGAATTCATGCACTAGTAGCTTCTCCAGAAGCATGCACGAGCCCTTTCTTTAGTTGCTATGTTTGCAAATAGCTACCATCATTCTCATCATGTTCATTCATACCCTATGGGTAGATACTTGTGGTTGTTGTAGTTGCTCTTATATCTAATAGTCTAAGTGAATGAACGAATGAGTTGTGGAATGGAACAAAATAAGAGCTCAATGATGGAACGAACGCTTGTTGATGCCCATAATGAAAATCGCATGGGACATAGAAGAGGTCATATGTAGCAAGGGTCCAATCAAATTGCTAACTTCCCCTGGAGGTAATCGTTGTGTCAATATCTTTTTAGAGATGGAACTTTGTCTCCTCATTAGTCATGATACAAGACTCACATTTTGAGGCAATTTTATGTTTGGAAAGGAGTATCAATCATCAAGCAGTAGGGAGACATGGTGGATTTTTGATATAAACATGGCCACCTTTTGGGGAAAGCATCAAAGCTAGATCCACCTTGTGTTGGGTACAATGCACACCTATGAACTAAGCACTTTCTTATCATTGTATGAACTAAACTCATCATTGGTTGTCATCTCCCACACGAGTGAGTCCTTCCTGGTTTAGATAACCACCCCTACTTAGTTTTTGATGTTAATACCCCCCTCCTTGAAAAATGGTTCAAGGATGCTCCACTCCCATTCTTATGTGGCTGTGACAATGTCATATATCCAAGCTATTGAAAAAGGGGTGACCCGTATATAGGATGTTTAAGGAGGAGTTTTTCACTAATGGGAAGGTCCTTTAAATAGACATAACCTCTTTGTATAGCCCATTAATCATCAAAAAGACCTTTCGATGTGTTTCTAGTACATTGTGGTGTGGAAGAAGAGAGAGAGCTAGGTGGGTGGCTGGTGCGGAGTCTTGGTTGTCATCTTTGGTATTTTTTCCATCCAAAATGAGTCCAAACGTGGTCTCATATTAAAACATACCACACCACTTTGAGGATCAACGCAAGTTTGAGGAGGATGAGTCTTTTTATCTAGAGTCCTCCTTCCTCGATCAAAGTGGTGATGTGGTCCAATACCACCAAGTAGGATGACTCTACATGTCATGGTGGAGGTTACATTCTAAGAGTGGCATGTATGTTTCTTAGGTTCATTGATGTTAAGGAGTATAGTTCATCATCATCATCTAAGCCTCAATTCCAACCATGTTGGGGTTAACTACATAGATCCTTCATTTCCAATCAACTTTGTTATAGGTCATATGCTAAACATGATGTAAAGATTTGAAATGTCTCTTTATAAGCTCTTCCCAAGTTAAAAATAGGTATGTCTCTACTTATTTTAATTGTTTTTGACTCAATAACATTGTTTCTAAAAGTTCTATTTTTCGGCATGCATTGCACATATCCATATCATCTTAGACAATATTCACTCAACCTCTCCTCAATTTTCTCCACCTCCACTTTTTTCTAATATAGTCATCCCTCAAACGATCTTTTTTTTCTTTCCACACATCCATCTTAGCATATGCATGTTAGCCACATTCATATTGTTGAGGGGTTGTTTCTCTACAACTCAACATTCACTCCCATACAATGTAGTGGGCTATATAACTATTCTTTACAACTTGCTTTTTAATTGGATAGGGATCTTCTGGTCACACACTACTCCAGTTGCAACCACTTCAACCATCCTTCTATAATCTTGTGACAATCATAAACTTTATCCTTACCCTTCTTTTAATAATAGCAACCAAGGTATGAAACATATCACATTCGGGTACATCCATTGCATCCAGCCTAACCCCACCATTCCTGATTTTATAGTTTTGCTGAAATTGCAATGCATTTATAAAATTTTCCTTTTACTTGTCATTCATATATCAAATTCTAGTTCATATCTCAAAATTTCAACTTTATTATTCAATATTACTTTTCTTTAATCAATGAACAAAATATCATTAGAAAATAACATGCACCAAGGTATATTATTGTGAAAATTCTTCGTCAACTCATCCATGTCAAGAATAAATAGATATGGGATGAGTGAAGATCATTGATGTACCCCAACAATGATAGAAAAAGTGTGTGTCACTCTTCCAAGAGCCTAGCACTTGCAGTTGAGCCATCATACATGTCTTTAATTAGGTCAATGTATTGGATAGGAACACCCTTTTTATGTAGAACCCTCCATAACACTTTCATTGGTACTCGAGGATAGGCCTTTTCTAGATCAATAAACACCATATGAAGATATCTTTTCTTTTCTCTATACTTCTCCATAAGCCTCTTTATTAGAAAAATAACATCTATTGTTGATATTTCAGATATACATGTTATCAATCTTATCCTTTGCACAATGATCATGTCCTAAAGCTTCATAGTGTGACTCATCAACTTGATACCTCTATAGTTTGTGGAACTCTGAGCATCTCCTTTGTTCTTATAGATTGAGACTATAGTATTGTTGGAAAATTGGGGCAACAAATAAGGCAGCAGAAACAAAAAATAATGCCCAATACCCAAACCAATGAGATCACGTCAACAACTATGTATCTTGTAAAGAAGGTAGAAATAGATATACCTTGTCGTGGAGCAAGTCCAGGAACAACCCTTGCAGTGGTGTACTTCTTTCACAAGTTGCACATGGATAATTGTAGGGGTGGAACCACCACATATGGTGGTGGTTATTATCCTCTTAGCAGTGACAACAACCTCCTCATCTCTATCATAGTCCACGTGGACCACTGGGAACTCCACATTGCCCTACTAGAGCCAATGCAAAGAATTTGTCCCTTTGAACATCAACCTACTAGGGCTGATTCACTCTCGTGTGTTCTCTCTCCCTTGGTACCCCTCCCTTTTATGAGTAGGATTTGTTTGGGATATCTAGGTTACTACAACCAGAGAGGACAACAACTATAAAAGATTGTTGTATCTCTAAAAGCCTAAATTAGCCCCCTTTATATAGGATAGACATGGTTTGGGTTTCTAGATCATCCGTGAGTCAAAGAGACAATATTTCATGAGTTTCTAGAAGTTGTGAATGGTGAATCGATTGGTTTATTGTTGAACACGTCAGTTCATGGGACAATTGGTTAGTTCATTTTCTTTCTATTTCAAATGGCATTGGCATTTAATAACTGATCAATGCAAAACATGCCTTCAACATCCATCCATGATCCAATCGTATTGATCATTGAACTAGGAGGTTCACAAGTTGAACAGGTCATTTCAGACCTTGAATCGGTCGGTTCATTTCCCAGTTCAGGCAATGTTCAACCAATGTAGTTTAGATTGACCTGACACTTGAATAAATCGATTCAACACTTCAACTGGTCAGTTCACAGTGCAATCAACCAATTTGCATCCATTGTTTTTTAAAATGAATGCCTAAACACTTTAGTAATAAAGTTAAACATCATTCATGACTAAACTTCTATTCCAGGTGCATCCTATGTGTTTGACCCTATATGTTCCAAGTTATGTTGGAAGTGAATATACATAACCAATTAATGACACGACAAGAAATGGGAAATATCTAGAAACACATCATTGCTACATAAGTAATTGAAAAGTTGGAGAACAACTTCAACTTACAATCTACGATCAGTGTTACCATGATTGTATAGTTCATTTGTCTCTAATATCTGGATTGAACTCAAGACATGGAATCATCATCCTCATCAACGTTCAATCCATGTTTCTTGAATTGGAGCAGACTGACTGAGATGCATGTGAGCTCACATACCATATATTTTTTCACATGAGTATGGCCATGTGTCTCTCAATCTCACTTATCAAGTGGCCTGGATATCAATCTCTTATATGCGGGACAAATCTCATCAACATCACTCACATTCAATCCCCATGTGTCACAACATACCCAAGCATCACCTTTATGGCAATCCTTATTTAAGGTCATGTTGGAAGATGTCAAAGTTTATGGAACGACATGTGATGAGTGTAGTGAGTTCAGGTCTAAGAACCATAATCACCACTAACACTATAAGAGTTGATTCTGAATACCATCCCATGGTCTCCATGTATCACTCTCAAGGTGTGTCAATCTGGTACACTGTTCTCTAACAAGTACACATGTGTTTGACTTGATATCACATATCATGACTAAAGAGACTCTCTCATCATCCAATACACCTTCTAGTCTTGTGTATTACTATTGTCTATTTTGCTTCCTCAGTTGTATCCGATTAGGGACATAACAATAATGCATGTACTCTTATCATACATATGGTCTCATTGTTCAAGTCCTCAACCTTAAGAAAAATGTCATCAAGTAACATCATTCTTTAGAAATCTATTATATTTGTGTCATAACATGCAAAAATATGTTTATCATTATCAAATCAAGTGTCTAATACCCCATGAAAATCATCGTATGATTGGCTCTCTGGGAATACATACCATCAAACTCTTACTTGCACTTAGATACAATCACCAATAAATCTTATTCCAAGTAATTTTCAACATGTCCATCATGTTTCTACTATGTAAGTGCTTCTATAGAGGGTTAACAACATCTGCTTGTAGTCAGTATTTTGCAAGTTTTCACATCTCCTTGTTGTATGATTTTTTGTATGAGATGGGAGTGTCGTAGTATGATATCTAAGATTCCTTGCCTATCCAATAGCTCCATTCTTGTCACAATTTCTCTATTGAGCCATCAATGGTTGGAACCTCCCACAAGTTCATCCATATGAACTTCTTGATCCATACAATATCTTCTATGGTTCTCAAAACAACAACATACTCAACTTCTATTGTAGAATTAAACAACTATCTCTTGCTCGAAACTTTTCCATCTTACAATTTTTGTTTTAAGGTAAAAAACAAATTTAGATTGTGATAATTAATTTTATTTATCATTTTAGAAGCTTGCATCAGTGTAGCCCTTTACAACAACTCTTCCTTATAACTGTTGTCAGGGAACTGATCCTTTTAGTGCTTCTCAAGTACTTAAGGATGTCCTTTGTGGCAGTTCAGTGACTTTCAATGGGATTTGGTAGACATCCTCTCGTCATGTCCAATACAAATGAGAAAATATGATGAGTACATCCCATTGCATACATGATAGATCCAATTCAAATACATATTACATCTTACTTGTGTTTTCCCATTCTTTACAAGAACTGGGACACTTAGCTCTTCAGAGACTAATCCCATGTAACATGGACATATATACTCTCTTGAGTCTTGCATGTTAAATCCCTTCAACATCTTGCTAATTTATGTTCTCTTATTTAGGTCTACAAGCCTTCTAGATCTGTCTCTATAGATATGAATTACTATCACATAGGATGTTTCACCTAAACCCTTCATAGATAAGGAACTTTCCTTACCATGTTTTAGTATATGTAATATAAGGATGTTATTCCCCATCATTATCTACTATGTAAATATGCTCCCACTAATGCTTTTATAGTCACATATTTCATCTTCATTCTGACTAAAGTGAAACTATTTGATTGTCTTATCAAATAGAAGATTCCAACTCTGAAATGCTTGCTTCAATCCACAAATTGACCTTTGTAGCTTGTAGGCTTTATTTGCAATATGGGATTTATAAAACCTTTTAGGTTGTGTCACACACACATCCTCTACTATATTCCTATTAATGAATGTAGTTCTATAATCCTTATGCCAAATCTCATTGTCTTACTAAGATGCAATAGCAAGCATGATCCTAATAGATTTTATCATGGCATCTGCTCGAAGATTTTCATCTTGTTAAACATCTTGAACTTGTTTGAAACCATTACAACCAATATTTCCTTATTGGTTTGTACATTACCATCCATGTCGGTCTTCTTTTTATGACCCAAATGCACCCAATGGGTTTTACCCCTTCAGGTGGATCCACAAGGTCATACCTATTTGGTGTACATGGACTTCATCTTGGATCTCATGGCCTCAAGCCATTTTGTAAACTCACATCCCTCAATAGTTTCTAGGTAGGTTGTTGAATCATAATATGTGACCAACTCACCGTCTTTATGAGTTATAAGTATCATAAATTTTCAAATTCAAGGCATGTCCTACTGGATCTATGAGGTTTTTTGTTACATAAGGAACTTTAGATTCCACACCAATTTGTGATTCTCATTATTCCCACTGTACCTTTTAGGTTCAATGTTTTCTTTTGGTCTTGAACTTTTCTAGATCTACTTTTGTCCCCCCTGATTCATTTGGAATTAAATTCCCTTAAACCAATAATGTGTAAACCATGTCAAACCAAGACCGATCAATATCAAATGCAATGGATTCAAACTTCTCTAAAAATTGTTTCCAGGAATACAACCATCCTAGAAACAAACAATTTTGTTGTAGGCCTGGAATATAAAAGTAAAATTCAACAAAATAACATTTATGTTATTTGTGCACAATGATTTTCAAGAAACTATTTTATTATATAAGCTTTCAATCCCAATCTTTATAAAGACTTATTGGGAAACCTCCCATTACATAACACATATGGTGTCTTTTGAACCATTTTAGATGGTACATTGTTTTAGTGTAAAGTATCTGTCCAAAAGGAAATGGAAAGATTACCTAGATTTATTAATAATCACACCATGACTAACAACGTGTACTTCCTTCTTTTTGATACACAATCATGATACACTATCATTGTGTTTCAGGTGGATCTCATCGTGATACACTATCATGGTCTCCTAGAAGGTCCTCAAACTCTTGCTTCAAAATATTTTCCATGGTGATCATATCGAAGTGTTTTAGTATTTATACCTAGTTGGTTATGTACTTCATTTATGATCTCCTTCAACACTGATCAAGATATTCACACTTGTATTTCACTAAATACAAACTAAAATATCTACTGAGATCATCAATAAATATAATGAGGTACTATTAACCACATTCAACATTTATTCTAAAAAGCCAATATACATCAACATGTATGAGCCATTAATAGAATACTCACTCTCCCACTACATCTAGTGAAAGGTTCTTATGTCATATTTCCCAATAAATAAGACTCACATTTCTCTATTGGTTCAATAAACAAAAGACTCTAGAAAATCATTATTATGGATTCTAGAAATGCATTTCTCATTTATGTGTTGCAGATGACAATGCTACATGTATTCATTGTTTGAGTCATTGAGTCATATATATAATTGTCTCTAGAACTATCAAATATAAATTATGAGACATTAGGGTCCCTTCCATAAAAGATCTTATCTTTAAAATAAAAACATAAAATATATTGATCATATTCTTTTCCATACAAGATACATGATGTTTGCATTGTTGGTAGGTACATAATAGACATTTCAAAATTCTATTACATGCCCATCATGCTGAATGATAGATTCCAACTGTAATGGAAGCAACCCTTTCTCTACACAGTTCTATCTTGCTTCTTCTAGGATTCTAAAATGAAGATCTCTATCACTTTCTTCTTCCTAAGTTCCATTATATAAAGAGGACACTTCCTTTTCCAGTGTCCTAGCTGGTAACAATGGTGGCACTTTATTTCCTTATTCACTCCACCCTTAGCTTTTAGTGAAGAAGGATTTGGTTTCAGATAGCTTTATAACTCTTCTTAGGGTTGCCTTTGCACTTGGACTTCCCTCTACAGATCATCATCACAAATTTGGGTATTCACTTCTTCATATGCTCTTTAGATGTCCTCAAAATGCTAAGTAATTTTCACAATGACTTGTCAAAATTATTCATGTTGTAGTTCATGATAAACTAGGTGTATGATTCTGGTAGTGACTACACAAGTACATATGCTTTCAACTCTTATTTTCCAAGGATCTCCACATACCCAATTAACTTGAGAGTGTGGGGACCTATTGGATCTCCTTCAACCATATTTCACTTGAACAATGGCTTGGAGATATCATATCTATCTGCTAGGTTTTAGCAGAGACAGAGAAGACAGCGGAAACAAAAAATTCTTCTCCCCAAACACAAAACAAAGGAAACGCATCAACATCTATACAATAGGAAGGATGGTTTGTAGAGGCGTATCTTGTCCCGAGGCCTGCCCGACGACGTTACCTCGTGACTTGTGCGGTGTTCACCTCTGGTCTTGGACGGTGTCTGTGCAACTTCTGGTCGCACCGGGACTGGCACCTCCTGGTCTCACCGGGATTGTCGGGATTGACAGTTGTCCTCCAAGCGGTAGAAGTCTCCCGCCTCTGCAGTAGTCCACACGGACCATATGGAACTCCGATCTCTTTGTCCCACAAGGAATCGGAAGGAGTCGCACCCTCCTGTCGGTGTACTAGTCACTGACACACTCTCCTGCCACCAGTCGCTTTCTGCAGTTGTCTTTCCCTTGTTGTGCCTCCCTTATCGGGTAGCACTTGCTCGGGCACTCTCTCGGTTACCAAAACCAGAGAGAACGACAACTTTACAAAGCAATTGGTGCACTAAGTTGTTGTCCTGAGAAGCCCCCACTACCCCTATATTTATAGGAGAGTCATGGGACAGGGTTCTCTATCCCGGGCAATGTGGGATTACTGAAGGAGTAGAAGGGTTCGAGATTTTCTACAAAACAACCAACTGCGCCACCTAAACCGATCGTTCAAAGCATGAAATAGTCGGTTGGGTAGCTGAGCTGATCGTTTCACACCTGAAATGATCGGTTGGAGCACCTGAGCCGATTGGTTCACTTCCCAACCGATTCGTTCGTGGTCCTGGTCCAACTCAAATTGACTTTCAAATTTGTCTCCTATTAATCAAATATTAATCCTTTTCGAAATCTAATTTGTACAAGTGAAACAATTTTTTTTTGCGAAATAGTCTTCTCACTTTCCAAACGATCTCGGTTAGACCAGTCGAGCCGATCGGTTCAACTCTTGAACCGGTCGGTTCAACATGTCTTGAGCCGATCGGTTCATCACATGAGCCGATCGATTCACCAACCTGAGCCGATCGGTTCATCACATGAGCTGATCGGTTGGGGCAGTGGACTATGTAAAATCAGTAAATTGCAGTTTCAATCAATCTGATACTCTAATCAATCGGTCCAACACCTTGAACACTATGATACTGAGCTATCAATTGATTTTAATTGAACTACTAAACTCCTTTAGTAATCAATCTAAACATCGTTTGTGGAAAAATTCCTCTTCCAGGTTAAATCCTATGTGTGTGACCCTACAAGTCCATTTCAGGTTGGCAGTGAAAGTCCATAACACTTATGACTTCACAAGAAAAGAGTGGTGCCTAGTCGCACATCAGTGCTACCCAAGTGAAATAGAAAGTTGGAGAACAACTTTCAATCCTACAATCTGTGAATGGTGTTACAGTGAATGTATAATTCCTTTGTCATTGATATCCCGAATGAACTCAAGGCATGGAACAATCATCCTGTCAATGTTCATTCAATTTCTTGATCTCAGAGTAGATTGGAGGAGATATGTATGACATCAATATCACATACTAATTCACACATGCGTGCACATGCCTATCGCCATCCTACTCATCAAGTAGCCATGGATATCAAACTCCCTCAGGAGGGACAAATCTCATATCTATCACTCACCCCTCAAAAGACCCATGTGTCAAAGCCACCCTATCATCACCTTTATAACAACCCATGTTTCAGGACTGCGTTTGATGATGTCAAAGTGTACCCAACGACATGTGTTGAGTGTAGTGATTTCATGTCAAAGAATCACACTCACTACCATCACTGTGAGAACTGACTCTGACTACCATGTCATGGTTCCATGTGTCAAACTCATAGTGGGTCTGTCTGGTACACTTGTTCTCTAACAAGTACCTATGTGTTTGGTTTGATATCTCCATATCTTGATTAATGAGATTCTATCATCAACCAACACCACAATCTAGTTGTTGTCTATCTACCTTCCACAATGACATTCGACTAGGGACATAATAAGAATGTACAAACTCTTAGCATCCGTATGATCTCATCGTTCAGGTCCTGAACCCGAAGGCATACGTCATTGAGTATTGTCATTCTCTAGACATTCAATATGTTCTATCATTATCTCATATGATTGAATCAGAAAGAATTGGAATCTTGCCTTTGATCTTTATCAAATCAATCTTAATGTATCCCACCAATCATCCCATGATTGGCTCTCATGGTATACATACCAACAGACTCCCACTTGCATTGTGAGCCAATCACCCTTGAATCATATTCATAGTGATCTTCAAATATGTCCCACATGTTACTATTCTCTAGTGTTAACATAGTGAGTTATGGCAACACCTTTCCAAAGTCGGTATTAACTGCATGTCTCTCATCTCTTCGCTTTACGTCACACGCATGAGATGGATTTGTTGCAATATGCGATCTAGTATTCATTTGCTAACCTTTAGCCACATTGCATGATCAAGTACTCCTAACTTGTCATCAATGACCGAAATAACTATAAGTTCATCTCATGAACTTCTAGATCCATATAGTATCCACTATTGTTCTCTAACACACAAATACTTGGCTTTTCCTTTTAAAACAGAATTATTGGAACATTTCCAATTATCAACAAACATTCTCTTTTATATATCTCATATATACATTGTGATTAATTTTCTGTCCTTTTTGGAAGTTCGCATCAGTGTAACTCTTTATAGTGAACACTTCCTTATTTCCATAGAACTAGTACTTCTCAAGTTCTCATGGTATTCCATTAACCCTTACTGGAACTAGACATACATCCACTCATCATGTCCCACATACGAGTTATCAGGATGAGCATATCATATTGTCATGTCCTACATACAAGATGATAAATGTGTTTTATTCTTGCCATATCCATACATGCAAGATAATGGGATGATTTCATACATGATAGATCCATATCTATTCTTAGTGTTTCCATTCTTTTCAAGAATTGGACACTTGGCCTTGGGATACCAACTCCATGTAACATGGACAAGTTTTCTCCCACTGAATCTATGCATACTGAATCCTTCAGTATAGATTGCCAATGTATGCTCTCTCTTTTCAGGTTAAGAGGTTTTCTAGAACTATCTCTATAGATCTCTATTCCTATCACATAGGAAATATCTCTATCTTCCTTAAAGATAATTTCCACTTTGGATTTCCACTCTATAACATTTCCATTTCACATTAACATGTGGAATGTGAATACACTCCCACTAAATCACAGATCTCTCTCTATCTTTGACATATCAGTCAAACCCTTTGACTATATTATCAAAGTAAAGATCATAGTTCTGATTTGCTTGTACTCAATCAATCACATTAATTAGTCCATTGTAACTTATAGACTTCATTTGCATTAATGGATTCATAAACCTTATAGGTTGTGTCACGTACACATCCTTGTTTTATTCCTCATAGGAATGCAGTTTTAGTATCCATATGCCAAATTTTTTAGTCATTAAGTTGCAATTAACAAGCATCATCCTTCTCAAAATTTCATCCATGTGTCTTAACACTTAAGACTCATTCGCACTAATGGATTTCATCCCAATGGGTGCTACCATCAAGGTCATACCTTATGGTTCACATGGAAGTCATTTATGATGGAATAGTCATAAACCATAACTCAAAATCCGGTTCCTCAAATTCATCTAGATAGTTGATTCATCACATGACCAACTCATCACATAGATATTTGAGGTGTATCTGTTAAGGAATTTGAGAACTCACAACACATTGTGATTCTTAATATCCTTTTATTAGTGTAAGGTATTCTTTATTTAAGAAGAAATTAGTCACTTGATAATCATCCTCTAACTCCTTATAGTATGATTCCTTTTGATTTAGACATCACCATGTCTTAATCATGAGTTCACTATGATACATTATCATAATCACTCATAAGGATCTCAAACATTTGGTTTAAGTATTTTATTCATTGATCTTATCAAGAATCAACACTTTACCAAATTCTTACTTCATCTATGATATTCTTGAACACTTCAAGATATTCATATTGGTAGTTTTATAAACACCGTTTGAAGTACTAGCATTAACTCCAATAGGTATGCAAATACATCACATGTATTATACCTAATAGGATAATCATTCTCCCACTACCTTAGTGAATATTGATTAATCATGTCCAAGAGATTCATGTCTCTTACTGGTTCTCTAACCAAAGAGTCTAGAGTTATCCATCATATGGAAATTAGAAATGAATTGCTCATGATTTATGCTAATATGATTGTTTGAGTTATCAATAACTTTTAGGTATCATTTTATCTTATGCATACCAAGTACCACAAGATAAACAAGGCATTGCCATAAAGATCATATCTTTGAAATAGAAACATCAACTTTATTAATTTCTATCATTGTCATACAATATGTAAAAAATAATGTGTTTCTATCCATTGGAAAATATGAAATAGCAGTTCATAACTCTATTACATGCCTTTAAGGCTGAAAATAAACTAAAGTACTATTTATGGCGGCAACACTTGCCCCATTTTTTAGTGCTTTACATTTTATATCTCGGTACCATATACCTAAAAAATGTTACAAGTTTATTTCATGACACCTTTAGGTGGAGACGTCTATCGCCTCCTTCTTCTTTAGTTCTTCCAGATAGAGTGGACAATTCCTTTTCCAATGTCCTGGATTTTGGCAATGGTGGCAATTTCCTCTCTTGGTCACGCCTCCCTTGGCCTTGAGAGTTGAAGACGACTTGGGCTGCTGGCTAGCATCAGAACCTTTCTTAGCTTTGCCCTTGCCCTTGCACTTGGACTTTCCTTTATTGCTGATCATCATCACAAACTTAGGCTTGTCCTTCTTCATCTGTGTCTCGACTGTCCTCAACATGCCCAACAACTCTGTCAATGGCTTGTCAAAGTTGTTCATGTTGTAGTTTATCACAAACTAACTGTAGGATTCTAGCAATGATTGCAGTAACACATCAGTAGCCAACTCTTGGCTCAGAGGAAATCCCAATCTTGTCAAGTTCTCCACATACCCAATCATCTTAAGCGTGTGAGGACCAACTGGATCTCCTTCTGTAATGACACACTTGAACAGTGCCCTGGAGACATCATATCTCTCTTGCCATGCTTGATCTTCATACATTTTCTTGAGATGCTGAATCATCTCAATGACACCCAGGTTCTCATGTTGTCTCTGTAACTCATGGTTCATGGAGCACAACCTCAAGCACTTCGCATCAATGGCATCATCAGAATGCTTCATAAAAGCATCCCTTTCTACCTTTAGTGCGGTAGGAGCAGGTTCCTCTGGAACTGGAGTATCTAGGACATAGAGCTTTCACTCTTGAGTGAGAACAATTCTCAATGTCCTAAACCAGTCGTGGAAGTTAGTCCCATTCAACTTGTCCTTCTCAAGGACCGATCGCAACGAAAAGTGATTGTTGTTTGTTGTCATTTGTACTACAAAAGGAAACATATGCAATTTAGTCCAAAACTCAATTTTGAATTATTTGATTGATTTGAAAGGTTGACGATATAATTAGGACTTTAATTAATTACCGCTCCCACTATTTTTGTTCAAATTGATAGCCATCACCATCAATTTGGAAGATTGCAGCAAACAATCTTCTAGTGGGTCAAGATCCTGAAATCCTCTGAGTGATGGACCAGCTAGGGCTGTCACCCACAACTTAAATCTTCCAGGTAGGCAACTCTTGCCAATTGCATCATATGCAAATCTTGAAAGATGTCATATGCAACTCCTTGCCATGATCACCTCCATGCCTCAAGGTTCTAGATCCTATCTAGGTCACCTTGTTAAGTCTGACCCAAAGCCAACACGATGAATATGCACCCTACTAGGGCAGACCAATATATCCATCCTTCATGCTTCCACGAGATAGATGGTGCACCACGCTAGGGTGTTCCCACACTTAGTCGATCAAGCTTTTCACGTGTGTCTCATTTGG
This sequence comes from Alisma plantago-aquatica, assembly GCA_963693085.1. Classification (NCBI taxonomy): domain Eukaryota; kingdom Viridiplantae; phylum Streptophyta; class Magnoliopsida; order Alismatales; family Alismataceae; genus Alisma; species Alisma plantago-aquatica. Next base: position 1,454,679,087 of record OY856409.1, read on the forward strand.
AAGTGTAACACCTGGGCTCAATACCCAAGGCTCTAGTAGAGTTTCAGGAATAACGACTGGCCCCACAGACCACCACTAGCCTTAACTGCATGCTTTTGTCCACTCACGTGCAAGCCAGGATTAACTCCCCGACTGGTCACCCATCCTAGTACTACTCCAAGTTGAGCATGCTTAACTATGGAGTTCTTTAGTGATGGGCTCCCGGAAAAGGAGGTGCACCTTGGTGATATGGGTATTCCAATCATTCCTTATAAGATCATTTTATCCGAGGCCTCAAATCCTGGGACGTTACAATCTTCCCCACTTAGACTCTTGACATCCTCGTCAAGATTAAACTACATGGCTTCATAATCTGACCCCATTTTAGTGCAGACCCACAATGTCCCATGGACACCTAGCTCCCGTCCACGGCTACCAGCGCAAGGGCGGCTCCATCTCGTCTCTACGGATAGCCCTTTCCAACTTGCCTGGACTGCACGGCTCAAGACTAGCATGCCACATGCCCATGTGGACCCCACCTACTGGAGGGGTTATGGCTCTGATATCATTTGTAACGCCTGGGCCCACTACCCAAGGCTCTAGTAGAGTTTTAGGAATGATGACTGGCCCCACAGACCACCACTAGCCTTAACTGCACACTTTTGTCCACTCACGTGCAAGCCAGGATCAACTTCCCGACTGGTCACCCATCCTAGTACTACTCCAAGTTGAGCACGCTTAACTATGGAGTTCTTTAGTGATGGGCTCCTGGAAAAGGAGGTGTACCTTGATGATATGGGTATTCCAATCATTTCTTATAAGATCATTTTATCCGAGGCCTCAAATTCTGGGATGTTACAGGAAGGCATCTAAAACATTAATATTTAATGATGGATTTGGATTTATAGGTACATATATATATCCAATCACCACAATATATAGTACATATCATATACATGCTATATCCCACAGAAAACATGTGAAATGAAAAAAGTGATGGTTATGGAAATCCTAATGTGATTCCTCGAGCCAAGACAAATCACGGTCATCTATGTCTACATCGCATGCAACCTGTACAAGATGAAGTGTTATAGCCGTCTGAGTTGATCAACTCATCATATGAATGACTTGCTCGCCCTGGCCGGTCGTATGGGTGCCACCAGCTAATTGGTTGGCTCCTCCAATCGATCGGTTCACCTGATAATCGTGCATCTCCTCATGGCCACCACCCGATTATCTCGCTCCTCGAACTGGTCATCTGGATCACCAACCGATCGATTCACACCTTGAACTGATCGTCTCAGTCGTCGTCAGATTTCCCTCCGTTCTTTGACATAATAGGAAATAAAAGATCTATCCTATTTTACATTTTAACTGGGAAACCCCGAGTTACATTCAGGGGGAGCAAAGGTAGGAAAGAAATTCTCATGTTATCTCGAGTTACATCAAGAATAGGAGATAGGGAATCGGTGCGCAGACCGAGATGCAAGCAACCACATACAACCAAGCACACACATAGGGTTTATTGGCCATAACCACACTATACATCCACCACAAAACTCGTTTAAGGATGACGTGTATCGAGTGCATTCATATTACATATCATATATGTATTTTAGGATTTGTGGATTTAGGATTGGGCATGCATAAAGCCAATTTTATTCACATCGTATGCAATAAATAAAGGCTTCAAACCAAAATCGATCATATCGATAATCCTAAAGTATAGAGAAGTTGACATAGCTCTGATATCACTGCTAGGTTTTAGGGGAGACAGAGAAGGCAGCGGAAACAAAAAATTCTTCTCCCCAAACCCAAAACAAAGGAAACACGTCAACGTCTATACAATAGGAAGGACGGTTTGTAGAGGCGTACCTTATCCTGAGGCTTGCTCGGCGACATTACCTCGCGGCTTGCATAGTCTTCACCTCCAGTCTTGGATGGTGTCTGTGCAGCTCCTGGCCGCACTGGGACTGGCACCTCCTGGTCTCACCGGGACTCTTGGGATTGACAGCTGCCCTCTGAGCGGAAGAAGTCTCCCGCCTCTGAAGTAGTCCACACGGACCACCTGGAACTCCAATCTCCTTGTCCTACAAGGAATTGGAAGGAGTCGCACTCTCCTTTCGGCGTACTAGTCACCGACACACTCTCCTACCACCAGTCACTTTCTACAGTTGTCTTTCCCTTGTTGTGCCTCCCTTATCGGGTAGCACTTGCTCAAGCTCTCTCTCTGTTACCAAAACCAGAGAGAACGACAACTTTACAGACCAACTGGTGCACTAAGTTGTTGTCCTGAGAAGCCCCCACTACCCCTATATATATAGGAGGGTCATGGGACATGGTTCTCTATCCCGGGCAATGCGGGATTAATGCAGGAGTAGAAGGGTTCGAGATTTTCCACAAAACAACCAACTGCGCCACCTGAACTGATCGTTTCAAGAATGAAACAGTCAGTTGGGTAGCTGAGCCGATCGTTTCACACCTGAAACGATCGATTGGAGCACCTGAGATGATCGGTTCACTTCCCGACCAATCGGTTCGTGGTCCTGGTACAACTCAAATTGACTTTTAAATTTGTCTCTGATTAATCAAATATTAATCCTTGTCCAAATCAAATTTGTACAAGTGAAACAAATTGTTTTTGCAAAATCATCTTCTCACTTTTCAAACGATCTGGGTTAGACCAGTTGATCCGATCGGTTCAACTCTTGAACCGGTCGGATCAGCCTGTCTTGAGTCGATCGGTTCATCACATGAGCTGATCGGTTCACCAACCTGAGCTAATCGGTTCATCACATGATCCGATTAGTTGGGGCAGCAGACTATGCAAAATCATTCAATTGCAGTGTCAATCAATCCGATACTCTAATCAATCGGTCCAACACCTTGAACACTATGATACTGAGCTATCAATTGATTTTAATTGAACTACTAAACTCCTTTAGTAATCAATCTAAACATCGTTTGTGGATAAACTCCTCTTCCATGTTAAATCCTATGTGTGTGACCCTGTAGGTCCATTTCACGTTGGCAGTGAAAGTCCATAACACTTATGACTTCACAAGAAAAGAGAGGTGCCTAGTCGCACATTAGTGCTACCCAAGTCAAATAGAAAGTTTGAGAACAACTTTCAATCCTACAATCTGTGAATGGTGTTATAGTGAATGTATAATTCCTTTGTCATTAATATCCTGAATGAACTCAAGGCATGGAACAGTCATCCTGTCAATGTTCATTCACTTTCTTGATCTCAAAGTTGATTAGAGGAGATATGTATGACATCAATATCACATTCTGATTCACACATGTATGCACACGCCTATCTCAATCCTACTCATCAAGTGGCCATGGATATCAAACTCCCTCAGGAGGGACAAATCCCATATCTATCACTCACCCCTCAAAAGCCCCATGTGTCAAAGCCACCCAATCATAACCTTTATAACAACCCATGTTTCAGGACTACATTTGATGATGTCAAAGTGTACCCTACGACTTGTGTTGAGTGTAGTGATTTTAGGTCAAAGAATCACACTCACCACCATCACTGTGAGAACTGACTATGACTACCATGTCATGGTTCCATGTCTCAAACTCACGGTGGGTCTGTCCGGTACACTTGTTCTCTAACAAGTACATATGTGTTTGGTTTGATATCTCCATATCATGACTAATGAGATTCTATTATCAACCAACACCACAATCTAGTCTTGTGTGTCATTGTTGTCTATCTACCTTCCAAAATGACATCTGACTAGGGACATAATAAGAATGTACAAACTCTTAGCATCTGTATGATCTCATCGTTTAGGTCCTGAACCTGAAGGCATACATCATTGAGTATTGTCATTCTCTAGACATTCAATATGTTCTATCATTATCTCATATGACTGAATCAGAAAGAATTGGAAGCTTTCCTTTGATCTTTATCAAATCAATCTTAATGTATCCCACCAATCATCTCATGATTGGCTCTCAGGGCATACATACCAACACTATCTTATCGTTCCCAATCTTGGTACATGTTCTTAAGATGTGTTACTATCTCAATAACATCTAAATTTTGATAATTCTCCACAACTTATAGTTCATTGAGAAAATCATTAAGCATTTGGCATCCAAAACATCTTCAGAGTGCTTCTTGTAAGCAACCCTTTCATCCTTAGACATAATGGGAGAAGGTTCGTTTGGATTTGTTGTCTCCAGGACATACAACTTGCACTCTTGAGTGAGAATAATTCTCATCATCCTGAACAAGTCATGGGAGTTGTTCATGTTTAACTTTTCCTTCTCAAGGACAGATCAAAATGAAGATGTGTTTGTGTTTTCCATTAGATTCTACAAAAGAAAATTTGCAATTTGTCAAAACACTTTTGATTAATTTGATTTCATAATTTTGAAGATATAATTAGTACTTTAATTAATTATCTCTCCCACTATTTTTTTCAAAATGATAGAACTCACTACCCATGTGGAATATTACAACGTACAACCTTCTAGTGAGCCAAAATTTATATTTCATCAAATAATGAGTATGTTTTGGCTGATCGCCCACAACTTGACTATTTTGGTACATAACATTTCTCAATTGCATCTAAATGAACCTCTTGGATAACCGGTGTGCCCAACTCCTTGTCACAGTCATTTCATGCTTCTAATTGCTTAATCTGATTAAGATCACCTAGTTAAGTCTGACCCCAAAGACAACACAGTAGTAACACATTGTGCTTTGACATGAACACATAATTACCATCACACTTCTACGAGTTGGACATCACACCATGCTTTGGCTTAACCTACACTAAATTGATCAAAATTTTCATGTGTGTTGCTTATGGAAAGCATTTCAGAATTAATATTTATTGAGAGATTTTTTATATTAATACATATACATAACCAATCACCACATACTTATAATATGCATCATATACATTCTATAACCACAAATGAGAAACATGAAATCAGAAATATACAAGCGATAGTTATTGCCATACTATTGTAATTCCTTGGAGTCAAAAGGAATTACTACCACCTAAGGTCCACACCATATGTAGCACCCTATTGTTAATGATTACCTATGCTAGAACTAGTCTGAGTTGATCGATTCAAATCTTGAACCGATCACTTGGCATCCTGGTCGGTCAGTTGGTCTCTGGGATTAGTTGTCTAATATGAGGTCCAAGCAATATCTAGACTCAACCAGTCGATCCCACCACCCGACCAGTCATCTCCTCCTATTGTCTGGCCTCCTCGATCCTCTAGCCTATAAATTCGTCTAGTACAAAATGTCTTCTTTGTCATAATAGAAAAGAAATGATCCTAATCCTATCTAACATATTACATGGTAATAGGAAAACCTCAAGTTACATTCTGGGGTATCATAGGATGGAAATAACCAATATGTTTACATATGGAAAGAATATAGAGGCTTGGTATGCAAACTTAGATTTAAATAGGAAAAAAAAAACCATCCAACTAAGCACACAAGTACAGGGGGTATAGGCCATAAGCATGATTCCAATCACCATCAAAACAATTTTAAAGTGATGTGTATTGATTGCATATCATATCATATCATATAAATATATATGTATACATATGTGTATATATGTGGGGTGGTATGTGGCATTTAATCGAATATGAACAATAATCATTTTAATATTGGCATCACATGCAATAAAACAAATCCAATCATATCAATTTAAATCATAATTGAACGTAAATTGACATGTCTTTGATACCATTGTTGGGAAATCAGGATGATAGATAAGGTAGTACCAATAAAACCTTACTTCCCAATTCCCAAACTAGTGAGATCACATCAATGATGTTGTATATAGGAAAGAAGGTATCAATAGATATACATGGTCCTTGCATAAGTCCAACGACAACTCTTATAGTGGTGTGCTTCTTTCACAAGTTGCACATGGACCACTGTCAAGGTGGCAGCACCACACACAACGATGGTTGTTGGCATCCTACCATCTGGTAACGACCTCCTTGCCTCTATCATAGTCCACACAGACCACTGGGAACTCCATGTTGGGCTACCAGAGCCAAGGGAAGGAGTTGTCCCTTCAAACGTAAACCTACTAGGGTTGATTTGATCTTCTGTGTTGTCTCTCCCTTTCTATCCCTCCCTTTTAAGGTAGGACTTACTCAGACTCTTGTGGTTTTTAAACCAGAGAGAGAACAATTGTTAGAGCTTATTTTTTATCTATGAAAGCCTAAACTGCCCCCTTCATATAAGATAACCCGGGCTAGGGTTTCCATATCATATGGGAGTTGAAGAGATGGAATTCCATGAATTTTCTAGAAGCTTTGAATCATGAAGTAATCAGTGCACTATTAAATGGTCAGTTCATGGGTGAACTAGTCAGTTCAATCCTTCAACTAATCACTTCATATAATTTCCTTTTTCAAATTACATTGGCATTTAATAACAGATTAATGTACAACATGGCGTCATCATCAATCCTTCATATGATCATATTCATCATTGAATTGAGAGGTTCATAAGTTCAACTGGTCATTCTTGACCTTCAACCGGTTGGTTCACTAAGTGAACCTGTAGGTTCATTCCCTATTTTAGACCATGTTTAGACAATGTAGTTTAAATTAAGCTGACACCTTAATTGATCAGTTCAACAACCAGTGGTTCATAGTCCAACCATTCAATTTTCATCCCTTGTTGATTAAATTGAATGCCTAAACACTTTTGTAATCAAGTTAAACATCATAAACACTAATCACATATTCCTGTTGCATGCTATGTGTGGGACCCTATAGGTCCCAAGTTATAGTGGTAGTGAATGTACATAACCAATTTATGATATCACAAGCAATGAGTGGTATCTAGCAACACATCATTTCTACCCAAGTAATTGGAAAGTTGGAGAACAACATCAACCTACAATATGTGATTAGTGTTTCTGTGATTGTGTAGTTCCTTTGTCTATGATATCCAGATTGAACTCAAGGCATGGAATCTTCATCATGATCAACATTCAACCCATGTTCATTGAACTAGAGGAGAATGTCTGAAATGCATGTGAGCTCACATATCATATATTGATTCACATGAGTATGTCCATATGTTTCTTAGTCTCGCTTATCAAGTGGCCTAGATATCAATCTCCTGTAGGAGGGACAAATCACATCTACATCACTTACACTCAATACCCATGTGTCACAAAAGACCCAAGAATAACTTAATGGAAACCCTTATTCAAGGTCATGTTGGATGATGTCAAAGATCATTTAACGATATGTAATTAGTGTAGTGACTTCAGGTCTAAGAACTGCAAACACCACTATCACTATGAGATCTTATTATGACTACCATCCCATGGTCTCCATGTATTACTCTCGAGGTGGGTCTATCTAGTACACTATTCTCTAACAAGTTTCATTTTTGTTTGACTTGATATCACTTGTCATGACTAATGAGACTATGTCATTGGTCAACACACATTCTTGTGTTGTGTATTAATGTTGTCTATTTTTCTTCAAGAGAAATATCAACTAGGTCCATAACAAGAATGAATGTACTCTTATCATATATATGATCTCATTTTTCATGTCCTCAACCTGAAGACATACATCATGTAGTTACATCATTCTCTAGACATCTATTATATTTGAGTCATCATCTAATGATTGAGACAAACATAGCATACATAGTTACCTTTATGATTATCAAATCAAGTATCTAATGCCCCATGACAATCATCGTATGACTGGCTCTCTTGGCACACACACCAACAAGTAATATTTCTCCATTTATCCAACATCTTATTTTTAATGATATTTGTTAACCACATGAATCCTTCGTCCTCCATACATCAATGGGATACCATCTAGAAAACATGCATTTTCATTTTCACCATTTTCAAAGAATTTTTGGACAACTAATTGTATGTAAGTGGTATATTGGATTCATGTCACCCGAGTTTCTTACATTATTCACAGTATCTCCATTGAGAATATTATGGATGTTGTTTTTCCATTGTTTTTTATATCATCATCCTTCAACAACACTCTAACATCTTCATTCTTGATGCACTTTACTAGACTCAAGTCTCTTCCTTTCCTTTTTCTTATCCGAGCCATATTATAAATACCTTTTTCCCTTCTCTAGTGGCCAACTTCTCACATATATCATCAAAGTATTAGACCTTGGCTTTTCAACTAACATTTTAGCATCTTTCTTTGCTTGTTTATATCTTTGGAAAGTTGCATCGTCTCTAGATTTGGGTAAGCTCCTATATGACTCCCTTTTGAGTTTATTAGCCTTCTATACTTCATCATTCCACCACCAAGTCTCTTTATATGGAGGCCTACACCCTTTAAAGTCTCCCAGAACCTCTTTGGAAACTTTTGATATGAAAGATCTCATACTTTGCCACATAAAGTTAACTTCAGACTCCATGTTCAAAGTTCTTTCCTTGATTAGTTTATCATAGAATTTCAATCTCTTTTCTCCTTTAATATTCCACTACTTATCCTTGTATCTTGACTTCTGTTATGCTTACATTTGTTTATTTTCATGTTCACTTCTAAAACCGCCCCCTATGTTAGGTGGTGAGCTCTTCCCCAAGGATTACTTTACAATCCTTGCACACTCTTTGATCCAACTATCTTGCAAGGAAGTAATCAATTTGGCTACAATTGGGGCCACTCTGAAAAGTAATAATATGAGGCTCTCTTTTCTAGATACATGTATTTCTAGGATCATATCATAAGCAATTGCAAAATCTAAAATCCTCTCTTCATCTTTATTTCTACTGCCATATCCAAAACCTCCATGTACTTTGTCATATCCAATGTTGATACTTTGAATATGTCCATTTAAGTCACTCATAATAACGATCTTCTCATGTATCAATATTCCTTGATTTAGTTCATCCATCTTAACCCAAAAACCCTCCTTTGCCTCCTCACTAAGGCCAACTTGGGGGCATCAATGCTAATGATATTAAAAATATTTCCCCCAAGAGCAACCTTGATATTTGTGATGCTCTCACCCATTCTTGTGATGTTGACTACATCTTATTAACAATAATTCCAACGCCATGTCTATGTAAATATTCTAAATTTTATACGTTGTGTCACCAATATCTTTTCATAATTACCCTATCCACTTGGTTTCCTACAATAAAAAAATGTTAAGTTTTCTTCTAGTCATGGTGTCCACTATCTTCAAAGACTTTCCTATCAAAGAGCCAAAATTCCAAGATCCAACTCTAATTCATTTTTTGAACTTCCTTTTTACCCGTCTCCTTTGAAAAGATTTCCCTTTCACATTTTTCACTACATTCCAACAATGATTCTACAAAAATATCTTCTTTATCCACACTATCCAAGGTATGAAAACCCTTATTTTTCCTTCAACATAACCGAGCGTCATTGTGTTGTAACCTCTTCTATCTTTACCACTGAACCCATGGGATGATGTAGCACATCAACATGTAGGTACAGTCCAATGAAATTTTTATAAGGATTCATATCATAAAAATAGACAAAGTTTTATGTCTGATTGTCATCCTACCACCGGCCCTCCTTTTCCTGGGCATCAGACCGACATAGAATGTATGGAAACATAGGTGAATTTGGTAAGGCGTATAGGTGAGAAATTTTTTTTTTGTGGATTTTGGTAAAATAAGACCATCTCTAGAACATCAGAAAAACAAGTTTTGTATTACTTGATTTATAACAATCATTTAGAAGTGGTGTTTTTTATGTCTAATGTAAGAAAGTACATATTTTTTTTTCAATATAAGTTATTTCTTATTCAAATATGTGAAAGTTGACATAAAACTCCAACATGACTCAACAAACAACTCAGAACATACCATAAAAAATGCTAGTAGAAGCCGAAGAAACTATCTTTACCATGAACAACCTACAACATAACTAATTACCACAAAACTATTTATATTTCGATTTGTGGTGAAACTGGACTCTATTCACTTTCATATCTTAGTGATGCTTAAACATCCTTTGAAAGCCTCAACAGTAGCAGTGCCATTTTTGTTCGCCTACATGGATCTTACACTCTACACCACGACATGTGGTCTTACATGAATCATTACAACACTTATTATCTGTTGAATTTAGATTAGTCGAAACCTCACAAGTACCATTTGGGGGATGATCCCTGCAACACATAGCTTCACTTGGAAACACTAGATCTGCCATTGTTGTTGTGCTCATTGCAACACAGATCAGAAGAAGAAGAAGGGTAACTCTAGCCGTCAACATGGTTTCTCAAAATGACTAATTATTGAGTATAGTTGCTAACAATATTGAGGCAAAGGATAGTCTAATGTTTAGTGTGCATCCTCCAATTTATAGTGATAACAATGGTGGATTTAGGACAGAGGCTTCCAAGGCTCTAAGAAAATACATATTTAAATAGATAAAAAAGCTGATTTTTTTCCTTTAATGGTATTGATAACGACAGAGTAGAACTGTAAATGTACATGATATGCTACATAAGCACCAAAGAAATTCTTATTATCACAAATATAGATATATACTTGTCTTACAAAATAATCAACTAGAATTCATTACAAGGAGTCATTAAACCTAGTATGAGGCTCTTCTTTGGAGACTAAGTCTTGATTAATCCCCCAGTGACTTTAGGACTCATCCTAAGATGAGTTATAAGCTCTCTTATATGAACCTACCTCTATCTCTTACACCCAAGTGAGATCTCATTTCGAGTGATCTGGGGTTCAAATCTACTCTAGGAACCACAAATTAGGTTAAATGACTCATCATCCAAGGAGAAGTCCATAGTACGACTACTATTTTGTGATTAACATATTTGTTACAACTTGATGACTGGGTTTATTGGACCCCATTCATTTTCTTGAATGACATGGAAATGCATGTCCACATGTGGGGATGCCCTTTTTCAAGATTTTATTTGGAAACACAACATGATACTAAGGTTCTTCCTTGTAGACATATATTTTAACTAAACTCAAACTATATAGATCATGGTTACATACTCCCACACACCCCACCTACCTAGGTGCAAAATAAGTGAACTAAATTACTAGTTTCTTATCATTAGAAAGTGTTAATCATGTAGGATTTGTATGAGAAAAAAATATCATCAAACTCAATTTCTAAAATGTAGAATATGATAATCATCATTAAATAAAATTATACCTTCTTGGTTATCTACCAGTCATTACATCAACCATTTCTCTATACTATCTAGACACTAAATCTATAGTGTAAACACTCTCATCAGAACTTGGCATGCGACATGCCACTAAATAAAAGAGGAGAGGGGATCATTAAGTAACTAGTCTAAACTGAATTTTAATACAAGTAGGTTCTAACATGGTCTAAGTTTGAACATCTATCATTAATAAGTAATATCAAAGGAATCTTAAAATACAATTATCTATTAAGGTATGTATGTAGTTCATACACTTAGAATAAGCATCACCCTCTCAATGGCATCCGGTAGATAATGAACCTACCATAGGTTAGGTTTTAGGTGTGCTTCTCTTATTTATGAGGTTCAAATATATAAATAGAACTTTAGATTTCTCTACCAACATGGGTAACTTCATTAAAAAATCCCTAATATAGGGTTTCTAATAGATTGGGTAGGAGGATCCCTAGAAATAACAAATCACCCTATTAGACACCATGTAGAGTTAGATCAACTACGATAAGCAATATATCTACATTTTAAGAACACATTATATTTATGGATAGAACACACATAATCTCATTCTAATCTTACTTGAATTCAAAAAACTCAGTTACTGGAAGGGTCTCTAGCAAAAATGGCATCTCCTTAGTAGTACATACTTTCTAATTTTCCCAAGGTTAAGGTTACATCATTACTTAGTTTTTCAATTGTATAGTCCATGTTATTATGGTCACTTCATGAATCTAGATCTTATAACATGTTATTATTGTCACTTCATTAATCTAGATCTTATAAGATGTTATTATGGTCACCTCATTAATCTAGATCTTATAACATTTCAAAAATTTCATTCTAATCTTAGCATAACTCAAGTATTATTTTCTCAACAATATTATGCAATCTAGATTTGTTATGCAAAGAATCTTCATAATGTGTTCTATCTACATGCTCCAATTTGTTTTTCTTATTATGCAGGGGTAGACACACATGAAACCTTGACCAGAGACTACGGATGTATTCTATACTTCATTATGAGTCATATGATAATTTAGGGGGTTCTGTTGAAACTAATCTCAACTCAAGTATTATTTTCTCAACAATATTATTTAATAAAAAATCAAGAAATTAAACTCCATAAAAAATTATTATAAGTCTTTTTTATATGTTTCACTAGATAGATCTCATTTTCTAGATAATAAAACCATAAGATTTGACCAAAATGATGTTCCAAATAATTATTTTAAACATTTCATTTAATTGGATGATATTGATTATTAATTTCTGATCCTAGGACTATTGACACACCACAGAACCTCGGTGTTGCAACTACTATCTTGTCCCTTCTGCGTTGGGCCTTTTTTCTTCTTAGTTAGGGTTGGTCATTACTAGATAGGCTTGCCCCATTGGACATGAGCTTGCCTTAAATGTGTCATGTCACTTATCCATGATCACTTTCCTCACACATGAGGGCCTATATCCTTAAATATCACACTCACTATACATAAAATGTAAATGACCCTTTCAGAGCTTGTTATAGGCAAAAGCGGACAAAAACTACTAGTACTATTCACCCTTAACACCTGAACAGAAAGACATCATGACTTATTTAGCTCATGTGAGGGCATTGTTGGTGAGTCTAAGGGGGAGCCTCCCCCTATGACATCCTTCTACCAAAGATTTTGAAAATATTGGTGGTGAACCAAAATATTAAATCCTCAAACTTCTTCATATATTTGTGGATCTTCAACACTCCTCCTGGGTTCAAGAACGAGGAGGTTCAAATAGTTCATTATTGACCTCCTTCATGGTCTCTTATCCCAATGTCATTGTCCCTTGATATGGACTGAGAAAACATAGATAAGGAGACATCAAAGATACCAATCCCTATATTCCAATCCCACGGTAGTGGTAGAGGGATTGAAGCATCCACTTCCTATAAGGCCCAAATGATCTCGTATACATGCAAATGCAATAAGAAATAATAACTCTATACATAAGAAGAAACAACAAAACTAACCAACCCATTTTATGATTTTGTTGATTTGTCCTTGTCTTTAGAGTTTGTCAAGTGTGGAAGAGATCTTGGTCATATATCCTATCTGCCTAGATTGAAATTCATGACCAAAAGTCAATGCAAAAATATTAAGTACGGTTCTGGAAAAATGAGAGACTATATTATATTCAAAAGAAGAACCAATTGGAATGATTATGTAGGTAAGATATCAACGATAACATAATGATTAACAAGTGCAAGTTCCCAAAAGCAAATAAAATAGAATATACTCCATAACGATATTCAATCACCTTACATAATGAGAGTGAGTGAAATGACTAACAAGGAGCCACTTAACCCTAAGGGAAGGGCAAGGCTACCTAGCCCTAAGGGAAAGACAAAATGATGCCACTGGATCCCTAGAAACAAAAGGGGAAAGGCTCAAGATGAGATAATAGCAAGGAAATGAGTATACTACATTCAAGTTGAATAACTAAATTAAAGGACAATCAAGATCCCTATATATACTTGAAACTCTAGCCATAGGGAATGAAGTAGCTCAACCATGTAGGTAGCCAAGTGTTTTATGCATAGGTACATAATCATACACTACATCACAACGTCCAATGTCAAGAAGTTAGAGTACATATACCTTTCAAAATAAGATCTTAATTCACAAGTTTGAAGAGAGATCAGGGAGTAGGGTCAAGACCAAGTAAAATATGAATAGCTTTTGGTCAGGATTTAATGTTTGAGAACATTAATTTCCAAAAAGATATATTAAATACTTGTCCAACATGACCATATGAGAATCATTCACCATCACAAGTGATTAACAAGTTACTAACAATGAATAATATTAACATAGTAGCGAATAATTTCAAGAGTAATTAGAACGACAAAAGACCCTTAGTAAAGTATCAAGTCCATATTCCCAATGTTCAATGTTTATAATTATAGAAACAAATTTGATACTCATTCGACAAGGTTCCATGATAATATGGGCAAGATAGATAAAGTAACAACTTTTAATTTGAAAGTCACTCATTTGAAAAAGTATTAGGAATAAGATGATGCAAATAGTTCCATTGTGTCTGTCTCATTCTCGTGATCAAAATGGACTATAATTTCATGTATTTTTTTATCATAGAATCAAGAGTTATAGTCAAAACAAGTTTCTAGAGAGAAAGAGAAAGAGAGTACCGATCTGGGGAAAGAGAGAGGAAGGGCCACAAAAATGGACCTTGCAATGGGTGCTACAGTACATATGTGGATGTACACAGACATGGAAATTGAGGCAAGAGCATGAGAGATAGGGGGTGTGATATGAGAGTAGGGTTAGCATTGTGGGAGTGAGTTGAAGATAAAGGTGGTATTATATATGTGTTTTGATCTAGGGTTAGGGTGTAAATGGTGTAGAAACCTCCATGGTAGTGGGGGAGAAGAACTCCCTAGAAGCTTCATGAGATGCCATCATCTGAGGTTGAAATCATGGCAAATCATCACATATCTTAGAAAGGAAGGTAAAGGAGCAAAAACAGAGAAACAAATGATAGAAAGGGGGAAGAAAGAACTGGATCTGGCTAGTTGTAGGCTGCCTGGCGGCTGTTGCTTTCCCTAATCGAGGTAGGGGATGAGCCCTACCTAGGTGGGCTGACACAGTGTTGAATGGGACCATTAAGGATTTTTTTGGGACCAAAAAAAGAAAAAGGGGATAATGTCATTTTTAGATGCAAATTCCAAGAATTTCTATAGGGATCTAAGAAGCTCAGTTTGGACTGAAATTTGGATACAAGGCTTAAAATATAGTCTAGGATATTCATAATATTTGAGAACCAAAGGATAAAGTTAGGTATTGAAATAATTTAAAGGAGTATCATGTCAAAAACAAAGTGTTTTTATATACAAAAGGCGTGAATGTGTATTAAATGTCTAAAATAGAGTCCATGGTAATTGACGTTTAAACTCATGATTAAAGGGATGTGAATATAAATGATTTGAGATATAAAAATTCCCATTATCACATCTTTCCTTCCTTAAGAGGGATTTTGTCCCCTAAATTCAAAAAAAACTTGAAAGATTAGGACCATATAATTCATATCATATCCTCAAAAATATAATCATATCGTAATAATAAGTCACATATAAACTTGTATTGATCAACTAGGGGTCAAAATATCATAGTTCATTGTTGGGGTTCAAATCAAGTCATGTCTATATTGAGTAAGGATCAAGATTTAGAGTTGAGATAATCAATTATTAATCAAATCAGTTCATTATCTAACAAAATTGTGATACAAGAGCAAGATTCAAATTTCAAACTTTTTTGTCTAATCATTTAAAGTAGATTTATTATTTCCTATTTTGGACCCTATGGATGATCATTCAAAAGAAATAATCTAGTAAAATTTTGAGACATCAATGTCCATTCATATTCAAGGATAATCAGTGTTGATGAAGACTAGACCTAGTCATTTTTTGGAAATTGACCTTATTATCATAAATATCATCCTTAAAATCATCATTGAGTCAAACATCTCAAGATCCAAGTTTTCTGGGTATGTCATGGGTTAACAACCTAAGGTCATGGTAATTGAAGTTTAAAGTCCAAATTTTGTACTTCAATATTGAGAGTTAAAGTTTGGTCATCCACGTCATAGGTCCAAACATTTCAAAGTTAGGGTTTAGGTTCCTACTTAGTCCATAGGGGAAATTATCCATCCATATTAAACCAATCGAGCAACAATACAACCACATTTGTGATATAAATCACCAATATTTATTACAATGGTATTGAATTCTGATGAATGATCCACACTTAGGTCTTTCTTGGAATTTAGCCACAAGCTATAGACAACAATGTATTTAAATTGATATTCAAGATTGAGTATCACTATTGTCATAGAACTGATCTATTGGAGACTTAGGTCAACGAATTAAAATTGGATGGAAGGGGTTACATTTCCAAACTCTAAATAATAAACAAGATGAGAATTTAGAGGAACTCATAAATAGGAACATAACCAAGGTTAGGGGAGTTAGAAGTAGACTATCATCCTAATCTAGCACATTAGTACTCATCATTATCGAACGTTGATCATAGAAAAAATAGGGGAAGTATCGATTATCCAATTTTACTTCATAAGGTCACACAATCAAAGATCAAGGTCATAATAGGACAATCGTATTTCAAGGTTTCACTAACATGGGATTATAATATAACTCCCATCCTTACATGAATCAAGTAAAGGGATGACTTTTTTGAAATAGAGAAGTCATTTTGGGAACTCAAGAATTTAAGCATAATCATGTGTGTTTAAGAATTCATATGATTTATACGGTTCAACAATTGAGCTTTATAAAGAGTCATAATAGTCAATAGGGAAGTTTCCTCTACTAATAGGTCTCCACATTATGATCTAGGAGTCCAAACACATAGTCATATCAAGGTATGCAGCATGATACATATAGATAGAAATAACTTTTCTTAATAATGTTTCAAGTTTGATCAAAAATAGGGGAAACATAAGTTCAATCAATAGGGACCTCATCAACCATGAGGTGTTAAAAATGAGTTCCACCTTATTTAACCATATCAAAATTCACCTCAAACATGGGAAGCACTTATATGAAAATTGGTGATGTTCAGTTTTCAAAAACATATACATGAGTACATCACATTCAAGATTACTTTCATATATCAGTTAGGAATTTCAATCTAAGTTCAGATCATGGGATGAGATTGGTCCATACTTTAAAAAAAAATTATCTCTTATTTTAGTTGTTGGCCCATGCTACCCAAAAATAGGGAGAGTGCATGTGGAGCGAAGACACTCTATCAGAGACAAGAAGATGAGAAGTCATCCTAATACTAATAGGTGGCTAGGGGAACTACTTAATAGAAGATAAGAAGTAAGATGACTCTCTACAATTAAAGAAAATCCCTTCAAAGAGCATCCTTGACCAGGTAAAGTTGGGAACCTCAACCACTATTGTGAAATGGATAGGATTTGATTACTAGCCAGAACCCCGAGCCTATAGAACATAGTCTCACCATTAAGGATTTTAATGGTTTATTGGGTTAAAGAGACTTGATAAATTATTTACTTAAAGCATATGACAGTGTGTATGTTGTGATACCAACTATCATGAAATTGTTCTTTCTTCAATCCCTATACTACTGCCTTGGTAGTGAGATTGGGATTGGGGTAGGAATGGTACCCTCACACTGGTATTCCCTAATATGAAGATCACGTGTACATTATAATGGGTTTTAGAGGTTTATATAAAGAACAAAAACTTTTGAGGGAGGTTTATTATCCAAGAGATAGTGGAGAAGGTAGATTGGGATGCAATTTGTGTCAAAACTATAGCTCATCCTCCCTCGTTGGGTCATTTATTTTAGGGAACTACTTTGTGACTCCCTTCCCATGACACAAAACAATATATCATAAATTTATAGTACACTACCCATCCATAATCAATAGTCAATATGTAGTTGTAACGTCCAAGGATTTAAGGCCTCAAATAAAATGATCTTAATTGAAATGATTGGACTAGCCATATCACCAAGGTGCACCTTCTTTTTAGGGAGCCCATCACTAAAGAACTATGTGGTTAAGCGTGCTCATCCCAAAGTAGTACTAGGATGGGTGACCAGTCAGGAAATGGATCCTGGCTTGAGCGTGAGTGAGGACAAAGCACAAAGTTAAGGCTAGTGGTAGTCTGTGGGGCCATTCATCATTCCTAAAACTTTTTTAGACCTTAGGCAGTGGGCCCACACATTACAAATGGTATCAGAGCCAATTCCCCTCCAGTAGGTGGGTCCCACTTGGGTATGTGGCATGCCAGTCTTTGATATGTGCAGTAAAGGCATGTTAAAAGGATATCCTAGTTGATGGAGCCACCCTTGCACTAGTAGCCGTGGTCGGGAGTAGGGTGTACATGGGCCATTTGGGTCAACACTAAAATGGGGATAAATTATGAGGCCATATAGTTAAGTCTTAACTAGGACATCAGGAGTCTAAGTGAGGAAGATTCTAACATCCCATGATTTGAAGCCTCAGATAAAATGATCCTAACTCAAATGATTGGACTACCCATATCACCAAGGAGAACCTCCTTTTCTGGGAGCCTGTCACTGAAGAATTATGTGGTTATGCATGCTTAGCCCAAAGTAGTACTAGGTTGGGTGACCAGTCAGGAAGTTGATCCTGGCTTGTGCGTGAGTGAGGACAAAGTGGGCACTTAAGGCTACTGGTGGTCTGTGGGGCCAGTCATCATTCCAAAAACTCTACTAGAGCCTTGGGTAATAGGCCCAGGCATTATAGAAGTTATATGAATAGATTTCTAGTTTAAATATATGAATAATAATGACTAGAAACATAACCTAAACCTGCTAGAGAATGGCACATAACCATCCTCCCCAAAATATAACATGGGACATAACTAGGTATTAGAATCATAAACAACATATTTGGGGGAACATAACTTAGGTATTGGAACATATCATCGATCCCATAAATAATGAGAAAATGAAAGCAATTGCACTAGTCCATCACTATTGCTTATTACAAGCATTCACAATATATATATGCAAGTGTAGTTATCATGAAAATGAAACACACCCATATTTCATCACAATATTGAAAGAGATATGGCTTCCACTACAAAACTATATTGCTTAGGGATTCCATTGCAAAAACGGAACATTTAATATTTATGATGCAAATTGAGAAATATTCACAAGATATAGTAGAATATTTTAACTTGCTAATTTGAAAATAATAAAATAAGATAGATTCATATACTAGGACCAAGGTAGGGATTATGATGTTTTCCTTCTATTTCATGAAACAAAGATATAAAGAAGACAAAGATAATACCGGTTGGGTTACAAAAATGAACATTAGACACATTCTATGTTCATGAGATAACTCAACCTAACATATAATTCCAAGTTACTGGCCATCGGTACCAAATATCGACCTCACCATGATTTCTAGAGGAGGTATTGACATTCAATACAAACACTAACTTTAAAACATCTAATCACATATGACAAAAAAGTAGACATTTAAAAAAACACAGATTAGTCTATGTGGTAGATTCGACGTTTATTATCAAATAAATATTTATTAATAAAATAAGATCATGATATTCTAATAACAAGTCTATAAGAGTTCCATATATACTATATAAAAATTCAATACTACAAGACCCACAAAAGGTTTCAATATTAATTTACATGATAACATTATATAACAAAATTGTGATATCACTTATGAGGTCATATCTTGGGTAGTGAATGAATGTGATTCCTAGTTGAAGGATCCAAAATGGAACCTATAGTTGTGTGACTTAGAATAAAAAAGATCTTAACACATAGGTCTACCCAATGTGTAAGTTTAAATCCCCCCAATTTTCGGCATGTTAAGATATTATGAGGGTTTACACTACATGGGTGGGGTTCACTAGATGGGTCTTCCTTGGAGGTGGTTCATTATTATCACAAAATACATTTCTCCCACAAGGCATACCCAAAGACCCTAGTACTTGATTTCTAGAAACAACATACATTTGGGTAATGCATCACATAATTGTGGAGTCACACAGCTTGGAACAAGGTTGGACATCTGAAGACTTAGTTTCAAGAACTAAAATGTTGTTCATATGCTAATTAGCCACTGTTTAAGTGAGAAGATAATCATAAGAGTAAGCAAAAAAGTGTTTCATTCCATTTCTTCAAAGCATATAGATAATTTTTTCAAGTTAAGATTAATCATGAGACATTTAAATTATAAACATCAAACATGGTAGGAGAGGCATATAATAAGTATGCGGAAGAGCATTAACATGTAGTAAACATTACAATCAATATTATTCTTTTGTAACTTTTATTCAAATCTAATTGTATTATATATATATATATATATATATATATATATATATATATAAGTGGATGTTATCATGGCATTCTCATGCATACTACAAAAAAGCAGCGGAGGAACTCAGATATGTCCCGACTGATCCAGAGAAGATGGAGAATGAAGAGATGAAATCTAGAAGGCTTCTACAACTCGAGGAAGCTGATGAAGTGTACCATTGGTAGAGAAGCATATTACAATGGATCAACGATGGAGACATAAATACGAAGATTTATCATAATGCTACCAAGAAAAGCCACATGAGGGACTGTACCCATGGCCTGATCAAAGAAGATGGCACGGAAGTGAGAGGGACAAAGGAGGTCGTTGGGGAGGTTGTTTGGTTTTTTGAGCATCTATACAATAAATAGGGCAGCAGTAGGGATAGCGAGATGCCAGGTAGAAGAATTTTTTAGGAGATGAATAGGGACCTTTGCGGTCTGGTGATGGAAAAAGATATCAAAGAGGCGGTGTTTAACATAGGGGATTCTAAAGCCCCCGGGCCTGATGGTTTTAACGGCAGGTTTTTCCAAAGCTGCTGGGATATCATTAGTGAAGATGTGTCGTGTGCTGTGAGGTGGTTCATGCTGGGTGGTAGAATGGTCAGAAGGGTAAATCATGTGTTCATCTGGATTATACCAAAGAAGAGTCAACCGACTTCGTTGGTGGAATATCGATCAATCGCGTGCTGCTCGGTTCTTTATAAGGTGATTTCTAAGCTTCTGGCAGGAAGGCTCAAGAGGGTGTTGCCTAGTATCAAATCATCCGAGCAGCTAGCTTTTATACATGGGAGAGCCATGGAAGATGGGGCTTTGCTAACTAAAGAGTTCCTGGCTGATTTCAATTGTTCCAAATCCACAAAGAACACGTGCATCAAGCTGGATATTACAAAGGCCTACAACCATGTTGAGTGGACTGCCTTGTGGCGTACAATGGAGGCGATGGGGTTCTCAAATAGGTGGATCATGTTGTTGCAGCAGTGTGTGGAGTCCACCTCCTTCTCAGTTTTGGTTAATGGGATCCCTTATGGGATGTTTTCAGTGTCGAACAGACTGAGATAAGGGGACCCCCTATCCCCTTTGTTGTTTGTGGTTATCATGGAGAACTTGTCACATAAAATCCACTAAGAACAGTAGAAAGGCAGAGTGAAAGTTTTCAAGGTGGGTGGGGTGTCGGTGTGGGCACACATCCTTTTTGCAGATGACGTAATGATGTTCACTGTTGGACATGCTAAGTCTCTAAAGATGGAAAAGACTATTCTAACTGATTTCAGAAAGTTGACAGAGCTTTACATTTGCGACATTAAATCCAAGATCTTTTTTTCATGTTCCTGTAATAAGAGGAGGGGAAGACTGAGAAGCGCAGCTGGGTTCAAGGTGGGAAGATTCCCGACTAAGTACCTGGGCATACCTATCGCTGGGGGTAGACGAAGCCGGAGAGATTATAACATGGTGATTGATGATTTTAGAATTACCATGGACATATGGGCGAGTAATAACATTTCTATGGAGGGTCATTTGGCGCTGATCAAGTCTGTTCTTATAGTGAAGTTGAACTTCTGGATTAGAATGGCAGAGCTCCCTAGTTTCATTATTGACAAGATGAGAAACATTCTGAGCGGCTTCCTGTGGGGAGGTAAAGGCCATGGTATTGCTTGGTCAACGATTGTGAATCTGAAGGAGTTTGGGGGTTTGGGGATTGAGGATCCACTTTACTTGGTAGATAGAGCTACCTGCTCCAGAATTGATAGATTCCTTAGGAAATTGAAGGCTCCTTGGACCAGGTGGATGAGAGAGAGAATAGGGGTTAACCTGGGTAACAACCATGTCCATCGGAGAACGTCGGTGTGGAGGAGAATGATGAAGCTTTGGGATTCTGTTAAATTGGATTACACACAACTAAATGATTCCTCCTGGAGCTGCTCGGCGAAGGGAGTTGGGGTGCAAAGGATGATGGGACCTCTTGTTCCATCGGCCAAGGTTGTGTGGAATGAAATGTGAATTCCTAAGTGGAGTTGCACCCTTTACAGGTGTATCTTGGGTCGTCTTCCCATGGTGGATAGGTTGAGATGTTGGGGTCTGAGGGTGGATCCCATTTGTAGGCTGTGCAATCTTGAAGATGAGTCCCATGAGCATCTTTTTTTTTGTTGTGGGTACATTAAGTACTTGTGGATCCAACTTGTGTTGAAATGCGGGTGGTGTAACATCCCAGGATTTGAGGCCTCAGATAACATGATCTTAAAAGGAATGATTGGACTACCCATATCACCAAGGTGCACCTCCTTTTCTGGGAGCCCATCACTAAAGAACTCCATAGTTAAGTGTGCTCAACTTGAAGTAGTACTAGGATGGGTGACCAGTCGAGAAGTTGATCATGGGTTGCACGTGAGTGGACAAAGTGCGCATTTAAGGCTAGTGGTGGTTTGTGGGGCCAGTCGTCATTCCTGAAACTCTACTAGAGCCTTGGGCAGTGGGCCCGGGCATTACAAATGGTATCAGAGCCAATTCCCCTCCAGTAGGTGGGGCCCACATCGGCATGGCATGCCAGTCTTGAGTCGTGCCGTCCAGGCTTGTAGGAAAGGGTTGTCCATGGTTGACGTAGCCACCCTTGCGCTGGTATTCCGTGATCAGGAGTTGGGTGTCCATGGGCCATTGTGGGTCTGCACTGAAATGGGGAAGAGATTATGAGGCCTTATAGTTGAGCCTTAACAAGGACGTGAAGAGTCTAAGTGGGGGAGATTGTAACATCCCAGGATTTGAGGCTTTGTATAACATGATCTTAAAAGGAATGATTGGACTACCCATATCACCAAGGTGCACCTCCTTTTTCGGGAGCCCATCACTAAAGAACTCCATAGTTATGCGTGCTCAACTTGGAGTAGTACTAGGATGGGTGACCAGTCAGGAAGTTGATCCTGGCTTGCGCGTGAGTGGACAAAGCACGCAGTTAAGGCTAGTAGTGGTCTGTGGGGCCAATCGTCATTCCTGAAACTCTACTAGAGCCTTGGGCAGTGGGCCCGTGCATTACAGGTGGGGTGGGACTCCCCCTTGTAATCATTTGGAGGCTGTGAAGTGGATCCGGGTCAAGATGACGAGGGAGCCTGGTTTGGGGTGCTTTGTGGGCCTTGGTTTAGCGGCGATAGTTTACTTGGTATGGCAGGAGAGGAACATGAGAATGCATGGTGGCAGGGAAGTGGATAAATACCAATGTTTTGATGTAATTACGGACATGCTCCTTTGGGTGTGTAAGGCTAAACCCATTCTCTATAAGGGTCTAGACTTTCATATTAGAAGACAGTGGGGTTTTTGTAGTTAACCAACCCTATATAGTATAGGTCTCCTATACTTTTTGATGATAGCAATATTTTACCTTATCTATAAAAAAACTCACCATCCATTGAGTTTAGCTGGCGACTCTAAGACAACTCACATAAGTACATGTATGACATAAGAGATAGGAGCCTATATAATCTATACCTTTTATTCACATACCTTTGTCCAAATATGGGGCATGCCAAAACATCCATCACCTAATCATCATATATATCACATTTATCATCTTATAACAAAAATTCACATAATTCCCATCACATATCATTGGTTGGAGTCATCATTCTCAACTAAGAAAAGAGAGGGGGTTCTCGATGCCTTCTCCATGGAACTTTCCCTAACCCTCCTTAGATTAGCCCTTAATGCCTATTTTCTCTATTTCAGCTTCATATATATGTCATCACATGAAAGATAACTTGTTTTTCCACCTCGAGATGGACATCATGGGAGGCCCACCACGTCAGAGACACCCAACTAAGTGAAATAGAGTGTTTCTTTGTTAATAAATAGCTTACCATTCTTAAGAATTTCAAACATAGAGATGACAATTTGTTTTGCATGAAACACCATATATTACAATTAAAGTACTATAATGATAAAATCACAAGAAATGAAAAACAAGGTGAAAATATTATAATTTTTCAACCTAGGATTTACAGTGATAATACATACAACATCTTACCTCAAATGAAATAATCGTCATCATATCACACCACATCCATATATAACAAGGCTACAAAAATGGATTTTTCCTTATCCATAGATTTCTGTGCCATTAATGCATGTTACAATAGGATAGAATATCACAAGTCTAACCTTTTTATATAGTTCCTAAACACAATCTTCATTAATCATGTTGGAATCCTTCATATTCATCATTTTCTCATACATTCAAGGTTAAACCTTTACATCAATTGAAGAATAAGGTATCAACATTCCATGGACAAGATTAGCCTCAATATAACCTCAAGTTATCCTTCTAATAAATGGAAATGAGATTGGAGGAAAGAAGAAAGAAGAACAAAGATTATAACTTTATTCGTGCATCAAGGAAGAACTATAGATTGAGGTGGAGTTGAGAAACAACATAAAAAACTCAAGAACAAGAAACTAACCATGGATCATTGGTGTAGTCGAGGATTTAAATATTTATATGCAAGAATCATATATAAATGCCTAAGACATGGCTATGAACACCTATGATCAGCCAACATTGTCAGAAAGACATCTCGTAGTGTGGAATTGAAGTTATGTGGTATGAAATGGAAATACATAGAGAGGAGGCCCACATATATCACTATATAGTCAAAACACAAATTGGATTGATTCCACACCAATTTAACCGAGTTCATATCCCAATGGGCTCACATTGGGAAACACATAATGGAAAATGTCTAGTGGGAGGACTATGAGTTGGGCCTTCAACTCGACTGACATCACACTAAATCAACTAAAATTTATTGGATAAAAGCTCCACAAGTATCCAAGCATCAAAACAAGTTTTTTTTAAATGGAGCATCAAAACAAGTTAAAAAAATTCAAGATCATACATAAGGATTGCCAACTCAACTGATTTGGTAAGAAATTAGCCTTGGTTCATCCAACTCATACCGATTTGATCTAGCTCATCCCTAGTTCATACAAATATGCCCCATTCCATCCATCTCGAGTATTATTAATCCAACTTGGACCTAGTTCTTCAAACTCCACCTAGTTCATCCAAATTGTATTTAGGTCATCTAAACTAGCCCATGTTCATCAAACATGGACCTAATTCATTAGACTAGGCCCAAATTTATCCAACCATACCCCATTTCATCAAACTCATCTTCTTTTCATCCAACTCGGCCCAATCCAATCAAATCAGGGTTGATTTTACAATGCCAACATCAAAAACTCATGTTCAAGTATTTAGACCAAGATATACAAGTATACCTAACAAACAATATTCTCATCACACATATTTCATGCAAGAGCATTAAGTTATCATGTAGCACACACAAGGCAATAAAGCTTATCATATTACTTGTTTTCTTAAATACAATATTAAGCTCACCTTTGAATTAGTGAATATTCGAATATTCAACCATGCAATTAATTTTATATGGTCAAAACTATGCCAAGACAAACATCACCACCCTTAACCATAACACATGATAAGAAATTTACGATTTAGCATTCATCTAAATTTCATAAATTTGATTAATGATCAAAACTAGGGCTTCCTATTTCTTAGCACATTCACATTCATCACATGAATTAGGTTAAGAATTTTCCCTTTGATTCCATTTTACAATTAGGGTTTCAATTTTGATGAGAATATATTAGACTAAGAAGGATGATTATGTTAGTATTTATAATAAAATTGGTTCTTAAGTCATTACGTCAAGAGGAACTTTCCCTTTATATGCTAAGGACAAGAGTTGCTTGATGTGGATTGTTCTTCTTTATTAATTTTAAAAAACCACAGTCAAATGACACTTTGTAACTTTCTGCCTAGAAATACCCACTCGTGGTGATAGTTTTTACACAATGTGTTCTATACAAAATATTTTTTTATAGGTACCACATAGGGTATTACTATTTTTGAAGTATGTCAAACATATTCCTTTTACGAAATGTAATAGTTGTGCTTGTTGTCATGTAATAGAAAACTATAAACTACATGTATAAATAGTCATGAATGCCATTATCAATAAACAATAAGTAAACATAGTATGAGACACATTTGAAATCTTTATAAGAATTATTACATTAAAAAAAATTGAGGGTGGGGTCTAGACCTTATGATACACATGCAAACAAGGATTTCTTATAAACTCTCTGGTGGGATGATGAGTTGAACTAGAATCTCATATTAGAAATAGTGGTAGACTTTATGATATGTGCTAATTGTCAGATTCTTTAACAAATCATTGTGTTGTGAATATATAGTGGTCTATTGGCATCACCTAGTTGTGGGTGTCTCTATACACTAGGAGCCTAAGAATTTGAAAAAACACATATTTTTCAAGTCCAATATTTATATTTACTTACATTCACAGAACATTCTATGAATAGAAGTAAAGTTTCTTTATACATATTGAATTTTAAGTTATTATAATTAGAAGTACACAAAAACTAGGATCCATCCAAGATATCAGGAGAAAGACGTTTTGTTTATTACTTTTTGAAGACTCAAATTTTGTGTATCACTAATCAAAATTATAACTACCAGATAGCAAAGATTTTTTTTGTTATCATACACGAACAAAATTGTATAAAAGGTAGTGAAACTATATATTTAGATTCCAACTTTCTTTTTTATTATGTAGAGTTACAAGTATAATTCACTACAAAAATATAAACATATAAGGTATGGTGCTATAAGTTAAACAAATACCACATATGTGGAAATATAATTTTTTAGAATAGGTAAGTATATTAGCAAAAGGAAAAGTATAGTGAGGCTATACAGTATAAAATAGAGCATCTGGGAGATCCAAAAAAACACAATACTTGGGGCTATATACAAAACCGCATTGAGTTCTAGTATTAGCATTTAGTTTACACAAAATGTCATCTCTTGTCTTAACGTTCAATCATAAGATTAGAAGCAAAGTTGTCTATCAATGTAAGAACCTCCACTTTATTATCTTTATTTATCATCATGTTTCTTTCCTTCCATATGGAGAAACATACCCCAGTTAAGCATAGTCTAGAGAAAATGAGAATGAGGTTATCGTGTTTATATTTGGCATTGATCCATTCAATGATCCCATCTGCATTTCTAGGCATCTTGCCCCCCCATCCATTTCTCAGAAAGGTGATGCCACAAACTGTCTTAGAGTAAATGCATCCAAAAAATAGGTGGTTAGAAGACTCCTCGGCTCTCCCACATAAGCTGTAGAAAAAATTCACATGAAGTCTCCAATTCATAAGCCTATCTTTAGTAGGTAGTCTATTGAGAGTTCACCTATAAGCCAACATGCTCCATTTAGGGGGGATTCTTTTACAATCGAGTGCTAAAGATCCTCCACTTTCCTCCTTCCTTTTCCCCCTCCCAGTAGATCTTACACAAGAATAATGGCGCCTAAGGGCCAATACCTCTAGAAGCTATGTTGATTAATGGTGTAATGATATTAAGGTACCAAACACCATTATTATCAACACGGTACAAGAGATGGTTATATGCAAAGAACCTACACAATGTACATTAAAAACTAGAGGGTTTACCCCTCTCCTAGTCGATCAACGTGTCACCATAACATATCTGCATCCATCTAATCCATACACCAGTTGGTGTCATCAAAAACCATTCCACTCTCTTGCCACATCTGGTCTCCATAATGTGACCAGGTCCATAATCTAAAGACAACCTTCTTGAAAGGGTTTAACAAGAATACTCCATACAATACTGTGACCTTTGCCACATGATGTGGTTTATTATCGAACTAACAAATTCACTCAAGGTTGAAATCCCAGAGATTTTGCTAAAACCTTGTGCAATAATACCACCTGCAAGTGGATGTGTCTTATCGCAATATTGTTAAGGATCGAATCCCAGGAGACAACATTTTTAAGAATTGTCGTTAGTCAAATCAAACAAAAGTAAGACTAATATTTAGAATGATTAGTTGATTTGAGGTTTATTAAACTAATTGCAAGAAAGTAAAGAGCAGAATTAATGTTGATCTAGATTAATGGTATGGAATCATTGGGATGGTCTCAGGTTTCACCACCACGGCACATGCAAACACATCCAAACATCAAACATCCAGGCAAGATATAACTATCCAAATAGAGCTACTACAAAACCCCCCATATGAGCATTATGTTCACATAAGCATCACCTTAGGCATCAGATGTCTCGTCACCATCCAGATCACACACTTACGACTCTAAAGATACAAAAATCCAAATAAGGTTGTGGCCCCCCTATACAGGTGTTAGGCACATAGAAGCATCACCGTAGGCTAGATGGCTCGTCCACTCACAGATCACACAGTTACGACCTCAAGGAATCCTATCAGAAGTTCTCGTCAAGGAGTCAACCACACTAATTGACAAACAAGTAGATGATTAATCTACAAGCAAACATCGACGATTAACAAAGAAGATACAAAATCCAACTGAGGTTGTGGGCCCTCTATACAGGTGTTAAGCACACAAAAGAATCACTATAGTCTAGATGGCTTGTCCCCTCACGAATCATACACTGACGACCTCAAGGAATCCCATTCTATTTCTAGTTTTGGAGTCAACCTCATTAAGTGACATCCTACCCTACATATAGGAGAACTCACAACATATGGAAGAACAAGATAAAAGCAAGAAGGTAATCAAACTACAAGCATGAATGATTAGCAATGAAATGGAAAGTTATACACATTGCCATGGAAAGTTTAACAAGAGAACATGCTTGCATGGGCAACGAGGCTAGTCCCCACACCCTAGCGAAAAGAAACTACTCACTCATGATGTGAGAAACAAGAAGAACAAGAGAGAGGGAAGATTTTGCCATGAGCATGATGCAGAAGATAGTTGCAGCTCAGTGAAGGTGATGTAGTGTTCTACATCATTTCGGAGCAGATCTGGATCAGGAATGAGGGACGCCAAGACAGATCGGGCAGTCTTTCTCACTCTTCCTTCCTTCTCTTCTCAATCTCCTCGATCGTAGCGGGAGCAGTAGGTGAATATACATGATGATCTGGATCAGACCTATGTTTAGGAAGCCTGTCGGCGTCCCAGACTGATGCCTCAAATGAGGACCCTACTGGTCCTATTTATAGGCTCAAGTCTGGTCCTCACATTTTTGGTGTGAGTCCTCCTCTCAGTTTGGTCCAAATGGTTTGGTAACTTCTTCCCAAATGGTTTAGTATGTATGTCCAAATGGTCTTATGCTTTTATCTCCAAATGGTCTTGGATATGGATCCAAACGGTCTTCAGTCCTATGATATCCAACCAGTCTTGAGTTGATCATCGTAATGGTTTGGATTTGATTAAGAGTTCACTTCTGAACGATCTGCTATCCAAATGGTTTGGAAGATAGCATGTTTATGCGGTCTTCACTAGTTTCCAACCGATCCTTGCATCTGATCGGTCTTGGGATTACGATATCTACCTTTGTAGTTTTCTTCACGGTCTCCTTGCCCTATCGGTCTTGGTTCTTTCTCCAATCAGTCTTGCAAGGATGTTCTTTCTACTTACGTGATCTGGGACTCCAAACGGTCCTGCAAATTTGTCCAAACGGCTTTGGTCTCGGTGGGCGATCGATGGCGAGTTGTTGTGAGGCGCGAGAGTGCTGGGGCACAGTGGATAAGGGACACTACTGAGGAGGTTGTAGGTGGCGATGGGCATAGCAGACAAGTGAGGATGCATGTGCGGGATCGGCGTGGCTTGATGCAGGTCTAGATGCTCAAACAAGCTTGGCTCCCAACATCCATATGGTCTTTAGGTTCTGGTTGGTCTCTATTGGCCGAACAGTCTTGAGACTGTGTAGTGGCCAACCGGTCTTGAGACCGTGCAGGAGGCACGATGGAGAGGTGGGAAGCGAGGGTTGCAGGTAGAGGTGGAGGGTGAGGACATCATAGCTGGTTGTTGTAAGTGTTGAAGACCGGTCGAAGGTGCTGCTGGTTAGGGTTAGCAGGTTGGAGAGAAGGAAGGAAGACGGCAGAGGTAGAAGAAGTAGTGAATTGTGACTGCGGTAGGCGGCGTTGTCAGTTATCTTTGCTATAGGTGTGAGGTTGGAGTGGACAATGAGGAGGCAGGTAGGTGAGGGAGATGATGGCAGGGTCGGTCGATGCCAGCTCTTAGACGGCGGTGGATGGAGGCAGCATGCCAACCGATCTTGAGACGACACCTATACAGACTTGAGAAAGGACCACTACACGGTCTTCAGACTGTGAGATCTCATATGGTTTAGATACCGTGTAGAGGGGTAAAGAAGCAAGACCGATAGGACATATCATGATGGAAACTTCTAGGCCAAATGAATAAGGACCGTAGATTCATGATCTGACGGTGTGGAATGGTAGATTCCCAAACGGTCTTGAAGACATGTTTGATCTAAATGGTTTTGAGGTGAGGCTGCCCATATGATCTTGAGATGAGGCTGCCCATATGGTCTTGAGACCGTATGGAAGGGAA
The DNA here is from genome assembly GCA_963693085.1 of Alisma plantago-aquatica. NCBI lineage: Eukaryota > Viridiplantae > Streptophyta > Magnoliopsida > Alismatales > Alismataceae > Alisma > Alisma plantago-aquatica. The sequence continues at coordinate 1,454,709,621 of OY856409.1, forward strand.
AAACTATGAAACCATTTAGGCAAAGGATGGGTAAGACCGTGTGGTCGGATGGATGGGGGTCATTGATCAGTGATCGTGTGGTGAAGGGAGGCCCATGATTGAATGGGGTGAAACCGAATAGATGAGGACCGTATGGAGGAATGGATAGGACTGATAGGTCGAAACCGTATGGATGAGACCGTCTGATCAAGATCATTTGGTCAAAACCCATTGGTCAAGACCAAGGATGAGTGAAGGTAGATCTAGGGTTGAGAAAGGTGGGTCCCACTCATTAGGGTTTGATATGGATGATGGTTGATTGAGATGAAGATCGAATGGTGGCGATTTTTGTGGATTAGGGTGGAATGGAGGTGGGTGATATATGATGGTTGAATCTCATAATGACCTGCATAAAATCAACATAAACTCAGTTAAAACCTTGACAATTGAACCAATTAAGCAATTTTGCACATTTTGATATTTAGTAAATGAAATTGGGTGTATTGAATCAAAATGAGCCCAAGATGGCCATTGATTTCCATGATGAATATGCATTCATCAAAACACCCCAAACTTAAACGTTACTCGTCCTCAAGTAACACAAAATCTGAAACAGTCGCCAAATGAATACTTTCTGATCATGTGATTGCCTCCTCTTCACATCATGATTGTTTTCCTTTTTGCTCAGTATGACTAAGCATCTCAACTTTCTGAGACCACTGAACACATCTTACCATATCTTCATTCTTGAGTTTGCTTTCCAACTTCATTTCCTCCTCACTTTTTCCAAAAACAAGCATGTCAAAGTGTTTTGTAAGGGTTCAGAAACACCCGCAGAACAACAAGTGTGCATCTGATCTGACACTGGTGTATTTCAGGGTAGTGGAGGCATTTATTGTGCCTTTAGGTGGAAAAGGGAGTGAAGGGTGATATGTAAGGAAGGAATTAAATATCTCATCTATTTGACTCGAGATTTTTATTATATCATTTGCAATTTCATTTATTGCATTTTTTGTGCAAATCTCTCCTCTATTTAACTCGAGATTGCATTTTTGTGTGCGCTTTGGCATCTTTTCTTGGTGGTACACCCCTATTTATTTGCGAGGGGTATGGAAGAAGCAGATATAGAGGAGAGTGGCGTGCCACCCCGAACTTAGGGTTTGGCACTGTTTTGGCTATTTTTGTTTCTTTTTTATGGATGGAGGGGTATGAAGATGATAGAAGAAGTGTAGAAGAGAGTTCAGATCAGAATGTAGCTTGATTTACAATTCAGTACACCAGGTTGTTCTCTTTATCACACTCTGCTCAAATAATGACTTGATGAGGATCTAATGGAGATTCCATGTTATTGTTCCACTAGTCAGTTAGGAAGCACGACATGTTTTATCCCTATCAGTTTGATAGACACTAGTCATTTTTGCATAAGTATCATGGTGTTAGGATTCATAAGCTTCACAAGATGATTTCAATCAATAGGCTAGTTTCAAAATGTGGTGCTTTTGAGGACCTGCTTCAAATAAGGAGGGTATAATGATTCAAAATGCATAGAAGGCTAGGTAAATGAAACAGAAAGTATCAAAACTTCGTCAAGTATCTGTTCAATTTCTTTGAAAAACTGTTAAATTTTTTGAAATTTTGAAAATTTTGGTCAAAAATGCAACGATGAAATCTTAAGTCAGAAATGGATGGGTGAAGGTGAAAAGTAAAGTACGTACCACCCACCCTCCTCCCTGAACATAGAAATTTGCTCATCTCGAGCATACTCTAAATCCAAGATGGAGGGGGAAAATCATGTTGTTTGGGCCACCAAATGTGGTTGCATTCCAATCAGTGTACGTCCGCCATCTAAAAATCTCAAACATTGAGACCAATCAAAATTCAAGATTGCATCTCGCGATGTGATTTTTATTTATTGCAAACTTATCTAAACTTTAAAAATAAAATTAAGGAAAGTTCTAATTAAAAGTAAAAATGAATTTATTGATCGGGTTGCCTCCTGACAAGCACCTTTGTTTTATGTCGATGGCTCGGCGTGGATATTATCACCATGATGGGGCTCTGGGTGGAGCTTGAGCTGGGTTGACATATCCTTTTTGTGGTTTCTTTCTCAGCCATTCATTAATCTTGGATATGATTCTAGCCTCGTGTATTCTTCCCCATACAGAGCAAGCATTGTCAGAACACATAGGGAAACATCCTGAGTTATGTTGACTTCTTCTTTGTTGCTCAATTAGACGTGGAGAATAGTTTTAGGGGATCTGAACGGCTTCATTGATAAAGTAGTGTTGTTCAGGCTCAGAAGAAAAGTTCCTTTGTTGATGTACTATCCCTTCATTGTGGCAATGCTGGACATTGATGTCAATTAGATATGGATCTGGTGGATGTTCTCGGTAGAAACTACAGTCCAAATTTTGTTGTAGAGGGAGGATGAAATCAATAGTCTCTGTCTATTGGGCTACTGGTGCATTCCCAAGGATGGTTGTTTCTAGATGGGGAGGCTCATGGACACCTGAAAATGGTTTGGTCTGTGTCATGACAGGGATGAGGGGTGTCTCCTCCTTTTCACATATGTCTTCAATTTTTTCTATAGGATTGAGTTCTTCAAAAGTATCTTCAACATCTTCTTCTATAGAGTTGAGAAATTTGATGTAATCCTTTACTTGTTCATCAACTGAACTTTCCAAATTAGGATTAGTAAGGGCCACTCCTAAGGGATCTTCTTGTTCATAATCCTCTTGCGTAAGGAGTGACATCTTCTCTATACACTCAATCAAGTAGACTTCTTCTTGCATGCTTGGTCTTCACATACTTTCAAAAACTTTGAATTTGAGAGTTTCTTTATCAAGTCTGAGAAGCAAGGTGCCTTCTTCAACATCAATTAGATATCTTTCAGTGGAGAGGAATAGATGTACAAAGATGAGAGGATATTTGCTGTCTTCTTTTATGTCCATATTGACAAAGTCACACGGAACATATGTGTCCTTTCCAACCTTGACCGGGACATCTTCAAGAATTCCTAATGGATGTATTATCAAATTGTCTGCAAGCTATATAGTCATGCCAGTCGGAAGAAATTTTGAAAATCCTAGCTTCTTGCAAAGGCTAAGGGGCATGATCGAAATGCTAGCACCAAGATCAGCTAGTCCCTTCTTATGTGTAGAATGACCAATATGGCATGAGATACCAAAAGATCCTGGATCTTTCTGCTTCTTGGGCATCTTACTCTGGATGATGTTTGAAGTAGTTGTTGCTAATTTGACTGTCTCGTACTCTTTTGTTATATATTTCCTTGTGAGGGTGACTTCAAGTACTTCGTCCAAGCTAGTATCTCAACCAGCACATCCAAAAAGGGTATATCAACATGAAGCTTCTTCATAGCTTCTTTGAACTTATTGAAATGAGTATCAAGCTTTGTTTTCCTTAGACGAGCTGGAAAAGGTATACAAGGCTTATATACATGCACTCTAGTTCTGGTGTTTCTGTTTCTTTGACAATTTTTTTTTTGAACTTCCCTTGTCTGTCTTATCAGTAGTTGATGGCCCTTTTGGTTGAGACTCAGGTGTTTTAGAGTCTTGAGCGATCACCGGTTCATCGTCGTCCATAATAGCCACAGGTGTTTTGAGAGGAGGATCAGAATAGTCTTTTCCAGACCTGGTGGTGACAACCTTTAGTTGCTCAAGGTGTTTAGGGTTATTCTCTGGTTGGCCAGCAAAGGCTCCAACATGTGGTTTCATACTAGCTACAAGTTGAGCTAGTTGAAATTCAATAGCCTTCTGATGGGCTTGCTGGTTAGATATCATCGTCTGTTGTGACTGTAGCATCTTTTCAATGGCTGATAGTTTGTCATCTGGAGAGATGGGACCGGCTTGTTACCCTTGTTGTGGGTTCTGGTATGGGACTTGGATGGGATCCTAGAACTGAGGGTTGTTCTGGTAATTGTTGTAGTTCCTATTCTAAAAGTTATTCCTATAGTTCCCTTGATTCCCAAAATTTTGTTGTTGGTTATATGAACCAATTTGATGTGAGTTTATTGCTCCCGAAGGATTTCCATACTAAAAATCGGGATGGCTCCTATTTTGATTAGCATTATAGTATCCTTGATGAGGGATAGTGTTGACAACATTCAGACTTTCCATCTAGCCGTTATCTCCTTGACCATAAGCGTTGCTTAAAACAACATCATAGAGAACTTTGCATGCTAAAGTGGAATGATCAGTACCTTTACATGCTTCATAGAATAGTGAAGCTGACTTAATCTGTTGTTGTTGTTGAGGGGGTGAACATCCTCTTCCAAATGCAGCAAGGGATGATTCAATATGGTCTTGCTTGGCAACTTGGAGTTTGAGGGTTTCAATGATTGACTTGTATTCAGGAATAACTTCAGCTATAGTTACCTTCAACACTCCTTTGCCTACAGATCAACCCCAAATAGCTTGATTTTCAACTCTAAGGGTGACAACCCTCCATGCGCTGTCATAACTTTGTCGCATGAAGTTTCCTCTAGATGAGGAGTCTAAAAACCTCTTGATATCATCATCCACACCCTTATAGAAGATTTCAATAAGTTTATTCTTAGATTTTCCATGGTGTGGACACTTGCGTAGAAGGTCTTTATATCTTTCCCATGCTTCATCAAGGGTTTCTTCAGGAAGTTGAGTGAACATTGTTATTTGACCCCTAATTTCAAAGGTGAGAGAAGGAGGATAGAATTTTTCTAGAAAGACATTTTGAAGTTGTTTCCAAGTGGTGATGGGTTCACATTGCAAAGAGTTGTACCAACTCAACAAGAGAATACTTAAAGAGACAGAGTCAAATGGCATCATCAAACACTCCATTTTGCTTCATCATTGCACATAGATCTATAAACCTCAGAAGATGTTCCTGACTATCTTCTCCTTGTTTACCATAGAATGGATTGTTTTGAAGCAAGGTAATCCAATGTGCTCGTATCTCAAAGTTAGGAGCATGGATGGGAGGAGGTTGAACTGGGTGACGAACATCAGCATCTTTAGGGATTGAGAAATCTCTCATGTCCTTCTGCAGTTCTACTGCTTGTGGTGCTGCTTGAGCTACTCGGATCTTTGTTTCAACTGTAGCTCTAGCTTCTTGCATGAGCCTTTCTCTTTGTGCATTAAGAGCTTGAGCTTCCCTTTGGGCTATTTCCTCCTCTTGAGCCATTCTTGCTTGGTTTTCTCTGTTCTGACGATGAAAAGTTCTGTCTATCTCAGGGTCAAAGCTAGCGGTAAGTCTGGGACTATTCAGACGGTGCATGCACTAGTCCTTGAGGGTACCTGAGATGAAAATAGTTTTCAAAAGTAAGGTTGACGAGGAGAAACAGAATTCAAGTGAATGATCAATCATATCAAAAAGGAAAACCAAAACCTAGATTAGCCTTAAAAGAACTAAATTTGACCAAACTGATTCCATTGTCCCTGACAACGGCGCCAGAATTTGACGTGGTTTATTATCGCACTAACAAATTCTCTCCGGGTTGAAATCCCTAAGCTTTTACCAAAACCTTATGCAATAATACCACCCGCAAGTGGACGGGTCTTATCGCAATATAGTTAAGGATCGAATCCCGAGAGACAACATTTTTAAGAATTGTCATTAGTCGAATCTAATTCAACTAAGACAAATATTTAGAACGATTGGTTGATTTGAGGTTTATTAAACTAATTGCAACAAAGTAAAGAGCAGAATTAAAGTTGATCTAGATTAATGGTATGGAATTTCTGGGATGGTCTCTGGTTTCACCACCACTATGCATGCAAATACATCCAAACATCAAACATCTAGGCATGATAAAACTATCCAAATAGAGCTGCTACAAAACCCCCCATACAGGCGTTAGGTTCGTGTAAGCATCACCTTAGGCATCAGATGTCTCATCACCATCCGGATCACACACTTATGGCTCTGAAGATACAAAAATCCAACTAAGGTTGTGGGCCCCCTATACAGGCGTTAGGCACATAGAAGCGTCACCGTAGGCTAGATGGATCATCCCCTCAAGAATCACACACTTACGACCTTAAGGAATCCTATCAAAAGTTTTCATCAAGGAGTCAACTGCACTAATAGACAAACAAGCATATGATTAATCTACAAGAAAACATCGATGATTAACAAACAAGATACAAAATCCAACTAAGGTTGTGGGCCCCCTATATAGGCATTAGGCACACAGAAGCGTCACCGTAGGCTAGATGGCTCCTCTCCTCACGGATCATACACTTACAACCTCAAGGAATCCCATTCTATTTCTAATTTGGGAGTCAACCTCATTAAATGACATCCTACCCTACATATAGAAGAACTCACAACATAGGGAAGAACAAGATAAAAGCAAGAAGGTAATCAAACTACAAGCATGAATGATTAGCAATGAAATGGAAAGTTATATACATTGACATGGAAAGTTTAACAAGAGAACATGCTTGCATGGGCAGCAGGGCTAGTCCCCACACCCTAGAGAAAAGAAACTACTCGCTCATGATGCAAGAAATAAGAAGAACAAGAGAGAGGGAAGATTATGCCATGAGCATGATGCAGAAGATTGTCACAGATTGGTGAAGGTGATGCGGTCTTCTACGTTGTGTCGGAGCAGATCTGGAGGAGAAACGAGGGACGCCAAGACAGACTGGGTAGTCATTCTCACTCCTCCTTCCTTCTCTTCTCAATGTCCTCGATCGCAGTAGGAGTAGTAGGTGAATATGCATGATGATCTGGATCAGATCTATGCTCAGGCATCCTGTCGGTGTCCCAGACCGATGCCTCAAATGAGGACCCTACTGGTCCTATTTATATGCTCGGGTCTGGTCCTCACATTTTTGGCATGAGTCATCCTCTTGGTTTGGTCTAAACGGTTTGGTAACTTCTACCCAATTGGTTTAGTATGTATGTCCAAATGGTCTTGTGCTTTTATCTCCAAATGGTCTTGGATATGGATACATATGGTCTTCAGTCCTATGATATCCAACCGGTCTTGAGCCGATCATCCAAACAATTTGGATTTGATTAATAGTTTGCGTCTGAACAGTCTGCTATCCAAACGGTTTGTAAGATAGAACATTTATGCGGTCTTCACTAGTTTCCAACCGGTCCTTGCATCTAATCGATCTTGGGATTACAATCTCTGCCTTCACGATTTGCTTTACGGTCTCCTTGCCCTATCAGTCTCAGTTCTTTCTCCAATCAGTCTTGTAACATCCCTGACCTGGGTTATTCCTTAACCCTAGAAGTTTTTCTTAAGCAAGATAATTAAATCCTTAATTTTATTTGGTGAAAAGTAATTAAGGCTCAAGAGGAGCTTATGTTTTAATTATGGTCCTGTTTGAATAATGTTGAAGCAATGTTTGCTTATTTTGGACTAATGTGCAAATTACCCAAGTTAAGGGGTTAACTTGCAAATGTTACATAATAATATGTTCCTAACATGTTGAAGCATCATAGGAATGAAGATGATGCAGAGAAATGGCTTATGAAAGCCTGAGTACTAAGAAAGAGCTGATAAAACAATGTTTGTGCATTAAAACCTAGTTTTGGTGTAAAGTGCAATTTACCCAAAACCTAGGGTTCAATATGAAAATTACCACTTCAATAAGGTCCCTAATGTTTCTTGGCATCATGTAGAGCAAATAAAATGAGAGGGGCGCCTCATTTGAATTAAGTTGAAGGAGAGCGAATCTTGATATTAAAATAATCAAGATTTAAGCCTAATTGAAACCCTAATTCAATTTAATGCAAAAATAAATAAAATAATTTGAAGGACCTTCAACCAAAATTTATATGGTTGGATTTAGATGTGTGTGGAACATATTAATCCTTGCAAAGGCATGAGCATATCCTAAGGAGGTGAAACTCCACTCACCATTATTATAAGAAAAAGAAATTCCACTCAAAAATGGATATTACTTTTATAAGGGTTAAGGTACTTAATTTCTTTTCCCATAATTCTTGGATAATGGAAGGGATCTCGGTGGGGATAGAGATTCCTTTGTATACAAAGAAACCAAGGGGGATAAGGTGGTAACAATTTTGGAATTAAAAGACTTTTATAAAACATTTTCTTTCTCATTGAATTTCTTATAAAAAGACCCTTTCCTAGCCCAAACAAAGGCTTTTTCAGAAACCACCTCTTCTTCTTGCTTGGAAACCGACCAAGGAGCTTGGGAGGATCAGGATAACGACCCCCAACCTGTTGGTAAGGTTCTTGATCCCTTTTCACCTTGATTCCATGGTGGAAATCGAAAATAAATCATTGATTTCTTCTTATTTCGATCTCCTCTTCAACCCTAGCCAATCTTTTCAACCAAAATATTAAGGATGAGCCTAGGGGGAGTTGCAAAAGCTTCATCCACCATTTTTGCCATCAGATTGGAGCTTTGGAGATCAATTGGAGGCGGGTTTTATAACTTGAACCCTTAATATTGTTATTCCAATCAATTCCTTATGAATTAATGATCCTTTTCATATTTCTGAAATATGTTTTGGTTGATTGATGCGACCACCATGAAAATAACAGAAGGTTTTGTTTGTTTAGAGCTTTATGATGATGACATCATCATTAGAATACACCTCACCAAATATCAAAGGCAAATGGTTTACATATAGTTGCTCAAACGGTTTCCCAAACCGTTTGGGAGCAAACAATTTCAAAACCGTTTAAGGGAAAACGGTTTCAAAATTGTTTGAGGGCATTGACCAAGGTTGACCATTTGGAAAATTGTTGATAATGTTGATTGTTAATGACCTACTAAATGTAATTGATTAGTTTCAATTGGTTCATTAGTTGAAGGACCATCAATCACCAAACCCTAATCGGGTTAAGTGCTGATTTTGGAATTGATTGATTTGGAACTTTGGGTTGATTAGCCCAAACGGTTTCAAAACCATTTGGGGATCACCAAAACGGTCTCAAAACCGTTTGGGGTCACCCAAGACCATTTGGAGTTTTAGGGTTGAGTATGGTTGGGTATTTGAAGATCCAAAGATACCAAACTGATTTGCAATCAAATGTTGATTTAATGATCAATCCAATGACTCAAACCCTAATTGCATGTCATGGATTTTGATGATATGATGGTCAAACGGTCTCAAGACCATTTGGAGGTCATCCAAACGACCTCAAGACCGTTTGAGATCAGGTCATGTCCAATTTGGATGGTGACCCAATGATTTCAAGGCAATTCGTTTCACAATGATTAACATTGAAGTCCATTGGTTCAATCCCTAATCCAATTGATTCAAAACCCTAATTGATGCTTAATTGTGGATTAAATCAGTTGAAGGATAATCTATTAAGCTCAATTGAAGTAAGGTGTTAGGTTCAATTGATGAGTAATTCCATAGATTCATTTGATGAGGGAGTTAACCTTGGAAACCCTAAACCGATTGGAATGGTGGAGACCATCTTTGGTTCATTCGATTTTGAGGAGGTTTGGACCAAACGGTCTCAAGACCGCTTGAGTCCAAACGGTCTCAAGACCATTTGGGACCAAACGGTCTCAAGACCATTTGGGACCAAACGATCCCAAACCGTTGGAGGTCCAATCGATCTCATGAGTGCTTTAGCAAACTGTTTCAAGTACTTGCTTTGGCAAACAGTTTCAAGCACCACCTTTACCAAACGGTTTCAAACCATATGATAAAGACCATTTTAAGGTCTAAACGGTCTTAGACCATTTGAAGGTATTGTAAGCAAGACCGTTTGAGGTCTGGTTGGTCAAGACCGTTTGAGGTCTAAGTGACCAAGACCGATTGAGAAATAATTAACCAAAACAGTATGGACACTTGAGGTGTTTAGAGGTCAATTGTTTAATTGAACAATTACATGATGTGAACCAAGGGTGATTATAATAAATGTATCCTTAATGAGATAGGGTGATTAGTACCCTTTCGATAATTAATCTCTATTGATCATGAAAGTAATGACACAATGGATTAAGTGTCAATTCTTCATTCAAGCTAGGTTGACTTAGTCTAATTAAGTCTGAAGTAGCATCATCTTATAGAGGATGATAGAGAGGACTTCCTACATGAATGATAATCATGTAATGTATAAGCCTCAACATTTTCAATATGAATAATTAAGCAATTGGGGTATGATCCTTAATAAAGAGATCATGAAACCCTAATCAAGAAGGTTGTTGAGCCCTAACCTAAATATAGGGTAATATCAGATGTAACCCAAATCAAGGGTAATGTTATGACTCTAATGTGGTTAATAATATGGGGAATTCAAATTCAGGGTAACTTCATGAGAAACCCTAATTGAGGGTGAATCTAAGAGAAACCCTAATTGAGGGTGAATCTATGAGAAACACTAATTGAGGCTAATTTTATAAGAAACTCTAATTAAGGTTGATGATATGAGCAACCCTAATCTAGGGAAATGTGATGTGAATAGTAAACCCTAATTGTGGGTTATGGAATGAGAAACCCTGATCTAGAGTAACACCATATGAAACTCTAAATAAGAATGATGTTATATGGAACCCTGATGTAATGATCCCATGTAATGATACCATGATATGTGAAACCTTAATGATGGTATAATAGCCAATATACTAAAATGGGGTGTAGCTAATATAATCAAATAAGATGAGAATGTTATAACCATGTGGGGTAAGGTTGATGAACCATATGAATGATAATGTAGTTATTCTAAATAATAAGGGTCTTAGAGAGAAGATGATGCCTAGATCCTTATATTTTCAACTCTATACATGTGTAACAACTCTTTACATCTTACAAAGATGAGGACAAGAAATTCTTAGGAGTGATGTATGCAATACTATATAATGGAGTGAATAACATCCTATGGGTTGAAATACCTAATGTGGTTGATAATGATTTATTCTATATCAACAATGTCTAACCATTGGATAAGTCCATATCCTTAAAGGTAGCTGGACAATTCTGATGTGTAACCTATGCACTATATGATGAAAGTGACAATTTAGTGGATAAAGTATTAATAGGGAAATACCTTAATACAAGGTTAGTTGATTAACTTAAGTAAGATGGAAATGAGAAGAAAGTGATACATCATGACATGATAGATATCACATTTAGCATTTCAGGGTAGACATACCTTGATGAACCTCTAATCCAATATTCTTAGATAAGAAACACATGAAGTGTGTGTTATGCAATTGTTACAATAAATATGTAATGAACTCAATGTACTTTGATAATTGTTGATTAATATACCTTGAGAATGGGATTAAGCCAAATCAATGAGTATGATGTAATCATACCATGACAAGGATGAGAAATGAACTCATACCTTGAATTGATGATCATTAATGATACATAATGAGAATAATGATCATTAGCATATACTTATGATATCTTTGAATGCTCCTAGAGGTGTGGAGCAATAAATTAGGGTTGAACTAATACTATGAGCATGAAACCCTAATTAATGTAAGATGGGAAAACTTAACCCTAATTTTGAGTAAAGGGAATGAAAAGCCCTAATGGATAGATAACCCTAATCCTGATAAAGGATGGAGGTGTTACTATTGTTTCATATGATGTGATAGATGATTTACATGACTGTTAACATGTCTATTATCATGTTGACATCATGAGATGATGCACATAGCCAGATTTGAGCTATGACATTCATATAATAAATATGTTGAATGGCCTTATGTGCCTAATGTTGTTATTGCTTAGTAAAAGTAAAAAAATGTGTATGGACCTTATGAGTTCCATGAATAAGTTGTTGCCTAGTAAAAGGTGATAAAATATTTAATAGGCCTTGTGAGCCATGTGAGATACTTGTATATCAAGTATTATGTACACCTTGGTCTGAGAACTTGAAGGTAATAGTTACCTAACAAGTGGTAATAGTGATAGTGATGAATTGAGGGTATGAATACCCATACTTGATAAGTATGATAATGATTTTATTGAGAGATGTGAACTTTCAAAGAAATGAAATGAGGGACTGATATCCCAATGTCTTATAAAGATTGAGAAGTGATTGATGAAAACAGTACATATTTCTTTATAGCACTTGTTTGAATAAGTTATGTTTGAGAACATGAATGATGCTAAAAGAATATGCTAATGTACTTAATTAATCAAGTGAAATCATATCATTTAGAGCCCTGACCATGGATGCATCATCATCAGAAAATTGGTGATGGTGAAACGGGTGCTTTGCGGAAAAACTCAGAGGGCATACTTTTGAGTATGTGGGGGTTATGGGCATGAATATCCTTACGCCCTAATGGAGGAATTGATGTGAGATAAACATTAAATCTCTCAATCCTTCATTATATGTACTGGGATGGATGTATCATGAATCTCCCGATGATGGGGTTAGATGTTGTACACATCTCCCAATAATGTTAATGTCGGATCGGTGGAGATAAACATGAAATCTCACGATCGCGAAAAGAGTGCAGCACACCACTGTAACTCTGATAGAGAAGTTACCAGTATACCCTGGAATGCTATATATAGTAGAGACACAAGATGTCCTTCATGTGATCTCGTACTGAACGAGATGTGGGAGGTAATGGGAATCTGACTCTTTCATTGACATTGTATGGTACCAATTTCGACTTCGTAGTGGTCGGTTGGAGCATGAGCGGTATACCTCATCTCCTCAGGGCATAAGTGTGATTGTAAAATGTAATCAGCCGTATAGCATGTTTGCTTAAGGATTGAATACAGAAACTTATTGGCTGATGTTACATTTATTTTATGCATCTCTAGTTGTTAAATGTCATTTATATCTCTTTTTATTCATTGCAAATAGATGGATGAAATTATGAATCTACCTTGAGTAGATACAATGTTCTCCTTAGGAAAGGAGATTATCTTATTATGCTCATATAATGAATAATGCTGTTGTTAATATGTAAGAACTCATGTTCAGTTTTAATATAATAATCTGCAATAACAATGTTTTGGTAGAGAGTTATATCTCCCGCTGGGGCAATTTACAATTGTCTCACCCCCGTGGGATCCAACATTTTTAGGTGGACGTAGACAAGGAAGTAGATATTCTCTTATAGGAAAAGAAGAGCAACAACCTGGACAGTAGTGAGATCTCAGGTGGAGACCCTGACTGTCAAGTCATATAGTTAGAAAGTCCTATTTGTCGTCTCTGTACTCTCAGGTCCTTGGAGTTTATAGTTAGTGTTTTTAATGAATCGATCTGAGATTTGGCTTGATGCCTCGAGGTTTTATGATGTCTGTATATAATGTTAATAGGGCAACTGATGTTGTAATCCTCCAGAAGAGATGGTACAAGTCATGTACTTTTGTGTCAGGATGTAAATGTTATACAATGGTTTTTGATGTAAAAGATTTCGTATGATTGGATCTCTTTGCAAAAAGTTTTAATTTTTAGTGATTTTCTGTAATCTGCTACAAATGATTCACTTCTGCTTAGTTAATCTTGTGTTTTGTAAGTTGGATGCCACAAGTCTTGCAAGCCCGTTCTTTCTGCTTATAGGATCTGGGACTCCAAATGGTCTTGTGACTTCGCCCAAACGACCTTGGTCTCAATGGGCGATCGATGGTGAATTGTTGTGAGGCGCAAGAGCGCTGGGGTGCAATGGATAAAGGATGTGGCTGAGGTGGTTGTAGGTGGCGATGGGTGCAGCAGACAGGTGAGGATGCATGTGTGAGATTAGCTTGGCTTGCTATAGGTCTAGATTCTCAAATGGTCTCGCCTCCCAACATACAAACGGTCTTCAGGTTTCGATCAGTCTCTATTGGTCGAACGGTCTTGAGACCGTGTGGTGGCCAACCAGTCTTGAGACCGTGTAGGAGGCGTGATGGAGAGGTGGGTAGTGAGGGTTGTAGGTAGAGGCAGAGGGAGAGGGTGCCATGGCTGGTTGTTGCAGGTGTAGAAGACCGATCATAGGTGTTTTTGGTTAGGGTTAGCAGGTTGTACGGAAGGAAGGAAGAAGACAGAGGTAGAGGAAGCAGTGAATTGTGACTACGGTAGGTGACATTGTCAGTTATCTTTGATGTAGGTGTGAGGTTGGAGTGGATAGTGAGGAGGCAGGTAGGTGAGGGAGACGATGGAAGGGTCGGTCGATGCTAGCTCTTGGGCGGTGGTGGACAGAGGCAACATGCCAACCGATCTTGGGACAACATCTATACAATCTTGAGAAAGGACCGCTACACGGTCTTGAGATCGTGAGATCTCATACAGTTTTGAGATCATGTAGAGGGGAAAAGAAGCAAGACCGATAAGACAGATCATGATGGAAACTGTTAGGCTAAATCAATAAGGATCGTAGATCCATGATCTGATGGTGTGGAAAAGTAATTGCCCAAACGGTCTTGAAGACATGCTAGATCCAAATGGTTTTGAGGTGAGGCTGCCTATACAGTCTTGAGATGAGGCTGCCCATACGGTCTTGAGACCGTATGGAAGGGAAAAAGTATGAAACCGTTTAGGAAAAGGATGGCTAAGACCATGTGGTTGGATGGATGAGGGTCGTTGATCCATGATCATGTGGTGAAGGGATGGCCCATGATTGAATGGGGTGAAACTGAATAGATCAGGACCATATGGAGGAATGGCTAGGACCAATAGGTCAAAACCATATGGATGAGACCGTTTGATCAAGATTGTTTGGTCAAAACCCATTGGTCAAGGCCAAGGATGAGTGAAGGTAGATCTAGGGTTTAGAAAGGTGGGTCCCACTCATTAGGGTTTGATATGGATGATGGTTGATTGAGATGAAGATCGAATGGTGGTGATTTTTGTGGATTAGGGTTGAATGGAGGTGGGTGACATCTGATGGTTGAACCTCATAATGACCTGCATAAAATTAACATAAACTCAGTTAAAACCTTGACAATTGAACCAATTAAGAAATTTTGGACATTTTGATATTTAGTAAATGAAATTGGGTGTATTGAATCAAAATGAGCCCAAGATGGCGATTGATTTCCATGATGAATATGCATTCATCAAAACCCCAAATGAAATTGGAAGTAACTATTCTAACCACCTGGAGAATGATTATATCTACCTCACGTGTTTAAGACCAGAACGTAACAATACTCTGTGTAACCAATTTGACCAAAATTAGTTTACCATCCATAGAAGTAGTCCAACTAGGATTTCTAAATCATGTATATTATTCCTTTTATATACCGATACACAATACACAAAATTTATTGGTGTATTTTGTGGTACAAGACTAACCCTCCTTTATAGGTCAAGGAGAACTACACTTTCTTTGATGAGCCACTGGAAGGTGACCCTCTTCACCTTTTCTTTGATTGAATTGGAAGAGCATCATTCCACCTCTTCTTTGACGGACTAAAAGAGTGTCATTCTTCAGCTCTTTTTTAACGTCTAGTGGGAGAGTACCAAGTTGAGAAGACTCCTTTTTCTCATAGGATCCTGGACAACCTTCACTCCAAGAAGTATCCTGAGAGTAATACAACAAACAAGAAACAAAATGGAGAAAGAAAGTAACAAAATAAGCTCACAAGATATACAATCAATCTCTAATGGACAAGTGATGATGATCCACTTGAAAAAGGTTTATGCAAAGTAGTATTAGATGGAGAGGATACTATAGTTGAGCTAAGGGCTTAGTCTAGAATGATTTCAACTTGAATTACTCCATCTAAGCTCTTGAGAATGATGGAAAGTTTGTAGTTAGCTCAAGTATGTGTATATGATCTCAATTGTTATGTATAAGTGTCCTAAGACCACTCCTATTCATAAGAAATGTTTACAAGTTGTTAGGAAAGCTATGGGGAGAGTCTAGAGTGTTCTTAGAGGTCAATTAGTCGTTAGGATGAAATTGACCAACTTGCAATGCCCAACTTGATCTTTATTATTTTTTTGTTTCAGAACATTTTTAGTCGAGAAATTATTCTATCAGAAATTATCATGGCCGAGAAATATTTCAACTGATTAGCACTCTTGGCTTGAGTTTCTCTAATTGGTAAGTGTTGATACAATTACTTGGTCCAAAAATATTGGAGAAGGAGACAAGGCATTTAGAGCGGTTCCACCCTTAGCAAATACTAAGGGAGTCAGTCCACTACCCTATTGTTTCCAATTGGGATTTTGAAAGCAATTGTATTTTATTACCTCACAAGGATGTTACATAAGATACAACTACCTTCACAACCCTTTGGACAACCTTCACCCTGAAGTCGTCTCAACAACCTTGAAGCATCCTTTACTTGAAGTAACTTCAAGCTTCCCCTTGAAGAAGCCTTCCTCCTTGAAGTAGCTTCCCATTGAGACGTTCTAGAAGTAGTCCAAAGTCACTCCGAGCTACTTTCACCACCTAAGAAGCTCCTACAACCTCGTTTCCACAACCTCCAACCTAGGAGTAGAAATGGAGAATACAAGTAATACCCGGGAACAAGAAAGAAGAAGGAAAATATACTTTACCACTTTAGCACAAGGCTTGAATCCTATATCAAGCATTTTGATCTCGTAACCAATGTGTATGAAAGTGAAAGTGCAGTGGGTAGGAGATGCTAGCCTATAGGACACGAAATCTCAGCTTATGGAAATGATTTGCAAATGAAGGATTGCTCAATTGCTCACAAGAGTTAATTCTCAATTGCAAGTATGTGTACTCAAGTGAGTTTGGGTGTCCTAAGGTATGTCCTGTTTATAGGAATGGCCTACTAGTGTTTAGGGACGTTCTAGACACTTTCTAGGATGTTATTAGTGCTCAACTAGTCATTAGGTATCCACTAATTATGTTTGTAACAGCTAGTTGATAAATTCTGAAAAGTGTAGACAGAACCTTTCTCGGACGAGAAGTTTGTCGACTGAGTATGTATCGGTCGAGAACTTTTTCGACTGAGGGAAAGTCTGTAGAAAGTGTATTGCAACGTTCAACTCAACTCCCAACTACTTTTTCCCACCAAGTCTAATGGCTATAGAACCTACTCGAGGATAGACTCTAGTGATTCTCAGTTGAGAAAAAAGTCGACCGAGTGTGTCTCGGTCAAGAAGTAGTTCGACTGAGGGAGTCCCTATTTTAGTGTATCTAGACATGTACTAAATGCATGTATCAAAGTGCCATTGTGATGCTATCATAGGGGATTACCTACCTAAGTGTTGTGAGTGGATAGGGAAGATCTAAATGCTTGATTTACATGATATCTAAGTACTTGTACATTATATATTTGTACAAGTTTACATTTGATTACAGTCATGAAAACATAAGGCAATTTGAACATATAGATCTTCCAAGCTTAGATATCCACCACCTTGAATTCTTGTTCCTAAAATATGCAAGTAACATGTTAGATCCATGAGAATCAAATGTTTTTCATCTTCAAAACAAAGGGTATAATAATGTCCAATTTAGACAACAATCTCCCCCTTTTTGAAGATGACAAACATTTATAATATAAATCAAAGAAATTGAAATGACATGAGTTTCATACCTGAGATTTACTTGATGTAGTCTTTCTCTTGTTTATTCATGGAGTGTGTGCTAGTTACTCCCAAAGAGATGTGGAACATAGTATCCAACTCTTTTAAGGAATATAGCAAAATTTTATGTGTTCCCAAGAGATTATGAAACTCATTTGATTTTGATTTATATAATTTAGTTTTAGATTTATATCCCTTCTCCCCCTTTGTCATTTCAAAAAGATAGCCAATCATTATAATTGAAGATTATTATTAGTAGTCCTCCTGAATATGATGCCCCCCTCAATATGATACTCAAATTTGAAAAACAAAGATAAGAAATGTCAAATGCAAGCCACAAGGTAATCACTTTATGATTACAACAAGCTCAAGTACATAAAAGAAAGATAGTCCATTACAAAGTGATTACAATCATCTCATTACATGATTACACCTCACTGAAAAGATCTCAGAATGACATCAACCTCGGGATCCTTTCCAAGGAAAGGATCAACACCATAGTACTTCACCAATGACTGCCAGTCAAGTGCACCTGTCTTGGTGAGGGCATAAGCTTCCAAGAAGGTGGGTACATGATCAAAAAGAATGTGAGCAGCAATATCTTGAAGTTGCATTGGTGAGAATTAGGTGTGGGAGAGGTCAAGTGATGATGGAGGTGGAACTTGAGTGTAGTTATGAGATGGATTGTAAGGGTAGAGAGGACCAGGATAACAGGAATAAGGATAGTTGTCAGGTTCATTTGGATTGAGAGTTTGCATTCTTTGGTTGATGTAGGTCATAGAATGATGAGTATAGTCCATTTGTCTTGCTAAGTGATAGGTAGATCCGGTTAAGTAGGTAAGGTTATTTGATAGGTGATCAATGAGTTGGCTAGGAATAGGAGGAGGTGGAGGAATATCTTGAGTGGATGGCTCTTCTTCATTCCTAGCCCTCTTATGTCCAAAATAAATACCCATCTTCTCGATTGTATTTCTAGTGATCTTTTGGGGTTTCCTATCACATTTAAAACATAGTCCTCAATACTTTTTTGAAGACAGTGTTGGTTAATTTGGAAAAAAAAGTCGGCATAGGGAGGATTTCCAGAAAACTCAACCATGTTCTTAAGAATAAGGAGAATAAAGTTGATGGGTATGCTATTTAGAATGGCATAAATGATATACATGTGAAAGGTAGGTACCTCTGATTTGTTTGCTCTAGGATAAATGTTGGTGGAAACAATTAGTTTAACTATCCTCGCTTCGGGTTTTAAATTAATGGCATAATAGGTACCCCTTTCTTCATGGCAAGATGTGGGTAGAAAAATGGCTCTCTTAATATCACTCAAACTAGTTGTGGTGTCATCTTGTAAGAGCTTATTAAGAGGATTTGCAGTGGTTAGATCAATAAACCCCTTTATATTCCTCTACATCAATGTTTAGCATATTAAGACCATCCTCCTCAGAAAAGTGAAAACCATACCCACTAACCATAGAAGAGAAAGAACGAGCATGGTTAGGGTGTGTGGCTAGATTGGTATAGAATTCATTTACGGCTTGCGAGGAGTAGGAGCAGAACGATGGAATTAGGAATTCAGAAATATGTTGCACCTCAAAGATCTCATATAAATCGACGATGGTGATGAAGTGATTGACATCCACCGGCCGTCGAGGAAGAGGGGTCTTTGAGGATAGCTTGAGGTAGCGATCTCCGATAGCAATGTCATTGAAGGGAATGCCATTGATGACCGTCAGTGACGGAGAGATCGTCCTTCCTTTCCTTGTTGCAACTTGCATCTTTCCACACAAAGAAGAGGAAGCCATCTTGAAGATATGAGATGGAAGAGAAGCAAGGCAAGATTGTGGTAGAGAATAGCTAAAAATTCACATGACAAAGCACTAGAGGGGAGCTAGAGAAGTGAGAATGTGAATTGGTGAGAAATGAGGCCATTTTGGGCTCTATTTATAGAAAAACAAAACCATTCTCGGTCGATGAATTTTTCGACCGAGAGCCCCAACGGTCGGTTTTTTAGACGCTCCCTCGGTCGGCATTTTGAAAAGTGATCGTTGCACCCCCCCTTTTATATATATTAATATATTATCAAAAGTTGCATCTTATATTAGTTGAATAGGGGGTCCACCAAGTTGCTCTCGATCGAACATTTTGTCGACCGAGACTATTCCTGACTTAGAATATGCATAGTACACTCAGTGGGTGTCGGTCGAGAAAGGGGACCATCCGAGTGACTCTCGGTCGACAAACTTGTCGATCGAGACAATCTTGGTCGAGGTTTTTGCAGACCAATTGAACTGATGTGAGTTGTCATTGTGAAGGATATTTGAGCTTGTTTTTAGTAATAATCATCAAAAAACAAGTATGAGACTGTATTAATTTATAGATTTTAAGAGTGTGGAGCACATATATCAAGGAAGACATCATCTAGGGGAGTAATAAATAGCTTCTTTCTTATGTATTGAAATTGGTTAAGTGAAATCCATGAGTATATCTCTAACCAAATGCAAGGGATGTTAAGCCCTGATCAGTGTAGAGAAATCATTGTAAGCTCCTTTATAACCAAGATTGCTTTAATGGTACTAAGGTCATAACTAGCTTTGAGATTCATGCTGAGCAAATATACTAAGGTTAAGTGCATGTGAATGATTTACAAATAAGCATTTTGTCAGGCTTATTTTAGGTCGACCTTGACTTCGACCAGGGCACCCCTCGATCAAACTTAATTTTGATCGAGAGGCATTTTCTACATATTTCCAGTTTAAGCATTCTCAATGATTTACTTGATCTATGATTGAATATTGGAAGCATAAAGCCTTTTAGGTAACTTCATCAAATGTATACCAATGTGAAAGAGTTTATTTCAGTTTGAAAGATTATACCTTTTATGTCAATTTAATATAATGTGATGATATTTTTGCTCTTAGAACAAACATTTAGATAAAGCATTCATATTCTAAGCAAAATACCTAAATTAAACTTGTCTTCATTATAATTATTTAGCTTGCCTTTTTCTTCATATAGGAACATTCCTTTTGAGAAGATTTTATTTGGAGAAATAAAACTTTGATGTACATAGTATCATCTAGGAAAATGTACTCATGTATGACAAAATAATGTACATATAAATCAGTTCCAATGATGAAGTTTTCTAAGGTATATGATTCACAATTTTCAAATTGACCAAGGAATATTTTAGGTAAACCATGTGGAAGATCATATTTAATCAAACTTTTGATAGCAATAGTTGTAGAGACTTATTTTTGCAATAAAGCATGTTTACTTGTAGTAAGAGTATAGATTTTGAATCAGGATCATTTTTGTTTGTAAGCAACATTATTTACAGCAATTTGGGTAAAAGCATCATATACATTATCTCACAATTTTATTTAGTTATGATGCAAGACTATCAATATGTTTTGATTTGAAAAATTTGTCTCAAAGTTCTTTTCTTCAAAAGGTTTCCTTTAATCCCACTAATCATCTTAGTTAGGTATATTGATAGCAAACTGAATCAATTAAATAGGTTCAACAGAACTTGATTTGGTCAAACTTTTCTTTGATCGAATACATCTCGGTCGAAGATTTTCTCGATCGTGTTTTCTACTATTTTTACAGGTTTTATCAGGTTGAATCAGTGCCAGATTCGATCCACTATTTTTCGACAGGGGATTTTCTTGGTCGAACTCTATTTCGACTGAATAAGTTACTGTTTTACCAGTAATTTCAGGTTAAATACAAAGCCTTCATTGGTCAAATATTTTCTCAACCGACTTACTTTTAGTCGAAGTATTTTTTGACTGAGAGTGTCTGTTGCAACAATTTGTTTGTTCAAGTTATGGGTTAATTTGATTATTTTGTTGTTCATTTATGGTTAGTTGAGATAGGACATAAAGATAGTCATATTAGAGTCTTTGGTCATATCTCAACTTAATTTTATTCATATTCATTTAGGTTGGGGGTTTTGGAACCCATACGAACTCAACATCCTTTTTCTTGTAAGGACATGAGAAGGAATAATGTCCAAGCCTTAAGAAATAGTTACAATAGATTGAATCTATCTCATTGCTCTTTTTATGAGTTTGATTTAGATTTTTCTTGGGTACATATGTACACTTGCCTTTAGGTACATTTTGTCTTCTAGGTTTAGGTGTTTGAGATTTTCCTTTGGGAACATAGCCTAAACCTCTTCTTCCAATTTGTCCAATTGAGTTATTTAGTATTTTATCAAGAATATCTTTATTTTTAAGATTATTAATTTCCTTTTGGAGTTTTTCTATTTCATCCATTCTCTTTTTAATGTTTAGGTCAGCTTGTTTTAGATTGGATGATAGAATATCTCTTTCTTTTGCAATCTCATCATAATTTTCATGGTTACACAAAATTGGTTGTTTTTGAAGATCACTTACTTGGGCTTGCAAGTTTATCTTTTCTTGAGAAAGAAGATTGCAATTTGCCTCTATTGATTTTAGCTTAATATCATGGTCTTTGATGGTTAAGTTCAATGTGTTTTTAAGATCGTCATTTTCAGATGTAAGAGAAATAAGTTTAGCATGTAGATCATCATTTACTTTAGTAGATTTCTTTAATTTATTTTTATAATCAATATACTTATCATGTGTTTCTTGAAGGCTAGAAATTAAATCTTCTTTTGATAAATCAAATAGGCTTTCCTCATTTTCTTCTTCACTTGTTGTAGCAATAAAACATCATACCTCCTTTTGGTGAGTGCTAGCTTTATGGAGCTTTTATTTCTTTATCATCTTTGGACAACTAAGTGTTGTGTGTCCCATTTCTTCACATTCAAAGCACCACCTATTTCTTATTAAAGGTTGACTCATGTTTCTCCTTTCTTTGTAGAGGTTGTAGAGATCACCACCCTCCATCTTCAAGACTCGATTAGAGCTCCTTGAAGCCTACTCTGATACCAATTGAAAAACACTAGAGGGGGGGGTGAATAGGGTTTTATGATAATTTTAAAAATTATTTCAGCAAGCAACCACAAAAATATTGGAGAAGGAGACAAGGTGTTTAGAGTGGTTCCACCCTTAGCAAATACTAAGGGAGTCATTCCACTACCCAATTATTTTCAATTGGGATTTTGAAAGCAATTGTATTTTATTACCTCGCAAGGATGTTACATAAGATACAACTACCTTCACAACCCTTTGGACAACGTTCACCCTGAAGTCATCTCACCAACCTTGAAGCAGCCTTCACTTGAAGTAACTTCAAGCTACCCCTTGAAGTAGCCTTCCTCCTTGTAGTAGATTCCCATTGAGACCTTCTAGAAGTAGTTCAAAGTCACGTCGAGCTACCTTCACCACCGAAGAAGCTCCTACAACCTCCTTTCTGCAGCCTCCAACCTAGGAGTAGCAAAGGAGAATACAAGTAATACACGAGAACAAGAAAGAACAAGGAAAATACACTTTACCACTTTAGCACAAGGCTTGAATCCTATATCAAGCATTTTTATCTCTTTTTTTTTTGGTCAGTAAGCGTGTTGCTCTTTCCATTCCAGACGATAAAAAAATTGTACAAGGGGGGAGCACAATCTCAGACTATCTAAGTAGATAAACAAAAAGGACCTATCTACGCAGTCCTCTATAATCACTCTCTATGCATCTCCACAAGATATGTGGGTTGACTTTAGCACCTTAAAAAACTATACGATTCCTATGAATCCATATATGGTATATAACTAGCACAACAAGGATAGCTTCGTTCTTCTTCTTCATGATTTGAATGTCTTCCTTACTTCTTGGTCTGAAAGGCAAAAACTGAGCAGCTTTCCCCCATATTTCAGTAGCCACATCACACTCCCACATTACGTTATCGTTGGTCTCCTCATTTCTGCAGCACATACTACATCTAGAAGACAGGCTATGGCCTCTTTTCTGTAGTTGATCTTCAGTGATCAGCCTACCGTACATGAATTTCCAGCAGTAGATAATAGCACGCCTTGGAGCTCTAGAACGCCACAGCCATTTAGACCACACCACCTCTCCATGCTTGGTTCTGCAGAAATTCCACGCCTCTTTCAGTTTTAAGGTCTTGCAACCTCCCAGCGTGCACGAATCTTCTCCACCTCCTATCGATATGCGACTACAGATACGAAGAATATCATCCATCCCCCTTGCTTCAGGAATGTCCCATCTATTTCCAGCTATGATGTTGCTCAGATAGCAGTTAGGTCCCAGCTTCGACCTAAGTTGTAAGTAGCTCTGGTCATCAGTACATTGCGTGAGGAAGCATCCGTTAACCCATGGATCCTTCCACATCTTCACAGTATTTCCATTTCCAATTTTAAAACGGACATGTGCCAGACATTTGTCCCTAGTCTTAAGGATGTTTCTCCACATCCAACTGTTCGTTTGCTTAGGTTGACTTGACATCCATTTGTTTCAAGCATTTTGATCTCGTAACCAATGTGTATGAAAGTGAAAGTGCAGTGGGTAGGAGATGTTAGCCTATAGGACACGAAATCTCAGCTTATGGAAATGATTTGCAAGTGAAGGATTGCTCAATTTCTCACAAGAATTGATTCTCAATTGCAAGTATGTGTACTCAAGTAAGTTTGGGTGTCCTAAGGCATGTCCTATTTATAGGAATGGCCTACTAGTGTTTAGGGAAGTTCTAGACACTTTCTAGGATGTTCTTAGTGCTCAACTAGCTGTTAGATATCCACTAATTACATTTGTAACAAATAGTGGATTAATTATGAAAAGTGCAGACAACCTTTCTCGATCGAGAAGTTTGTCGACCGAGTGTCTCTCAGTCAAGAACTTTGTCGACCGGTGGAAAGTCTGGAGAAAGTGTGTTTCAACGTTCAACTCAACTCCCAACTACTTTTTCTCACCAAGTATAATGGCTATAGAACCTACTTGAGGAATAGACTCTGGTGATTCTCGGTCGAGAAAATAGTCGACCGAGTGTGTCTCGGTCGAGAAGTAGTTCGACCGAGGGAGTCTCTATTTTAGTGTATCTAAGCATGTACTAAGTGTATGTATCAAAGTGCCATTGGGATGCTATCATAGGGGATGACCTGCCTAAGTTTTGTGAGTGGATAGGGAAGATCTAAACACTTGATTTACATGATATCTAAGTACTTGTACATTATATATTTGTACAAGTTTACATTTGATTACAGTCATGAAAACATAAGGAAATTTGAACATATAGATCTTCCAAGCTTAGCTATCCACTACCTTGAATTCTTGTTCCTAAAATACTCAAGTAACATGTTAGATCCACAAGAATGAAATGTTTGTTATCATTAAAACAAAGAGTATAATAATGTCCAATTTAGCCTACAAATATAATTTGGAAAATATTTTTATCATAAAAATATGAGTCTGGCATATCCAAAAGATCCAAAAATCTCCCCTTTTATGATGATACACATATTTCCATAAGATAAATTGAAAGTGGAACTTTAGACCTGATGAATGCATATTCATAATGGTTTTAGTTGCCATCACAATCCTAGTTTTTCTCTAATTTATTGCTTTTATGGCCTAAGTCTCCTCATACATCCTTGCTTAGCCTAATTGATTTTATCTTGATTTTAATTGGATTCTATTCTTATGGTCTAGTCAAATTTGAGCACTTAGACCCAACCTTCTCAGCCCATCTACTAATCGGACCCTTGTTAATTTGGGTCAACAGCGGATGTCAGCACTTCATTCAGCACCGCGATCCCCCTTCTCTACTACACCGCGATCGTGGTGTCTTCTACATGTTTGCCCTAACCACAACCTCCCTTCTCTACTAACCGCGACTGCAGTTCCACCTCCAACAACTGTGACCTCCACTGCCCTAGCAACCGCGACCATAAGGCATCCACGACCTGTGGTGTCTCCTCCATCATCAACCGCTCCCGCAGCCACCCTCACCTTCAACCGTGGTCTTGACAGCATCCCAACCGGGCCATGCCCGTGGTATCCCCTCATCACCACACCGTGACCGTGGATTCTCCTTCACCTCCACTTACAACTTAGCTCCATCATCCCCAACGATCGTGGTAGTGACCTACATTGTGACCCCTCCGCCTGATCATCCTTCACACTGACCAGCATCATCAACACAACAGTGATCGTGGTCAGCCACTACACCTTCCCTCTTCGACCTCGACCTGGGGTCATCATCGTATTCCTTTCCTCTTCACCCCTTCCAACATGCATCTACCATGACCAAGCTTCCCCTACATCCGTGATCAATCGCTGTGCTACACCTGTTGTCTCTTCACCTTGATCATCTGCCTGAAACCGCGACCTGAGGTGGCACTCAAAATAGAAGGACTTGGTCACTATGGCCCCTCCACATCACGGCGCTACCTCCTGCTTCCCAAGCTCGCGCGCTCACGGCTATCACGCCAACAACCACGACTGAGGGAGGGAAGACCGCGGTTCGTGCTCCAAGAACCACGACCTCTCCAGACGATGACCACGACCAACCACCAGAGAGAAAATGCAACCTCAACAGTAGGCACCATAGTTCCACCATCCGCTACCGCAGTTCCCTCTGTCCCACCGCAACCATGCTATCATGAGGAACCACGACCAAAGCCAACGAGAAGCTGTAACCTGTAGCACAAGAAGTCTGCGACCTGGGCTGAAACAACTAGGACCGTGGCACTGCCAAACCACTCTTATGAATAGGCCCCTACCCCGTCCATTCATGACACCCTCTCCAGACGTTGTTAGGCTGCAGGTATGTGCTCATCCTAAGGCGGCAGTCTCCTCCACAGCCAGGTTGTGCCTAAGAAGCATTCAACCCCTAGTGCATCCATCTATCCGCTCCATCCAACCTATTCATCTAGATCTAAGGTGGAAACCCAAATCTACAGATGTCTTCATCCTCCATGTCGTGCCTACGTCGCCATCACGTCCACGAGCTGCTCCTCCTACTGGGAGCATGGACTACGAGAAGAGAGAGAAGGTGGAGAAAGAAGATCTGCCCCACCTGATGTGGTGTTCTTCCCTCCTCATCCAGTTCTTCCCTGACATTGTGTAGAAGACCGTCTCTCCACCGAGCTGCAATCATATTCTTCACCATGCTCATGGCAGAATCTTCCCTCTCTCTTGTTCTTCTTGTTCCTTTCATCATGAGTGAGTAGTTCCTTTTCACTGGGGTGCAAGGACTATCCCCGCTGCCCATGTTTTCATGTCATTTCATTTAAACATTCCATGGCATGTATATAACTTTTCATTTCGTTGTTAATCATCGATGTGTGCTTGTGGATTGATCACATGCTTGAATTTATCTTGTTCATTCCTATGTTGCGAGAACTTCAATATGCAGGATTTGAATGTCAATTAACGTGGTTGACTCCTTGACTAGAAATAGAATGGGATTCCATGAGGTCGTAAATGAATGATCTATGAGGGGACGAGCCATCTAGCCCATAGTGACACTTTTGTGTTCCTAATGCCTGTATAGGGGGCCCGCA
The DNA here is from genome assembly GCA_963693085.1 of Alisma plantago-aquatica. NCBI lineage: Eukaryota > Viridiplantae > Streptophyta > Magnoliopsida > Alismatales > Alismataceae > Alisma > Alisma plantago-aquatica. The sequence goes on from OY856409.1 coordinate 1,454,736,449, forward strand.
TCTTCAGTTGGATATTTGTATCTTTGGAACTGTAAGTGCATGATCCAGATGGCAATGAGAAATATGATGCCTAAGGTGATGCTTACGTGAAACTAAACATCCTTCTGGGAGGGTTCACAATAGTTCTATTTAGATAGTTATATCTTACCTGGATATTTGTGTTTGGATGTGTTTGCATGTGTAGCGGTGGTGAAACCCGATACCACACCAGTGATCCCCATCATTAATCTATAATCAACTTTTAATCCTACTCTTTACTTCCCTCACATTTAGTTTAATTAAACTCAAACCAATCTTTGTTCTAAATATTAGTCTTGATTCAACTAGATTTGACTAGTAAAAGATTCTTAAAAACATTGTCCCTTGGGATTCAATCCTCAACTATACTGTGATAAGACTCGTACTCTTGCAGGTGGTATTATTGCACAAGGTTTTGGTAAAACTCAGGGATTTCAGCCATGGGTAAGTTTGTTAGTGCGGTAATATCCATGTCAAATTTTGGTGTCGTTGCCAGGGACAACAGAATCATCTAGTTGAATGTAGTTCTATTAAGGCTAATTTAGGATTTTGCTTTTCATTTTGATACAATCGAGCATATACTTGAATTTGACTCTACTCCATCCATCTTAACTTCAAAAAGATCTTTCCATCCTAGGTACCGTCAAAGACTAGTGCATGCACCGCTCGAACAGTTATATCCTTGCTGCTAGCTTTGACCCTGAGATAGAAAGAACCTTTCGTCGTCAGAGTAGAGAGAACCAAGCTAGGATGACACAAGAGGAGGAAATTGCTAGAAGGGTAGCTCAAGCCCTTAATGCACAAAGAGAAAGGATTATGCAAGAGGCCTAAGCTGCAATTCAAGAAGAAATCCAAGAAGTTCAAGCAGCAACTCAACAAGCTGAGTTACAAAAAGACCTTTGAGAATTCTCAATCCCTAAAGCTACTTATGTTCACCACCCAGTACAACCTCCTCCCATCAATGCAGCCAATTTTGAGATCAAGCCACATTGGGTTATGCTATTTCATAATATCCCTTTCCATGGTAAGCAAGGAGAAGATAGTCAAGAACATCTTTTGAGATTTACAGATCTATGTGCTATGACAAAGCAAAATGGAGTCACAAATGATGCCATCAGACTCCATATTTTCAAATACTCTCTTTCTGAAAGAGCCATGAGTTGGTACAACTCCTTGCAATGCGAACCCATCACCACATGGGAACAACGTCAAAATGTCTTCCTAGAAAAATTCTATCCTCCTTCTCTCACCTATGAAATTAAGGGCCGGATAACATAATTTACTCAGGTCCCTGGTGAAACCCTTGCAGAAGCATGGGAAAGATACAAAGAGCTCCTACGCAAGTATCCACACCATGGTATTCCTAAGAATCAACTCATCAAAATCTTTTATAGGGGTGTGGATGATGATATCAAGAAGTTCTTGGACAACCCATTTGGGGAAAACTTCATGAGTTAAAGCTATGATAGAGCATGGAAGGTTGTCACCCTTGGAGCTGAAAATCAAGCCAACTGGGGTAGACCCATAAGTAAAGGAGTGCTGAAGGTTGCTATGGCATAAGCTACTCCTGAGTACAAGTCTATCACTGAGTCTCTAAAGCTCTTGTTTCCGAGCAAAACTTGAATCATCTTTTACCCCCTATGAAAGAAGATGTTCGCCCCCTTGACAACAAGAACAAGTCAAGTCAGCTTTACTATTCTATGAAGCATGTAAAGGCACCGATCATTCTATGCTAGCCTGTAATATCCTCTATGATGTTGTTTTGGGCAATACTTGTGCCCAAGGAGATAGTGGTCAAATAGAAAATATGAATGATGTCAACACTATCCCTGGACAGGGTATTATAATCTGAATCAGAACAACACCAATCTAGGTTTTCAATATGGATATCCTTCAGGAGCGGAAAACGTGTGACAAATTGGTTCAAATAATCAACAACGAGGCCCGCTAGGATTCTAGTATAACCAAAAACAAAATTTTGGGAATCAAGGGAACTTTAGAGGTAATTTCTAGAATAGAAACTACAACAATTATCAGAACAATTCTCATTTGTAAAATTCATACCAAGTCCCTTATCAACAACAAGGATATCAAGCCATTCCCATCTCTCCTGATGACAAACTCTCAGCCATTGAGAAGATGTTGCAGTCGCAACAGACTATGATAGTGAACCAGCAAGCCCATCAGAAGGCTATTGAATCTCAACTAGCTCAATTGTCGGCTAGCCTCAAGCCACCTGCTGGAGCTTTTGTTGGCCAACCAGAGAACAATCCTAAACATCCAGAGCAATTCAAGGTTGTCACCACTAGGTCTGGAAAACACTATTCTGGTCCTCCTGTCAAGACATCGATGGTAGTTACAGATGATGCTGACTTTGTGACTGCCCAAGACTCTACAGTACATGAATCTCAACCGAAAGAACCACCAACTACTGATAAGATCGACAAATCCAGTTCAGAAGAACCTATTGTTACAGAAATAGAAAACAAACCTGAGCCAGAGGTGCCAGTGTACAAGCCACTTCCTCCTTTCCCAGCTAGGTTGAAGCAGGCAAATCTTGACACACGTTTCAACAAGTTCAAGGAAGCAATGAAGAAGCTTCATGTTGATATACCCTTTCTTGATGCGTTGGCTAAGATACCAGTTTGGACGAAGTACTTGAAGTCTCTCCTTACAAGGAAGTATATAACTAAAGAATATGAGACAATTAAGTTAGCAACAACCACTTTTGATATCATTTAGAGCAAGATGCCCAAGAAGTACAAAGACATAGGATCCTTTGGAATTTTGTGCCATATCGGTGACTCTTTGTGTAAGAAGGGATTGGAAAATCTTGGAGCTAGCATCTCTATCATGCCACTTAGCCTCTGTAAGAGGCTTGGGTTTACAAAAATGCTTCCAACTGACATGACCATACAGCTTGCTGACAATTCTATGACACTCCATTTAGGAATCATCGAGGATGTCCCAGTCAAGGTAGGAAAAGACTCTTATGTCCCATGTGATTTTGCAATCATGGACTTAAAAGAAGATGCCAAATACCCTCTTATCTTTGACCGTCCATTCCTTGTCACTGCGAGAGCTCTAATTGATGTTGAAGCAGGAACCTTGCTCCTCAGACTAGGTAAAGAAACCCTCGAGTTCAAGGTTTTTGTAAGTATGTGAAGACCAAGCATGCAATAAGAAGTCTACTTGATTGATTGCATAGAGAAAATGTCACTCCATACACAAGACGATCCTTTAGAAGTGGCTCTAACAAACCCATATGCTGACAACTCCATCGACAAACAAGTGAAGGATTGCGTTCTCCAACTTAATGTTGCCAAAGAAGATCCTGAGGCTAAATTTGAGGAACTCAAGGCTGTGAATGTAGATAAAGACCTATGTGAGAAACTAGAAGCTCCTGAAATGAATCCCCTACCCGAGGGACTAAAGTATGTGTTTCTAGATGATCTCAATGTCTACCCAGTTATTATAAATTCCGATCTAACGACCGAACAAGAAGATAAACTCCTGAAAGAATTAAAAGAAAGAAGGAAAGCTATCAGCTACAAGATGAGTGATCTCACCGGGGTCAGTCAAGCGCTTTGTATGCACAAAATCCCAATGGTGGAAGACCACAAGCCGAGTGTTGAACATCAAAGGAAGCTGAATCCTAATATGAAAGAAGTTGTTCGCCTTGAAGTCATTAAACTGCTCACTACAGGAATCATCTATCCTATATCTGACTCGCCATGGGTGAGCCCTATACATGTTGTCCCAAAGAAATGTGGCACTACTGTGATACAGAATGAAGATAATGAACTCATCCCCAGTCGAATAATCACCAGATGGAGGATGTGTATCGATTATAGGAAATTGAACAAGGCAACTCATAAGGATCACTCCCCGATGCCTTTTCTAGACCAAGTTTTAGAGTGATTGTCTCACCAGGAATATTTTTTCTATCTCGATGGTTACTCTAGATTCTATCAAATTCCTATACATCCAGATGACCAAGATAAAACTACTTTTACTTGCCCCTTTGGAACACACGCTTTTCAAAGGATGCCATTTGGGCTTTGTAATGCACCTGCAACCTTCCAACGTTGCATGTCAGCCATATTCACTGGTCTAACTGAAACTATCATGGAAGTTTTCATGTATGATTTTTCTGTATATGGGGATTCATACGACTCATGCCTGAAACACCTCTCCCTGGTCCTCAAATGATACGAAGAAGCACATCTAGTGCTAAATTGGGAGAAGTGTCACTTTATGGTAAAAGAAGGCATAGTCCTTTCCCATATGGTCAAGAATCAAGGAATTGAAGTAGACAAGGTGAAGATCAAAGTGATTTCCAAACTTTCCATCCCAACCAATGTAAGAGAGGTTCACGCATTCCTTGGTCATGTAGGCTTTTACAGAAGATTTATCAAAGATTTCTCCCAGATAACCAAGCCTATGACCAACTTGTTACTAAAGGATGCTGATTTCCATTTTGACGAAGAATGCATCAAAAGTTTCAACAACCTGAAGCATGCTCTTACAACAACACCTATCATCCAAGCTCCAGATTGGGGGCGCCCATTCGAAATAATGTGTGATGCTAGTGATTACACAGTCAGTTCCATCTTAGGCCAATGCATCGAGAGGAAACATGATGTCATCTACTATGCATCAAAGACCCTTGATGAAAATCAGAGGAATTATGCAATTACCGAGAAGGAACTCTTAGCAGTTGTGTATGTCTTTGATAAGTTCAGATTGTACCTCATTGGTTCGAAGGTCATTGTTTATACAGATCATTCTGATATTCATTACCTCCTGAAAAAGAAAGATGCAAAACCTAGGGTGATCAAATGGATTCTCTGCTTGCAAGAATTTGATCTAGAGATAAGAGATAAGAAAGGAACATAGAATGTTGTGGCAGACCACTTGAGTTGTATCCACACCTTGGACACTGAAAAGATCCCCATTAATGATTCTCTTCTAGATGACCAACTCATGAAAGTCTCAGAAGCTACTCCTTGGTACTCGGACTATGTGAACTACCTCGTTGTCAGTGTCACCCACCCTGAATGTATCGGAAATGCACTGAAGAAATTCATGCATGATGTGAGGCAATATCACTGGGATGAATCGTACCTCTTCAAGCTTTGTGTTGATGGTCTCTACAGATGTTGTATCGCTGAGGAAGAAGCCCAACTTGTTTTAGAGAAATGCCACTTAGGCCCAATTGGAGGCCATATGAGTTCTAAGAAAATTTCTTTGAAGGTTTTGCAATGTGGTTTCTTTTGTCCAAACATATCCAGAGATGCCTACAACTATGTTCTATCATGTGACAAGTGTCAAAGAATGGGTAACATTATGAAAAGAGATGTGATGCCACTTAAACTATGGAAAGAAGTGTAGATTTTTGATGTTTGGGGAGTGGACTACATGGGCCCATTCCCATCCTTGCATGGATTTTGCTACATTCTAGTCGCATTGGATTATGTCTCTAAATGGGTAGAGGCCATACCAACAATCACTATCGATTCAAAACATGTCATCAAAATGTTCAAAGACATTATATTTCCCCATTTTGGAGTCCCACGCACTGTGATATCCGACGGAGGTTCTCATTTTTTGGAAAGAAGCTTTGAAGCGTTGTTGAGAAGATATGGTGTAACGCATAAGGTAGTTTCCCCCAACCACTCGCAAACAAGTGGGCTTGTAGAGGTTTTAAACTGTCAACTCAAGGTTGTCTTGGAAAAGATAGTAGGACGTAACCATAAGGATTGGTTAGTGAAAATCAATGACGTCGTGTGGGCCTACCGAACTGCTTTCAAGACTCCTCTTAGAATAGCACCCTTCTGACTCATCTATGGAAAATCATGTCACTTTCCCATTGAAATCGAACACAAAGCTTGGTGGGCAATCAAACAAATAAATTTTGACATGAAGAAAGCTGGCCAAGCCAGGATGCTGCAACATTAGGAGCTGGATGAACTCCGGATAACAGCGTATGAGAAGGCCAGAATCTATAGAAAATGGACAAAGTTGTGGCATGATGGTCATATGAAAAGGAAGGACATCCAAGTGGGAGACCAAGTTCTACTGTTCAACTCAAGACTGAGGTTATTCCCAGGGAAACTTCGTTCTCGATGGTCTGGACCATACATTGTCAAAAGCATCTACCCACATGGTGCCTTCATTTTATGGAGTGAAAATTCAGGAGAATTTGTGCCAAACAGCCAATGCTTGAAGAGATATTTCACCACAGTAGACATAGGCACTGAAGCAATGTTAGATCTCTCCAAACCAACATATCCACTAGAAAATTGAAGGAATCAAGTCGAGCCAATGACATAAAACAAAGGCGCTTTTCGGGAGGCAACCTGACCCTTACCTTAGATTTTTACTTTGAGTTTTAGTTTTAGATGATGCATCGCAAGATGCAATCTTAAGTTCTGATAATTTTCATTCTTGAAATTTCAGATGGAGGACACATCTCCGAAAGGAATGCAACCACATCTGATGGACCAACTGGCACGATTTTTCCCCTCCAACTTGGATTTAGAGTTTGCTCGGGATGAGCAAATTTCTAAGTTTAGGGTGGAGGGTGGGTGGTATGTACTTAACTTCCCACCCACTCCTATCTATTTCAGACTTAAGATTTCATCATTGCAATTTGAGCAAAAATGTTTTAATTTTATTTCTAAATTTCAAAGTAGTTTTTATAGAAACTTGATGAAGTTGTGACGCTTTTTGTTTCAATCAAAGCTATTACCTAGCCGGCTATCCCATTTTTCCATGCAGTTTTGAATTATTATACCCTCCTTATTCAAAACAAAACCTCAAGGGGGACAATTTCTGAAACTAGCCAATGGTTAGAAATCACCATGTGAAGCTTATGAATCCTAACCTCATGATCAATGAAAATGACAAGTATCTATTGAACTGAGAGGGATCAAACACATTATGCTTCCTAACTTACTAGTGGAACAATAGCATGAAATCTCCACTAGATCCTCATCAAGTCATTATTTTAGCAGAGCATAATAAGGAGAACAACCCAATGCACTGAATTGTAAATCAAGTTGCATTCTGATCTGAACTCTCTTCTACACTTCTTCTATCATCTTCTTACCCCTCCATCCATAAAAAAAAACAAAAATAGCCAAAATAGTGCCAAACCCTAAGTTCGGGGTGGCACACCCTCTCTCGCTTTATTCTCTTCTTCCATACCCATTGCTATGTAATAGGGGCATACCACCAAAAAAAGATGCCAATGTGCACACAAAAATGCAATCTCGAGTTGAATAGAGGATAGATTCGCACAAAAATATATATATATATATATATATATATATATATATATAAATATAAAATAAGAGTTGCAGTCAATGAAACTACAACCATATAATAAAAATTACAATTTGAATAGAGGAGAGATTTATTTCTTCCTTCCATACCTCCCTTCACTCTCTTTTCCACCTACCGACACAGTAAATGCCTACTTTGCCAATATCTTGAAAAACACCAGTGTCAGATTTGGTGCACACTTGTTGTTCTGTGGGTGTCTCTAGACTTTTACAAAACTCTTAGACATGCTTGATGTTGGAAAAAGTAGGGAGGAAGTGATGTTGGGAAACAAACCCAGGAATGAAGATATGGTAAGATGTGTTCAGTGGTCTCAGGAAGTTGAGATGCTTAGTCATACATAATAGAGAACAAACAATCGTGATGTGAAGATGAGGCAATCACAAGAGTGAAAGTATTCATTTGGAAACTGTTTCAAATTTTGTGTTACTTGAGGATGAGCAACGTTTAAGTTTGGGGTATGTTGATGAATGCATATTCATCATGGTTTTAGTTTCCATCATAGGCCTAGTTTTGCTCTGATTTATTGCTTTTATGGCCTAAGTTTCCTCATACATCCTTGCTTAGCCTAATTGATTTTATCTTGATTTTAATTGGATTGTATTCTTATGTGAAGGTTGAATTCAAGCACTTGGACCCAACCTTCTCAGCCCATCTACGAATCAGGCCCTTGTTAATTTGGGTCAACAACGGATGTTAGCACTTCATTCAACATCGTGATCCCCCTTCTCTACTACACTGCGATCATGGTGTCTTCTCCCTATTTTCCCTAACCGCGACCTCCCTTCTCTACTAACTGTGATTGTGGTTCCACCTCCAACAACCGCGACCTCCACCACCCTAGTAACCGCGACCTGTGGTGTCTCCTCCATCAACAATCGTGCCCACGGTCACCGTCGCCTTCAACCGTGGTCTCACCAGCATCCCAACCGGGCCGCACCCGTAGTATTGCCCTCATCACCACACCGTGACTGTGGATTCTCCTTCACCTCCACCCACAACTTAGCTCCATCGTCCCCAACAATCGTGGTAGTAACCTACATCGCGACCCCTTTTCCTGATCATCCTTTACACTTACCACCATCGTCAACACAACAATGATTGCAGTCAGCCACTGCACCTGCCCTCTTTGTCCTTGACCTGGGGTCATCATCATCTTCCTTTCCTCTTCACCCCTTCCAACATGCATCTACCGTGACCAAACTTCCCCTCCATCCATGATCAATCGTCGTGCTACACCTGTTGCCTCTTCACCTCGATCATCTACCTGAAACTGGGACATGAGGTGGAACCCACAATAGAAGGACATGATAACTACGACCCCTCCACATCACAACACTACCTCCTACTTCTGAAGCTTGTGTGCCCACAGCCGTCACACCAACAACTGTGACTGCGGGAGGGAAGACCACGGTCTGTGCTCCAAGAACCACGACCGCGGTTGAGGTCTCTACACCGTGACCTCTCCAGACGATGACCGTGACCAGACACCAGAGAGAAATTGTGACCTCAGTAGAAGGCACCAAATTTCCACCATCCATGACCGCGGTTCCCTTTGTCCCACCATGACCACACCGTCATGAGGAACCATGACCAAAGGCAATGAGAAACTATGACCTACATCACTAGAAGACCGTGACATGGGCTTAAACAGCAACGATCGTGGCACTGCCCAGCCTCTCCTATAAATAGGCCCCTACCCCATCCAATCAAGACACCCTCTCCAAACATCGTTAGGCTACAGGTCTGTCCTCAGCCTAAGGAGATGGTCTCCTCCACATCCAAGATGCACCTAAGAAGCGTTTGACCCCTGGTGCATCCATCTATCTTCTCCATCCAACCCGTTCATCCATATTTGAGGTGGAAACCCAGATTTGTAGCCGACTTAATCATCCATGTCGTGCTTATGCCACCATCACATCCACGAGCTGCTCCTCCTACTGGGAGCAAGGAATATAAGAAGAGAGAGAAGGTGGAGAAAGAAGATCTGCCCAATCTACCGTGGTGTTCTTCCCTCCTCATCCAGATATGCCCCAAAGTTGTGTAGAAGACTGTCTCTCCACCGAGCTGTGATCATCTTCTTCACCATGCTCATGGCAGAATCTTTCCTCTCTCTTGTTTTTCTTTTTCCTCACATCATGAGAATGTAGTTCCTTTTCACTAGGTTGCGGGGACTGGCCCCACGACCCATGTTTTCATGTCATTTCATTTAAACATTCCATGACATGTACATAACTTTTCATTTCATTGTTAATCGTCGATGTGTGCTTGTGGATTGATCACCTGCTTGCATTTATCTTGTTCGTTCCTATGTTGCGAGAACTTCAATATGTAGGATTTGAATGCCAATTAATGCGGTTGACTCCCTAACTAGAAACAGAATGGGATTCCCTGAGGTCATAAGTGAATGATCCATAAGGGGACGAGCCATCTAGCCCACAATGACACTTCTATGTGCGTAACGCCTATATAGGGGGCCCACAGCTTCAGTTGGATATTTGTATCTTCAGAACTGTAAGTGCATGATCTAGATGGAGATGAGAAATCAGATGCCTAAGGTGATGCTTATGCGAACCTAAACATCCTTCTGGGAGGGTTCACAACAGTTCTATTTGGACAGTTAGATCTTGCCTGGATGTTTGTGTTTGGATGTGTTTGCATGTGTAGCAGTGGTGAAACCTGATACCACCCCAGTGATCCCCATCATTAATCTTTAATCAACTTTTAATCCTGCTCTTTACTTTTCTCACATTTAGTTTAATTACCCTTAAACCAACCTTTGTTCTAAATATTAGTCTTGATTCAACTAGATTCAACTAGTAAAAGATTCTTAATAACGTTTTCCCTTGGGATTCGATCATCAACTATACTGCGATAAGACCCGTCTTCTTGCGGGTGGTATTATTGCACAAGGTTTTGGTAAAACATAGGGATTTCATCCCTGGGTGAGTTTTTTAGTGTGGTAATATCCACGTCAAGAACTTAATACCTTAGTTAATAAATAATTTATGTTTAATTTATCTCATGGGTTATTCTCCCCTTTTTGTCGAAGTCAAAAAGGGTCAATACTTACCAATGATCCCCCTCAAGAAGACACTCCTCGTCAATGAGATAGTCATTTAGAGAGGGAAACAAAATTAATAAAATACCCAATGTACTGAGCAAATATTATCAATTGATGGTAAAAGCTAAAAATGAAAATAGTCATTAATCACATTAGGGCATGGCCAAAAAGCCATATCTGATCAAGGAATGTCAAAAATATTGTCTAATAACTAATGAAAGGAATTCTAAGTCCTTCATGATAAAAATGCCCAATAAAGCACAAATATCAAAAAGATACTCTAAACCAATGATACAGAATGCTAAGTCCACCATGATATAGAGATGGAATGAAAATCCAAGGTCAATAACTAAAAATGTTTTCTCAATCATTTTTAAAGGGATGTTAAGACCAAAAATGATTAGAGAATCCATTAATCACAAAAATGAGGTCAATAAATGTATCTCTAGACCAAATATAAGGGATGTCAAGCCCATATTAATATAGAGAACCAATTATTCTTACAATGAGGTCAACAGAGTATCTCCAAACCAAATATAATGGATGTTAAGCCCATATTTGTATACAGAAGCCATTATGTACCATAATAAAAACTCTTAAAGAATGTCTAAACAAAATGTCAAAGGTTGTTAATCTAACATTGATATAGAGCATCAATTAAGAGCAAAACACTATGCAAATTATATCCAAAGATACTTTGAGCTCCACCTAAATCTCATACTAAGTAAATAGAGATCAAACATTAGAAAAAGGATTAACTAAACAATAGCCATTTAAGATCCCAAATTTCATGATAAATCATTAATGTCAGATGTAGAAACCAAGAAATAAAGTAAAAATTTGATTCTAGAAACCCAATTTTAAAAATAACCAAATAAATTTTGTTAAACATAAATGAAAGAATTTTTTCTTTGAATAATTTACCCCCCTTTGTCATCTCAAAAGATAGAAAGTATAAATACAAGATGAATCATACTTATTGGGATACTCCCCTTGAATGTGATGTCTAGTTTAAAGAGGATGAGTGTGATGACACATATTATTTATCTCTAAATTAAGATCAAAAATATTTCCTAAATAATTTCTCCTTCTTAATATAATATTACCTAAAAGAAATGTCAAATGTAGCCACAAGAAGAATGATCATTATAAGATTTCATATCTTAATTCATTCCATGATTATGTCAAACAAGAGTACAATGCTTGAAGTAGAAAGAAATACACAAAAAGTGACATGGATCTAAAGAAAAGATTTACAAATTCTTAATAAGATCAAGAATTAGATCCACATCAGGGTCATGTTCTCTAAAAGAAGAATTACCATAGTATTGCACAATATTTTCCCAAGTTAAAGAATTTGTGGTCACTGAAGCATAGGCTTAAAGAAAAGTAGAACCTCGAAAGAAGTTGAAGTGGGCAATGATGTCTTGAAGTTGGGATTCAGAAAATTGTTTGTGATGAAGGTCAGATGGTGGTACTGGTGGTTGTGAATAGTTGAAGTTTGAATACTATGGATGTATGCTTCTTGTATAAAGATGAGAAGGATGTTTATCTAAGACATTTGGTGTTAAGTCTTGCATACATTCATTAAGATATGTCATTGGATGCGTTGATAATCCATGTGTTTTTCAAGTTTATAGGAAACACCTTTGAAATATGCAAATTCTTTCTCATGAGTTCAATAGGAAGGTGGAGGATGAGGAGTAGTTTCTTCCTCTTCTATATTCCTAGACCTTTTATGACCAAAGTCAATTCCCATATTTTCATTTTTGAAGATTAATTTTGTGGGGAAGACGGTCATGAAAATATCTTAATATAGAGAGAGGTTCACTAGTGGATTACTCAATGAGAAGACATATGAAGTCAGCAAAGGGTGGTGACCCCTTAAAGTCAAGAATTTCATGGAAGAGAACTTTCACAAAAATTAATGGGAATTTTCCTGAGAATGGTATAAATGAAATACATGAGAAATTGAGGGATTTTGATTTTGTTGGCCAAGGAAAAATATTTGAGAAAATAATAAGATTGATGATTAAGGCTTCTTGAGTGAGAGAAGATGCAAGATAGTACCTCTTGTCTCATTATGAGTAGCATCGAGGAGAAGAATCAATCTTTTGATAGAAGTTAGAGAAAAATCTTCTTGTAAATGATTTGTAAACATACTTAGGGGATTATTGGTGGTGACATCGATATTGTTTGAAAAAATATTTTGGTTGATGTCTACATGCTTTACATGGTATCCTCATTAAAACCAAAGTTATGGCCATTCCACCATGTAGGATAAGGAGAAATAAGTTTTTTCTCAAATGAGGTCAGAAAAGAAATCATGAACAACTTGGGATGACTAAAAATGATAACTTGGGACAAAAAATTCTTTAAGATATTGAACCTTAAATAGGGGAACAAGTTGAATCACTCGTGCGAACGATTCCACATCCATTGCACATCAAGGAAGAGACGTCCTTGAAGATAAGATGAAGAATTTCTCAAAGGCGACAGAGTTGATGAAGGAAACGCCTTTGATGATCACATGTTAATCATCTTGCTTCTTTCCAGAGAGCTTCTTCTTGCTCCAACTATGAGAAGACGATTCCATTTGAAGTTTTGGTGGAAGAGATGAGAAAAATGCTCAAAAGTAAAAGAGAAGTTACTAGAAAGAAGTTTGATGGTGTTTTACAACTCACAAATATGAATGAGATTAGATAAGAATCATGCAAGAATGTTTGTAGATGAGAGATAGAAGTGGTGTGTGAATAATGGCCGAGATGGGATGCTTTTATAGTCTCCTGGAACACCCTCGGTAGAAATTTTTCTCGACCGAATTCTCCAACAGTCAAGTAACTGCTATTTTGGTCGAGGGAACTGTTAGTCTTGAATCGTTGGCCAAAATTTTTTCTGACTAGGGAACTATTGGTCAAACTTTTTGTGTATCAAGTTTCTCATTGGATTCAAATTTAAAGATAGACCAAGGGATCATTCAGTCCAATTATTTTGTGATTGAGCATGCGTCTGGTCAAACTTTTTCTCAACTGAAAAAGTTCTATTTCATTTTAAAAGAAAATGGATTTGGCCAACGTAATCAATGATTTAAATGATGTAATATTTTATATGATAATTAGAGGTATTCAAAACATAAATAAAAAATAAGAACAATTTGAAATCATGAGTGTCATTATTTTAGAAAAAGATGGAAATATATGTATTCAAAATGAATAATACTTAATTTTATCTAATTAACTCTAAATTGTTCCAAAGCAAGTGGTTTTGTGAATTAATTTAACATGATGAAGATATATGTGATCACGAAGGAAAGTATGTGTATCTTCAAAATAATTTAAAAATATATACACATTTACATCAAATTAAGTTGAGATAAAACATAATTATATCAAATCAAGCATAGGTCAAATCTATACAACTTTCCTTTTTATTCTATGTTAGGGATTATGGAGCCCAAACCATGTTTAGGGCCCCTTTCTTTCAATATTTATATGAAAAGGAATAATGTCCAAGACGTTGGTAATAATGACAAGAGATAAAAGATATTTCATTCATCTTTTCAACTTTTTAAGAATTTTCTACTTTAGTCTCGGGTACATATATAGTTCTACTCTAAGAAGCATATGTCTTTTTTATTTTAGGCATATGTGAGAATTTGTTCTTTGACACATATCCTAAACCTCTCATTCCTATTTATGTAAAAGCATTATCTAAGATGTTATCAAGACTTTTATTTCCTTGCACTAATCTTAAATCTTGTTTTTGTAATTCAACATTTTCAGCAAGCTTTTTAGTTACATCTGAATCTAATTGAGAAAGTTTTGAAAGTAAGGTATCTCTTTCTTTCACCAAAACATTATAATATCAATGAGTGCACAAAATAGGTTGAGTTTTGATAATAATTTATTAATCAATCATATCAACGTTTTCTAGAGAGAGAAGACTACTATCCCTTTCAAGATCAAAAATTTTAGCCCTATAACTCTCAATAGATTATTTCAATACATTATTTGACATTTTTAAAGCATAATTTTTAGAACTATGATTACATAAATAAGAATTAAGTTCATCAATAGTTTAAGTAGGTTTCTTCTTTTGTTTCTTGCAAACAATATATTTGTCATGAAATTCTTCAAGACTACTAACTAATTCTTCTTTTGATAAATAAAAAATACTTACCTCATTAGTTTCTTCTTCGTCAATTATTGACATGAGACATTCTACCTCCTCCTCTTTGTTTCTTTGTATTTCTTCTTGAATGAGGACCTCCTTCCTTTCTTGAGTTTTGGACATTCAAAAACCAAGTGGCCTTTCTTTTCACATTTAAAGCACCTAGAAGAAGAAGAAGGTACACTATTAGTTTTGTTAGATAGAGATGTCTTATATTTTCAACATCTAAAATCAAGATTCCTTCATAATCTTCATCACTTGTGTCATGCTTTGGTGGTGTCTTTGAAAGAAAGATCCTTCCTTCTCTCCTTTTGTTGTTCAACTTCCACCTTATCTTCCTCCTCAAAGGTGACTTCATCTATCTCCAAATTCCCAATGAGTTGCTCCATATTTAGTGTATTGCCTTCCTCAATAGTGGTAACCTTTGACTTGTATCTGGGACACAATGATTTGTGGGTCTTGGATATTTGATCTTCCTCGCTTATGTTCTACCCCAAAGCACTTAGGTTGTTAATAATGTAGAAAAATCTAGCATACATTTCTACAATACTCTCGTAAGGTTGCATACAAAATAATTCAAACTTGTGTTTTAACATACAATTTTTAATATTCTTAACTAGAGTGGTTACTTCATGTGTTATAGCTAATTTGAACCAAGTTTCACGAGTTGTTTCACATAAGGATATGATCTTTTATTCACTAATAGATAAATCACAATAAAGAATGGTTACTTCCTTTAAGTGTGGCTTGTTTTACCATATCAATATTCCATGTTTCTAACTCAGTGGTTGGAGGTACATATGGATGAACTATCATCTTCCATAGTTCAAAACCAATCCCCTGGAGGTAGTACTGCATCTTTTTTTCTAGTAGCTGTAGTTTGATCCATCACACTGGTGGTCGACTTACATATATTCCTTCTAGGTTGTGGTATCCAAGAACACCTTCACCCATTCTTCAAGACCTATTAGGGCTCCTTGAAGACCTACTCTGATACTAAAAGTAAAGATCTAGCGGGTGTGAATAGAGATTTATGATAATTTTAATCAAATAAATTACTTTAATTAAAGAGAAATGGAAATATAAAGCAAATGCGCCAACCATAAAAGGCACAAATTTGGAGTGGTTCCATCAAATGACATATGTTCACCACCTATTTGTTTCCAACCAAAATTTCTAAATCATGTATTTTATTCCTCTTATATACTTATACACAATACACAAAATTTATCGGTGTCTTTTGTGGTGTAAAAGTAACCCTCATTTTAAGATCAACAAGAACTACACCTTCTTTAACGAGCCACAAGAAGGTCACCCTGCTCAACTCTTCTTTGACGGACTTGAAAGAGCATTGATCCACCTTTTCTTTGATGGGATTGGAAGGGCACCGTTCTTCACCTCTTCTTTAATAGTCAGTGGAAGAGCACCAAATTGATAAGACTCCTTCTCATAGGTTCTTGGACATCCTTCACTCCAACAAGTATCCCAAGAGTAATACAACAAAAAAGAAATTGAATGGAGAAAGAATGTAACAAAATAAGCTCACAAGATATACAATCTATCTCTAATGGACAAGTGATGATGATCCACTCCAAAAAGGTTTATGCAAAGTTTTATTAGGAGGAGACGATACTATAGATTGTTTTGGGACAATCTTGTTCAAAGAATATCTCGAATGATTGCAACTTGAAGTACTTGACCTAAGCTCTTGAGAATAATTCCAATTATGTAGTAAGATCAAGTATGTATATATGATGTCAATTGTTATTCAATTGTTGTATCTAAGTGTCCTAACACCACTCAAATTTATAGGAAATGTTTACAAGTGGTCAGAGCACATGTGGGGAGAGTATGGTGTGTTGTTAGAGGTCAATTAGTCATTAGGACGAAATTAACTAACTTGCAATGACCAACTTTATCATTATTATTTTTTGGTTCTAGAACATTTTCGGTCAAAAAATTATTTGACCAAAAACTATCTTGATCGAGAATGATTTTGACCAAGCAGTGCATTGACTCAAGTTTTCTATAAGTGATATGTTTTGGTCTAACTACTTAGTCCAAACTAGCACAATAACTCTTTATCAGTCGAATTTTTCTTCAACTGACCATACATTCGAGATATTCTTTGAACAAGATTGTCCCAAAACAAAAGCTATTCAAAGATTATTTCCTGATTGAAAAAGAATTTAGCTGAGTGGACTTTGATTGAAATATATTTCAATAGAGTTAGACTCTGTGAACGTACAAAGCTGTGAAAGACTTATCCAGTGTTTTAACTAATGGAAACTATCAAACCTAGAGGATTTATATGAGTGTGGATTAGAGATTTGGTTAGGTTTTGTCAATTCATCACTTGTCCTTACATCTTGTCTATCGAGTTGTATGAAAACACATGAGTACAATTATATTCATGGTACAATCTTGATTTGCAAGCATCCAATCATATAAAATTACATGGTCTTTGTAATTGGATCTTAAATTAGTTCCTTGATACCTGACGAACTTGATACACATGTTAGTAATATAATTTGGGAAATATTTGTATCATCGAAATATGAGTATGGCATATCCAAAAACAAACACATACATCCTTCTTAATGGTAGACCATATAAATTGAAAGAACTTTCTATTGAACCCAATGTGTTAGGGAACCTTGGATGGATGGATTCCAAACACAATATCCCTGATCTCATCCCTATCCATCCCCTTGCATAGATTTTCATTTATTTTAGACATGACTGTTCTTAGAAATTGTAAATCTTCTCCATTATACCATTTGTGTTCCTGGTTATAAAGGTTACAAATTTTTTTTACTACCTGGTCTGCCATCTCTCTTTACCATTAATGCTCACCCCTTCATTCACCAACTCATGGATGGTGTCTCTCGTCACTTTCTTTTTTATCCAACATGATAGATTTTGGTGTTTCTATAACAATCTTTAATCCATTTCATATGAATTCTCCGCCAGTTGAAAATATGGTTGCTTTCTCTAAATTCTTGGTCTTTGTTCTTTCTTGCTTTCTTCCTCATTTGATGTTTGATGAAGGGGTGAAACTGCATATTGGTATAAGCCTGGTCGTGTTAACCCTTTGCTTATCTAAGTAGATTTGGTAGATTGATCATTTCCTTAGACAACATCTTGAGCTTAGCTTTTGTTCTTTACAACCTTTTGAGAACGATGAACAAAGGGTTATATTCAACTAGATCATCCTAGCTACTTTGTACTCCCTCCTTGAAGACCTCCCAGACACACCAGAGATTTCAGAATATGAATGGTCTAGCAATCTGAGCAATTTAAGTGAGGTTGACTTTCATCCAAGCACAGTTACTAAAGATATGATTCTCATCCTGGTCATGGCATGTGGAAACACATTGATCCATGTTTCATTGACCAAGATTCTATCTAGCATGCTAGCAGTGCGACCTCTAGGGTTCTTTTTGTTACTCCAAGATATCTTTAACTCTATATTATTTAGTTCCATAAACATAGATTCCTCTATGGTATTAATTAAGTTCCCCATAACCTATTTTGGTACTTTCAAGCCACTATATTTCTCCTCAAATTTAATGGTGCTGTTGAAATCTCCAAGGGCAAGCCAAGGGACTTTGTCCTGATCCATGTCACTGATCATATTCCACATCCTATCTCTGTATTTCTCAAGATTTTTGTTTTAAATCCCTGACACCTTGGTTGAAACAACTAATTGTCATTATATAACTAGTAACCTTAATGATCTCCACCTACAATAGCTCTAGATTCCACCCAGTTATTATTCTACCTCCATCCACCTGCTAGACATTTAATAAACAACCCCAACTAGGGAGAAACAACGATCTAACTCGTTCACCAGTACTCCTTTTGATGTGAATCTCAAAACAAAAAATCATCTCAACATTCAATTCTTCTAGAATTAACCTTAGTTTCCATTACAAATTTGGCAAAGATGTCCCTCGCTCATTTCATGCAAGGATAGACATTAAAAACATGGATGTGATGTAACGTCCCCAGATTCTACTGCCTCGAGACTTAGAAGGCTTGAGAGGACACATCTGAAAATGTTAGACAATCATTTCAGAGAGAGATTTGGAAGCATAATACACATACATGAACATACAACCATAACATTTCTCAAAAATAACATGTATATTTACAACATGAATTATTACAGCTTGGATTACATTTACATATTGAAAAATAGAAAATTACACAGTCTAAACATGTATGCTAACCAGGATCCTAGACAATAGGTAACCTAAACAACTTGCTCACCCCATGTTCTTTTTCTCCCATGCTATCTCTGAACCTAAAACATACATGAAACAAACGAATCAACAAAAGTTGGTACGTGGTAAAAGATACACTAGTAAGGTTGCATAAAGGAAAATACTTGAAGAAAGAAGAAAGAGAGAGAAAAACCATTTCTTAAGGAGAAAATCAAGTAAACATCCTTTTTATTACATTTATTTGATGTCGTTGTACTACACTTATCTGCACTTGACTTACATCCAGTATGGGAAAAAATTATATCATCATACATCTAACATGGGCCAAAGTATCATACATCCATGTTAGGCAACATACATCCATATCGGGCTAGGTGCACTAGTAGCTACAACCCATCCATATCCTTTTATGTTATATTAGATTTTGGCGAAGTATAACTCATAATAGTTCAACCAAGCAATGAATATCCAAATAATAGCATTCATGATATTACATATCATAAGCAACCAAGAAATCTAGTCTTATACTTATAAGATCACGTACCTGAGTTTAGATATTCCTCACATATCCATGATCATCTAGATAATATGGTCAGCACCTTATTTAAAGAAATTAATCATCATTAATATATGTACATCATATTCTTAGTAATTTTAGGTCCAAATTAGGGTTTGGCCAAATCTAGGTTCAACCAACCTAGAAATTGTGTTTGATATTTTTATTCTGTTCCATATGTCATTATTAAGGTCTGATCTGAATTTCATAATTATCTTATAATTTCCCTATTTTCTATAATTAATATGAGGATTAGACATGTACTTAGGAAATAATGAGGAAAGGCCTAAAATTGTTCAATAATATTAGGATAGGAGTCAACATTTAGTTTATAGATGATATCAGAGGTCAAACTCATTTTTATCAGATTTAATCTCAATCATTTTCTAATTATACCATTTAAATGAAGCATTATCATCCAAATAAAATATCATCAGTAGTTGTACTTTAAAATCCTAATCTAAGGATCTTGTAATGTATAGAATATTTTTCTGAGTCTAGGGGTATTTTTGGGTAATTATTTTGACAAAGGAGCTATTTTTAATCGTATTTCTAAGATATGTACATTAGATGAGGTATTTACCTTTCATGATTTATTGTGGTTGTTGGATCCAAAGCCTACATGCGTCAAATGCATACTCAATAGGGGTGTGGCTTCCTCTCCTTGACTTGCAATAAATTGGTCACTATGTAGAATTGGACACACCAAATTGGTATGAGATCCCTTCTCTTAGTCACATCTCTCTGGCGGTCTCTGTCCCCATGAGCGTGAGCTGCATCATGTAGGGAGGACGCCAGGCAAGGCCTTAGTTTCAACTTTAGCTATCATGGTTGCTTATCAGGGGTGCCATCGCCTTCAGCACTGGGTGAGATGGCTGCCAGCAGGTCTTCTAGGTGCTGGGAGATTTGTGACCTTGCCGCCACCTTCTCTGCAAATCCTCGGTGAATAGGTTTTTGGGATTGGTGTTTTCTATTTCACAACACAAAA
The DNA here is from genome assembly GCA_963693085.1 of Alisma plantago-aquatica. Lineage (NCBI taxonomy): Eukaryota > Viridiplantae > Streptophyta > Magnoliopsida > Alismatales > Alismataceae > Alisma > Alisma plantago-aquatica. Next base: position 1,454,756,821 of record OY856409.1, read on the forward strand.
TGCAAGATTGAGGTACTAGGAAGATACTGGATGCCAACCTGAACTTTCCCTAACCCTTGGTTGGTGGTGAGTGATGGCGGAGTGCTCAACCGGGCTCACCTTCTCTGGCGGCGGTTGCTCCATGGCCTGATGTTGTGGCAGAGAAGCTCTGCTTAAATCAGGTTTGGCTCCTTTCCCTACTGTACGGGGGATGCAGACGGAGAAAGAGGGGACATGCATCTCCCTGATCGGGTTTCTCTACTTCTCTATAACACAGCAGCGACGCCACAAGGGTGGACTCCAGAGATGAAAGGAGAAGAGGTTAGGACCCCTCAATGGAATTTTCAGGTCACTGCCACTCCATAAATGAAGGTTTTCTCCGTACCTTCCTTGACTCTCAGAGAATGTAGGAACATCTACATGCTTCCATTGAACCAGGTGGCATCTGTAGGTTGTGTGGATCAGAACCAAGCTCCCTGTCATCTGAACTCATATGCGCCAGTGGTGATTTCTTCAGGTTGCTCAAAGGCATCGCCGAATCAAACATAGTTAAAGGAAGATAGGTCACATCTCTGGTTATCTCTCCTGTTCAGAACCTCACCAAAACCTATTTGTTTGGGTTGTCACTCAAGTTGTTGTTGTGAACCTGGTGGAGAAGGAAGAGATATATTCTACCACACACCATGATGTCAAGTTGTTGGGTATCTCTTGGAAGTACGGTGGATTTGAAGATGAACCTAAAACTCCTAACCTATTCGTGACCTGGTCTTCTATACACCAGTTTGTTCCGTTGAAAATGGAGGTAGGTGACGATCCTCGAGTCTTCAGATGTATCCAAAGGCTAGTAGTGTGTCACACCACCCAGCTAGGTCATGACTAACATAGTCGTGCCCCTCTGATTGATTGGGATGGTTTCACGACATTAATGGAAATTGTACTTATTTCTAACACATCTAAATCCTAGTTGTTCAATTGAATTTCAAAAATTCTTATTTCTCAAAAACAAATCCCAAATAGGATGCAATTTCAGGCATAGATGATTCATAGACTACTCTAATACTCTACCAAGAATGAGTAAAAAAAAGTCTCCATCCAAAATACCATATAAGGATCTATATCAAATTAGCCATGAGTACTCATTATAAACATCAATACATGGCTCAGGTGACCCAATCATAAATTATATCTCCAAACACAACTTTCACTGAACAACAATCCATAACTTAATAACAAATTCTCAATTTAGTTCAAACACCTACACAACATTCATAGTTCTCACATACATATTCGATATTGAAACCCTAAAAATCAAGGTCATCACATTCACCCCACCTTATTTGGAATTCCGTCCTTGAAATTCAACTAATATCATACTTAAGAGGGTATTTAGGAGTTCAACTTCATATACTTCATCATTGCTTAGATTCTAAGACCACAATAGTTGCATGCACTCTAAGTTGTTAGCATAGGGTCTAGAGATTTTTGGGTGTGTCGACCCCACCTTATATATGTGGAAGCATCACTTAAAGTCTTAGCCATAACATGACATTGTGATATCTTAGGATTACATCACCCCTAAGGATATGAGTTTTGTTCATAATTTTATAGTTCAAGATGAATTCTTTTATATGCCATGATAGTTAGATCGTTCAAATCTAACATCATTAACATCTTACAATGATTTCAACATTAGAGGAGATTTATCTTCATCCTTGATATTAGAATTTTTCTACTTAAGAAGGGCTTATGTAACATGCTTGACCATTAGGGATTCACCCTATGATGTGATATTCATACTCAACTTAGAAGCATACATTGAGAAGGATCAAAGCTACGAACTATATTTCTAATCATGTATCCTATGATCCAAAAATATCTTTATATCAAGTTCATGAGTTCAAATTTTTAGGTCTTGCATGTATTATGTGAAGGGAAAAAGAGAATATACTAAGTTTATCCCATGATCTCAACCTCATATCTTTCATGTTTCATATGAAGGGGGAAGAGAATATTTTAAAGTCAAACTTATCATGATTTCAATCTTGGGTACTGCATGTACGATGTAGGGGGGAAATATAGAATAGATCAAGCTTATATGAGTGACTTCTCATATATAAATCATCTATATAGCTAAAGTTAGGCTTCTATCATCGTATATTAAGAAGGAGAAAAAAAAGGGATAACATGTATTTTGAGTATCTTTTGCACAAAGCATCATACTCTCATAACTAGAGTTCATATATTACCTCACTTGCTACTAATGATGAGATTCACAAAATATGTCACTCCAGCTAGGACTTAGTTCAGCCAAAGGATTGACTTTATCATATGGGTCATCTACCCATCCTTTTCTTTCACCCAATTCTCACATATAGATTTGAATCATGCATAAGAACTCAACTCATCTACTCAAGAGTAACCTAGCTTAGGACACATCATTTCACATATATCTCATATTTCATATGTTGTAGGGTAGGTCCTATGACCCTCTCCTTATGGGTCTCACTCTCTCTGGAGTTCCCCACATATCTTGTCCTAACACTAGAGGTTCTCCTTTTTAAAAGAGATTGAGGCACATGCATATTAAACTGTATATTAACTTAGTTCATCTTAAGTAAGAAAAAGGAATGTAATTTCACCTTCAAGACTATGGATAAATTCTATAGAATTGGATTCAACAAGTATACAACTTAAACCTTTATAAGGAAACTTATACCATCAGAGATCAAACTTAGATAAGATTTCACATGCTTATTTGAACTATCATTCAATCATCTACTCTATGTATCACATATCTTGATAATGCCCTAGACATCTAATCTAGACTACTCTCTCTTCTACACTGATGTCACTCCCTTTCACTTAGGTTTCATGAACACTAACTACCCTACAGTGTGAGGGACACATTTTTATATTTACATATATATAATAAAATATTATATAGTTTTTCTTTGAGAAAGAAGATGTCATAGAAAACACTCGAGGCTCGAGCCGATTGGAAAATAAAACCAAATCAGTAAAACTGAGTGTCCCACACACAGTAGATAGTCTAGTGCCCTATAACCTAGTAAAATGGTGAGAATGAGATGTAGACTAGTGTTGCTACCCAATACATATGAGCTCTATATGGAGAGGGTTTCATACACTCTTCTAAACATAGTTCTCGAACATCTAGGTTCTAACCTAGAGGCTAAGTAAAACCTATTCCTTATTCAAAAACTTGCTAAGTTTCTAGGGTTTAAAAAGAAAGGTGAAATTATATTTAATGTTTCATGGTGATCAATTGTTAGGCGTAGCTATTGTTCATGCTCTAATACCAACTGTAACGTCCCCGGATTCTGCCGCCTCGAGACTTAGAAGGCTCGAGAGGACAAATCTGAAAATGTTAGACAATCGTTTCAAAGAGAGATGCGAAAGCATAATATGCATACATGAACATACAACCATAACATTTCTCAACAATAACATGTATATTTACAACATGAATTATTATAGCTTGGATTACATTTACATATTGAAAAATAGAAAATTACATAGTCTAAACATGTATGCTAACCAGGATCCTAGACAATAGGTAACCTAAATAACTTGCTCACCACCTATTCTTTTTCTCCCATGCTATCTCTAAACCTAAAACATACGTGAAACAAACGAATCAACAAAAGTTGGTACGTGGTAAAAGATACACTAGTATGGTTGCATAAAGCAAAATATTTGAAGAAAGAAGAAAGAGAGAGAAAACCATTTCTTAAGGTGAAAATCAAGTAAACATCCTTTTTATTACATTTATTTGATGCAGTTGTACTACACTTATCTGCACTTGACTTACATCCAGTATGAACAAAAATTATATCATCATACATCTAACATGGGCCAAAGCATCATACATCCATGTTAGGCAACATACATCCATACCAGGCTAGGTGCACTAGTAGCTACAACCCATCCATATCCTTTTATGTTATATTAGATTTTAGCAAAGTATAACTTATAATAGTTCAACCAAGCAATGAATATCCAAATAATAGCATTCATGATATTACATATCATAAGCAACCAAGAAATCTAGTCTTATACTTATATGACCACATACCTGAGTTCAGATATTCCTCACATATCCATGATCATCTAGATAATCTGGTCAACACCTGATTTAAAGAAATTAATCATCATTAATATATGTACATCATATTCTTAGTAATTTTAGGTCCAAATTAGGGTTTGGCCAAATCTAGGTTAAAACAGCCTAGAAATTGTGTTTGATATTTTTATTCTGATCCATACATCATTATTAAGGTCTGGTCTGAATTTCATAATTATCTTATACTTTCCCTATTTTCTAGAATTAATATGAGGATTAAACTTGTACTTAGGAAATAATGAGGAAAGGCCTAAAATTGTTCAATAATATTAGGATAGGAGTCCACATTTAGTTTATAGATGATATCAGAAGTCAAACTTATTTTTGTCAGATTTAATCTCAATCATTTTCTAATTGTACCATTTAAATGAAGCTTTCTCATGTAAATAAAATATCATCAGTAGTTGTGCTTTAAAAGCATGATCTAAGGATCCAGTAATGTATAGAATATTTTTCTAAGTCTAGGGGTATTTTTGGGTAATAATTTTGACACATGAGCTATTTTTAATCGAATTTTAAGATATGTAACTTAGATGAGGTATTTACCTTTCATGATTTATTGTGGCCATTGGATCCAAAGCCTAGATGCGTCAAATGCATACTCAACAGGGGTGCGGCTTCCTCTCCTTGACTTGTAATAAACTGGTCACTATGTAGAATTGGACACGTTGAACCGGTATGTGATCCCTTCTCTTAGTCGCATCTCTCTGGCAATCTCTGTCCCTGTGAGTGTGAGCTCCATCGCGTAGGGAGGACACCAGGCAAGGCCTTAGTTTCTACTTTAGCTATCATGGTTGCCTATCAGGGGTGCCATTGCCTTCAGTGTTGGGTGAGATGGCTGCCAGTCAGTCCTCTAGGTGCTGGGAGATTTGTGGCCTTGCCGCTACCTTCTCTGCAAATCCTCAACGAACAGGTTTTTGGGATTGGGGTTTTCTATCTCACAACCCAAAATGCGAGATTGAGGTACTGGGAAGATACTGGATGCCAACCTGAACTTGCCCTAACCCTTGGTTGGTGGTGAGTGATGGAGGATCACTCAACCAAGCTCACCTTCTCTGGCGGCGGCTGCTCCATGGCCTGATGCTGCGGCAGAGAAGCTCTGCTTAAATCAGGTGTGGCTCCTTTCCCTACTGTAGGGGGATGTATATGGAGAAAGAGGGGACATGCATCTCCCTGTTCGGGTTGCTCTGTTTCTCTATGACACAACAATGTCGCCATAAGGGTGGACTCTGGAGATGAATGGAGAAGAGGTTAGGACCCCTCAATGGAAGTTTTGGGTCACTGCCACTCCATAGATGAAGGTTTTCTCTGCACTTTCCTTGACTCTCACAGACTATAGGAACATTTGCATCCTTCTGTTGAACTAGGTGGCGTCTGTAGGTTGTGTGGACCCGAACCAAGCTCCCTGTCATCTGAACTCATATGTTCCAGTGGTGATTTCGTCAAGCTACTCAAAGGCATCGCCGAATCAAACATAGTTAAAGGAAGATAGGTCACCTCTCTGTGTTATCTCTCCTGTTCAGAACCTCAACGAAACCTATTTATTTGGGTTTTCACTCAGGTTGTTGTTGTGAACCTGGTGGAGAAGGATGAGAGATATTCTACCACACACCACGATGTCAGGTCGTTGGGTATCTCCTAGAAGTGTGGTGGATTTGAAGACAAACCTAAAACTCGTAACCTATTCGTGACATGATCTTCTGTACACCAGTTTGTTCCATTGAAAATAGAGGTAGGTGATGATCCTCGAGTCTTCAGATGTATCCAAAGGCCAGTAGTGTGTCACACCACCCAACCAGGTCACGACTAACATAGTCGTGCCCCTTTGATTGATAGGGTTGTCTTCGCGACATAAATGGAAATTGTACTTATTTCTAACTCATCTAAATCGTAGTCGTTCAATTGAATTTCAAACATTCTTATTTCTCAAAAACAAATCCCAAATAGGATGCAATTTCAGGCATAGATGATTCATAGACTACTCTAAAACTCTACCAAAAATGAGTAAAAAAAAGTCTCCATCCAAAATACTATATAAGGATCATTATCAAATTAACCATGAGTACTCATTATAAACATCAATACATGGATCAGGTGACCCATCATAAATTATATCTCCAAACACAACTTTCACTGAACAACAATCCATAACTTAATAACAAATTCTCAATTTAGTTCAACCACCTACACAACAGTCATAGTTCTCACATACATATTTGATATTGAAACCCTAAAATCAAGGTCATCACATTTACCCCACCTTATTTGGAATTTCATCCTCGAAATTCAACTAATCTCATACTTAAGAGGCTATTTAGGATTTCAACTTCATATACTTCATCATTTATTAGATTCTAATACCACCATAGTTGCATGCACTCTAAGTTGTTAGCTTAGGGTCTAGAGATTTTTGGGTGTGTCCACCCCACCTTATATATGTGGAAGCATCACTTAATGTCTTAGCCATAACTTGACATTATGATATCTTAGTATTACATCACTCCTAAGGATACTAGTTTTGTTCATAATTTTAAAGTTCAAGAGGAATTTGTTTATATGCCATGATATTTAGATCGTTCAAATCTAACATCATTAACATCTTTCAATGATTTCAGCATTAGAGGAGATTTATCTTCATTATTGATATTAGAATTTTTCTACTTAAGAAGGGCATATGTAACATGCTTGACCATTAGGGATTCACCCTATGGTGTGATATTCATACTCAACTTAGAAGCATACATTGATAAGGATCATATCTACGAATTATATTTCTGATCATGTATCCTATGATCCAAAAATATCTTTATATCAAGTTCATGAGTTCAAATTTTTAGGTCTTGCATGTATTATGTGAAAGGAAAAAGAGAATATACTAAGTTTATCCCATGATCTCAACCTCATATCTTTCATGTTTCATATGAAGGGGGAAGAGAATATTTTAAAGTCAAACTTATCATGATTTCAATTTTGGGTACTACATGTATGATATAGGGGGGAAATATAGAATAGATCAAGCTTATATGAGTGACTTCTCATATATAAATCATCTATATAGATAAAGTGAGGCTTCTATCATCATATATTAAGAAGGAGAAGAAGAAGGGAGAACATGTATTTTGAGTATATTTTGCACAAAGCATCATACTCTCATAACTAGAGTTCATATATTACCTCACTTGCAACTAATGATGAGATTCACAAAATATGTCACTCCAACTAGGACCTAGTTCAACCAAAGGATTGACTTTATCATATGGGTCATCTACCCATCCTTTTCTTTCACTCAATTCTCACATATAGATTTGAATCATGCATAAGGACTCAACTCATCTACTCAGGGGTAACCTAGCTTAGGACACATCATTTCACATATATCTCATATTTCATATATTGTAGGGTAGGTCCTATGACCCTCTCCTTATGGGTCTCACTCTCTCTGGAGTTCACCACGTATCTTGTTCTAACAATAGAGGTTCTCCTTTGTAAAAGATATTGAGGCACATGCATATTAAACTGTATATTAACTTAGTTCATCTTAAGTAAGAAAAAGGAATGTACTTTCACCATCAAGCCTATGCATAAATTCTACAAAATTGGATTCAACAAGTATACAACTTAAACCTTTATAAGGAAACTTATACCATCAGAGATCAAACTTAGATAAGATTTCACATGCATATTTCAACTATCATTCTATCATCTACTCTATGTATCACATATCTTGATAATTCCCTAGACATCTAATCTAGACTACTCTCTCTTCGAGACTGATGTCACTCCCTTTCATTTAGGTTGCATTAACAGTAACTAACCTATAGTGTGAGGGACACATTTTTATATTTACATATATATAATAAAATATTATATAGTTTATTGAGAAAGAAGATTTCAGAGAAAACACTCGAGGCTCGAGCCGATTGGAAAATAAAACCAAATCAGTAAAACTGAGTGTCCCACACACAGTAGGTAGTCTAGTGCCCTATAACCTAATAAAATGGTGAGAATGAGATGTAGACTAGTGTAGCTACCCAATGCATATGAGCTCTATATGGAGAGGGTTTCATACACTCTTCTAAACATAGTTCTCGAACATCTAGGTTCTAACCTAGAGGCTAAGTCAAACCTATTCCTTATTCAAAAACTTGCTAAGTTTCTAGGGTTTAAAGTGAAAGGTGAAATTATATTTAATGTTTCATGATGATCAATTGTTAGGCGTAGCTATTGTTCATGCTCTGATACCAACTGTAATGTCCCTGGATTCAGCCGCCTCGAGAATTAGAAGCTCGAGAGGACAAATCCGAAAATGTTATACAATCTTTTCAGAGGGAGATGTGGAAGCATAATATGCATACATAACATACAACCATAAAATTTCTCAAAAATAACATGTATATTAACAACATGAATTATTACAACTTGGATTACATTTACATATTGAAAAATAGAAAATTACATAGTCTAAACATGTATGCTAACCAGGATCCTAGATAATAGGTAACCTAAACAACTTGCTCACACCCTATTCTTTTTCTCCCATGCTATCTCTGAACCTAAATCATACGTGAAACAAATAAACCAACAAAAGTTGGTACGTAGTAAAAGATACACTAGTAAGGTTGCATAGAGGAAAATACTTGAAGAAAGAAGAAAGAGAGAGAAAAAACATTTCTTAAGGAGAAAATCAAGTAAACACCCTTTTTATTACATTTATTTGAAGCGGTTGTACTAGACTTATCTGCACTTGACTTACATCCAGTTTGGGCAAAAATTATATCATCATACATCTAACATGGGCCAAAGCATCATACATCCATGTTAGGCAACATACATCCATACCGAGCTAGGTGCACTAGTATCTACAACCTATCCATATCCATTTATGTTATATTAGATTTTGGCGAAGTATAACTCATAATAGTTCAACCAAGAAATGAATATCCAAATAATAGCATTCATGATATTACATATCATAAGCAACCAAGAAATATAGTCTTATACTTATAAGATCACGTACCTGAGTTCAGATATTCCTCACATATCCATGATCATCTAAATAATCTGGTCAACACCTGATTTAAAGAAATTAATCATCATTAATATATGTACATCATATTCTTAGTAATTTTAGGTCCAAATTAGGGTTTGGCCAAATCTAGGTTCAACCAGCCTAGAAATTGTGTTTGATATTTTTATTCTGATCCATACATCACTATTAAGGTCTGATATGAATTTCATAATTATCTTATACTTTCTCTATTTTCAAGAATTAATATGAGGATTATACATGTACTTAGGCAATAATGAGGAAAGCCCTAAAATCGTTCAATAATATTAGGATAGGAGTTCACATTTAGTTTATAGATATTGAATGTATAATTTAATATATCATGTATTGACAAGGCTCTGATAACACTATAGAAATTTTGGTGAGCAATGAGCACATCATAAGAAAAACAATTATCTACATTTATCCATGAGTAGATCATGTCAACAAAAATATATCAGGAAGGATGGTTTGTGAGATTATACCTTCATCATGAAGATGATCCTACAATTGAACTAACAAGAACCAAGGAGGAAGAAAATTTTAAAGATGATCTCTCAATGTGAAGACCAACACATACACATATCTATATCATCCACATGTATGATCGAGTACCTCACATTGTACTCCAAGAGTCAATGTCTAAGGAGTTGCATTTTCACTGGAAACATGATAGCATTGCACAAGTTGTCCTTGCCCTCTCTATGTGGGAAATGATGACTAGTCCAATATGTGGGTCAAAAACTATAAGTAAAAACCTCATGATCATACTCCTATTTATAGGAAAGGCAAGAAAGTAATGTTTGTAATAAACTGTACAAAACTATAAGGCAACAACCACTTTTCAATAGCCCCTCGTGGACAGGAAGTTAGTCAAGTGCCCAGTTGATTGACTGGCCTATGTGGACTAATTTATCGTGGTATTCCTAGGATTACTACTCAAATGACTGGTGAGTCTTGTCAACTGACTGGATTCATAGATGCAATCAAATTGAGCAAATAGACCAACCAGTTGATCATTTGGCTAATCTATCCGAACAGGCCAACTAGTCAACCGACTGGGGGATCTCAAAGTGAATACTCTAGTCAATCAACTTTGTTTGTCTAGTCAATCCACATTTTTTTCAATTGATTACCTAAACCTTTATGTAAGCAATTAATCGTGTTAATATTATTATATTCATCTCTTTGTGCATCCAATGTGTTGAGAAATATATGATCCAAATTACATTAGTAGTGACTTCTACAATCATATTATGTTCATAGACAATGATTGGTATTCAAAAAGAATTCATTGCCACCCTAATAATTGGAGAAGTTGGAGAAAAACTTCAACCTAGCACTATGACCATTGTTATAGTAATCATATAATCTCTTTGTCTCTAATACTAGATTAAACTGAGGAATGGAAACATCATCCTCTTAATATTCAATATTTCATCCTTGATCTAGAGTAGACTATTTGAGATATATATGAGCTCAACATCATATGCTGACTCACATAAGCATGACCATGCATTTATAGTCTCACTCATTAAGTGGTAGGGTGATGCATGGGTTTTGAGTCACTTTTATAGGCTTATTTTATATTTGTTTTATGCATGTATTTGTCATTTCTTGATTATATTTGCATAATTCACTATAGTTGGCTTTTAATTTGCATCAAATTATACTTCTTTTATCATATTTATATGATTTTATATAAACCCCAGACTTATACATATGTTTCGGCACTTTTGCATTGTCCAGAGTCAATACTATCGATCCTGGTGTCGATAGTATCGACATTTCATCAGAAAGCAACCCCAAAACACAATTTTGGAAGGAAAAACATGTATGATGGTCGATACCATCAACATGGGGGTCGATACTATCGACAACGTCGGGATCTGGCGATTTTCGGCACTAAAATGGAGTGTTTTAATCTGACGGTTGAGCTTTCTCAGAGCCGTAAAGTTGTCCTATGACCTAAGAAGAGCACGGCCGGCCCGAGGGGGATCGGAGATCGTATATCACGTCATTAGCCACTACACACGTCTCGAGAAGGTGTGGAGAGAAGAACGGAGCCCATAAGCACGCCCCAGCCGTTCCAAAAGCCAAAGAAGATGTTTTCTACCGCCAAAAGGTTGTAGATCACGCATTCCACACCGAGGAACACTTGGATCTTCTCTGTTCAGGGGTTTCATTACTTATTCACATTTTTCTCCATGTTTCCCCTTTTCTCAACCATGTTTTGCTCTGAGATGAACATGCGGGGCTAATCCCCTTTGTCTTTAGGACCGGGAGTAGCCTGGGGAAACATTGTATGACATTTTTATCATAGTAATTCATCATTTATCTCTTAAATTCGTGGTATGATTTTCTTTTCTCAATTGTATTGTTATGCTTGATCACCATAATGATAATCTAATGCTTTAATTACTTTGAAAGAAGAATTAACGGTTGAAAAGAGAAGAAATTCACATTAATTAACAAATCCCTTGAACAAGGTGATGTAAGGTTAATGGTGGAATCCCAGAGGTCGATTCTAATGCACCTAGTTTAGGGTATAGGTTACTACAACGGTGGAACCGATCTAAACATAGGTAGTGAGTTGTACCACGACAGTGGGAAATTCTGACTAAATGCCACTACCCGGATTGAGAGATAAATCTGAGTAACTATATGGAAATTCATACAATGAAAAACCACGGTGAAACTGCAATCCTAAAGATTTCCATTTGAATTGATTAAACTAAACATTTAATCGATTTCTTTGTTTTATTTTGTTTTCTTTTATTTTCAAAACAACTCTCATAACCTTTTTAATTGTCTAGCTGATTGCGAGTAGTTAGTAGTATTCTACCGATAATTCAGTGTCCCTGAGTTCGACTCGGGCCTCACAAGGGCCTGTACTACATTGACGCGCGCACTTGCGTTCTACGCACAGTAAAATCGTGTCAAGTTTTTGGTGCTGTTGCCGGGGAGACGACAATTGTTGGCACTACGAGTGCTGCAAGCGGCCACTCTAGGCCACACTTTTATTTTTTTATCATTTTTGAAATTCATAGTTTATCATTCATATTTAGAAATCGTCTAGCACGGTACTGAACCTAAATTATTATTTTGCAGGTACTGGTGCATGGTGAGGACGCATAGCACTGACTACACGCAACAATCACTAGAGGTTCCACTGCCAGGACCAGACAACGAGCAGAACTATATTCAAGACCAATCAGACGAAATAGATTCCGACTCAGAACAAGAAGCCATGGCAGAACAGAAGATGATATGGGAGAAGATCAAGGCTTCTTATGCATCTGCATCTAAAGGGCCGATCAAGAGGCAGACGATCAACATTCCCAACTACAAGATCGATCCAGGCCTAATAAATTTGGTCAAATCAAATGCATTTCACGGGCTCAAAAACGAAGACCCGGTGACTCACATTAGCCAGTTCATGGAGAATTGTGACATGATCAAGATAGATAGGTTTCCACAGGAGACATTGTACTTGAAGTTGTTCCCCAGCTCTTTGGAAGGAAATGCACAAGAATGGCTACATAATATTGATGACGAGTATGTGGAATCGTGGGATCATATGGTCGAGGTGTTCTTTGAGAGGTTTTTTCCGCCCGAGAAGACCAACGATTTGGTCCAGAAGATCCATAATTTCAACCAAAAGGCAGGGGAGACTTACTCTGAGACCTGGGAACAGTTCCAGATCATGCTAAGGAGGTGCCCGCATCATGGGCTTGACAAGGAGAAGCAGGTTAAAATCTTCTATTTTGCTCTTTCCGAGCATGATAGAAGCAACTTAGATTCTACAGGTTCAGGTTTCTTCTTAAACAATACAGGTATGAGGTGTTGGGAAATTTTGAAGAACATGGCTAAGAAGCAAACTTGGGGCGATAGATACGCCGTAGAGCACGTTCGGGCTGTAGGAGAGTCAAAGGCCATCAAAGAATTGAATGACAAATTGGATCTCATAGCCAAGAAGCTTGTGGAGAAAGAGGAAGAATCCGATGAGGAGGCCCAAGTCAAATTTATGCAACAACAGGGCTATAGGAACAATGATTACACTTGGAGGAAGGACAAAAAATTCTCATGGAAGGATCCAAACAACTTCCTACAAGATCCAGATGCAAAGCCACAATCAACGGCAGAGGATAAAAGCACCGGGTTGCTTAGTCAAGTGGTGCCACAAAATCAAGAGATGATGAGTATGTTCAGTAAGAAGTTGCAGTCCCAAGGTGAAATTTTGACTAAATTTGGGCAGACATTGCAAAGTCATGGAGCACAGATGAGGACACTTAAGGCGATAGTGACTCAAATCGCCAATGAAGTGGCAGCCATGAAGTATGCAAATCAACAGAGACCAGCTGGCAATGCAGAGCTTGTTCAAGCACATCATCAAGTGAAGTATATATCTGTGATTAATGAGGCAGAGCCCCCGGTGGTGGAGGTCCAGGATAAAAGTAAAATGATTTTTGACACGGAGGCTACACTAAGAATACTGTATCCTCGCAGTTTTTATGGACTACCTGGTGGATATTTCCCATTCAGAAAAACCCGCCAAGATCACATCACGGTCGTGCCTACACCTAGGCAAGAGGAGCAGGTGAAGGCCATACTTCATGATGAAGCTACAACCACTGAGGAGGATGAGCAGCCACAAGCTACACCAGTGGTAAATGATGTGCCAAAGCCTACAGAAGAGGGTGACATTGAAGCAAGCTTAGGGTATGAGACCCCGAAAAGCCCATATGTGCCACCTCACAAGCGTCTAAATGAGGTGGTTGTGTCTGTTCCGGATAGTTCGAGGCCGAAGAAAGAGCATAGACATTACAGGAAGTTCCTGGAGATGTTCAGAAAGCTCCATATTAACATTCTGTTAGTGGAGATGATAGAGCGGATTCCCGCATATGGGAAGTTTATCAAGGACATCATCACCAAGAAAAGGCGAATAAAAGACATATATGTTTGTCGGGTGAATGAGATGGTGAGCTCAATTATCCATGGGAGTTTATCAAGGAAGAGGAAAGATCCAGGATGTTTCTACATCCCATGTTCCATAGGTGGCCAAAATTTTCCACAAGCACAGTGTGACTCAGGGGCAAGCATTAATCTTATGCCACTTGCCACTTTTCAAAAGCTGGGATTGAAGAAGCCAACGCAAACGACTATGACAATTGAGTTGGCGGATGAATCCATTGTGAAGCCACAAGGTATATGCGAGGATGTGCTAGTAAAGGTCGACAAATTCATCTTCCCTATTGACTTTGTGGTCATGGACATGCATGAGTTGGAAGGAGGTGAGATGCTATTGGGAAGGTCATTCCAAGCTACGACTGATGTAATCGCTGCCATTGGGCGAGGTTACTTGACACTTGGGATTTGTGATGATAGAGTTAAATTCAAATTTCCAAATGAATCATTAGAGACATCCCTTGACAACCCAGGTTAAAGGTATCCTTATGTCAAGCCTAGGACATTAAACAAGGGCGCTTGTTGGGAGGCAACCCAACTTTAGGTTCATTTTTATGTTTGGTTATGTTCTTTTATGTTTATGTACTTAGGTTTTGCTTAGGTTTTGATATTTTTTGTAAAAATGGTACCCTAACTCGTGTTTTGAAGTGTGCAGAATGTTAAGGTCGATACTATCAACACCCATGTCGTTAGTATCGAGTTTTAATCAGTAAACGCTGAAGAAAAGTCGATACCATCGACCTTAGGGTCGATAGTATCGAGATTCCTGAAGATTTTCAGAAAAATTAGTGACAGTAAAGTCGATACCATCGACCCTAGGGTTGATAGTATCGACACTTTTGAGTTCCCAAGATTTTAGATGCATCGATTCAACAAAATTGCTGAGTCTGGGTCGATACCATCGACCTTGGTGTCAATGGTATCGACACCTGCAGGACAGCTACATAAAACAGGATGTAAAAGGTATCGAAACGAGATTTTTTCGAACCATTTTTTGCAGAGGAAAGATGGATGAAGCAAGTCACGTCTTAGAACCTCTAAGACACAAAAATGGGCCACAAAAAGGAGGGAGATATAAAGCATCACTTGGTCCACTTGAGCATCTAACCATCCTTCTTCTCCACACTTCAAAGAGAATGGTACTGTTGTTCCACCTCTTAACTGAGAATGTTGACTATGAGGCAATAGTCATATTCAAGGTTAGGGGGGTGTTGGAACAACCCTCTATCTTAGTTGTTACTTACTTATTCATGTTTCTTTTACTTTTGAAATATTATTTGTATTTATTTCTAGATTTACCACTTTTGTAGGATCCACATCTATCTAGTGTAATCTGTGGAGTAATAAATGCATGGTTTCAATTGGGAGTTTTACTCTTGGGTTGTGGGCACATGAAAATATGAGCATATTGAAAACTTTTTGAGCTTATTCTTGTGAGTAATTGAGTTGCATAATTGAGGAAGTGCTTGGGTGAGTCAGCTTCAGGACATGGGGACATGAATGACCATCTTTATTGTCTAAGGAAAAGTGATTCACAAGGATGTTTTAGCCCGAACCGACCAAACACTAACATGACCTTAGACTAAAGTTTAAGAGAGAAATCCTTCAGTTACCTTGTACACAAGTCTTTAGCATGTGCTTATTATTCTTAGTATGTAAGTGAGAACAGGTTCCTTTCTCCCTCTCATTCCTACTTACTTCTCAATTCTTTTTTTTTCTCTTTTTTTTCTATTTTTTCTATTTTTTTCATTGTTTTTTCAAGCCCTTGTTTTCATAGATGACAATGAATTATTTGTCAGGCTCACTTCTTGTTACATAAGTTATACATTTGAAGCATTTAGAAGATATGGAACAAGTTCACCACCTTTAATGTTTCAGAAGACATAAGATGCATGATGTAGTATATGCTCAAAAAAATTGTGAATGCAGCTACAAAATGGCAGTTATGCAATTAAATGACACGCACCTAAGGATAATGTGCATATATAACTACTCTGTCCTTTTTTTCATTTTCATGCAAAAAATATGTGAAAATAGATATAATGCAAGACGTATCTACATGAGATGCCATAAAAAAGTGAAAGACAGTAATGTGCTCCCATTTCTTATGGTGGAGTGTGAATGAAATTGTGGTGGATCAGATCACAAGACTAATTGACAGAACCTTCTGAAAATATCATATGTCCCTTGAGACAGAATGATAGTGCATCCATCATTCCACCAAAAATATAGCATTAGGACATTTTCACTTGCATTTTGCATCATGATAGGTCATTAATTTTTGTATTTCATGATTGACTGTTATGTGCTTCCATCTCTTCCACAACCACCTATCCCATCCTCCCATTTCTCTAATCGGTAGGCCACCCATGATTTTCTCCTCATTCATTAATATCAGGAGATCTGCTTCCATTTAGATGGTAGTTAGGAAATGAGCAACGTAGATAGGAGATCACAAGATGCATCAAGTATGGACCAAATGAGTTTATCATATTAACTGCTTTAATTGATAGTGTTTCATTGATTGGGGGACGAACATCTTTTACATAGGTCTTTGGTTGCCTGGATGGCAGTTAGTGTTCAGTGGTCAATGAGGTCCGGTATGTGGAAAGAAAGTGGGGATGATGTAGATTCATTACATGTATTTATGTCCTGTTGCTGACTTATCTCAACCAGATCCAAAGTTTTGTTGCTCGAGGATGAGCAAGGTTTAAGCTTAGGGGAGTTTGATGCATGGGTTTTGAGTCACTTTTATAGGCTTATTTTATATCTGTTTTATGCATGTATTTATCATTTTCTTGATTATATTTGCATAATTCATGATAGTTGGCCTTTAAACTCTTTTTTCATCAAATTATACTTCTTTTATCATATTTATATGATTTTATATAATCCTTGGACTTATACACATGTTTTGACACTTTTTCAGGCACCTTTGCATTGTCCAGAGTCGATACTATCGACCCTGGTGTCGATAGTATCGACATTTCATCAGAAAGCAACCCCAAAATGCGATTTTGGAAGGAAAAACCTGTATCATGGTCGATACCATCGACCTGGGGGTCGATACTATCGACAGCGTCAGGATCTGGCGATTTTCTGCACTAAAACGGAGCATTTTAATCTGACGGTTGAGCTTTCTCAGAGCCGTAAAGTGGTCCTATGACCTAAGAAGAGCACAGCCGACCCGAGGGGGATCGGAGATCGTATATCACGTCATTAGCCGCTTCACACATCTCGAGAAGGTGTGGAGAGAAGAATGGAGCCCAGAAGTACGCACCAGCCGTTCCGGAAGCCGAAGAAGACGTTTTCCACCGCCAAAAGGTTGTAGATCACGCATTCCACGTTGAGGAACACTTGGATCTTCTCCATTCATGGGTTTCATTACTTATTCACATTTTTCTCCATGTTTCCCCTTTTCTTAACCATGTTTTGCTCTGAGATGAACATGCGGGGCTAATCCCCTTTGTCTTTAGGACCGGGAGTAGCTCGGGGAAACATTGTATGACATTTTTATCATAGTAATTCATCATTTATCTCTTAAATTCGTGGTATGATTTCGTTTTCTCAATTGTATTGTTATGCTTGATCACCATAATGATAATCTAATGCCTTTAATTACTTTGAAAGAAAAATTAACGGTTGAAAAGAGACCAAATTCACATTAATTAACAAATCCCTTGAACAAGATGATGTAAGGTTAATGGTGGAAACCCAGAGGTTGATTCTAATTCACCTAGTTTAGGGTATAGGTTACTACGACGGTGGAACCTACCTAGACATAGGTAGTGAGTCGTACCATGACCGTGGGCAATTTTGACTACAGGCCACTACCCGGATTGAGAGATAAATCTGAGTAACTATATGGAAATTCATACAATGAAAACCCGCAGTGAAACCGCAATTCTAAAGATCTCCATTTTAATTGATAAAACTAAACATTTAATCGATTTCTTTGTTTTATTTTATTTTCAAAACAACTCTCATAACCTTTTTATTGGTCTAGCTGATTGCGAGTAGTTAGTAGTAGTCTACCGATAATTCAGTGTCCCTGAGTTCGACTCGGGCCTCATAAGGGCTTGTACTACATTGACGCGTGCACTTGCGTTCTACGCACGGTAAAATCGTGTCAAGTTTTTTACGTGCACTTGCATTCTACGCACAGTAAAATCATGTCATAGGGGATATCCCTTCGATATAAGGGACAAATTCAACCTACAACACTCACAATAATCCACATGTGTCATAGTACACCCAAGCATGACATGTATGGCAGACCTTATTCAATGTCACATTGAGTAGTGTGAAAGCATAACGAACAACATTGCATTTAGGGTTTCAATATCGAATATGTATTTGGAGGTCACATGTGATGACCTTGATTTTAGGGTTTCAATATTGAATATGTATGTGAGAACTATGACTGTTGTGTAGGTGGTTGAACTAAATTGAGAATTTTTTATTCAGTTATGGATTGTTGTTCAGTAAAATTTGTGTTTGGAGATATAATTTATGATTGGGTCACCTGATCCATGTATTGATGTTTATAATGAGTACTCATGGATAATTTGATAATGATCCTTATATAGTATTTTGGATGGAGACTTTTTTTTACTCATTCTTGGTAGAGTATTAGAGTAGTTTATGAATCATCTATGCCTGAAATTACATCCTATTTGGGATTTGTTTTTGAGAAATAAGAATGTTTGAAATTCAATTGAACAACTAGGATTTAGATGAGTTAGAAATAAGTACAATTTCCATTAATGTCACGAAGCCATCCCAATCAATCAAAGGGGCGCGACTATGTTAGTCGTGACTTGGCTGGGTGGTGTGACACACTACTCTCCTTTGGATACATCTGAAGACTCGAGGATCGTGACCTACCTCCATTTTTAATGGAACAAACTGGTGTACAGCAGACCAGGTCATGAATCGGTTAGCAGTTTTAGGGTCGTCTTCAAATCCACCGCACTTCCAAGAGCTACCCAACAACCTGGGATCGTGGTGGGTGGTAGAATATCTCTCGTCCTTCTCCACCAGGTACACAACAACAACTTGAGTGACAACCCAAACAAATAGGTTTTGGTGAGGTTCTAAATAGGAGAGATAACCCAAAGTGGTGACCAATCTTCCTTTAACTATGTTTGATTCGGCGATGCCTTTGAGCAGCCTAAAAAATCACCACTGGCGCATATGAGTTCAGATGATGGGGAGCTTCGTTCTGATCCACACAACCTGCAGATGCCACCTGGTTCAACGGAAGGATGCAGATGTTCCTACATTCTCTGAGAGGAAAGGCATGTGCAGAGAAAACCTTCATCTATGGAGTGGCAGTGACCTGAAACTTCCATTGAGGGGTCCTAACCTCTTCTCCTTTCATCTCTGGATACCACCCTTTAGGCGGCACTATTGTGTCAAAGAGAAGCAGAGCAACCTGATCAGGGAGATTCACGTCCCCTCTTTCTCCATCTGCATTCCCCCATACAGTAGGGAATGGAGCCAAACCTGATTTAAGCAGAGCTTCTCTGCCGCAACATCAGGCCATGGAGCAGCCATCACCAGAGAAGGTGAGCCTGGTTTAGCGCTCCGCCATCACTTACCACCAACCAAGGGTCAGGGCAAGTTCAGGTTGACATCCAGTATCTTCCCAGTACCTCAATCTCGCATTTTGGGTTGTGATATAGAAAACCCCAATCCCAAAAACATGTTCGCCGAGGATTTGCAGAGAAGGTGGCGGTAAGACCACAAATCTCCCAACACCTAGAAGGCTGGCTGGCAGCCATCTCACCCAGCACTGAAGGCGATGGCACTCCTGATAGGCAACCATGATAGAAAAAGTTGAAACTAAGGCCTTGCCTGGCGTCCTCCCTACGCGATGGAGCTCACGCTCACGGGGACAGAGACCGCCAGAGAGATGCGACTAAGAGAAGGGATCGCATACAGGTTCAGCATGTCCAATTCTACATAGTGACCAGTTTATTGCAAGTCAAGGAGAGGAAGTCGCACCCCTATTGAGTATACATTTGATGCATCTAGGCTTTGGATCCAACGGCCACAATAAATCATGAAAGGGAAATACCTCATCTAATTTACATATCTTAGAAATAAGATTAAAAATAGCTCATGTGTCAAAATAATTACCCAAAAATACCCCTAGACTCAGAAAAATATTCTATACATTATTAGATCCTTAGATTAGGCTTTTAAAGCACAACTATTGATGATATTTTATTTAGATGATAATGCTTCATTTAAATGGTACAATTAGAAAATGATTGAGATTAAATCTGATTGGCTTGTTTTATTCAATATATGTCGTTCTGTGCGATGTACATATCCTATAAATTCCACATGCACTTTAATATATATTTTAGATATGGTGGATGGGATCAACTAATAAAAAAATGGTTTTTCCTAGTGTACAGAAGTAAAACTTAGTATCCCTTTGCATGGATGTCTAAAATGTTACACAAGGATTGTTCCGTATGAAAAGATGCAATATTTAACACAAACACACAAAAATCTCTCTCTCTCTCTCTCTCTTTATATATATATATATAGATATGTACATATATATATATATATATATATTTATATATACATACATTTATATACATATATATATGTACATACATACATATATATATACATATACATACATACATATATATACATATATATACGAAATTCCGTATCTCGAACTCCTTATCATCCTATATCCTTCATGTCCCTACGTCCCTATGCACTCCTTTGCTCAAGTAGTCACAATTGACCCATCCAATAACTATAGGATGCGAGCCAATGAGGTATAATAGAAGAAATAAATATAAATTTAAAATTACATACATATATATATATGTATATGTATATGTATATGTATGTACATATATATATATAAATATATATACATATATATACATATATATATTTATATATATACATATATATTTATATTTATATATATATACATATACATATATATATGTATATACATATATATATACACATATACATATATATATATATATGTATATATACATATATATACATATATATATGTGTGTATATATGTATATATATTTTTTTTTGAAAACTATATATATATATATATATATATATATATATATATATGAGTGAAGTTGGAATATAGTCGAGTGTACCAGAGATGTTATACACCTCAATCATTTTCCATGATGATACCATTATTATGAAAATATAAACCATGTATCTTCTTAAATGTCTTAAGTGCATTCTATATAAAAAATTTGACCTCATTTGGATACTTATAGGTCATGCATCAAAGGAGAGAAAAACAGTGCATTTTAAATTAGTTATGTTCGTTGATTTTTCTATCCTTATATTAGTGAGTTACTCTCATCCATATGGGCTTAAATTTTATATGCGGCCTATTAATATTGTAACATTGAAAATAAATGGATTAGACTTTGTTAGAAATGTGATCTACATAGGCAAACAACTTTTGGATGTTCGGTGTAATCTGTACACTCAAGTGTGTTCTATCCAGACTCTCTCTCTACACACACACAAATATATATATATATATATATATATATATATATATATATATATATATATATATATATATATATATATATATATATATATATATATTACACATTTCCATCGTAATATGTTTTGTGGTTTCAATGTATGCATGTCTAGTCCAAAGACCGTTTTGTGTTTGATTAATATGGATGTTTATGGATCCTTTTTGGTTGTCAATGTATGGAGGCAACCATGAAGATCTAAGGAGCTTCAGTGGATATGTTGATCATAATCCAACACAAATGTAGGTTTATCAGTTGCCGATACATATTATGCTATGGACCTTAGGTGGATGGAAATCCGTTGTGGCTCCATGGGAGTATATTGGTATGGAAATAACTAATGTTTTACTGTTGTGGAGTGTATTTGTTGATATAATGTGTATATGAAACATATTATAAGTATGTTCTGTTTGGGTACGCATACCAATATAAACAAAACATCTCAAATAAAATATGACGTCTTTTATGCTCTTCAGTATACAACACACATGAAAATCTTGATTGACAAAAGTGGGGAAATGTTGAACTCTAGTGCACTATCTATCTCGAGAAAGTTTAAAAATAGATATGTGATTCTGCCAAAGCATGGTTCATATTCTAATTTGGCCTTTCAGTCAAACTTAACTAGGTACCTTAATAGGATTAAACACCTAGAGGCATACAAATGATTATTCCAAAGGGTTGTGCATCCATCCTATCAAGAGTTTCTTTAGATATAATTGGAAAATGTTGCCTTCCTAAAAAGTCAAGTTCTGAGCAATGAACCAAATTCAACTAAAGCTTTGATCAAATATGGATATTGTCTCACTATAAGATTTATTGATTGGTTTTCCAAATGAATAGTAAGGGCATTTAATTTGATACAAAATAGTGGGAGCAATATTTAATTCAAATTAATATAAATTAAAGTTTTTCAACTCATATATTAAATGTTTGCAAATACTTCTTGTATATCAAATGGCAACAAACAACCACAACAACTTTTACAAATTTACCCTAATAAAGAAAAACTACATGAGACCAATGACTTGTTTCAGATACTGAGAATTATTCTTATACACGGTCTTAAGCTCTATATATTGGATACATCAATATCAATTGAACCATCTCTGAATGCACCTCGGGAGGAAAGGGAAGCTCACAAGAAGAATTTTGATGACACCATGCAAATGAAGTGCCTTATATTATGCTCCATGGAATGACCTTCAAATTCAACATGAGAATATGGATGTTGTTGAGATTATAACTCATCTCAAGAACATGTAACAAGAACTAGCAAGGTAAGTAATGTATCATGTCTCGAAGGCATTATTTACAAGTTGACAAAAGGTGGTTTAGTTGGACCCCATGTACTCAAATTAATTGGGTATATGGAAATCCTAGATAGATTGGCATTTTTTTAGGGCCAAGAGTTGGCCAAAGATGTGATTCTAAAATAGTTTTAGGATTCCAATAAACAATTTTTCATGAACTACAACATGACATTTTTTGTTAAACTGGTGATAGAACTACTTGGTATGTTGATAATAGTTGCAGGGAAAATGAAAGACAAGGCCAAATCCATTCTGATGCTCAATAAAGGAAAAGGAAACTCCAAGGGAAAAGGCAAAGCCAAGAAAGGTTTCAAGACTGGACAACAAACTTCTACACATAAGACAAAAGCATGAGTGGGTAAGGGATGCAATTGTCACCATCATGAAATATTGGACATTGGAAAACAAATTGTCCACTCTTCCTAGAGGAACAAAAGAACGAGATGAAGGTGTATATGTTACAGAGATAAACTTGTCTACATATTCAACATGTGCATTAGATAGAAGATGTGGATCTAACATATGCTCAAATATCCAGAATCTGAAAAGTAGTAAACCCTTGATGGAAGGGGAGGTGGAACTACAAGGTTGCAAATGGATCAAGAGTTGCTTACACTATTGTAGGAACCTACCGGTTATCTACAGTCTGTGGGCTTGTAGTAGAGTTTGGGTACAACTATTATTTACCTTTCATAAATAGGAACATCATTTCTATTTCAAGTTTGCACAATAATGAATTTTAATTTCATATAAAAATAGTTGATGATCTATTTATAAAGATGATATCTTTTATGGTAGTGATAATATGTCTTGCGATCTTTATTTGTTAGATCTTCATACAAATTTATAAAACATAATTACAATGAAAATAAACTTGATAACTCAGAGAAGTTTATTTGTGGCATTGCCACCCGTACCACATAAATTAGAAACACATTTCTAGACTCCATAATGATGAATACATAGAATAAATTGATTTTTCATCAATCGAGACATGTGAATCTTGTTTATTGGGAAAGATGACAAAATCACCCTTTGGTGAAAATTGTTAAAGTGCAAGTAACTTATTAGGACTCAAACATAGTGATGTATGTGGACCTTTTAGCACACCTTTCATCACAAATGCCAGACGTGGGTATCAATAATTCATCAAATTTACTAATGACCTCAGTAGATTTGGCAATGTGTTTGTAATGAAATACAAGTTAGAATCCATTGAAAAGTTCATGGAATCCATTAATGAAGTAAAAAAATCAACTTGGTATCATAATTAAAGCACTTCAATCAGATCGGGTGGTGAATACTTACCCACGAGTTTGAGGCTGTAAAGACATAGTCTCTACTATTAAACATGATAAACAAATACATGAAATGTGTGGCAGTGGAAGAAATAAAACTTTACTTTATTCAAAATGTATAAAAAGTACATTATAAAAATTTCCCAAATGGGAGTACAACTTTATACAAGCATAGGATCTAGGTAGAGGAAGACTTAAACTAATACAATTTGTCTCCACAAACAACATAAAAACATTTATGCAACTAGTCCAAGATATCTAGATGTTCAAGATCTCCTTAGCCTTAGGCAGGTTCACCAAGCTTCCATGCACACTCTGATCCTAATCTGGGTGGTTGGGATCACCCAGCAAGAGATAGATAAAAATGTATGTGTCAAATAGAGAATAAGGAAAATTATAAACTGAAGCAGGAAATAATAAAGATTCACTATGCTAAGAGGGTCAAGAATATGTGGCAAGTAAAACAAATAAGAATTCTTTTTCGAAGTATATAAATCAAATATAGAACAAGCATGATTCATTATGACTAAGATAAACTAAGATAGGGTGAGGCGCCTACCAACCTCAACCAGGAGGAGAGGGGAAATAACATCCCAAACCTCAAAATATATGTAAAGTGGCAGGGGGACTAAAACCCCAGTGCCCTATGGGTGACTTGTACTCATGTACACTACATTAGTTAACTAGTCAAACTATCATTATCATGCTTACAATTTACATTGGCAGAGAAAGCAAATTGCAATAATTCAAGTGGATGATGGAGAATATTATCATAACTATGCCTCATTTGGGAAACTAGGTTTAGCATGATCAGAAGCCCAACTAAGGAATTAGAATGCACATACCTTATCATCATGACTATTCAATCTCATGGAGGATTCCACAGTGGTCCTCTTCAACCTAAAAATTTTTATATACACATCAGTCTACCAACTTATTCTATGAATTAAGATGTTTCTCTTGAAATATTTATCTTAGTGGTGGTATGCCCTTTTAGATTGCAATGATATTGCTATTAAGTCATCTAAAGTGTCCTTATCATCATTATTAGGGTTTCATAATCCATTAGATCATAATCATATAATTAAGCAGAGCTATTACCATAACAAGTTACCCAAAAAGCATAATAACATACAACAATAAACATGTATATGATTAGAATCTAGGTTCCATTTATAGTATAAACAATCATGTTATTTAGAGTAGTTTAATTGTCTTATTAAGTCAACCATACCCCTATTTCTACACTCCTTGAGAAACTTTTCCTTAAATACCTTCTTGTTCAAAATAGTTCAGACTATATACATATGCACATATAAGTGTGTGTAATATGATCATGTACATTCCCACATAATCATCATTAAGATATGGACTCATCAATTTAGGTTATAGTCTCTCTTTTATATGAATATGTTTGATTGAATTGACCTCACTATACATTATATAATGATTAAGTAACTTTTTACAAGTAGATAATACAATAGGCAAGATCACATATTTATACACTTCAATATGACAAGCTAACATGTATTTACTCTAGTGCTTATACAAGTGAGTTCAATACTTAAGAAAATGCCAATTAGTAAGAATTAGTCTAAGAGTTACATGCTATATGCATCAGGTCCTAGTTTTGTTTACAAATCATTTAGTAGTGTTAGAGGGATTACTGATGTGTTAATTACTGATAACCATATGCTCATACTATCAGTATTTATAGTTACGTGCTCTAGGTGAGACGATCATGTTCTCATTCCTTTGAGGTATTGCTTTTTAATTATCATTAACTTGCATAAAGGTACCATAGAAAGTGAATTCTTAATAGACTAAGAAACAAGATACACGAGGCTGACCTTTCAGGTGAACAAGACTTGCCCTATGAGGGCAATTCCTACAACCTAAGGGTAGACGTCGATTGCTGCTGACTTGAGAGGATATGCAGGTGGTCGGGCATAAGGAAGGAAAATGTAGTGGATTGTGGTGGTGTCGGCGGTGCCAGGTCTACTTAATGACAACTGCTAGAACCATCCGTGATTGATGGAGGCGATGGAGGCGGTGGTAAAGGAAAGTAGATCATGACCACTGGTGGTGTTTCCACTGTGCAGTTGCTTCCCAATGAGGAGGATGGTGGGGCGGTGGTGATGTCATTGTTAGTTCTTTAGCTTAGGCAGTGACGTTGAAGGAAACGTAGGCGGCAGTGCAAAGACATGGGAACCTATTTCACCATTAGCCGGAAGCTATTGGGTTGTCCATAGCCACCACAACAGGTGATGAAGACAACATGTCTTCTCATCCCATCCTGAACTCTACCGCTCACGGCAGGTGCAGGAGGCTGCTAATAGGAGATAGGAAGAAGGAGGAGCTAGGTTTTTTTGGAGGAAAGTAGAAGCTCGGTGAGGTAGAGAGGGTGGTGAAGATGGTGATGTTTTGGATGGTGCAAGACAGGGTCGATGACGGGTAAGGCTGGAGGTGGCACTGGAGAAGAAGGGCACCGCTAGGTTAGACGTTGACTGCAGGGATGATGGGTTTCATGGTGAATGTGGAGGTTTAGAGGATTGGTGTCGGCCACTGGAGTCGGTGGTGCTGGTTGCCAGGATTTTAGTTGCTACAGCACCATGGTTGGGGAGGTAGGGAACCTTGCATTGGTGGCTAATGATCACCATATCTAGTGGCACTAGCGGCGCTGAGATGCTAGGATTACTACCCTGTGTGCAGATAGTAAAGGAGGGTAGAAGAGAAGATAAGGTGAGGGAGGTCGAAAGGAAGAGGAAGAGAAAGAGAGGAGGGGAAGAGGAGATGTTGAGAATCATCAGCCATTACCACAACCGTAGGCCTCACGATGGAGAAGACCCACAGACATGTGGACATTGCAAGAGGAGGGTTAAGCGGAAAAGGCATATAAGTATAATTATTAACAAAGCAATAATGTAAGTGAAATTTTAGATCTTCAAATGATAAATTGAATGGTCAAAGGATGTCCAAAAGCCACCAAATTTGGACCATAGGTTCTAATTAGCATTTAGAACGATGCCATATAATTATATTTCATATTTATATCTAATAAGGCCCTTAATCTATATTTTCCATTAAAGCATGTGTTAATGTATTTAAAAGAGGTGAAATGATATGAACATCTTTTTAATTGAAATCCTTGAGTGAGATTCGAGATATTAATTACATATTAACTTTAAGAGAAATATCTCACTTTTATATTCTCTTTTTAAGTGTTATTTTTATATTTTAGGAGAGAGATAGTAAATAGGTTAATATACTTATTAATGAACTACATTACACTTTAGTATTCATTTCTTATCCAAAAAGCTCATTAACACTAAATTAACATTATCCACTCATCGCATAAAAAAAAATTATCCACTCATTATTTCCCATTAATGGAAATTTGCATAATTAGTCCTCAATTATCACATTAAGTGGGTTATTTGTGTAAACACCCCTTCATTATCATAAATGAGGGTAAATATTGATTTTACCATCCATAAAGCTCAAATTGCACTTGCACTAGTACAAGAATGGTCTGTAGCGTCAATTTTTTTAATCCTGTAACGTCACTTTATAACCGACGCCTAAGTGGCCATCGCTATAGAATTTTCTCTATAGCGTCAGTTTATTTGACCAAATAAAACCGACCATACAGAGTAAACACCGACACAAAAGGTTGTAAAAAATCTGACCCAGGCGAGAAAAAAGGAGCCTGTAAGGTCCGTTATTTGAAAAAAACCGACCCTGTAAACAGTCTCGGTCGAGAAAATTGTCGATCAAAAATATTTTCGGTTGACAATTTTCTCGACCGAGAGAGTTTACAGGGTCGGTTTTTTTGGAATAACCGACCCTAAAGATTGAATAAACATTTTAGTGTACCCCTCGGTCGAGAAAATTGTCGACCGAAAATATTTTGGTTACATTGAAAATGATTATTCAATCTTTAAGGTCGGTTTTTATAAATAACTGACCTTATAGAGGACCTTTAGAGTCGGTTTTGTACAAAAACCGACGCTAGAAGTTATATTTCAGTCGAAAATTTTCTCGACCGAGGAGTGTACACGGAATTCAATCTTTAGGGTCGATTATTTAAAAAAACCGACGCTAGAAGTTACGATTTTTTTTAAAATTTCTGCAGAATTTGAAATAGAACAGAAGAATAAGAAGATTCATATATTCTGGGAGAGGGGAGCATTGATTGCTCAACTGTCACCATTCAAAACCACACATTCATAAAAAAAATGATTCATAATCACATCATAATTTACAAAATCATAGAGTGCAAGTCTGAGATGATATTAAACAGATACAAAAGTAAATATGAAAGAGTACTTAAACCACATACATAAATGGAGCTGACATATTTAATCCAATGCTATATCGACTTCATTTAGAAAAGAATCTGACAACTCTTCTCGGAATTCATCCAAGTCCACATGTGTGTAAGGCTGAGTTGTAAAGATCTGTAACAGAAAATGCACATGCTAATCTTTTATAAAATGACTACGATCACTTGTAAATTTATGATGTTATTCTTTATTATCTGACTTATAGTCTGAATGTCATGTGATGCTTGTTTGACAATAGCTTGCATATATTTCATTACATAGTAGCCACAAGCCCAGTCATTATTTTGCATAGGACACTACAAATAACAAATTATATTTAATGTTAGTAAACTACTATAAACAGCAATTGAGATAAGACTATAAGAGTTGACATATTACAGTTGAAAATTAATACATATAAGAGTAAGCCGTTGTCAAAGTAGCTACCTTGACATTTTTCAAAGTCAATGTCTTTAATTTTGTGGGTATTTGTCCTCCAGCTTCACGAAAAGCCTTTATACCCCTATCAATTAAACGATAGTTGGTAAAATAGAAATTCTAAATAGAAATATCATATTGAAGCATTGACTAAATTTATGCTTAATCCATAGCTGGCACTTTCAGTTTGTGACTCCTTGTTGTTTTACCCATTGGGTCAAGATAATAAAGAGTCATCAATTTTGGGGCAATCACCACTAATTCCCAATGTCTAGCTCTGAGTAAGAATAAAACAAACATTAAAATAAATAATTTTATTCATTATTAAAATTATATTGAATAATAATACATACTGGACATTAAAAGGAATTAGGATAATTTCCTACCCCTCACTAGCAAAATATTTGAATGCATCAGAGAAGTACTCATTCACATCCTCAATATGTGTCTCCACTTGACTAGTGACCGAAGGAATTAAGAATCCAACATTCTTTATATCAAAGTTTGTGGCCTCGATATATAAATGGTTGTTAAACATTTGTAATTATTTTCATATGTAGAAATAAGCTAAAAATGTGCATTGGAATTTTCTATATATATTGATAGATCCTTACCTTATCCATACTTCTATTATCGAAGTATTCATCCAATCATACCAGAAGAACTCTATAATATCATCAAGAAAAATAAAATTCTCAAAGTCCCTCCCAACTGCATCTTCTGTTAAATTGACCAACATATGTGATCTCGAGCTTTGGTTGGCTAAGTATCGACACAAACATTTAGATTTGCTTCCCAATTCGTCGAATGTAGCTTCGGGAATGAAAGATGGCTTGGGCATAGGAGGACGACTAGTAGAAGTTTTACTTTTTGGTTTACAAACATGTTAATTAAATTACATACTTATATTACATGAGTTCATATATGCACTCAAATATGAAAAATATGGTAGAAATAAGGTATACCTTGTCATTGATAACCAAGTGTCTAGGCCAACCCACCATAGCACCCTCAGCTTCTTCAACTGTACTATATTTAGGATTAGGTATGGGTAGTGGTTTGTCCCCCATTCCGTCATACACAGGATGGATGGACACATGACAAATGTCATCAGTAATTTTTTGGCAATGCAATGTACCACCAAGGTTGTACACCTTGCCCATGCCACAACATTATATTCTGGAACCTCCACTGCAAGTTTACAGTTCATACCAACCTAGATTGAAATAATATAAGTCATATAAGAAACAGTAGAACAAATACATGTTACAACTATATATATTATCATATATTTATCATACTAATAACACAACATATAGAACAAAAACTTACTGCAGATTGTTGTGGTGGGTCATCGGGAGTGCTCCCATGACCTTCTACAACTGGAGCATGGGCTTGTACCTCATCACTTGAGAGACGCACAGTATGAATAGGTTGAGAAGGTTGAGTAGGCTGAAATGAAGACATTATCTCTTTTACTTTCTGCGCTACTAATGTTTCAACCTCCTCTTGTGTAAGACCTCCTGCACGACCTCTTTTAGATTGCGAAGGGCCAAAATAAGACTTGAATCCTATGACAACTCCTAATCCCCTAACACGGTCAGGATGCTCCTTCATACCAAGAGCAACTACTACTTCATCCATGTAGCCAGTTGGGATGAACTTTCCTTCCTTCCTTTGCTCGTGGAGATCAATCTATTCATAGTTAATAAAAATATTAAATCACAATATCAATTAGATATAAATAAATCTAAGTTTGTGGGAGTCACTCTTTACTTAGTTGGGATAAACCTACCATCTTTTGTGCCACCTCCTTAGTTGCAGGGTTGACAATTTCACCTGCTCGATTCTTTCTAGCATCAATCCATGTCAAGTGTTGGGGTGGTCGCTCAACTTGAGTTGTACTAGATTCTTCTCAAGAAGAGGATTGCTTCTCTTGTAGTTGGCGTGGGAAGGCATAACCATCGGGCCCCAAGCGATGGTCATGCACATTTTTAGCCCGTCTTTCCTTTTGAGCCTGGTCAATAGCCTAATCATTTAAAATGAGGTATTGCAATTTAGACTAGGCAAACATGTATAAAAAGATTCACCTCCTTACTTGTATAAAATTAAATATTCATACAATACATTACAATCTTTATTACCTGAAACTCTTCTGATCTCCTAGCTGCAACAAATCTTACCCACACCTCAGGATCTATAAAATTATATACATCTGTAGCTTTCTTCTTTTGTTTAGGATTATTTATAAACTCCCTTGCAAGATATGTCTTAAAACCCCTCCATCGTACACCACAACATTGTAGCACTCTTTTCTTGTGATCTTTTTCATTTAGATGAAAAACACCCTATACATACAAAAGAAGCAATTAATAATGTTGTTTTGAAAAGGAATTAATTCCAAGAAAACTAAATTAGAATCAATAGATAAAAAACATATTAAAATAATATCACTTCCACTCACAGATATATCTTTCCATATGAGGTCTTTTTGGGCATTAGGAACATCATGCCAATTTTCTATATCTATTGCCACCTTACTGCGCGCGGTCACCCCTACGTAATGCTTGAAAGCACTAGCATGTTCCCCAACAGGTGCTCCTATCATATCAAACTAGACTGGCAATTTATCCCCTTTAGCCCTGAGCTCCTGCAGCCTATGCATCAATGTAGGACCTCTACTTTTTGTAGCATCGCCACTACCATCCTCATGGTGCTCATGCTCATGGTCAGAATGTTCATCTTCACTCGCCATTTTAGAACCTGCAAGTATACATGATAAAAAAATAAGTGATAATAAAAGCACAAGTGTTAAGGTATACACGATATATGATGTATATTTAAAAGATTACTTGCTTGAATGATAATCAAATAAATAATTCAAAGAATACATGCCTTTAGTATTGGTTGAGTTGTTAGTCAAGTAAAATTCCTTCAGCATGGTCATGATGTTTATAATATTCATCGGTATTATCTTCAACATTTACACTTGGCAAACCAACTGAGAATGGACTGGAATCATCATACTTTTCGTAGTATTCTTCTTCATTTATAGGTTCTACAGTAAACTATCTTTTTCCATGAAGAACGACAGACCAATTTTTATTTTCCGGGTCATCAATGTAGAATACTTGTTTTGCTTGGTCTGCCATGATGAATGGCTCATCATTCTCACCAATCTTTTCAAAATTCACCAATTTGAAACCCAACTCATCCACTAAAACTCCTTTGTTGTTGTCAACCCAATTACACCTAAAGATAGGAACTCTAAAATTTGTATAGTCCAATTCCAATATGTCCTCATTGACGCCGTAATATGACATCTCATCTTCGCGTGGTCTTTTATCTTTGGCACTAGCAAAATACAATGAACAAGCTTGAACAATGAACCCACTAGAAGTGGTTGCCTCTAGTGAATCAAATGAAGTTGTATGCATAAAATGGTCATTGGTGAATCATGAGTGTTTTGTCCATTGGCAGTGCAATAAAGATATGTTGCAACAACAATCGAGCTATTGCACGAGTTAAGGAACCCAAATAACATTAGTCTTCCATGCATATACTACAACTCTACTATTTCATACAATAGATCATACATCATGGAGATGCAAAGATTTGCAATGTATCAACTGAAGCAATGTTTATGACCCTATGAAAAAACCACTATCACAGTAGAACCATGATGGTCATGTTAGATCACTTGGACTTCTATCTGTGAGTTATTTTATCTAGTATATATCAAATACTATTGGTAGTATTCATTGAGATACAATCGTATGATGATTGTAATGGCACACTTTGTAATTGATTTGAATATTAATAAATGCAATTCCAAATTTTATATTTTTTTCAATATTAGATAATTTATTAAATATAATAATGTCCTAAGAATTAAGGATTCAATGACATGTGATTTCGGGTTGAGGACCTAAACATGAGATCATGTGTATGCTAAGAATATCCATTCTTGTCTAGATCCCTAGTTGGATATTGTTGTCGAAACTCAGACAACAATAGTATATTAAAATTAGTGTGTGTGTTGACCAATGACTACATCTCATTATTCATGATATTATACATCATAAAACACATAGGTATTTGTTATGAACAAGTGTACGACAGACCCACCTTGAGTATGATACATGGAACTTATATATGGTAGTTAGAATTTTATCTCTTAGTGACCATGGCAGTTTTGGTCCTTAGACTTGATGGTACTACAATGATCACATGTTGTTTGGTATACTTTAATACTACTCAACGAGACCTTAATAAGGGTTTCCATACATGTAGTGTTTGGGTGCACTATGACATATGTGGATTATTATGAGTGACGTAGATGGAATTTTTCCCTCCTATTGGAGTGATATTACTGACCACTGGATTAGTGATACTATAAGTGCATGTCCATGCTCATGTTAGTCAAAGTATGATGTTAAACTCATATGTATCTTAAATAGTCTATTCTATATCAAGGAATAAAGACTGAACATTTATGGATGAAGTTTTCATGCCTCAAATTCAATATAGATATCAAAGACAAAGGGTTATAAGATCATCATAACACTGTTCTCAGTACTAGGTTGATGTTGTTCTCCAACTTCTCTAATTATTTGAGTCTAAATGAAGTATTTGAGATACTAATAATCATTTTTTAAACGATATATCATTATAATTATCACTATCAATGTAATTTAAATCCTATATAAAAGAGGAGCCTAATAATGAACACATGATTAATAAGTTACTAAAAGATTTAGGTAATCAATTGAATCATTAATAGTCTGAAAGGATAAACAAGTTGATCGATTGGAGTTTCTAGTTGATTGATTGGTCAATATCCAACCAACCAGTTGACTAGCTAGCTTGTTCAATGATTGGATAGACTAGCCAATGAATCAACCGGGTGGTTGAGTCTCCATACTAGACTGGAACAATGGATTGGTCTAGAACTTTCTAGTTGGTCGACTGGATGATCTAGTCAGTTGACTAGCAATCATGGGTGGGCAGCAATAAATCAGCTCACCCAAGCATGTTGATTGATTGGACTAAGCCATTTGGCCAACTGGATGTCTGAGTGTGGGTTGTTGAAAAGTGGTCATTGCCTTTTCATTTCCCATGGTTTATTAGAAACCATGCTTCCCTACTTTCCTTCAAATAGGGGTATGCCATCCATTTTTGTCGATTGAAAGGCTTATGCTTCCAAATCGACTCTTGGAGGGCTATGTGAAGTTCTTGATCATCCATCTAGACAATGCAGAGACTTGGACGTATTTCTAGCCACATTGGGAGATTGTCATTGAAGCATTCTTATCCTACACTACAGAAATGGCTTATAAAGCCACTTTTCAAGGTGTCGGTTTTATACAAAAACTGACACCTAAAGTCTACAGTGTCGGCGGATAACATAAACTGACATCCAATCTACGAAGGTCGACCAGACACGGGTACTGCTTTTATTAAGTGTCGGATAATTAATAAACAACTGACACCTAAACTCAACCGCCAAACCCAAAATTCCAGCGAAAAAATTGGCTCCAAAATTTTACATATGGCGTCGGTCATAACTAAATAACCGACGACTAAAGCGAACCGGAATAGTTGTCGGTTGTCTTTTACTTAAAAACCGACGACTATAATGTAGTATAGGTGTCAGTTTTTGGTAAAGAACCGACACTGTAGGTTTAGTTGTCGGTTAATTTAAATAACAAAATAACCGACACTATTGTCAACTTAATAGCTGACCAGTCCGACCGATTCTTCCCCTTATCCTGTTTCATTCCCGATTTCCCTAGCTCCGGCGATTTCCAGTGCTCCGTTCTCCGCTGCCGTGCTCCTGCTGTCGTGCTCCTGCTCACCGGCGGCCGTGCTCCTACTGTCGTGCTCCTACTCACCGGCTCACCGGCGGTCGTGCTCACCGGAGGCCGTGCTCCTACTGTCGTGCTCCTGCTCACCGACGGCCGTCCGTCCCCTAGCTACTGCTACGTCCACCGCTGCTCCTCCAGCTCCATGCTGCTTCGTTCTTCTTCCTTCTTCTTTCTCCGGTAGGCCCTCCGTTCTTCTTCTTCCTTCTCCTGCTCTTCTTCTTCCTTCTCCCTCTCCTTACCAATAGCAACCACGGCCGTGTGGGCTGGCACGGCCATGGCTGTGTTGGCCGACCACACGGTCGTGCTACCCAGCACGGCCGTGTGGTTGGCCAACACAGCCACGGCCGTGCCAGCCCACACGACCGTGGTTGCTGTTGGTAAGGAGGGAGAAGGAAGAACAACAATATATATATATACTAAAATGAAATCAATTATGAGTTTGTGATTAAATCAATTATATGATGAAATCCCTATTGCATGATGAAACCCTAACATCTGGCCGAGTTGCATGATGAAACCCTAACATCTGGCCGAGTTGCATGATGAAACCCTAACATCTACATGAATCCCTGTTGCATAATGAAACCCTAACATCTACATACTCTATATGATACCTAAAATTGTGATGAAACCCTAACATCAATTGTGATGAAAGTTGGATTGTAGGTATTGGAATGACAATATACATGTATTGGGACTGTTATTGAACACCTAATCTGACTTAGGATATTTTGTTTGATTTAAACATGATTGGGCATTATTGCATGTTTGAAACTATTGAATTCTTGATTTATTATATAATAATGCTCTAATTGTGAGTAATGCAATGTAAGTAAGCAAATACATGTAGTGGATATGTACTCATTAGCCTAGAACCCCGTCCAAGATTTACTCATTAGGAGTAAATCTTGGATAGTCCCCAGTTTGGGACTGTTCTTGAACACCTAATCTCACTTAGGATGTAAGCGTATAATGTGTATTGGGCTTTCAAGAAAATTTCGGCAGCATTTCCCCGTTTGTTCTCTAAGTACATATGTACTTGGAGAACAGTGGGGAAATGCTGCCGAAATTTTCTCGAAAACCCAATACACATTATACACTTAGTAGTGAGATTAGGTGTTCAAGAATGGGATAGGTGGTACACATTTATTATATATAAGAATGACATCACATGTATTTGTTGGCCTAAAGTTTTGAATGTGAATGTGAAATTTTACAATGTGAGCTTTAGAATTCGAATTACTTTACAATGTGAACTTTACAATTTGAATTACTTTACAATGTGAGCTTTACAATTTGAATTACTTTACAATGTGAGCTTTACAATTTGAATTACTTTACAATGTGAGCTTTACACTTTGAATTACTACTTTACAATGTGAACTTTACAATTTGAATGTGAATTTGCAGATGGCTGACCATTCTCCTGATGATCGTGCTGATGACTACCGTGAGGGTGAGGACATCAATGCGCCACCTCACAATGTAAGTTTTAAAAATATATCATATATTTATATCTATATGTCCATTTATAGTTATATCTTGTAAATGTGAATTATTTTGTCAAATTTTAGGTTGATGATGCACAGGTACCATCTGAAGCACTTGAGGCACTTGATCAACAACACCAAAAAGTTGACAAGAGAAGGGGCATCACTATGATGAAGAAGTTAATTGTGCAAAAGGGCAATGGACCCAAACTTGTTGTGGATTTCGATAATGCAGGAAATGCATGTGGTGTGAATCGCAATTCATTTATTTCATATCTTGGGTTTGTTACTCGTAGCCATTGCGGTTGTCGCTTAGATTCTTGGCATAAAGTTTCTAAGGAGAAGAAAGATTTAATATGGAGGGATTTATGTGTGAGTTATTATTAATTTGCAATTCTATTTTGTAGATTACTAAATTTTTGGATACTAGTTAATAGCAATTCTATTTTGCAGAGTATATTTGAATTGGATTAAAAGCTGCATCATAAATGTGTGATGCAACGTTGTGGGAGAGTCCTAAGGAACTATAGGACAAATCTCACCAGAGAATACATAAAAGAAGCCGACAAGAGGAAGAATACAGCCACTGAATAGTGGAACTTCCTGGACAAAGAAGAATGGGACGCGTTTGTCGCTTCAAGACAAACTGATGAATTCAAGGTATTAGGCATCAGTCTCAATCTCATTAATTAATATATGTTGTATTCACTTATTCAAGATTAACATTTAGTGTTACTAACCAAATCATTAATTTGCATACTAACTAGGCCCTCAGTGAGGCACAAAGATCAAGGCGTGCACTGAATGTGCATGACCACATAATGGGTCCAAAGGGGTATGCAGGCGTTCGCCAAAGACTACAGGCTGAGGCTACTGCTGCTCAGTCTGCTGCTACTCAGGAGTCCTCTACCATAGGTAGCACACCTCGGCCTCGCCATGATGTCTGGATAGCTGGGAAGCAAAATAAGAAGGGAGAAATAACTAAGGCCGCAACTGCTGAGGCGGATGAAAAAATGGTAAAATACAACTCTTACAGCAATCATTCAAATATTGATTATTTGTGTTGTTTACTTAAGTACAAATTTTTGTTTTGGCGATTAGCGGGAGCTGCACGAGCTGAGGAAACAAGGAAAGTTCATCCCTGAGGGAACAAAGGATGAATTGACAGTTGCTCTGGGTAACCCAGAGCATCCTAGACGTGTAAGGGATGCAGGTGCTGGTGTGGGCATCAAATCTTTTTTTGGGTCATCCCAGCACAAACATGTCCCAAAAGCGGGACTTTCACAAGAAGAGGTAACATATTCTTTCTTTATAATGTTACTGTAAAAGAGAATTCAAAAATTAGAATTTGACGTTTCTTTTATCCATGTATAGGTGGATAAGCTATTTCACAGGAAACTCGAACAAGCAATGAAAAAGTGGCAGGCATCTCAGACTGCCACTTACCAGACAATACCTACTGCAGACTCTACTCCTACTGCAGAGGTTGGGAGTAATCCTGTAGAACCACCACCTAGCACATCCACTGTAAGTATTTTTATGACATAGTAACTAGGTTTTTAATTCAAGATGATATGTACATATGAAATTGTAGTTGTTTCAAAAAAAGATGATATATATATATGTATATAACATTCTTTACACAAAAATTTGTAGGGGTTGAAGTCAAGCCGTCTAAAAAGTAAAGAATATGTCATGGCAGAGGCATCGGCTTACCCATCCCTACCAGGGGAAACGTGTCACGAGTCTCCAGTACCAGCTGCTTGGATTTGGGTGAGCCTGATACATATATTCCCCCAGTGGATGGATCTTCCACTGCCATATGCCCACCCAGATTGTGAAACGCTTGGTGAGGCAGTAGGCTGAGTGATATTGTGGCTAAAAGTGGATGTCTTCTTTACTGATAAGGTATGGTAAATTTACATTACGTTCAATTGTTAGTGTGTGTATATGCTGGCAGTTGATCTGAGATTATATATATATACAGGTTAAAAAGAAGACACCCACAGCATCTAGGCCTCCACTTCCACCTCTTGCATTACCTAGTTGGGTTCCACATGACCTACCTGTCCCGTTAGGTCCTAACTGTAGGGGTATGGCAGTATGGTTAGGGGAACATGATATAAACTCCCCTATAACTATTTCTTCTGATTCAGATTCTACAGGTCAGTCATACGAAACAAAACTATTTATACAAGATATATTGGAGTTGTTTCGATATGATTGGCTAAATACATCTGTGATAGAGCTATGGATAAGGTGAGATATTCTTTATACATCCATATACCTTGCATATGATCTGGTGATCTGGTTTCTTATTTATTAATGCATGCATAATTAATACATATTTTGCAGCTTCTGAGACAACATATGTGCAGATTTTGGATTCGAACATGTAGGGTTTTTTATTCCATCCTTGATTAGTCTAGTAGCTAAAGACCCTACATCAGTTCAACAATACTGCTGTGAGGCTTTTTCAAATTTTGTTGTAAAAAAGAAGACGATGATAATGGCTCCATTCAATGTAGAGTAAGTTTACTTTGCTTATTATAATTTGGACTTAAGAAAATTACATTTTATTGTGGATTTTGAGTTATTAATTTTTAACTTTTTTTCCTCTAGGGGTAGGCATTGGGAGTTATTGGTTATTGCCCCTGAGACGTTCACTATGTATTATCTAGATCCTAAGGGGGGTAAATTGAATACAAGATTTGGACACATAATGAAAATGGCAATATTTCGGTGAGAAATATTTCATTTTTCATATCTGTTAACATATGTTATTACATTACTATTTAATTGCAATGTTCTGTATTACATTAACATGTAGGGGTTTTGAGGAGTACAAAAAGGCTGGAGGAAAGGTCCCCACGAAAAAGAACCAGCCAATAATTTGGAAGAACGTGAAAGTAAGTTCCCGACTGCAATATATGTATATATTATTTATGTGAACAATGCTTAATTAGTTGTATTTTTTAATATTTTGTATGTTTGAATTTATAGTGTGCTACACAAGACAACGGATGGGCATGTGGATACTATGTCATGCGATATATGCACATGATTATCAAACATGTCATACTGGATATCGAATGTATTGCTCAGGTATTATATAGTCTCATTAGATAATATGATCGAAATATATCAATCTTATTTATAGCTCATTAATTATATATATACATCATTCTCTTTACAGGTGTTTAAAGCTGACCCCATTACAGGAAAGGACTTACCAAATGTTAATGCTCCCTATACGATGGGAGAATTAAATGAAGTAAGAGAAGAATGGGCAACAGCCATATAATTAGTGGGGGCTTTAAAATATAATTGGGATCCTGATAGCGAATAATGACTAAACAATGATACTTTGTAAATGAATTTCTGAATTATAATATATGTGTGAATTTTTCTACATGTCTGGATGTTTCTACATGTGTCTGAGTGAAAATGAATGAAAGTGTTGGTTGCTATATGAATGTTTCTACATGTGTGAATGTGAATGAATGGAACTATAGATTGCTAGCATGTGTGAATGTTTATAAATGTGTGAAAATAAAATGGAACTGCAGGTTGCATTGCTAAATGCATGTGCTACTTTTTTATTGTTAATTTTGTAGGTTTGCGGCCTGTTGTCGGCAGATATCAATGGATGTCGTAAAACCTGCAGTTCATAACTGAACTGAACAGGTTTCTCATCCTACGACCAGCCACAGCAGGTCTGCAGACTGACAGAAAGAAAAAAAACCAATAGGCGTCGGTTATTTGTAAATAACCGACACATAATGCTATAGTGTCAATTTTCCTACAATAAACCGACGTCTATTTCCTTAACACCACGACTGTGCTGGACAGCACGGCCGTGGGGCGAAGATATATGGTGTCGGTTTTTTACTTATAACCGGCACTGATAGTGCCCAAGATGGCGCCCTTTCTGTGGCGCGAAGGGTTTGGGCGTCGGTTTTTAACTAATAACCGACGCCTATAGTCCCATGATGGCGCGTTTTCGGTGGTGCGTGAAGAGTTTGGGTGTCAGTTTCTTATCTAATAACCGACGCCTATAGTCCCCTGATGGCGCGCTTTCAGTGGCCGCGAAGAGTTTGGGCGTGGGTTTTGGAACCGACGCCTAATGGGTGGACTTTTAGTGTCGCCCACATAGGTGTCGCTTAGAAACCGACACTAAAGACTTTAAATAACCGACACTAAAGGTAGGTTCTGTAGTAGTGCTATATTCTTGTGAGCTCTATTGTCAGAACTACTTATTGACAAAAGTATAATCTCTCAAACATTCCTTCACTATATACTATTGTTTACAAAATCTACTTGTGGATATGTGGAGATAAATTATTTTGTTTCTATTGCGTTTGTGACACTCTACAAATTCTTACAAAAAAGAGCAAAGGTACAAGGATATGAAATATAGTCACCAATATTTATTGGGAGATAACATGAAGAATAATATTGATCTTGTAATGAGGAATCATATAACAACCCTAAACGTTCATCCTTGAAATAAATATAATTGAAAATCCTTAGCCACAAATTTTGTTATGATTAACCATGTGGAACTCATAACTTGGGCTAATTTGTCCTGAAGATATTAAATTGACTAAGTTGAGCCTCATTTAGTGTATGATTCAACATTTTTTAGATTTATGAGACAACATCAGTACACACTCGTGTGACTCATGTACATGATGATTTAACACCAGTTCATTTCTTAATTAGTTAATGCACGTAACATAGCCTTAAAATATTCAATAATGACTATTGAAGGTTGCACACCCATACATTTGAAATATGACCTCACTAATTTTATATGAGTATTTAATTAGACATTGGTGCTTCATTATTTTTTTAATGTAACTCCCTTCTAGTAATTATTGATACATTTGTTCCAATGAGTAACTAACATTTTAAATCACATGATTCCTTATTTCAACATATAAAACGATTAAATGTTTAAATTCATCATGTTGGTTTTAGAAAATTGTGAATGCTTAATATAAATTTGATAAATCCAAATATACCAATTTATATTAGAGTGAAAAAATTAATATCATGTATATTGATCTAGATTTGACCTACCTAATTGCATAATGTTGTCCATGAATATGAATATGCCCATCACATCTATGTCAATTTTTCACATGATGTTAGTGATGTCAAAATTCATTTTGGACCGTCAAATCTTGATCAAATGCACCAAACCTCTTTTCCATCCCCCATTTTCCTCAAAACAAGACACAATAACTACAATAACCTTCGACAATCCCTCTCTAACTCTATCATCCTTAGATCCCCTCATTCTCACCACCATCAACTTTTGGAGGGTGTTCTATGCACTAAGAACCCTTACTCAAGCTTTAAAACCCATCCTAGAAGAATGACCAACCTCTTTTCCCCTATCGACGCAAACTCACCAACTATGACCCTAGACATTGCAAAGACGACATACAAAATGAGAATATTCTTTAGACCCCTAGGAATCTTGTTTGGGATTCAATTAATTCTAAGGCATTCTAGCACATCATGAAAAACTATGTATTCTCTGGAAAAGATGGCAACCTCACTTTAGAAACACTATCAACCTCAATAAAATTACTTTCACAATAAGCTTCCTAGTACTCCACTAATGCTTTCCCATACACCCATTGTTTGTGCATTTTAGGTATGAGCTCTACCCTTCCAAATACAATTCACTAGTGAATCTTGATCTCTAATAAGAACTTTTGTCTATGGTTGGACCATTACATTACTTCCCTTGGAGTAAAAATCCTACCACAAAGCTAGATTCACTCTCATTTCTGACCGCCTTTCAATATAGTAGTAATCCCAACTTGAGTTTTGGCCTCATGTATTTTTGACTAGTGAGAGGTTCTATGAGCCCCACATGAATTACACTAGAGTTTTTTCCACTATTTCACTTATCTTGAGAGTGCAAGTGTTATAGAATGCATATTTGGGTCTCATTCACCCCTACATAGCCTCCAGGTTTCATTAACTCACTAATCATGGTGGAGGGTAATTCTGCTATCTCCGGATACCTCACAACCATGTTTGGGCTTAGCAAGTTCAATGATGATAGGTAGGATTTCATCTTTTCAGTTGTGACACAAAGAAACAAGGTTTGATTTAAAGATCCCAACCAATGTGTCATCGAGTTCTTCTATATTCATAGAAAGCAACCATATTGTAGCCTTGTAATGATTTTACCCTAGTCAACCTGATTCGTGTATCAATCATGAATGGGAATTTGATATTCTGAATGACTTGTTTTATTGTTGTGCTTTGGGTTGAAATGAGCCTAAGTCATGAGACAGGTTTCCAATGGGCCACCTATGAAAGAATGCACTAGCCTTCATTTGGTCTTAGTTATACACTTGGATTTTTTTCATTTCACAATTGTCTTAAACTTTGTAAATTCATATATTGCACAGTGATATGTGAACCCACTTTGAAATTACATGTATTATGATGATCATGTTAATTTTTGAAGTTCTCGAAGTTCAATATCTATTCTATTTGATGTTAATTAAGTGATTCTTCAAAGTTCATGAGAGATTTTTCACCACAAGATATTTGGAGCAATGAGCACTTTGGTGTAATTCATATGAAGAAATAATCTTAGTTCACTCAAAAATTTCAAGTAATAATATCATGTTAATTATATAGATATTTTACTTCAAGTTTTGTGAAGTTTATAGATGTTATTTTCATCATAACTACTGATGTATGGGTTTTCAATTGTTTTCATAAGCATATTTTCCTTGATTTTATGTGTTGATTTGTCATTTATTTGATTAATTATGCATGAAATGCTATCAGTGGCATGTTCTATCTAAATGCATCAAATTATATGATTTTTACTATTTAAAATTGTTTAATATTCATCCTTAATACATATCCACGCTCTTGTGTAATTTCAGGTGCAATTGAGCTTCATAGACTCGGTACTACCGACGCCTAAAGTCAGGGGTGTTGACTTCATGTCAGTACTGGACCAAAAGACTCAACCAGACTCAATACTACTAACACGCAAAGTCGGTGGTACTGAAACCATGTCAGTAAAGTGCAAGAAAGAATCGAGAAAACTCAATACTACTAAGTCCACTGACTCGGTACTACTGAGATGGCATCAAGGAAGCAATGCTCAAGTGACCTAAAGACTTGGTGCTATCAAGGCATATCGATAGTACCGACATTGTGATGAATTGCACCTACCCTATAAACTCGATACTATCGAATTCCTGGTCGGTACTACTGAGTCTTCCTGATTAGGCAATCTAAAGATAGCACTCTAATGTAATGGATGGCATTATTTTGTACCTTAAGGGATTCCTATGACTTTAGGGGAGTTTGGCCAGACCTAAGGAAGCAACCATTTTCTGTTGCATGAAACTGGAGAGAGAGGAGAGAAGAGCAAGGAACTAAAGGCTTCACTTGGGATGATCCAAGAACCTATGGAGGGTGAATCTACAGCCAAAAGACATCATATTGCATGCACGATGTAGGGGATCATCCATATCAGCCATTCTCCATGGGTTACTTAAGTTTTTCTAATGTTTCCCACGCTTTTCTCTTTGTCTACCATGTATTTTTCAATGAAAATCTTGCAGGGCTAAACCCCTTGATTCCTTAGGATCTGGGAGTAGCTCGGATATGCATTGTAATTGATTTCCATGTATTAATATCATCCCTATCCCTATTTTTCGAATAAAAATATATGAAATTCTCAAGTTATGTTTATGCTTTATCACCATAGATAGATTATCAGACCCTAATAATTTCAGGAGAGAGGTTAAGGGTTTCAAAAGCATAGATTTACCCATTTATTTCACCCCTTGGGAAAGGTGGATAATAAACGAGAGGAGAAACCCAAAGATTAATTGTACAGCACCTAACTAATCAACCAACTACTATGAAAACGGGATTGGCATTAGAATAGGTAGTGAACGACGCTACAAGTGTGGGTAGTTATTACTATAGGCTCTTTATCTAGGGATAGGGGTAATAGATATTAGTGTGTGGAGTTAATTGCAATGTTATTTGTGGTGTAACGAATGTCCTGAGGAATTCCCTTCAATATGAGTAACTTAATCCTTAAGCTTGTTTCAATTCTGTATTTGTTTTTGTTCAATAAAACCAATTAAATTTTTAT
Organism: Alisma plantago-aquatica; assembly: GCA_963693085.1. Taxonomy (NCBI): domain Eukaryota; kingdom Viridiplantae; phylum Streptophyta; class Magnoliopsida; order Alismatales; family Alismataceae; genus Alisma; species Alisma plantago-aquatica. The sequence goes on from OY856409.1 coordinate 1,454,801,416, forward strand.
TGGCCTAGTTGAATAGATCACAATTATTAGTAGTATTATGGAGAATTTTTCCATATGTTCGACTCAGGCCTCAAAAGGCATGTATTACTTTGATATGTTCACTTGCGTATAATGCAAGGTAAACATGTGTCAAGTTTTTGGTGTCGTTGCCCAAAAAAAGACAACATCTGGCACTACGAGTGTTGTGGTCAGCCACTCTAGGATAACCCTTTTTATTTTTAGATATATTTCACTCAAAGTTGAATCCTAACATCATTATTGTTTCTGGCTCGACTATCATGTTCTGACAATTATTTTGCTACTTTTAGGTACTAATGTGTGGTGCATACTCGAGCCCACGATTATAGAGAGTCGTCTTCACTAGGTTTTAGGCAAGCAGACTTCCTTCACAGAGAAAGGGAATTTGTAAGATCTATATATAGATTCAACTAAACTCCACCACTGACACCTCTTCCCGAAGGACCTGAAACACCAGAGGAAGTTGAGCTAATAGAAATGGGTGATGTAGCAGAAGAGTAGACGATCTGGGATATGATCAAAGCCTCTTCCTCAAAAACTAAAAAATGACCAATCAAAAGACAAGCCATCAATGTGAGTAGCTATAAGATGGAACTAGGATTGATCTTGAAACGACCGTCTCAAAAAAACAGGATTAACTAATGCGGAAGCAAATTATTTGCAGCGGATTACTGAAAATCACTGAAAATTTAAAACTTTTTGCAATGAGATCCATTCATAGGAAAACTCTTTAACCATGAACCAAAGTATTCCAAATTCATCCTGGTTCACAAGTACACAACCTGTACCATTCCTTTTCAAGGATTACAACATTGACTGCCCTGTTAACAAATATACACAGGCAGTATTAAAAACTTTGAGGCACTAAGCCAAAACTCCGATTGATACATTTAAAACTCCGAGGACTTGATAGTACAGAGACGACACATAAGACTACTACCTATATGACTAGACAGACAATATTTCCACCTGAGATCTTATTGATGTCCCTGCAGTTGCTGCTGCTCTTTCCCTGTTCTAGGGTTTCTGCTCTGCCTTCCATGCATACCTAAAAATGTTTCCTACGGGGGTGAGACAATTGAAAATTGGCCCAGTGAGAGATATAACTCTCCGCCAAAAACATTGTTATTGCAGTTTATCAAATTAAAACTGAGTAGGGGTTACTTTTACATTATCAGGCAGAATTATTCATCATAGAACAGAATAAGATAATCTCCATTCTCAAGGAGGTCATTGCATCTACCCATGGTAGATAAGTAATTCATCTGTCTACTTTGCAGAGAATATAAAGAAACATAATTAACATTTATCTACTAAGGAATGCACAAAGAAATGCAACATCAGCCAATGAATCTCCATATTCAATCCTTAAGCAAACATGTTATACAGCTGATTACATTTTACAATCACACTTATGCTCTGAGGAGATGAGATATACCGCTCATACTCTAACCGACCATTACGAAATCGCCTCGGTACCATACATAGGTCATCAAAAGAGATGGATTCTTATGACCTCATCTATCTCGGTCAGTATGAGACCACATGCAGGACATCTCGTGTCTCTGCTAACTAGCTAGCCAGGGTATTCTGGCACCTTCTCTATAGAGTTACAGCGTCAACTGCACTCTCATCGCCAATCGAGAGATTTCTTGTTTATCTCCTCGATCCGACATTAAGTATAATTGGGAGACTCATGATACATCCATCCCGACATATTCATGAATGCTTGAGAGGTTTCTTGTTTACCTTCCAACAATCTCTTCAAGAGGACGTAAGGATATTTTCGCCCATTTACCCCCACATATTCAAAATATGTGCTCCGGGTTTTGCCGCGGGCACCCGTTTCACCATCACTTATTCCTGACGATGATGGATCTATGGTCAGAACACTACATGAATAGATTTCACTTGATTTATTAAGTACATTCTCATATTCTTTTAGCATCAGCCAAGTTCTCAAACATAACTTATTACAACAATGCTATAAAGAGACATGTACTACTTTTATCAGATATTTATCAGTCTTTCAAAGACCCTGGGAACTCAGTCCCTCATTTCAATACTGGGAATTATCATCCCTTCACTTTCTCATCACCATAATCATATGGTTCTGGGTATTCAAACCCTTAACTCATCATTGAGCATTATTATACCTTTTTCAGGTAACTATCACCTTCAGGTCATCTGACCAAGGCATTCATGATACTTGTTACACAAGCATCACACCTGGCTCACAAGGCCATGAAATATCTTGTCACCTCTCACTGGGTAACAACTTACTCATGTGACTCATAAAAGTCCATGCATATTGCTTCTTTTACTAAGCAACAACAACATTAAGGCACATAATGCCAATCAACATTTATTATATAAATGTCACAGCTCACACTAGCTATATACATCATCCCATAATATATGTATGGTTATTAGGCATGATAACAGTCATACAAGATATTCAACACATCATATGATGTGATAGCAACACCATTATTCCTCTACCAGGAATTAGGGTTTACTATCAAATAGGGCTTTTCATTCCCTTTACCCAAATTAGGGTTAGGGTTCCCCATTTCTCATTAATAAAGAGTTCATGATCTCATTATCTGTCCAACCCTTAATACATTATTCCATACCTATGGGGAATTCAAGGATATCATATTTGATTATTCTAGAACATTACTTTCATCATATAGCATTAATGATCATCAATTCAAGGTATGAGTTCATTTCTCATCCTTATCATGGTATGATTATATCATACACATCATTTGGGCTTAACCCCATTCTCAAGGTACATTAATTAACACTCATCAAGGTGTAACGACTCATTACATTTCATTGTAATAGTTTCATAACACACTTCATATGTTTCTTACCCAATTATATTGGATTTGAAGTACAACAAGGCATATAAACCCTGAAATGCTGAATGTGATAACTATCATATCTTGATGTATCACTTTCTCATCATTTCAAACTCTGTTGAGTTATCCATCTTATCTTGTATTAAGGTATTTACCTCTTAATACATCCCATCACTAATCTCTTACCTTTAGCATATAATGCAAAGGCCACACATTAGAATTGTACAGCTATCTCACATGATATGGACTTATCTTAGTTTAAGGCATGACTTTATTATAAAGTTGCTTATAAATAATCACAATGATACACCCTCAACTAGGGTTTCTCATCACATATCTTATGTATCCTTCATCCAATTATATTGGACTTATAATCATATCAATGTATACGATCATATGAGGTCACTTTCAAATCACCTCTAAATCAAGCATAGAGCACCACGGCCGTGAAACCAAGAACGGCCGTGCGAAGGGAAGCCACCACGGCCGTGCTACCTTGCACGGTCGTGCAAAGTGAAGCTACCACGGTCGTGCTACAGAAGTTCCCCTCATGAATCATATTCAAGTATGAATTCTATTCTTTCATTAGGGATTAGGGTTTCACATACCATCTCCCTTCTTTAGAATAGGGATTACATATAGCATCACCCTTCATTAGGGTTTCATATCACGTTTCCCATATTCAAGGTTTGCTAATCATTCCCAATTAGGGTTTCTCATGAAATCACCCTCAATTAGGGTTTCACATGGATACACCCTCAACTAGGGTTTCACATGGATACACCCTCAGTTAGGGTTTCACATGGATACACCCTCAACTAGGGTTTCACATGGATACACCCTCAACTAGGGTTTCATAAGGATACACCCTCAACTAGGGTTTGAGTTCAATAACCCTGTCAATTAGGGTTTATGTTCATGTTTAGGGTTTCATGATCTCTTTACTTAAGGATCATAACTCTTAACCACCACATGAATCATATTCATGTATGAATTCATTCTATCAACTTCTCAACTTGAATAGGTCATATCACCCTTTAGTTGAGTACATACAACTATGATTAACATAGTGTATCAAGTCATTAACCCTATAAGCAATTAGGAATTCATCCCTTAATTGGCACTAATCCCTTAGGTACTATTCAGGTTTCAACCTTTGTACCTTCTTTGATTATCATTACTAATCAACATTGGATCAATGGATCATTCATCATCTTGATTCTCAAGAGATTCAATCACATTGGACCTCCATTACATAGGGTATCCAATTGAATTAGGGTTTCAATGTTGATTCCGTCAATCATTGAATTCATGGAACCAGTCATCAATTGGACCTACCCTCATACTTCAATTGAGTTTAATAGTTCAACCTTCAACTGACTTGACTCTCAATTGACCCTCAATTGATCATCAATTAGGGTTTGATTCAATTGAATTAGGGTTTGGAATCGATGATTCAACAACACTAATCAATGTAAGACTAGTTGCTTTGAAACCATTGAACCATCATCCATATTAGGTATGACCTGACCCCAAACGGTCTTGAGGTCGTTTGGATGACCTCCAAACGGTCTTGAGACCGTTTTCCCATCATATCACTCAAAACCAAGCCATCCAAGTAGGGTTTGGAGTGTTGAAGTGCTCACCAATTCAGCAATTTATTGCAGATCAACTTGGTACCTTTAGGCCTTCAAACACCTAATCATACTCAACCCTAGACCTACAAACGGTCTTGGGTGACCACCAAACGGTCTTGAGACCGTTTGGACGAGCTCCAAACGGTCTTGAGACCGTTTGGTTCATCCAACCTTTGGACTTTAGTGAAAAATCATCATGGATTGGTCTATCGAGTTGATCAACAAATCAGCATGGAGTTGCAGTATGATTTGGTACCTTTGGACCTTCAATTGGTCAACTATACTTGACCCCAGACCTCCAAACGGTCTTGAGGTGATCCCCAAACGGTCTTGAACCAGTTTGGATGATCCCCAAACGGTCTTGAACCCGTTTGGGCTAATCAACCCAAAATCTCAACTTAACTCATTGGAATTTCAGCACTGTTTTCAATTAGGGTTTGCCTAATTGAATAGCCTTCAACTCACGATTCCTTTGGAGTTAACCCCTAAAATTTGGAGAGTCATTAACCAACATAATTATGAACAGTAATCCCAAACGGTCAACACTTGGTCAACTCACTCAAACGGTCTTGAACCCGTTTGCCCAAGCAGGTCAAGTTAATCAGGTTGAAAATCAGCACTTAATCCAATTAGGTTTTCCTAATTGATTAGCCTTCAACCTATGATTTCTTTTGCTTTAACCCCTCAAATTTGGAGAGTCATTATCCTACATAATTAGGAACGAGATTCCCAAACGGTCAACGCTTGGTCAACTCCTTCAAATGGGTTTGAACCCGTTTTCCACCAAACGGTTTGCAACCCGTTTGGTCACCAAACGGTTTTGGTGAAACCGTTTGGTCCCAACTTTTGAGATCGTTTGCTCCCAAGATATTTGGTGAGGTGCTTGCTTATGATGATGTCATCATCATCTTCCTTCGTGCACCCAATAACAGCAACCGTTCTTGATGGAATTTGTAGCAAAGAAACAAAAGTGTATAAAATTGAAGAAATCAATCAACAAAGCATAGAGAATTGATGCAATAGCAATGTTTAAGGGTTTGAGTTATAAAACCCGCCTCCAATTGAGCTACAAATCTCCAAGATCACGCCATTAATGGTGGATGAAGCTCTTGCAACTCCCCCTTGGCTCGTCCTCAAGCTTTTGATTGTAAAAGTTGGCTAGGGTTGAAGAGGAGATCGAAATAAGAAGGAATCCATAATTTATTTTTGATTTCCACCATGAAATCATGGATAACGAAGGTTAAGGGCTTACCCACAGGTTGGGGACGTGCTCCCTGCTCCTCCCTAGCTCCTTGGTCGGTTTTTCAAGCAAGGGGAAGAAGAAAATCCGAAAAAGGCCTTGGTTTGGGCTTGGAAATGGCACTTTTATAAGGAAATTGATGAGAGTAAAAATGCTTTATAAAAATCCAATTAATCGCAATAAAGTGGCCGCCTCTGCCCCCTCAACTATCTTGGGTATGAGGCACCTCCTTGCCTTTAATTCTCCTTCATTATCCTCAATTTAAAGAAAAGCAAATTAAGCACCTTAATGCATATAATATAATATCCCACATGTGAGTGGATATTACTTTTCTTTATAAAAAGGTGAGTGGAATTTCACCTACTTAAGATATTTTCGTTCCTTATCTTGTTCAAGAAACGTCCATCCTTATTCAAAATCAACCCAAAACATTTTGGTTGAAATCCCTTCAATTATTTTTATTCATTTTTTGCCCTAAATCGAATTAGGGTTTCAATTAGGCATTATTCTTGATTATTTTAATGTCAAGATTCTCTCTCCTACAACTTAATTCAAATGAGGAGTCCCTCTCATTTTCTTTGCTCTAAATGATGCTAAGAAACATTAGGGACCTTGTTGAAGTGGTAATTTGCATATCGAACCCTAGATTTTGGGTAAATAAACTAGGTTTTAATGCACTAAGATTGCTTTACAAGCTTAATCTTGGTGTCCAAGCTTGTGGAAACCATACCACTACATCATATTCATTATTATGATGTCTCAACATCAGAGGAACATCTTATCATGCAACATTTGCAATTTAACCCCTCAACTTGGGTAATTTGCACTTTAGTCCAAAATAAGCAAACATTACTTCAACATTGTTCAAACAGGACCAAAATTGAAACATAGGTTCCTTTTGAGCCTTAATTACTTTTCACAAGATGAGATTAAGCATATAATCATCTTTCTTAATCAAAACTCCTAGGGTTAAAGCATAACCCAGGTCAGGGATGTTACAAATTACAAACCCCTAACAAGGATATCGTCCCCGAAATCCCAGATAAAGGGAACAGATATCATTCATTCATCATATCATCATGTCTCTTCATAACACCTCATTGTTATGTAGACATCATAGAACTTTGATCAGCACAAAGTTCCTTCACACCATATTCTCATAGAGTCAAATGAGAACTTATCTTAAAGACATATTTAGTTGTTATGTTTATGCAAAGCATAAACCCCTAACATATGATGTTCATATCATTTTATATAATCAGACTGATTTCATAGTTGACCATTCCAGGTAGCCAATCTAAACCATCTGATAATTCTCAGATACCAGAATCTCTTACCTTGGTATCAGTCGCATGTGTTGAAAACACATTATATTCTCATCTTTCTGTTATCATATTTACAACTTTATAGAACAGGGATCACCTCCCTTGTTCTCTTTCTCATCATATGAGGGTCATACTTTTACTTCCTCATATACACATACTGATCTGAATTCCTATTAGATCCTTCTTTCTTGTTCTTAAGATATGATACATTTATTCATATCATATTTCCAATTTCATGATACTCTTTAGATTGTATCAGAATGATTGCTTGATCAGGGCAATCAAAAAGATATCAATCTAAGAGTTTCCATACTCACTTTATCATCAATAGTTGTACACCTGATCAGGGTTTACAAGTACTGAGATCAAGTATTATGCACTTACATGCTATCATATTCCTTTCTTTTCATATTACCATAACATAAGATTTAACATCCCTGGATTTTATCCAGGCGTCTCTTCTATACCTCTTCCTCTTTCATGGAGGTAAGATCAATATAGAGCATTTAAAAGAATACTAAACAGAATTCAAATTCTAGTTCTCATCATTTCATCCCTATATAGCAACCAATGGGGAAAACAATATCAACAATTCTCCTTTTTATAACAAAAAGGGTTTAGTGTACTCAACATGTACACATTTATAACATACCTTGTACTCATATCATGGTCTTACTAGTCTTATTACTGAAGCAAAAACTAATCCATAGAATCTTACAGGTGAAAGGTTAAGACCTTTGCACTTACTTAGTGGCTACTTCCCTGGTACACTAGGCATTTATTGCACTATTAGTACCAAAAACTTGGCTTTTTAAAACCATTAGGCAAATGTCTCTAGAATTATAGAGACCATTCCCTACTTCTCAGCTTATTGCCCCTTCTTGGGCACTACCATCACATATTTATTATCTGTCTGAACTCATAGCAGAGTCCACTTTCTTGCTATAATTTAATCTTTTCCATATTTTCCCTTGTTCCAACATGACTAAGTCATTCAGGAACTCATTTAAAGCTCAAGCTTTCTGTATTAAGGACTGATAACCTAGGTTGTAAGCCTAGCATCCAGTCCACTCATATGCATTACTGTTGCCCTAATCTTCCCAACAAGAGCATGATCATAGGATTCTCTATCCTGATCAGGTCTTAATGGGGATTCTCAGGCACTCATTCTATTCTTGCATGATCCCTTACACCTCTTCTTGGTGCAACAACATTGCCCTAAGCAATGTGTTCATTGTGCTCTCCAGTCATTTTAAACTTTACCCTTTCTCTGCACAAGCAGAAATCATTATAGGGTATACTGGAGGACACTAACACAGACTCAACAACTTAGTCCTATGTCTCTGTAGACTCAACGAACCTAGAGCTCTGATACCACTAATTGAAACGACCGTCTCGCAAAAACAGGATTAACTAATGCGCAAGCGAATTATTTGCAGCGGATTACTGAAAATCACTGAAAATTTAAACTTTTTGCAAAGAGATCCATTCATATGAAAACTCTTTAACCATGAACCAAAGTATTCCAAATTCATCCTGGTTCACAAGTACACAACTTGTACCATTCCTTTTCAAGGATTACAACATTGACTGCCCTGTTAACAAATATACACAGGCAGTATTAAAAACTTCGAGGCACTAAGCCAAAACTCAGATTGATACATTTAAAACTCCGAGGACTTGAGAGTACAGAGATGACACATAAGACAACTATCTATATGACTAGACAGACAATATTTCCACCTGAGATCTTATTGATGTCCCTGCTGTTGCTGCTGCTCTTTCCCTGTTCTAGGGTTTCTGCTCTGCCTTCCATGCATACCTAAAAATGTTTCCCACGGGGGTGAGACAATTGAAAATTGCCCCAATGAGAGATATAACTCTCCGCCAAAAACATTTTTATTGCAGTTTATCAAATTAAAACTGAGTAAGGGTTACTTTTACATTATCAGGATGAATTATTCATCATAGAACAGAATAAGATAATCTCCATTCTCAAGGAGGTCATTGCATCTACCCATGGTAGATAAGTAATTCATCTGTCTACTTTGCAGAGAATATAAAGAAACATAATTAACATTTATCTACTAAGGAATGCACAAAGAAATGCAACATCAGCCAATTAATCTCCGTATTCAATCCTTAAGAAAACATGCTATACAGCTGATTACATTTTACAATCACACTTATGCTCTGAGGAGATGAGATATACCGCTCATACTCCAACCGACCATTACGAAATCGCTTCGGTACCATACATAGGTCATCAAAAGAGTCGGATTCTTATGACCTCATCTGTCTCGGTCAGTATGAGACCACATGCAGGACATCTCGTGTCTCTGCTAACTAGCTAGCCAGGGTATTCTGGCACCTTCTCTACAGAGTTACAGCGTCAACTGCACTCTCATCGCCAATCGAGAGATTTCTTGTTTATCTCCTCGATCCGACATTAAGTATAATTGGGAGATTCATGATACATCCATCCCGACATATTCATGAATGATTGAGAGGTTTCTTGTTTACCTTCCAACAATCTCTTCAAGAGGACGTAAGGATATTTTCACCCATTTACCCCCACATATTCAAAATATGTGCTCCGGGTTTTGCCGTGGGCACCCGTTTCACCATCACCTATTCCTGATGATGATGGATCTATGGTCAGAGCACTACATGAATAGATTTCACTTGATTTATTAAGTACATTCTCATATTCTTTTAGCATCAGCCAAGTTCTCAAACATAACTTATTACAACAATGCTACAAAGAGACATGTACTACTTTTATCAGATATTTATCAGTCTTTCAAAGACCCTGCGGAACTCAGTCCCTCATTTCAATATTGGGAATTATCATCCCTTCACTTTCTCATCACCATAATCATATGGTTCTGGGTATTCAAACCCTTAACTCATCATTGAGCATTATTATACCTCTTTCAGGTAACTATCACCTTCAGGTCATCTGACCAAGGCATTCATGATACTTGTTACACAAGCATCACACCTGGCTCACAAGGCCATGAAATATCTTGTCACCTCTCACTGGGTAACAACTTACTCATGTGACTCATAAAAGTCCATGCATATTGCTTCTTTTACTAAGCAACAACAACATTAAGGCACATAATTCCAATCAACATTTATTATATAAATGTCACAGCTCACACTAGCTATATACATCATCTCATAATATCTGTATGGTTATTAGGCATGATAATATTCATACAAGATATTCAACACATCATATGATGTGATAGCAACACCATTATTCCTCTACCAGGAATTAGGGTTTACTATCAAATAGGGCTTTTCATTCCCTTTACCCAAATTAGGGTTAGGGTTCCTCATTTCTCATTAATAAAGAGTTCATGATCTCATTATCTGTCCAACCCTTAATACATTATTCCATACCTCTAGGGAATTCAAGGATATCATATTTGATTATTCTAGAACATTACTTTCATCATATAGCATTAATGATCATCAATTCAAGGTATGAGTTCATTTCTCATCCTTATCATGGTATGATTATATCATACACATCATTTGGGCTTAACCCCATTCTCAAGGTACATTAATTAACACTCATCAAGGTGTAACGACTCATTACATTTAATTGTAATAGTTTCATAACACACTTCATATGTTTCTTACCCAATTATATTGGATTTGAAGTACATCAAGGCATATAAACCCTGAAATGTTGAATGTGATAACTATCATATCTTGATGTATCACTTTCTCATCATTTCAAACTCTGTTGAGTTATCCATCTTATCTTATATTAAGGTATTTACCTCTTAATACATCCCATCACTAATCTCTTACCTTTAGCATATAATGCAAAGGCCACACATTAGAATTGTACAGCTATCTCACATGATATGGACTTATCTTAGTTGAAGGCATGACTTTATTATAAAGTTGCTTATAAATAATCACAATGATACACCCTCAACTAGGGTTTCTCATCACATATCTTATGTATCCTTCATCCAATTATATTGGACTTATAATCATATCAAGGTATACGATCATATGAGGTCACTTTCAAATCACCTCTAAATCAAGCATAGAGCACCACGGCCGTGAAACCAAGAACGGCCGCACGAAGGGAAGCCACCACGGCCGTGCTACCTTGCACGGTCGTGCAAAGTGAAGCTACCACGGTCGTGCTACAGAAGTTCCCCTCATGAATCATATTCAAGTATGAATTATATTCTTTCATTAGGGATTAGGGTTTCACATACCATCTCCCTTCTATATAATAGGGATTACATATAGCATCACCCTTCATTAGGGTTTCATATCACGTTTCCCATATTCAAGGTTTGCTAATCATTCCCAATTAGGGTTTCTCATGAAATCACCCTCAATTAGGGTTTCACATGGATACACCCTCAACTAGGGTTTCTCATGGATACACCCTCAGTTAGGGTTTCACATGGATACACCCTCAACTAGGGTTTTACATGGATACACCCTTAACTAGGGTTTCATAAGGATACACCCTCAACTAGGGTTTGAGTTCAATAACCCTGTCAATTAGGGTATGTTCATGTTTAGGGTTTCATGATCTCTTTACTTAAGGATCATAACTCTTAACCACCACATGAATCATATTCATGTATGAATTCATTCTATCAACTTCTCAACTTGAATAGGTCATATCACCCTTTAGTTGAGTACATACAACTATGATTAACATAGTGTATCAAGTCATTGACCCTATAAGCAATTAGGAATTCATCCCTTAATTGGCACTAATCCCTTAGGTACTATTCGGGTTTCAACCTTTGTACATTATTTGATTATCATTACTAATCAACATTGGATGAATGGATCATTCATCATCTTGATTCTCAAGAGATTCAATCACATTGGACCTTCATTACATAGGGTATCCAATTGAATTAGGGTTTCAATGTTGATTCCTTCAATCATTGAATTCATGGAACCAGTCATCAATCGGACCTACCCTCATACTTCAATTGAGTTTAATAGTTCAACCTTCAACTGATTTGACTCTCAATTGACCCTCAATTGATCATCAATTAGGGTTTGATTCAATTGAATTAGGGTTTGGAATCGATGATTCAACAACACTAATCAATGTAAGACTAGTTGCTTTGAAACCATTGAACCATCATCCAAATTGGGTATGACCTGACCCCAAACGGTCTTGAGGTCGTTTGGATGACCTCCAAACGGTCTTGAGACCGTTTGCCCATCATATCACTCAAAACCAAGCCATCCAAGTAGGGTTTGGAGTATTGAAGTGCTTACCGATTCAGCAATTTATTGCAGATCAACTTGGTACCTTTAGGCCTTCAAAAACCTAATCATACTCAACCCTAGACCTCCAAACGGTCTTGGGTGACCACCAAACGGTCTTGAGACCGTTTGGATGAGCTCCAAACGGTCTTGAGACCGTTTGGTTCATCCAACCTTTGGACTTTAGTGAAAAATCATCATGGATTGGTCTATCGAGTTGATCAACAAATCAGCATGGAGTTGCAGTATGATTTGGTACCTTTGGACCTTCAATTGGTCAACTATACTTGACCTCAGACCTCCAAACGGTCTTGGGGTGATCCCCAAACGGTCTTGAACCCGTTTGGATGATCCCCAAACGGTCTTGAACCCGTTTGGGCTAATCAACCCAAAATCTCAACTTAACTCATTGGAATTTCAGCACTGTTTTCAATTAGGGTTTGCCTAATTGAATAGCCTTCAACTCACGATTCCTTTGGAGTTAACCCCTCAAATTCGTAGAGTCATAAAACAACATAATTATGAACAGTAATACCAAATGTTTAACACTTGGTCAACTCACTCAAACGGTCTTGAACCCATTTGCCCAAGCAGGTCAAGTTAATCAGGTTGAAAATCAGCACTTAATCCAATTAGGTTTTCCTAATTGATTAGCCTTAAACCTATGATTCCTTTTGAGTTAACCCCTCAAATTTGTAGAGTCATTATCCTACATAATTAGGAACGAGATTCCCAAACGGTCAACGCTTGGTCAACTCCTTCAAACGGGTTTGAACCCGTTTTCCACCAAACGGTTTGCAACCCGTTTGGTCACCAAACGGTTTTGGTGAAACCATTTGGTCCCAACTTTTGAGATCGTTTGCTCCCAAGATATTTGGTGAGGTGCTTTCTTATGATGATGTCATAATCATCTTCCTTCGTGCACCCAAGAACATCAACCGTTCTTGATGGAATTTGCAGCATAGAAACAAAAGTGTATAAAATTGAAGAAATCAATCAACAAAGCATAGAGAATTGATGCAATAGCAATGTTTAAGGGTTTGAGTTATAAAACCCGCCTCCAATTGAGCTACAAAGCTCCAAGATCACTCCATTAATGGTGGATGAAGCTCTTGCAACTCCCCCTAGGCTCGTCCTCAAGCTTTTGATTGTAAAAGTTGGCTAGGGTTGAAGAGGAGATCGAAATAAGAAGGAATCCATAATTTATTTTCGATTTCCACCATGAAATCATGGAGAACGAAGGTCAAGGGCTTACCCACAGGTTGGGGACGTGCTCCCTGCTCCTCCCTAGCTCCTTGGTCGGTTTTTCAAGCAAGGGGAAGAAGAAAATCCGAAAAAGGCCTTGGTTTGGGCTTGGAAATGGCACTTTTATAAGGAAATTGATGAGAGAGAAAATGCTTTATAAAAATCCAATTAATCCCAATAAAGTGGCCGCCTCTTCCCCCTCAACTATCTTGGGTACGAGGCACCTTCCTTGCCTTTAATTCTCCTTCATTATCCTCAATTTAAATAAAAGCAAATTAAGCACCTTAATGCATATAATATAATATCCCACATGTGAGTGGATATTACTTTTCTTTATAAAAAGGTGAGTGGAATTTCACCTACTTAAGATATTTTCGTTCCTTATCTTGTTAAAGGAACGTCCATCCTTATTCAAAATCAACCCAAAACATTTTGGTTGAAATCCCTTCAATTATTTTTATTCATTTTTTGCCCTAAATCGAATTAGGGTTTCAATTAGGCATTATTCTTGATTATTTTAATGTCAAGATTCTCTCTCCTACAACTTAATTCAAATGAGGAGTCCCTCTCATTTTCTTTGCTCTAAATGATGCTAAGAAACATTAGGAACCTTTTTGAAGTGGTAATTTTCATATTGAACCCTAGATTTTGGGTAAATAAACTAGGTTTTAATTTACAAGGATTGCTTTACAAGCTTAATCTTGATGTCCAAGCTTGCGGAAACCATACCACTACATCATATTCATTCTTATGATGTATCAACATCAGAGGAACATCTTATCATGCAACATTTGCAATTTAACCCCTCAACTTGGGTAATTTGCACTTTAGTCCAAAATAAGCAAACATTACTTCAACATTGTTCAAACAGGACCAAAATTGAAACATAGGTTCCTTTTGAGCCTTAATTACTTTTCACAAGATGAGATTAAGCATATAATCATCTTTCTTAATAAAAACACCTAGGGTTAAAGCATAACCCAGGTCAGGGATGTTACAAATTATAAACCCCTAACAAGGATTTCGTCCCCGAAATCCCAGATAAAGGGAACATATATCATTCATTCATCATATCATCATGTCTCTTCATAACACCTCATTGTTATGTAGACATCATAGAACTTTGATCAGCACAAAGTTCCTTCACACCATATTCTCATAGAGTCAAATGAGAACTTATCTTAAAGACATATTTAGTTGTTATGTTTATGCAAAGCATAAACCCCTAACATATGATGTTCATATCATTTTATATAATCAGACTGATTTCATAGTTGAACATTCCAGGTAGCCAATATAAACCATCTGATAATTCTCAGATACCAGAATCTCTTACCTTGGTATCAGTCGCAAGTGTTGAAAACACATTATATTCTCATCTTTCTGTTATCATATTTACAACTTTATAGAACAGGGATCACCTCCCTTGTTCTCTTTCTCATCATATGAGGGTCATAATTTTACTTCCTCATATACACATACTGATCTGAATTCCTATCAGATCCTTCTTTCTTGTTCTTAAGATATGATACATTTATCCATATCATATTTCCAATTTCATGATACTCTTTAGATTATATCAGAATGATTGCTTGATCAGGGCAATCAAAAAGATATCAATCTAAGAGTTTCCATACTCACTTTATCATCAATAGTTGTACACCTGATCAGGGTTTACAAGTAATGAGATCAAGTAGTATGCACTTACATGCTATCATATTCCTTTCTTTTCATATTACCATAACATAAGATTTAACATCCCTGGATTTTATCCAGGCATCTCTTCTATACCTCTTCCTCTTTCATGGAGGTAAGATCAATATAGAGCATTTAAAAGAATACTAAACAGAATTCAAATTCTAGTTCTCATCATTTCATCCCTATATAGCAACCAATGGGGAAAACAATATCAACAATTCTCCTTTTTATAACAAAAAGGGTTTAGTGTACTCAACATGTACACATTTATAACATACCTTGTACTCATATCATGGTCTTACTAGTCTTATTACTGAAGCAAAAACTAATCCATAGAATCTTACAGGTGAAAGGTTAAGACCTTTGCACTTACTTAGTGGCTACTTCCCTGGTACACTAGGCATTTATTGCACTATTAGTACCAAAAACTTGGCTTTTTAAAACCATTAGGCAAATGTCTCTAGAATTATAGAGACCATTCCCTACTTCTCAGCTTATTGCCCCTTCTTGGGCACTACCATCACATATTTATTATCTGTCTGAACTCATAGCAGAGTCCACTTTCTTGCTATAAGTTAATCTTTTCCATATTTTCCCTTGTTCCAACATGACTAAGTCATTTAGGAACTCATTTAAAGCTCAAGCTTTCTGTATTAAGGACTGATAACCTAGGTTGTAAGCCTAGCATCCAGTCCACTCATATGCATTACTGTTGCCCTAATCTTCCCAACAAGAGCATGATCATAGGATTCTCTATCCTGATCAGGTCTTAATGGGGATTCTCAGGCACTCATTCTATTCTTGCATGATCCCTTGCACCTCTTCTTGGTGCAACAACATTGCCCTAAGCAATGTGTTCATTGTGCTCTCCAGTCATTTTAACTTTACCCTTTCTCTGCACAAGCAGAAATCATTATAGGGTATACTGGAGGACACTAACACAGACTCAACAACTTAGTCCTATGTCTCTGTAGACTCAACGAACCTAGAGCTCTGATACCACTAATTGAAATGACCGTCTCGCAAAAACAGGATTAACTAATGCGGAAGCGAATTATTTGCAGCGGATTACTGAAAATCACTGAAAATTTAAAACTTTTTGCAAAGAGATCCATTCATAGGAAAACTCTTTAACCATGAACCAAAGTATTCCAAATTCATCCTGGTTCACAAGTACACAACCTGTACCATTCCTTTTCAAGGATTACAACATTGACTGCCCTGTTAACAAATATACACAAGCAGTATTAAAAACTTCGAGGCACTAAGCCAAAACTCAGATTGATACATTTAAAACTCCGAGGACTTGAGAGTACAGAGACGACACATAAGACTACTATCTATATGACTAGACAGACAATATTTCCACCTGAGATCTTATTGATGTCCCTGCTGTTGCTGCTGCTCTTTCCCTGTTCTAGGGTTTCTGCTCTGCCTTCCATGCATACCTAAAAATGTTTCCCACGAGGGTGAGACAATTGAAAATTGCCCCAACGAGAGATATAACTCTCCGCCAAAAACATTGTTATTGCAGTTTATCAAATTAAAACTGAGTAGGGGTTACTTTTACATTATCAGGAAGAATTATTCATCATAGAACAGAATAAGATAATCTCCATTCTCAAGGAGGTCATTGCATCTACCCATGGTAGATAAGTAATTCATCTGTCTACTTTGTAGAGAATATAAAGAAACGTAATTAACATTTATCTACTAAGGAATGCACAAAGAAATGCAACATCAGCCAATGAATCTCCGTATTCAATCCGTAAGCAAACATGTTATACGGCTGATTACATTTTACAATCACACTTATGCTCTAAGGAGATGAGATATACCGCTCATACTCCAACCGACCATTACGAAATTGCCTCGGTACCATACATAGGGCATCAAAAGAGTCAGATTCTTATGACCTCATCTGTCTCGGTCAGTACGAGACCACATGCAGGACATCTCGTGTCTCTGCTAACTAGCTAGCCAGGGTATTCTGGCACCTTCTCTACAGAGTTACAGCGTCAACTGCACTCTCATCGCCAATCGAGAGATTTCTTGTTTATCTCCTCGATCCGACATTAAGTATAATTGGGAGATTCATGATACATCCATCCCGACATATTCATGAATGATTGAGAGGTTTCTTGTTTACCTTCCAACAATCTCTTCAAGAGGACGTAAGGATATTTTCACCCATTTACCCCCACAAATTCAAAATATGTGCTCCGGGTTTTACCGCGGGCATCCGTTTCACCATCACCTATTCCTGATGATGATGGATCTATGGTCAGAGCACTACATGAATAGATTTAACTTGATTTATTAAGTACATTCTCATTTTCTTTTAGCATCAGCCAAGTTCTCAAACATAACTTATTACAACAATGTTATAAAGAGACATGTACTACTTTTATCAGATATTTATCAGTCTTTCAAAGACCCAGGGAACTCAGACCTTCATTTCAATACTGGGAATTATCATCCCTTCACTTTCTCATCACCATAATCATATGGTTCTGGGTATTCAAACCCTTAACTCGTCATTGAGCATTATTATACCTTTTTCAGGTAACTATCACCTTCAGGTCATCTGACCAAGGCATTCATGGTACTTGTTACACAAGCATCACACCTGGCTCACAAGGCCATGAAATATCTTGTCACCTCTCACTGGGTAACAACTTACTCATGTGACTCATAAAAGTCCATGCATATTGCTTCTTTTACTAAGCAACAACAACATTAAGGCACATAATGCCAATCAACATTTATTATATAAATGTCACAGCTCACACTAGCTATATACATCATCTCATAATATCTGTATGGTTATTAGGCATGATAACAGTCATACAAGATATTCAACACATCATATGATGTGATAGCAACACCATTATTCCTATACCAGGAATTAGGGTTTACTATCAAATAGGGCTTTTCATTCCCTTTACCCAAATTAGGGTTAGGGTTCCCCATTTCTCATTAATAAAGAGTTCATGATCTCATTATCTGCCCAACCCTTAATACATTATTCCATACCTCTGGGGAATTCAAGGATATCATATTTGATTATTCTAGAACATTACTTTCATCATATAGCATTAATGATCATCAATTCAAGGTATGAGTTCATTTCTCATCCTTATCATGGTATGATTATATCATACACATCATTTGGGCTTAACCCCATTCTCAAGGTACATTAATTAACACTCATCAAGGTGTAACGACTCATTACATTTCATTGTAATAGTTTCATAACACACTTCATATGTTTCTTACCCAATTATATTGGATTTGAAGTACATCAAGGCATATAAACCCTGAAATGCTGAATGTGATAACTATCATATCTTGATGTATCACTTTCTCATCATTTCAAACTATGTTGAGTTATCCATCTTATCTTGTATTAAGGTATTTACCTCTTAATACATCCCATCACTAATCTCTTACCTTTAGCATATAATGCAAAGGCCACACATTAGAATTGTAAAGCTATCTCACATGATATGGACTTATCTTAGTTTAAGGAATGACTTTATTATAAAGTTGCTTATAAATAATCACAATGATACACCCTCAACTAGGGTTTCTCATCACATATCTTATGTATCCTTCATCGAATTATATTGGACTTATAATCATATCAAGGTATACGATCATATGAGGTCACTTTCAAATCACCTCTAAATCAAGCATAGAGCACCACGGCCGTGAAACCAAGAACGGCCGTGCGAAGGGAAGCCACCACGGCCGTGCTACCTTGCACGGTCGTGCAAAGTGAAGCTACCACGGTCGTGCTACAGAAGTTCCCCTCATGAATCATATTCAAGTATGAATTCTATTCTTTCATTAGGGATTAGTGTTTCACATACCATCTCCCTTCTTTAGAATAGGGATTACATATAGCATCACCCTTCATTAGGGTTTCATATCACGTTTCCCATATTTAAGGTTTGCTAATCATTCCCAATTAGGGTTTCTCATGAAATCACCCTCAATTAGGGTTTCACATGGATACACCCTCAACTAGGGTTTCACATGGATACACCCTCAGTTAGGGTTTCACATGGATACACCCTCAACTAGGGTTTCACATGGATACACCCTCAACTAGGGTTTCATAAGGATACACCCTCAACTAGGGTTTGAGTTCAATAACCCTGTCAATTAGGGTTTATGTTCATGTTTAGGGTTTCATGATCTCTTTACTTAAGGATCATAACTCTTAACCGCCACATGAATCATATTCATGTATGAATTCATTCTATCAACTTCTCAACTTGAATAGGTCATTTCACCCTTTAGTTGAGTACATACAACTATGATTAACATAGTGTATCAAGTCATTGACCCTATAAGCAATTAGGAATTCATCCCTTAATTGGCACTAATCCCTTAGGTACTATTTGGGTTTCAACCTTTGTACCTTCTTTGATTATCATTACTAATCAACATTGGATCAATGGATCATTCATCATCTTGATTCTCAAGAGATTCAATCACATTGGACCTCCATTACATAGGGTATCCAATTGAATTAGGGTTTCAATGTTGATTCCTTCAATCATTGAATTCATGGAACCAGTCATCAATTGGACCTACCCTCATACTTCAATTGAGTTTAATAGTTCAACCTTCAACTGATTTGACTCTCAATTGACCCTCAATTGATCATCAATTAGGGTTTGATTCAATTGAATTAGGGTTTGGAATCGATGATTCAACAACACTAATCAATGTAAGACTAGTTGCTTTGAAACCATTGAACCATCATCCAAATTGGGTATGACCTGACCCCAAACGGTCTTGAGGTCGTTTGGATGACCTCCAAACGGTCTTGAGACCGTTTGCCCATCATATCACTCAAAACCAAGCCATCCAAGTAGGGTTTGGAGTATTGAAGTGCTCACCAATTCAGCAATTTATTGCAGATCAACTTGGTACCTTTAGGCCTTCAAACACCTAATCATACTCAACCCTAGACCTCCAAACGGTCTTGGGTGACCACCAAACGGTATTGAGACCGTTTGGCTCATCCAACTTTTGGCCTTTAGTGAAAAATCATCATGGATTGGTCTATCGAGTTGATCAACAAATCAGCATGGAGTTGCAGTATGATTTGGTACCTTTGGACCTTCAATTGGTCAACTATACTTGACCCCAGACCTCCAAACGTTCTTGGGGTGATCCCCAAACGGTCTTGAACCCGTTTGGATGATCCCCAAACGGTCTTGAACCCGTTTGGGCTAATCCACCCAAAATCTCAACTTAACTCATTGGAATTTCAGCACTGTTTTCAATTAGGGTTTGCCTAATGTAATAGCCTTCAACTCACGATTCCTTTGGAGTTAACCCCTCAAATTTGGAGAGTCATTAACCAACATAATTTTGAACAGTAATCCCAAACGGTCAACACTTGGTCAACTCACTCAAACGGTCTTGAACCCGTTTGCCCAAGCAGGTCAAGTTAATCAGGTTGAAAATCAGCACTTAATCCAATTAGGTTTTCCTAATTGATTAGCCTTCAACCTATGATTCCTTTTGATTTAACCCCTCAAATTTGGAGAGTCATTATCCTACATACTTAGGAACGAGATTCCCAAACGGTCAACGCTTGGTCAACTCCTTCAAACGGGTTTGAACCCGTTTGCCACCAAACGGTTTGCAACCTGTTTGGTCACCAAACGGTTTTGGTGAAACCGTTTGGTCCCAACTTTTGAGATCATTTTGTCCCAAGATATTTGGTGAGGTGCTTGCTTATGATGATTTCATAATCATCTTCCTTCGTGCACCCAAGAACAGCAACCGTTCTTGATGGAATTTGTAGCAAAGAAACAAAAGTGTATAAAATTGAAGAAATCAATCAACAAAGCATAGAGAATTGATGCAATAGCAATGTTTAAGGGTTTGAGTTATAAAACCCACCTCCAATTGACCTCCAAAGCTCCAAGATCACGCCATTAATGGTGGATGAAGCTCTTGCAACTCCCCCTAGGCTCGTCCTCAATCTTTTGATTGTAAAAATTGGCTAGGGTTGAAGAGGAGATCGAAATAAGAAGGAATCCATAATGTATTTTCGATTTCCACCATGAAATCCTAGAGAACGAAGGTCAAGGGCTTACCCACAGGTTGGGGACGTGCTCCTTGCTCCTCCCTAGCTCCTTGGTCGGTTTTTCAAGCAAGGGGAAGAAGAAAATCCAAAAACGGCCTTGGTTTGGGCTTGGAAATGGCACTTTTATAAGGAAATTGATGAGAGAGAAAACGCTTTATAAAAATCCAATTAATCCCAATAAAGTGGCCGCCTCTTCCCCCTCAACTATCTTGGGTACGAGGAACCTTCCTTTCCTTTAATTCTCCTTCATTATCCTCAATTTAAAGAAAAGCAAATTAAGCACCTTAATGCATATAATATAATATCCCACATGTGAGTGGATATTACTTTTCTTTATAAAAAGGTGAGTGGAATTTCACCTACTTAAGATATTTTCGTTCCTTATCTTGTTAAAGGAACGTCCATCCTTATTCAAAATCAACCCAAAACATTTTGGTTGAAATCCCTTCAATTATTTTTATTCATTTTTTGCCCTAAATCGAATTAGGGTTTCAATTAGGCATTATTCTTATTTATTTTAATGTCAAGATTCTCTCTCCTACAACTTAATTCAAATGAGGAGTCCCTCTCATTTTCTTTGCTCTAAATGATGCTAAGAAACATTAGGGACCTTGTTGAAGTGGTAATTTGCATATTGAACCCTAGATTTTGGGTAAATTGCACATTACACCAAAACTAGGTTTTAATGCACAAGGATTGCTTTACAAGCTTAATCTTGGTGTCCAAGCTTGTGGAAACCATACCACTACATCATATTCATTCTTATGATGTCTCAACATCATAGGAACATCTTATCATGCAACATTTGCAATTTAACCCCTCAACTTGGGTAATTTGCACTTTAGTCCAAAATAAGCAAACATTACTTCAACATTGTTCAAACAGGACCAAAATTGAAACATAGGTTCCTTTTGAGCCTTAATTACTTTTCACAAGATGAGATTAAGCATATAATCATCTTTATTAATCAAAACACCTAGGGTTAAAGCATAACCCAGGTCAGGGATGTTACAGATCTCTCTAGTCAAATCCCAAGCTTTCCACAGCCAGAATTCTAAAGACCCGATGACACACATCAGTAACTTTGTTGCAAACTATGATATAGTTAAGATAGATAAAATATCGGCGACTGTCATATAGCTAAAACTTTTCCTATCATCTTTGGAAAATAGTGTAAATTCATGGTTTCAGAATCTTGATGATGAGTGTATCGAGGCATGGGATCAGATGATCGACACTTTCTTTGAGTGTTGTTTTCCTCCACAGAAGACAAACAACCTAGTGAAGAATATCCATAATTTTAGGTAGCAGACCAACAAATCATATTCAGAAGCATATGAGAGATTCCAAAATATGTCGAGGAAGGTACCTCGTCACGGTATTAATTTGTTGGGGCAGGTGAAGAACTTCTACTACAGTCTCCATAAGGGAGAGTGAACCACACTTGACAGTGCAGGAGCAGGTTTCTTGCTCAACAAAAAACTCACCCACTGTCATGAGATATTAAAGAACATGTCCAAGAACTAGTTGCGGGGTGATAGAGAGATCTTCCAGCAACCATCAAAAGTGTCAGGGAGTTCAAGGTCATTTTGGTGTTAAATGAGAAGCTAGACATGATTGCAAAAGATTTGTGTGACAACGATGGACAACCTTCAGAAGAAGAAGAGGAGGAATGCAAGTTTGTGCACCAACAATAGTAGTATTAGGAGAATGACTATTCACGGAGGAAGGATCCTAAGTTCTCATGGAAGGATCCCAACAATTTCCAACAAGACCCTTCTCAAGCACAACAACCCAAGACACAACAGTTTGGTGGACAAGCACTATATCTAAAAGAACAAAAGAAGATTGATTGTATTGAAGAAATGCTTAGAAAACTAGTCAGTCAGAATGAAGTGCTTATTGGTCAAACTTAGAGAGAAATCCAGTACTAAGGGGCACGAATCTACAACATGGAAACTCAAATTTCTCAAATAGCAGTGGATGTGGGTACATTGAAGCAACCAAACCAGCAGGGGTTCCCAGCAAATACTAATGTACCTTCTGGTAATCAACATGTCAAGGAAGTCCTACTCCATAGTGGTAGGACAATGTTGAATGATGCACTAGCATGTTCAGGTGCAGACAAAGCTACAGGAATAATAACTTGGACTGTGAGAGCAGATGCAGATAAACCTGATGTGTTAGAAAAGGAGAAGACAACTAAGGACCACACTGATGAGGTGGAGGATATAAGATGAAAAACATATGTTCTGCCTCACCAGAGGATACCAGTGACATCGGTGCCCTTTCCAAATAGCTTGAAGCCAACCTTAGCATCCGACAGTTCCAAAAAAATTTAGATGGCTTCAAGAAATTATCTATCAATATTCCACTCATTGATGCAATTGAGCAGATACCATCATACGACAAGTTCTTGAAAGACATAATCAATAAGAATATAAGGATACCTGAGCTTAATGTGGTGGTGTTAAAGGAGAAGGTGAGTACTTTTATTCTGGGAATGCTACCTCCTAAAAGACAGGATCTGGGTTTTTTCAACATCACTTTCCTCATAGGAAAGACCAAGTTCGGTGAAGCGCTATGCGATTCAGGGGAAAGCATCAACCTTATGCCTTTGTCAACTTTCAAGAATCTGGGTTTTAAGGAGACTAGGAAAAGTAGTATGACTATCGAATTGTTTGACAACTCTGTGGTCAGGCCATATGGAATTTGTGAAGATGTTCTGGTGAAAGTGGACAGATTTTTTTTTCATGTTGACTTCATGGTGATGAAAATGTAGGAGGATCATGGCAATAAACTCTTACTAGGTAGGCCATTTCAAGCCATGACTGATATGATTCTAGAAATGGGCAAAGGATGTCTTACATTGGGCACCCAAGATGACCGATTTGAGATTAAGATGCATGAGCACTCACAAGAAAAAGGAGACAAAGCATAATGCATCATGCTTCAGCCATGTGGAGGGAAATATTTCTTTATCTGTGGGGAAGGCATTCGTGGAAATGGCTCATGTAATGACTAAACTATATTGGGGCACTTTAGTAATGGATATCATGGAAAATACCAAGGTGATCTCATTAGACAAAGCAGTGTGTTACCCAGATGATGAAGAAGAAGACTTTGACCCGACTACCATAGAAGAGGCCACAGTTGATTCCTTGCTATAGACATATCTAAAGTTACTGTTGGAAGCATGCATGATGAACATGGTGGAGGATAGTACACATAGCCACTCTCTAGGAGTGTGAGAACTGATGATGAAGGTGCTACCCTACTACTATGCTAGATATTTTGACAATTTGGGACCACTTCCTCTATCATTGGTCCCATCTCTATTGAGCCCACCATAGTTAGAATTGAATCCCCTACCACAACATCTAAAATATGTCTTCTTGGCTGCAGAAGAGAAGCTCCTGGTGATCATATCATTATGCTTTAATAGTGAAGAGGAGAAGTAGTTACTCACTGTGCTGAAGAACCACTGAGCCACTTTTGGGTGTTCAATAGTAGACATCAATGGAATCTCTCCAAGCTTGTTCCAGTACAAAATTTGGCTGGAAAGAGGAGCCATTTCTATAGTTCAACCTTAGCGGTTACTCAACCCTATCATGGTTGAGGTAGTGAAGAAGGATGTGGGCAAGCTCCTATCGACATGTATCATTTATGCAATTTTGGACTCTATGTAGGTTAGCCCAACTCAAGTAGTTCCTAAGAAAGAGGGGATCACTATCACAACTAATGCTACTAATGAGTTACTCTCAACTAGGTTAGTGATAGGGTGGCGTGTATGCATAGATTATTGGCATTTGAATCTCGTCACCTTAAAAGATCATTTTCCTTTGTTGTTCAATGATCAGATCTTAGAACGACTTGTCGGTTGTTCACACTTTTTCTTCCTTGATGGGTATTGTAGTTACAATCAGATTTTGATTGAGCGAAAGGATCAGGAGAAATCTACTTTCACCTACCCTTGTAGCATGTTTGTGTTGGGTTTTAGGGGAGACAGAGAAGGCAGTGGAAACAAAAATTTTCTTCTCCCAAACCCAAAATAAAGGAATCGCATCAACATCTATATAATAGGAAGGATGGTTTGTGGAGGCATACCTTATCCATAGGCTTGCTCAGTGACGTTACCTCGCAGCTTGCATGGTCTTCACCTTTGGTCTTGGACTGTGTCTGTGCAGCTCTTGGTCTCACCGGGACTGTCGTGATTGACAGCTGTCCTCTGAGCGCCAGAAGTCTCCCGCCTCTGTAGTCATCCACACGGACTGCCTGGAACTCTGATCTCCTTGTCCCATAAGGAATCAGAAGGAGACGCACCCTCCTGTCGACGTACTAGTCACTGACACACTCTCTTTCCACCAGTCGCTTTTCTGTAATTGTCTTTCCCTTGTTGTGCCTCCCTTATTGGGTAGTGCTTGCTCGGTCTCTCTCGGTTACCAAAACCAGAGAGAATGACTACTTTGCAAAGCAACTGGTGCACTGAGTTGTACTTTGAGAAGCCCCCAATACCCCTATATATACATGAGGGTCATGGGACAAGGTTCTCTACCCCGAGTAATGTGGGATTAAAGCAGGAGTAGAAGAGTTCAAAATTTTCCACAAAACAACCAATTGCGCCAGCTGAACTGATCATTTCATCCTTGAAACGGTTGGTTGGTGACCTCAACCGATCGGTTCACACATGAACCGATCATTTGGGACCCCTGAGCCGATCGGTTCGTGGTCCTGGTCCAACTCAAATTGACATTAATTTTTGTTTCCGATTAATCAAATATTAATCCTTGTCTAAATTGAATTTGTACAAGTGAAACAAATTGTATTAGCAAATTGTATTAGACCAGTTGAGCTGATTGGTTCAACCTTTGAACCGGTCGTCTCAACCTGTCTTGAGCCGATCGGTTCATCACATGAACCGATCGGTTCACTAACCTGAGCCGATTGGTTCATCACATGAGCCGATCGGTTGGAACAACAGACTATGCAAATCAGTCAATCGCAATTTCAATCAATCTGATACTCTAATCAATTGGTCCAACACCCTGAACACTATGAAATTGAGCTATCAATTGATTGAGTGTTTAATTGAACTATTAAACTCCTTTAGTAATCAATCTAAACATCATTTGTGGATAAACTCCTCTTCCAGGTTAAATCCTATGTGTGTGATCCTACATGTCCATTCCATGTTGGCAATGCAAGTCCATAACACTTATGACTTCACAAGAAAAGAGTTGTGCCTAGTCACACATCATTGCTACCCAAGTGAAATAGAAAGTTGGAGAACAACTTTCAATCCTACAATCCGTGAATGGTGTTACAGTGAATGTATAATTCCTTTGTCATTGATGTCTGAATGAACTCAAGGCATGGTACAATCATCCTTTCAACATTCAACCATTTTCTTGATCTTAGAGAAGACTGGGTGAGATGTGTGTGACATCAATATCACATATTGATTCACACATGCATGCACATGCCTTTCTCAATCCTACTCATCAAGTGGCCATGGACATCAAACTCCCTTAGGAAGGACAAATCCCATATCTATCACTCACCCCTCAAAAGCCCCATGTGTCAAAGCCACCCAATCATCACCTTTATAACAATTCATGTTTCAAGACTGCGTTTGATGATGTCAAAGTGTACCCAACGACATGTGTTGAGTGTAGTGATTTCCAGTCGAAGAATCACATTGACCACCATCACTGTGAGTGATGACTGTGACTACCAAATCATGGTTCCATGTGTCACTCTCATGGTGGGTCTGTCTGGTACACTTGTTCTCTAACAAGTACCTATGTGCTTTGTTTGATATCACTATATCATGACTAATGAAATTCCATCATCAACCAACACACAATCTAGTCTTTAGTGTTATTGATGTCTATGGTTATTTCCACAATAACAACTGACTGGGGACTAAACAAGAATGTATACTCTTAACATTTGTATGATCTCATCGTTCAGGTCCTCAACCTAAAAGCATACGTCATTGAGTAAAACAATTCTTTAGACATCTATCATGTTACACTATCATCTCAGAAATAGTCAAAACATATAGATCGAAAATTGCCTTTATTATTATTCAAATCATTTATAAAGTATCCCATTACAATCATCACATGACTTGCTCTATGGTCATACATACCAACAGACTCCCACTTGCACTTAGAGCCAGTCACCTAGGAACCTCAGTCCTTGTGACCTAGCATGACCATCATGCTTCTGCTGAGAAAGGGCCTTAGTCAGTGGATCAACTATGTTGTCTTCAGTTGGTACTTTGCAAATCTTCACATCTCCTCGTTGTATGATCTCTCATATGAGATGGAAGCGCCACAGTATGTGCTTGGACTACTGATGTGATCTGGCTCCTTAGCTTGAGCAATAGCTCCATTATTGTCATAATAAAGCTCAATTGCATTACAACTACTGGGAACTATACCAAGTTCAGAGATGAACTTCCTGATCCACACAGCCTCCTTTGCTGCATGCGAAGCAACAATATACTCAGACTCTATAGTAGCATCAACTACTATTTCTGGCTTGGAACTCTTCCAGCTCACAACTCCATTGTTCAGGAAAAACACAAATCCTGTTGCGATATGTAATCATCTTTGTCAGTTTGGAAGCTTGCATCGGTGTAACCCTTTATAAACAGTTCTTCCTCACCGTTGTATACACGAAACTGATCCTTAGTCCTTCACAAGTACTTGAGGATGTTCTTCATGGTTGTCCAGTGAGCATCCATGGGATCTGACTAGTACCTACTCATCATGCTGAGGGCATACAAGACATCTGGGCGTGTGCACAACATAGCATACATGGTGGATCTGATGGCTGATGCATATGGGATCTCATTCATATGCTACCTCTTTTCACAAGATTGGGGACATTGAGCCCTAGAGACGGTGACTCCATGTAGCATGGGGATGTTGCCTCTCTTTGAGTTCTCCATGTTGAACCGCTTCAGCACTTTGTCAATGTACGTGCTTTGACTTAGTCCAAGAAGCCTTTTAGATCTATCTCTATAGATCTTAATTCCTAGAATGTAGGATGCTTCTCCTAAGTCCTTCATTGAGAAAGTATTCCCAAGCCAAGTCTTTACCTTCTCTAAGGCTGAGACATCATTCCCCATCAATAGTATGTCATCCACATACAATATGAGGAATGTGGTCGTGCTCCCACTAACCTTCTTGTACACACAAGGTTCATCTTCATTTTGAATAAAGCCACACACTTTGACTTCCTCATCAAATTGAAGATTCCAACTCTGAGATGTTTGCTTCAATCCATAGATTGACCTTTGCAGCTTACATACTTTATTGGCATTCTTTGGATCTACAAAACCTTCAAGTTGTATCATGTACACATCCTCATTTATATTCCCATTAAGGAATGTGGTTTTAACATCCTTTTGCCAAATCTCATAGTCATAGTAAGCCGCAATAGCAAGCATAATCCTTATGGACTTAATCATGGCAACTAGAGAAAAAGTTTCATCATAGTCAACACCTTGAACTTGTCGAAAGCCTTTTGCAACCAATCTGCCTTTATAAGTTTGCACATTGCCATCCATGTCAGTCTTATTCTTGGAGACCCACTTGCACCCTATGGGTTTTACCCCTTTAGGTGGTTCCACCAAAGTCTATACTTTGTTGGAGTACATGGATTCCATCTCGGATTTCATGGCCTCAAGCCATTTCTCAGAATTTGGTCCCTCCATAGCCTCTAGATAGGTAGTTGGATCATCATCTATGATCAACTCACCGCCTTCCTGAGTCACAAGGTATCCAAACCTCTCAGGTTCAAGGCGTGTCCTACTAGATCTACGAGGTCCTTGTGTCACTTGAGGAGACTGAGATTCCACAACACCTTGTGAATCTCCATGTTCCTCTAGTACATATACGGGTTCAATGTTTTCTTGTTGGGCTTGAACCTCTTCAAGCTCTATTTTCCTACCACTATTTCCTCTGGAAATAAATTCCTTTTCTAGGAACATAGCTTTCCTAGAAACAAACACTTTGTTGTCAGTAGGGTGGTATAAATAGTATCCCCTCGTTTCCTTAGGGTATCAAACAAAATAACATTTATCAGACTTGGGTCCAAGCTTATCAGAAAACATTTTCCTGACGTAAGCCTCACAACCCCAAATCTTCATGAAAGACAAATTAGGACGCTTCCCATGCCATATTTCATATGGTGTCTTTTGAACCGATTTAGATGGTACTCAGTTAAGTGTAAACGCGGTGGTTTCAAGAGAATAACCCCAGAAGGAAATCAGAAGATCATCAAAACTCATCATTGATCGCACCATATCCATTAATGTGTGATTCCTTCTTTCAGACACACCATTATGATGTGGTGTTCTAGGCGGAGTCCATTGTGATACGATACCACGGGCTCGCAGAAGGTCCTCAAACTCTTGGCTTAAGTATTCTCCACCTCAATTGGATCAAAGTGCTTTAATACTTTTACCAAGTTGGTTTTGTACCTCATTCATGAAATCCTTGAACCTTTCAAGAGTTTCTGACTTATGTTTCATCAGGTACACATAGCCATACCTACTGAGGTCATCAACAAAGGTAATGAAGTATTGATACCCACCTCTAGTATTAGTTCTAAAAGGCCCACATACATCAGTATGTATGTGTCCTAATAGATCACTAGCTCTCTCACCTTTACCTGAAAAGGGAGTCTTGGTCATCTTGCCCAACAAACAAGATTCACATGTCTCTATTGATTCATAATGAAAAGAGTCTAGATAACCATCTTTATGGAGTCTAGATAGTGGCTTCTCTTTTATGTTCCCTAGACGACAATGCCAAATATATGTTCTGTTTGAGTTGTTGAGTTTTTTCCTTTTGGTGTTTACATTGTATACACTTGTCTCTAGATCTATCAAGTATAGACCATAAGACATTGGGGCACTGCCATAAAAGATCCCATCTTTTGAAATAGAACACTTTCCATTCTTAATAAGAAATTCAAAACCATCCTTGTCCAAACAAGAAACGGAAATGATATTCCTATTTATGCCAGGTACATAATAGTAGCTCTCCAACTCTATTATTAGCCCACTAGGTAGAGTTAACTCATAGGTTCCTAAGGCACTGGCGGAAACTCTTACCCCATTGGCAACACGTAGTTCAACCTCACCTTTCCCCAAAGGCCTACTTCTCTTAAGATCCTTCACATTTGAACAAATGTGAGATCCACATCCGGTATCAAGTACCCATGACAAGGAAGTAGTAAAGTTAATCTCTATCATGTATACACCAGAAGTAGAGGTCTCTATCTCTCGCTTCTTCTTCCATCGTTCCTTCCATCCGCTCCATGTTTTGAGCGCAAAAGATTCTGACATTGGTTTGGCGAGAGAACCCTTCTCTCCCTCACCTTTGTCCTTAGACTTTGTTCGATTGATCTCCATCAAAGAACTATCTGTCTTCTTAAGCGCACATAGAGTGGATTCAAAGGCTATCTGTATATTTGGATTGTGCACAACACTTCTCACAATCCCTAACCAGTTATGGAATTTATTCTCAATTAATTTTCCCATTTTAAAAGATGATTCTTTTGCCATTCAACAAGAGAAAATTGCATTTGTCAAAACTCCTTTTGATTTGATTTGATTTGAATAAAATTTGATAGTAGTTAATTAGGACTTTAATTAATTACCGCTCCCACTATTTTGATTCAAATTGACAGCCCTCACCATCAATTTGGAAGATTGCAGTGTACAATCTTCTAGTGAGTCAAGATCCTGAAATCCTCTGAGTCATGGACCAGCTAGGGCTGTCACGCATAACTCAGATTTTCCAAGTAGGCAACTTTTGCCAATTACATCATATGCAACTCTTGAAAGATGACATGCACAACTCCTTGCCATGATCATCTTCATGCCTCAAGGTGCTAGATCCTATCTAGGTCACCTTGTTAAGTCTGACCCAAAGCCAACATGATGAATATGCACCCTGCTAGGGTAGACCCACATATCCATCCTTCACACTTCCACGAGATAGACGGTGTATCATGCTAGGGCGTGCCCACACTTGGTCAATCAAGCTTTTCATGTGTGTCGCATTTGGAAGGCATCTAAAACTTTAATATTTAATGAGGGATTTGGTTTTTATAAGTACATATATATATCCAATCACCACAATATAGTAAGTATCATATACATGCTATATCACACAGTAAACATGTGAAACAATAAAAGCAATGGTTACGACCATCCTAATGTGATTCCTCGAGCCAAGAGAAATCACAGTCATCTAGGTCCACATCACATGCAACATGTACAAGATGAACTTTGTGCTTTGCCTTTCTAGGTTTGATCAACTCATCTCCATGATTGATCGGCTCGCCATCATACTGGTCAGTTGGGTGCCACCAGCCGATCGGTTCACTGGTCCTCGTGCATCTCCTCAGGCCGCCACCCACTCGTCTCACTCCTCGAACCGGTCATCAAAAGTCTGCCATTCTTTGACATAACATGAAATAAAAATTATCCTATTTTACATTTGAAAAGGAAACCCCGAGCTAGATTCGAAGGAGAAAATGTAGGAAACAAATCTTGAGTTATCTCAAGTTACATCAAGAATAGGAGATAGGGAATCGATGTGTAGACCGAGATGCAAGCAACCACATTCAACCAAGCACACATACATAGGGTTTATTGGCCATAACCATGCTATACATCCACCACAAAACTCGTTTAAGGGTGACGCGCATCGAGTGAATTTATATTACATATCATATATGTATATTGGGATTTATGGATTTAGGATTGGACATGCATAAAGCCAAATTTATTGGCATCGTATGCAATAAATAAAGGTGACAAGCCAAAATCAATCATATCGATAATGCTAAAGCATAGAGTAGTTGACGTGGCTCTGATACCACTATTGGGTTTTAGGGGAGATAGAGAAGGCAGCGGAAACAAAACATTTCTTCTCCCAAACCCAGAATAAAGGAACTGCGTCAACGTCTATACAATAGGAATGATGGTTTATGGAGGCATACCTTGTCCCGAGGCTTTCTCGGCGACGTTACCTTGTGGCTTGTGTGGTCTTCACCTCCGGTCTTGGATGGTGTTTGTGCAACTCCTGGTCTCACCAGAACTGTCGGGATTGATAGCTGTCCTCCGAGCGGCAAAAGTCTCCTGCCTCTACAGTCGTCCACACAGATTTCCTGGAACTCTAATCTCCTTGTCCCACAAGGAATCGGAAGGATTCGCACCCTCTTGTTGGTGTACTAGTCACCGACACACTCTCCTACCACCAGTCGCTTTTTTGTAGTTGTCTTTCCCTGACTGTGCCTCCCTTATCGGGTAGCGCTTGCTTGGTCTCTCTCAGTTACCAAAACCAAAGAGAACGACAACATTACAGAGCAACTGGTGCACTGAGTTGTACTTTGAGAAGCCCCCAATACCCCTATATATAGGAGGTTCATGCGACATGGTTCTCTACCCCGGGCAATGCGAGATTAAAGTAGGAGTAGAAGGGTTCAAAATTTTCTACAAAACAACCAATTGCGCCAACTGAACCAATTGTTTCATCCCTGAAACAGTCGATTGGTGACCTCAACCGATCGGTTCACACCTGAACCGATCGTTTGGGACTCCTGAGCTGATCGGTTCATCACATGAGCCAATCGGTTTGTGGTCCTGGTCCAACTCAAATTGACTTTCATATTTGTTTCTGAATAATCAAATATTAATCCTTGTCCAAATCAAATTTGTACAAGTGAAACAAATTGTATTGGCAAAATAGTCTTCTAACTTTCCAAACGATCTCAGTTAGACCAGTTGAGCCAATCAGTTCAACCTTTGAACTGGTCGTCTCAGTCTGTCTTAAGCCGATTGGTTCATCACATGATGTGATCGGTTCACTAACCTGAGCCGATCGGTTCATCACATGAGTCGATCAGTTGGAACAACAGACTGTGCAAATCAGTCAATCACAGTTTCAATCAATCTGATACTCTAATCAATTGGTCCAACACCTTGAATACTATGAAATTGATCTATCAATTGATTGAGTGTTTAATTGAACTAATAAACTCCTTTAGTAATCAATCTAAACATCATTTGTGGATAAACTCCTCTTCCAGGTTAAATCCTATGTGTGTGACCCTGCAGGTCCATTTCACGTTGGCAGTGCAAGTGCATAACACTTATGACTTCACAAGCAAAGAGCGGTGCCTAGTCACACATCATTGCTACCCAAGTGAAATAGAAAGTTGGAGAACAACTTTCAATCCTACAATCCGTCAATGGTGTTACAGTGAATGTATAATTCCTTTGTCACTGATGTCCTGAATGAACTCAAGGCATGGTACAGTCATCCTTTCAACATTCATCCATTTCCTTGATCTCAGAGCAGATTGGGTGAGATGTGTGTGACATCAATATCACATATTGATTCACACATGCATGTGCATGCCTTTCTCAATCCTACTCATCAAGTGGACATGGACATCAAACTTTGTTAAGAGGGACAAATCTCATATCTATCACTCACCCCTCAAAAGCCCCATGTGTCAAAGCCACCCAATCATCACCTTTATAACAATTAATGTTTCAGGACTACGTTTGATGATGTCAATGTAACATCTCAGGATTTGAGGCCTCAGATAATATGATCTTAAAAAGAATGATTGGACTACCCTTATCACCAAGGTGCACCTCCTTTTCTGGAAGCCCATCACTAAAAACTCCATAGTTAAGCGTGCTCATCTTGGAGTAGTACTAGGATGGGTGACCAGTCGGGAAGTTGATCTAGGCTTGCGCGTCAGTGAGGACAAAGTGCGCAATTAAGGGTAGTGGTGGTCTGTGGGGCCATTCGTCATTCCTGAAACCTTGCTAGAGCCTTGGGAATTGGGCGCAAGTGTTACAAATGGTGTCAAAGCCATAACCCCTCCAGTAGGTGGGGCCCACATGGGCATGGCATGCCAGTCTTGAGTCGTGCGGTCCAGGCATGTAGGAAAGGGATGTCCATGGTTGACGTAGCCACCCTTGCACTGTTATTCCGTGATCGGGAGCTGGGTGTCCATGGGCCATTGTGGGTCTGCACTGAAATGGGGAAGAGATTATGAGGCCTTATAGTTGATCCTTGACGAGGACGTCAAGAGCCTAAGTGGGGGAGATTGTAACATCCCATGATTTGAGGCCTCGGATAATATTATCTTAAAAGGAATGATTGGACTACCCATATCACCAAGGTGCACCTCTTTTTCCTGAAGTTCATCACTAAAAAACTCCATAGTTAAGCGTGCTCAGCTTGGAGTAGTACTAGGATGGGTGACCAGTCGGGAAGTTGATCCTAGCTTGCGCGTTAGTGAGGACAAAGTGCACAATTAAGGCTAGTGGTGGTCTGTGGGGCTAGTCTTCATTCTTGAAACCTTGCTAGAGCCTTGGGAACTGGACACGGGCGTTATAGTGAAAGTGTACCCAACAACATGTGTTGAGTGTAGTGATTTTAGGTCGAAGAATCACATTCACCACCATCACTATGAGAGCTGACTGTGACTACCAAATCATGGTTCCATGTGTCACTCTCACGGTGGGTATGTCCAGTACACTTGTTCTCTAACAAGTACCTATGTGCTTGGTTTGATATCACTATATCATGACTAATGAGATTTTGTCATCAACCAACACACAATCTAGTCTTTAGTGTTATTAATGTCTATGGTTATTTCCACAATAACAACTGACTAGGGAATAAACAAGAATGTATACTCTTAACATCCGTATGATCTCATCATTCTGGTCCTCAACCCAAAAGCATATGTCATCGAGTAAAACAATTCTTTAGACATCTATCATGTTACACTATCATCACAGAAATAATCAAAACATATAGATCGGAAAATTTCTTTATTATTATTAAAATCATTTACAAGGTATCCCATTACAATCATCACATGACTTGCTCTATGGGCATACATACCAACAGTTTGCATATATATGGATATAATTTGGCCTTTGTAATGCCCCTGCCACTTTCCTATGTTGTATGCTTGCCATCTTTTCTGATATGGTAGAGTGGTGCTTGGAGGTGTTCATAGATGATTTTTGTATGTATTGGGAGTCATTCAATGATTGCATGTACAATTTGGACAAGTTTTTACAAAGGTGTGAGGACACTCACTTAGTCTTGAATTGGGAGAAGTGTCATATGATGGTGAGTGAGGGAATAGTGCTTGGAAACAAGGTGTCCAACAAGGGTATGGAAGTAGACCTAGTTAAAATAGAGGTTATCTCTATGCTACCTCCACCGACATTGGTGAAGGGAGTAAGGAGATTTTCGGGACATGCTGGGTTTTATGCTCACTTTATCAAAGATTTTTCAAAAAATGCTAAACTTTTATCAGAATTGTCGGAAAAAGACATTGATTTTCTTTAGATGAATGATGCTTTAACTACTTTCAAGTGCTAAAGGAGAATCTTAGCTCTGCGCCTGTTGTGCAGGCTCCTGATTGAATCCTACCATTTGAGCTAATGTGTGATGCATCACATTATGCAGTGGGAGTTGTGTTGGGTCAACACAAACATAAGGCTCTTACAGTCATATATTACACATCCAAAACCTTGAATGGTGCACAATTTAATTGTACAACCATAGAAAAAGAACTCTTAGCCATTGTTTTTGTGTTTGAGAAGTTTCTCCAATACCTAGTTGGGGATAAGATGATTGTTTAGACCAACCTTGCTACCATCAAATACCTCTTACAAAAGAAAGATGATAAACCTAGATTGATTAGGTAGATTTTACTTTTATAGAAATTTGACATAGAAATTAAGGATAAGACAAGAGTTGAAAATGTGGTAGCAGATCACCTATCTAGGTTGGAAAGCATGATTGAAAAAGATGTAGATATTCCTATTGTTGAGGATTTACCAGATGAAAAATGTTGTGCTATTAAGACCAAGGATCCCTGGTTTTTGGATATTGTAAATTATTTATTTTGTAAAGAGATGCCTGGAGATCGGGGATACCAAGAAAACAAGATATTTTTTCATTCATTGAGGTTTTACATCTGGGTTAGACTGATTCTTCTTAAACAATATAGGGATGGAAATTTGAGAAAATGTGTACTTGAATGTGAGGTTGAGAGCATTTTATCACACTAACATTATCTACCTATAGGGGGCATCACGCTAGTTCTAGAACCGTGGCCAAAGTCTTAGAGAGTGGGTTTTACTGGCCAACTCTATTTCAATATGCTCACAATTTTGCATGTTGTTGTGATGCATGTCAACATGCATGTAATATTTATAAGTGACATGAAATGACACTAAATGTGTTTTAAGAGGTTGAAGTGTTTGATCTTTGGGGCATTAATTTCATGGGCCCACTAGTGTCGTCTAATTCTAATCTATACATTTTACTAGTGTTTGACTATGTATCTAAGTGGGTGGAAGAATTTCCAACCCGCACCAATGACACACAAATTGTGTGTAGGTTTGTGAAAGGTAACATTTTCTACAGATTTGGTGTCCCCCGAATGATTAGCAATGATGGTGGATCACATTTCAGCAATAGGAAATTTGGAGCCCTATTGAGTAAATATGGGGTGAAACACCAAGTGGGTACTCCTTACCATCCACAAATGCAAGGTCAAGTTGAGGTGTCCAACAGAGAAGTGAAGAAGATTTTGGAAAGGACAGCCTCAACTAATAGGACAAATTGGAATTTTTTGCTTAATGACGCTCTTTGGGCATATAAGACGGCCTATAAATCACCTATAGGAATTAAGCCTTTTAGGTTGGTTTATGGATGTGCTTGCCATCTACCTGTGGAGCTTAAGCATAAGGCAAAATGGGCATTGAAAAAGCTAAATTTTAGATTTGATGAAGTGGGTAGAAAGAGGTTATTAGAGTTGAATGAACTAGATGAGCTTAGAATGCATGCTTATGAAAGTTCTATAATTTATAAGAAGAGGACAAAAAAGATTCATAATATGCATATCTTGAATAGAGTGTTTCTCCCAGGACAAAAGGTTCTTCTTTTTAATTCTAGACTTAAGTTACATACGGACAATTTGAGGTCCAAATGGAGTGGACCATTCGTTATTGAGTAGGTTTTTTTCCCATGGTGCTGTGAAGATTATAGATGGGGCTAGGTCATTCCTTGCCAATGGCAAGAGATTGAATTACTACTATGGTGGGGAAGTGGTGAGAAGAATAGAAGAAGTGCAACTTATGGAAATTGGATTCTTGCTCTCAGGAACATCTAGTCTAGAATGTTAAATAATGGCACTTGTTGGGAGAAAACCCAACCTTCAATTCTCTTTATTCATGTTCATTTTAGCATTCTAGTTGTCTTTAAAAGGTACCTTGACTTATTTGTTGAAGTGTGCATATTGTATAGAGTTGGTACTACCAAGTCCACAAGTCAGTAGTACCGAATTCACATCAGTGTCATCCACATCAGAAAGATGGACTCGATACCACAGACTCGACCAATTGGTACTACCAAGTCTCTGAAGATTTTCGAGAGCCTAACTGATAAGTACTTGGTAGTATCGATATCTGAATTGGTATTACTGACTTTTTGGTGCTCCCAGGTTCTAAATACTGAGAAGAAAATTCAAAAATACCAAGAAGGAATTGCCAACTCAGTACCACCAATGGAACAATCAGTATACTGACACATGGCATCATCAATCCATGGATGATCGATTCAACGGTGGATTCAATCTTCATCGTGAGGTTGGTAGTATTGATTTGCAACTCAAGTCATTACTACTGACATGAACTCGGTACTACTGACTCTAAGTGATCCGCACTCGAGACATCATCAATTGTCAGCTGCAGATTCATCCCAACCACGGATCTGTGCTTGCAACTCGATATTTCTGACTTTAAAGTTAGTAGTACTTACTCTGTCTGAATCAGCTATATAAGGAGGGGTGGTGAATCCATTCTCTTCACACCACCTCCTCCACGCCTCATGAAACTTATAGCAGAGCTGCACCAGGCACTAGTGGTTTTCATCAAGCCTCTCTTTTTCCATCCGCCTTCTTTCATCATCATCATGGCACCAAGGAGAGGTCCTTCTACATCAGTGGAGAAAAGAGAGTTGGTATCTAGACCAATGCACATTCATCATCCATCCCCGGAGGTCAGGAAGTTGTATGAAGATCTTTAAATAAGAACAATGTTGCCAACACGATATGGTGATCGTGCATTGATCGAGCGAGCAGGCTTCACTGAAAACCTGTGGTGGGTTTTTCAATGCCAGCTAATGGAGGGGGATAACCCTTTCTTTAGTGACTGGAAAACGTACCCAAAACTTGTCCTCGAGTTCTTGGCATCACTGGGGGTTCTTTTCACCCCGAGCAACAATTAGGAGGTGAATGGCAAGAAGGCAAAGTCAGTTTCCACCTCTTCAACACCAACTATTCCATCACTTTGTGGGCATTCAAGCACATCTTCAACTGGGCTGACATCCCAGAATGCTTTGCCCCTTCAGATTTTGACTACAATGTAGCTTGGGAGCCGCTGACTATGGTTCCAGAAGGCTTTCACATCATTTGGCATGTCAACTCTGTGACTGACATCGAGCACCCCTTCGCTCAAATTCTTCATCGCCTTCGCACCAACACTATCTCCACTCGTTCTGTCCAAACCCAAGGGAAGGTCCAAAGGACAGACCTCTACTTCCTCTATAGGCTATTGGAGGGAGAAACCGTCAACTTTGGGTCCTTCCTTCTCCTCCATATGATCTCAGTTCGGTGCAATGTGCAGTGGAAAGTGCCATTCTTCAACCATTATTGGAACTAGGGATACTTAGGAGAGTACCCACAACCACCGCAAATGCCACCGTCAGATCTATCTTTTCAGGGGATGTTTCCTCCCCATGACCCCAACATGCCACATCCACCACCTCCTCCATTTTGAGAAATGGTACCATTGTTCCACCTCTTAAGTGTGAGTATTGACTATGTGGACATAGTCTTATTCAAGCTAGGGGTGTGCTGGAATAGCCATCTATCTTAGCTTTTTATTACATTTTTATCTTAGTTGTTTTATTTTTTATTTATTTTTATGCAATTTTAGGATCCACACCTATCTAGTGTAATTGTGTAGTAGTAAATGCATGGTTTCACATATTGATGTGGCTTTTTACTACACTAACAAATCCACCTAGTGTTGAAATCCCTATTTTTTACCTAAGCCTTGTGTAATAGTATCACCCACAAGTAGACGGGTCATATCGTAGTATAGTTAAGGATAAAATCCCAAGGGACAACATTTTTAAGAATCTTGCTAGTTTAATCTGGATCAACTACGACTAATATTTAAAACAAAGAGTTTATTTGGGTTTTATTAAACTAATTGCAAGGAAAGTAAAAGAGTGGGATTAAAACTAATTTTAGATTAATGATGGGGATCACTGGAGTAATATCAGGTTTCACCACCAATACACAAGCAAACACATCTAGGAAAGATATAACTATCCAAATGGAGTAGCAAACCATCAGTTAGGAAATAGAGTTTTCTTATGCATCTCCGTAGGCTCGATGTCTTGTTACCCACATATCACACACTTACTGCTCTAAAGATATCCCTTCGAAAGTTCTCATCTGGGCATCAACCATGTTAATTGATATTCAAAACCTAAGTATTGAAGTTTTCACAACAAGGAAATATAATAGAACATGCAAGGCATGTGATCAATCCACAAAGCATGCATTAAATGATTAACAACGAAATGGAAAGTTATATACAAGATATGCAATGTTATAAGATGAACATGTAAGCATGGGCAGCAGGGCTAGTCCCCACACCCCAACAAAATGGACTACTCACTCCTCATGATAGAACAAAAAGAACAAGAGAGAGGGAAGATTCTGCCATGTTCATGGTGAAGAAGATGGTCGTGGCTCGGTGGATAAACGATCTTCTACACAATGGCAAGGAACACCAAGATTGTGACGTTCCTGGATTTTCTAAAACTTAATCTGATGTGTCACGACCAAATTGAAACCCTCACCTCAGTGAGAATCCCAATTTAAACACCCCACACCAGGCTAAGAAGAAGAAAATCAAGGGAGTCAGAAGGAAACAACAGTAGCACATGCACATGAACAATAATAAAACCATACACACATGTTCACCTTTCAACATATAATTACAACATGATTGTTACAACATTTTATATTACATATTGAACAACAAACTATACATATACATGTACTACCACTAAACTACATGATCTTAAGACAATAGGTCCACCTGTACATCAGCTCGCTACACAACTCTCAACTATCCTGGATCTTTAAGAGCATAACCACAACCTAAACAAAAGATTACATGTGGCACACGTCAGCACAATATTCAAGAATATTGTACTAAGTATGCCTACATGTCTTTTATATACCTCTCATCATATCTTGGCAATAAGACAAAACTAATACTTAAAAACATTAAACAAATATAAGGAAAAACGTATACTAGAAAAAAGATATTCATTAACAGGAAAGAGAACACATATATTTTAAGCACATTTCCATCATATATTTCGTACATCTGCCCCCAACGGATTTGATGTTTTTAGGCCTTATGATCTACTACCAAAGAGTTTGAGATCATTTAACGTGTGATCTACTACCAAAGAGTTTGAGATCATTTAACGTGTGATCTACTATCAAAGAGTTTGAGATCACGTCAATGCATTGTACTACCAAAGAGTTTAGTGCTATCATATGATGGATCTGATATCTTATGTTTCATGTGTTCATAGCCATAAGTATGGAAAATCAAGCAAGATATCATACAATAACAATCATTTCAATCACTATCGTATGCCAAGTATTTTACTACACATATGACACAAGCATATTGTATAATAAGCCAAGTAAGAGGTAATGGCGTACCTTGATCAAGAGATAAACTTAATCATCATATTCCTCATGTCAACTATGTCTTTGGTCAACCCTGATTAAGACAAGATCATATATCACCATTTGGTTCTCATCATCTTAACACTACTTATGTTCATTTTAGGATTTAGCTTATTTCTTTAGTATATTTCCATATCACTTGCATTCTTGTCTTATATTTATCTTGCTTATTTCATTTTCCATATTATAGTTCATCAACTGGATATACTCATGTGTCACATTATTATGTGAACATATTTAACATTATGTCACTTTCATTACCCATATTAGGGTTATATCACATGTATTAAGGGTGCCCTTCATATAACATGAATTCTACACATCATCATGATCTCATAATTAAATCTGAGGTTCCAAATACGGATATGAGCTTACTCTGTAAATTTCATCATTTATTGAGTATGTATGCATTTATAACATTTTATTTAGGGTTATTAGCCCGAGATAGCCATTCTAAGAAAATTACATAATTTCGAGCATCAACATTATAATTACTGACATCAGATAGATTATAAACATGAATATACACTTAGTGACATATTCTCATAATTTTAGGTATTTGTTTATTATTTATTAGGCATGAAATGACCATTTTACATATTACATGATATCACTAAGATTAGTTCATCAAAAGCCTAAAATTGTCATTCTACTGT
The DNA here is from genome assembly GCA_963693085.1 of Alisma plantago-aquatica. NCBI lineage: Eukaryota > Viridiplantae > Streptophyta > Magnoliopsida > Alismatales > Alismataceae > Alisma > Alisma plantago-aquatica. The sequence continues at coordinate 1,454,843,414 of OY856409.1, forward strand.
ATTCTACACATTTTTCTGAGGAGTTTGGTACCTTATTTGTATTTTTCTGGTTAACATACTAATTACTATGATTGAACTAAGATATGAGCATTTTCTGAGATATTTACCTTGAAAGGCCAATCGGGTAATGCCACGTGGCGGGCAAAGTGAGCCACCGGTTCTGATCTTCAACCAGGTTCAGGGTTTAATCGGCCAGCACCCTTTTTCTTTCTCCGTCTCCTCTCGTGAACACGTCCGCCCAGGTTATGTGCGACTGCCGCCATCTTGACTTCCTGACGTGGGTTCCCAGTGAGGGGTCGATCTCCAACGCCCTCCTCGTCATGACTTGTTGCACCGAAGAGGTTCTATGGACCAACTATTTCAGTGCCTCCCTCTCAAGCTCGTCATTGGTTGCTCCATCCCCAAGATGATCGAGCTTTATAGCATGGTCATCGGGCATAAGCCGCCGCCGTAGGGAAGTGTGTGACTACCAAGTCGTTCCTCCTTGACCGTACGTTCTCCACCTCTCTCCAGACGCCACCCATCTCTCTGACCTACTGCTCTAGATGCCTGCGGACCTTGCCTCCTGGAAAATGCCCACCGCTGTGATGCTCCAATCTCCGGTCTGCTCAGGCTCGCCACTGGTGAGGTTCTGACACTGTCATTGGGCTCTGCCGGCAGCCAGCGTCTCTGATGAGAAAAGCACATGCCTTCGGCCTATCAGGCTGCTGCTGCAATTCCATCTCCTCCTTGGCATGGAACGCATGCTCCTCATTGGGATATGAGGGACAGTCTACAACGCCGCCTGGGGTGTTGTGAAGGAGCTAAAAGACCACTTTGTCTCCTCTCAGGTGTTGTTTCCATTTGCGAGCGCCACCACTGGGGAGCGCTGACTTGGAAAGACCAGAGATCCATGCCTACTCACACCCTCTGTTGTGGTGGCTCCTCCTCGTAGCTTGAGGAGTTTACAGCCAGTAGCCGGTGACGCAGTGGATCAAGGAGGATATCTCCTCCTCTTCGACTTGTGCCGAAATGGAAAGACATTACTGTTATAAGAGTGGTCCTCCCAGATCTGACCATGAACATGTCCTTGCGAGGGGGCTATCCAAAGCAACCGTTCACTTAAAACTGCATACGAGCCATGATCGTCACAAACCGACAACTTGAGTCACGATTCCAATCTCCCCACTACCTTGCTCTAACCGTTGCTTGATCATGCACATCCAAAGGCTATAAAAACATGATCTATGGCATCTCCATCTCAACACTCTATCCATTGGATCAAGACTATGTGCTACAGATCTTGTGCACGTAGCCAAAACATAACACATGAGCGTGACATCAAGATCAAAGGTTAAACCTTGGTCCATCATATACCGATATGCATATTGATTCAACAAATTGACCAAAAATACTCCCTTGTAAGAACCTAAAAAAGAATCCACCAAATTTAATTGTACATTCCTGATCATCTGATCAAGCACCAAAATTGGTTTGAGACCAGAAGATCCACTAAATCTTCTGGTCCTGTAATTATCCTCATAAATATGCAAAACCAAGCAAAAAGGTATTACCACCATAAATAAACATATATCATATTGAATCAAAATTGTATCTTCCACCCATGAATTTGATTATTCCATATGGTATCTAAGATTTCAAAAGTTCACTCCATCACATCCTACACTCCTTAAAAGAAATTTCATCCTCAAAATTAAGCGAAAAACTAGTCTTTCACATCACATCTTAAAAGAAATTTCATCCTCGAAACTTAGATATCCTCTCACTTCAAAGAACTTCATCCATCTCTAAGACACCACTTTATGTGCAACATGTCCAAAAACAAGATCTCTAGAACATATATGAGCCACCCTTCAGAGGTTTAAAAACATCTCAGGTGCAACAAAGGTGAACCACTCATCGTATAACATGGTTTAGGAGCTTAGGTTACGTCATGACATAACTCAACATTTAGATTTACATATATATTTCACTGCAACAAATTCTATTTAATCTGACACTAATTCCCGGCATTTTTTGGAAGCAGTGCCACGACTAAGCACGCAGACACTTCTTATTAAATTTTGCACCGGCATACGAAGAGACCAATGCCGTAATTAGATAAAAAAATAAAAACACCAATTATCCTACCAAAGTGCGCTAATCAGAACTGTGTGAGCGCGCCAATTATCCTACCAAAGCGCGCTAATCAGAACTGTGTGAGCGCGCCAAATATCCTCCCATTATCACCGCTAATCGTGATGCCACCGTCGGAATTATCCCCCCACTACCACCCCTAAAATCAGAAGCCCAACCCTATTTCCCATTCGCCCTTTCGCTCGACCTCTCCACCGAGTGAAAAACCTTAGCTTTGTGTGGAAAACCTCTGCTCGTCCCTATTCCATGCCTGCCGTACCTGTCTGGCCCATCGTCGAGCACCGCCTCTGATCCTGCGCACCCCATATCATCTATAAAGATCTCATCGTCAACTGCAGCAGCACCAGTGCAAATTTATGCTCACGCATTCTAGGTATGTATTTCTTCCACTTCGTTATCTCTAATTCTGATTGTATTTGTTTGTGCTCGGTCAATGCCCCTCTCCTCCCCTCGCATGCACATCAGATGTATGTGTTCTTCTCTATATTCCATTTAATCATTGCTCTGCCCATCCCTGCACTTCCCTTCCGATCAACACCTATTTCCTTACTTCCAACACCCATCCGATAATTGCCATGCACTCATCTGCTCCACCACCGACCTCCACTATCCAAGGGTCCACCAAAGCCAATTGAAGGACATGATCCGTAACAGAACAGATCTCGACTCCCGTTCTGATGTTTCTTCTTTTCTTGAAAAGGGCCATTGACTGTAATGGTGGAACACATATATTAATATAATATCAAGATATGGTGGCATAGGGATACGTGATTAATAGTATTTGAATTAGTTTATATTCCCCTGTTCCTCAATGACCTGCTTTGGCCGTCGATGGCCTCCACCTCCGGCCTTCATTTCCCTTTCGTATGTGATGTCTACCATTAAGCCGATAAGGTCTCTAGCTTCGTATCAGTCTTTTAATCATGCTGAGTGTGGATCCATGTAAACATCTCATTAAGCCGAGCCTCCCTGTTCTTTTTTTCCACAAAACCAATTTGATCCAAACTATATTTTCTAGCACGAACTTTGAACTAGTTACATAAGTCCAGAAATAAATTCACATGGCTTGGTTATGTTTGTGGATGACTTCATATTATATCTTCTTGTATTTTTTTTTGTACACTCATAGTGGCAAGTCAGCCAGCGGTGTTGCAGTCTCTGAAGAAAGCAAGAACTCGGGTTGGGACAGCTATACAAAAAAAGTTGACTACTATATTGCTTCTGTTATGAGGTAAAATCATCATTTTTTCCATGGTATTTTGATTCACTATCAACAATTAGAAGAGTCGTAGTTTCTTAAACTATTGGTATTTACTTATCTGATTCTACCTATATGTATTTCTTCATCTGGTCTAGATGTATGTGATTCCTAGATAACAATTCAATATTTATATGTTATATCAAAAAATCACCTACCCAATTCAGATATATACTAACATCACTGTACTTGTATTACAAGTCGGGCAATCTGCGAGGGCACATGAGCATTGTTGGTGGTTTTAATAATAAGAATAGATTATATTTTTATTTTATTTTTATTTTGTTTAAATTTAGTGAGGTCAATGTTATTCATCCCACTCCTCAAGCAGGCTAAAAACATCATCAGAGAAACAACATCAGCCATCTTCTCAAACACACTCTCATGAAGCACCTGAAACAACATCAACATGACACTAGACATGATCTCACGCAAGCCAAATCCAGGACCCCACAGTATCTCCCCTTCCTTGTCCTACCACCAAGACTGATTGGGGCACAATCATGGTCATCATCAAAGTAGACTCCATCCCTTATATGTATGCTCCTTTCCTTTATTTCTGTATGCTTTGTCTACCTATTAGCGGGCGACTTCGATGTTACAGGTAGCAGATACAACATTCATGCCAGAGTAGTTAACTCTAATTTATTGTTTCTAATTCCAATTGTTGGATTTCAGGGGCCAATAATCTTGGGATAAATCGCTGCCACAATACTGTGAGAGGCGATCTGTAAGACATCCAGTTGTGAGACTTCTAGGAACGGTGTTCAAACATAGCTGGAAATTGACTGAGAATTGAGTCAAAGAGGCTAGGTTTGGCTTTCAGGACACTGTCGTGACTGACTCCAGGTTTCGTTCTCATTTACTGACGGAAGAACTAGAAGGTTACTCCCATTTTAAAAATATTTTATTTGATTTCCCTCCATGTATGTTTCATGACGAGGTCTAGATTCAGATCGAAAACGATGACAATTTTTCCTTACAGAAGGGGGGAGTATTCCTGGAGATAAAGTATTTGTGATTTTTCTTCTTCTGGACTTCCACGGTTGTGCACTCCAGCAGCAATTTTCATTGCAAACATCCAAACCATCAGGTGTTTTTACTATCTAATAGAAGAAATACAACCATAAATTTATTATTTTTGTCATTTTGTTTGTTATTTTGGTCTGTATTCTCCATATACTAAATTATCTTGTGGATACCACTCACATAATTGGGATCGAGACAAAACTATGTGTCTGCTAAGAAATATGCAAAGCAAGTCCCCTGTGTGGTTTTGTAGTTGCTGGGTCAATAATCATTTGCAAGTATCTGCATAACCTAGTCATAACATTGTTGCTACAAAACAACACAATATGTATACGGATAATAATAAATGATCCAGTATACCTGCATTACTGATAGAAAGATCAGTCCTAACTAGTTATTTTTTAGTAGTTTTCTGAACACAATAAAGAATGAAATGCGCTCAGTATGACAAATCTAAGACCATGATTTTTTTCTTGGCATTAGTAAGTATTTCGATTTAGAAAAATTACCCAGTTGTAGTTCAAGGTGTATAAATATAGTCTTTTTTTCATGTTTAGGTTGTCTCAAGGTCCCAACAATGCTAGAACTCAGAGTATTCTATGAATGCAGCTTTGATTTAAGTTTTTGTGTGCATTGCATTTTATTTGACAAAAGTAAACAATTATTGACATTGGTTAACGATTATTGTGTCGTCACCTTATCCATGTAATTGAGGGAATCGGGGAAGTAACTAAGAGGCTCAAGGTTTCTGGAAACTATAGTTGAAAAATTGTCATTCACAAAGATCTTGTCAAACTTTTTCAATTTGTCTTTCCTTAGTATAATACAAAAATTAGGATCGATAATATTATCCAAAAAGTTGTGCTTAGGTTGACTTCCTTACCCTAGGAAGCACAGACACTTCTATATAGCCCCCGTGTCTGTGTCAGACACGTTTTGGACATGAACACTTCTTGGACACGGCCCAAAACGTTTTGGACACAACCAGCACGTGTCCTGTCCATTTTGGTCCATTTTTGCAGCCCAGACACTTCTTGGACACGGCCCGGACATTTCTTGGACACATCTATGCAGTTTTACCTGCTACCGCAGCCCATATTTGAGTATATTTTGAATATACAACTCCTATAACTATGCTATCATTGAGAAATGTTACATAAAATTGTATTCTAACTTATATTGCATATTCTAACTTAAATTGCATATTAAATACCTTAAAAGAGTGAACGTGGAAATCCTAAGATGAATTAGATATCATAAATCGCATATTGATCTAATAAATTGATTGATCAAGTAATGCAAAGTCATTTACTATATCTGAAATTCTGCTCTGTTTATTGAAAATAATGCAACGGTCAGTTGGATACTTCATTTTTTTACTAAAGATTCATAATTGTATACAACCATTTCAATAATTTTAATTATTCTGAAATTTTGCTATATCTACTGAAAGTAATGCAACAATTAGGCATCTACTTCATATTGTTTCTACTGCACACACAAACACATGCATACTTCAAAATCATATACTATTATACATATAAGTTTTCAATAAATTTAGATACATACAAATATGTAGAATTCTAGATAATTTATAATAAATTTAGATGCATATGTATTTTAGTATATACATATATGCATATAATACATACATCGTACACATATTTGTTTGTATATATTAAAAAAAATCCCCCTCATCTAGAGCCATGTCCGTGTCCTATATTTTAGAAAATTGACGTGTCCCGTGTCTGTGTCTAGAAACGTGTCCATGCTTCCTTGTACTTACCTAATTCTTTATATAGTAAATGTAAGGATTAAGTTCGATACTATTTTTATCCATTACTTGTTTGTCTATTCCCAATTACTTGTGCTCTTTCTTTTACTTTGATCAACCTTCTCGTCCATCCTCACGAATTTCACCTTCAGCCTATATTCGACCATAACATGCTTCATTTGGGAACAAAATGTTGTAGCTCCCACTTAACAAAGCTACAGTTTTCCATCTTATTAGTTAATACTCTTTATCTCATTGTATCTTCATTATATAAAAGTCCACGTGAACCATAGTTTTGTATGACCTAGATTTTTATTTTAGCAAATTTTGAGATCGTTTTATCCAATAGTTGTGCTACACTTGTCACACTTAAGTCAAATAAATATGATGGTTGTTAAATAATTAAAGCAATACTATTTCAATCATTTATTATGTTTATGAAAATTTGTTCTCTCATTGATATTTCTCCAACTTAGGATATATTGATATTTTTAAAGCAGTGCATCATTTCAAATGAAAAGGAGCTCTATTCAACCAAGAGAACTGAGTGAGTACAATTCCATGACCATGTCATGTTAGTTTGTATGTATACAATACAAAGTGTTGTCTTTTTATATTCATGAATAAATATATATATTTTTTTTTTATTTTGCTCATAAGTACTAGAAGTTCTTTTTTACTTGTAGTAATGTTATATCTTTCATTACTGGTTTCTCCTGCTGGAAGTTCCCTTCATATTATGTGTAAATGGATTAAAAGGGATATGATCAAGTAACGTACCATAATATTCTTTTTCATATGTTTTAGTAGTGATTTCTAAATTGTAGGATTCTATGGCTGGAATAGATAAAAGCTGGATGAAAAATAAGAATAGGTTATCTTCAGAATACATTAATGGAGTTGCAAAATTTATTCAATTTGCGTCTAAAAATACAGAAGTTGATGGTTACATAACATGTCCTTGTGTTAAATGTAATAATGCATGTTTCAAGACAAAAGATGAGGTTTCAACTGATCTTATAGTGAATGGCATAATTGAGCAGTACACGTGTTGGGTGGCGCACGGTAAATCAGTTGAGTTCATAAATTCTAATACTAGTGATGATGTTGGTGATGATGTTAATGATGTTGTTGATGATATACATGGAATGATAAGAGATGGTCTAGGGTTTCCTAATAGATTTGTTGCTACACCTGATGATATGGATGAAACATATGACAGTGATGATTTGAGCAGTGAATTTTCTAAGTTTTACAATCTGATGAAAGATGCAAAGGAGCCACTTCATGATGGGTCTGGAGGATTCTCAAAACTATCTTTCACAATGTCATTATTGCAGCTCAAAGGGTTTCATGGTCTGAGCAATAATTGTTTCAACAATTTGATTACATTATTATCCAAGGCATTTAAGGGTTGTCATTTTCCAGAATCCTTCTATGAAGCAAGAAAATATATCACTGATCTAGGGCTTGACTATGTGAAGATAGATGTTTGTAAAAACCATTGTATGTTGTTTTGGAAGGATCAAAAGAATGTTGATATATGTTTGAAATGTGGTGCATCTAGATGGAAATTCACCTCTTTTGATGACATCATCAAAGACAAGTCTCCTAGAAAGAATAGAAAGAAGTTCAAGTTGGCTAAAAAGATTCCTGCTAAGACTTTATGGCACTTTCCATTAATACCACGTTTAAAATGTTTATACATGTGTTATCAAACTGCAACTGAGATGAGATGGCATAAGGAAGAGAGAAAAGATGATGGCAAATTACGCCACCCTACTGATGCAGAAGAATGGAAAAGATTTGATGCAAAGTATCCATTGTTTTCTAGTGACTCTCGTAATGTTAGGCTAGGCTTAGCATCTGACGGCTTTAATCCATTTGGAAACATGAGCAATTCTTATAGTATATGGCCTATTATCCTCATCCCATACAATTTACCTCCTTGGCTTTGTATGAATCAAGATTATTTTATTCTATCAATTTTGATTCCCGGGAAGAAGTCCCCGACCTATAAGATTGATGTCTACTTGCAACCACTGATTGAGGAGTTAAAAGAGCTATGGGATGTAGGGGTCAAAACATATGATGCAGTTTCAAAGAAATATTTTGACATGCATGCTGCATTGTTATGGACAATAAATGATTTTCCTGCATATGGATATTTGTCTGGGTGGTCAACCCAAGGTAAATTAGCATGTCCTTGTTGTCATAAGGATACTTGGTCTCTCAGATTAAAATATGGGGGAAAGTTTTGTTACATGGGCCATCATAGATTCTTACCACTAGATCATAGATGGAGGTGTGATGAATGTGCATTTGATGGAAAAAAAGAAACAAGACCTCCTCCCCAAGAGATATCTGGAGAAGATGCTCTGATACAATTGAATGAAATATTTATGTCTATTCTTGGAAAATGAAAGAAGAGATCTCGAATAGAGAAGTCGACACATGCTTGGAAGAAAAAAAGTATTTTCTTTGAGCTTCCTTATTGGAAGACTCTTCGTTTGCGCCACAATCTTGATGTCATGCACATTGAAAAAAATATTTGTGACAGTTTAATTGGAACAATAATGGACGTTGATGAAAAAACAAAGGACAATTCAAAAGCTCGTAAAGATTTAAAAGCTATGCAAATTAGGAAAGAGCTCTTACCTAGATATGTAAATGGAAAACTAGAAGTTCCAGTAGCATGCTTTACTCTATCTGAGGAGGAAAAAAAGATCCTTTGTGATTTCCTAAAAGAAATCAAGTTTCCTGATGGGCTTTGCTGTAGTATGTCTAAATGTGTGAATGTTAGTGAGCGCAAAATATCTGGCATGAAATCTCATGATTTTCATATATTTTTGCAAAAAGTCCTTCCCTTTGAAACACGTGGGTTATTAGAAAAACCTATATCTGAGGCATTAATAGAACTGAGTATATTTTTCAAGGAGTTATGCTCTAAAGTTCTATCTGTAGAAGATCTGCATAGATTGGAGAAACATATCACCGTCACATTGTGTAAAATGGAGCAGATATTTGTACCATCATTTTTTGATGTGATGATGCACTTGTCCATTCATTTGGCAAAACAAGCAACTCTTGGAGGTCCTGTTCAATATAGATGGATGTACCCCATTGAAAGGTAACATCTATAATTTGTTTATTTTTATTTTATAATATGTTCTAAAAAATTAGCTGGATCTTGTAGCTATCTTCAAACTCTGAAATCATATGTGCGCAACAAAAACCGACCAGAGGGTTCAATAGCTGAGATGTACATCACTAATGAATGTTTAGTCTTTTCCTCAAGATATATGAAAGAGAATGAAATTAGTTCTCATCAGCCAAGATACAATGACATAAGAGAAACAACAACGTCATCACAATTGTCAATTTTTAAGCAAATTGGAAAATCGTTATCAGCAAGAACCATCAATAGCCTTAGTGTTACCGAATGGTTACAAGTGCACAAGTATATTCTGGAAAATTGTGATGTTATATTACCATTTATAAGGTAACTTAGTTCAATTTTTTAGTCTTAGATTATTATTTTATCAATTATACTGTTATACTAGTCATTCATGTTATTTTAGAGAGCTCAAACAACTTATCCATGAATTGGGTGTCGACAATATCAACGCGGTACATGAGAAGTTCTTCTTCGAATGGTTGGAGAGTCGTGTGAGTATTAATTTTAATCACTCCAACTACTTTGTGAAACTAAAATGATGTTTATATGAATTTTAAATTATCTATTTTTTTAGGTGTTTCAATTGCATAAAGAGGGTAAGGTGGATGATGAACTTCTAAGCTTAGTTCGTGGACCTGATAAGGAGGCCTCATTTTATACTGGTTTAGACATTAATGGATTCAGATTTCAAAATCAGTACCATGACCAAAGGTTGACAACACAAAATAGTGGTGTTGTAGTCAAAGTGGAGACAGAAAATGAACCCTTTTTTTATTATGGTGTTTTGGATGAAATTCTGGAGTTGACTTACACTGGTGGAAGACGAGTTCACATTTTTAGATGTGAATGGTGGGACATGCATGATACACAAAGAGGCTTTGTGCGAGATAAATATGGATTTATTAGTGTAAATATGAAGCGTAAACTGAAAACCAATGAACCATTTGTTTTAGCATCTCAAGTGGAGCAATGCTTCTATGTTAATGATCTTTCTAGAAAGAATTGGGCTTTCGTTATTAATGCATCACCACGTGACTTCTACAACATGGGACATGAGAATGAAGGAGATGAAGTTGTTCTTGAAACTGAAAGTGCATTTCAAGAACATGAGTCTAATACAAATATGACTTCATCATTTCCATTAGATGCATTTGAAATTTGTAACTGGAAGAGGCTTGATGTTGTGAAATCCTTATCCATGGAAGCTGCTAAGAAACATGGATGGCTAGACAAAGATGGAAATCGTTCTTGGGAATAGACTACTTGAATATGCTATGTTCAACAATTTGCTTGTAATCGATTCATTGATTTTTAAGTTTTTTGGAATTTTTGAATCTGTTATAAACCACATTTGACATTAAATTATTTTCAAGTGATTTTAAATATTTTCTTTTGATTTCATCAAAAAGTTCAAAATCGATATTTTAAATATAAATCAATACATTTTAGATATATGCTTATAATGAATTTCTTGAGACACATGTAGGAAACATTGTCAATCTATATACTGCAAGAAACAAATTTGTAGGTAATCGAGAGGTTCTTGTGGCAAACCATTGTAGCAAAAATCAAAGTAAGTAGTATAATATTATCAATCTGAAAGGAGTTTGTTATGGCCAACTATTGTGTTAACACAATATCACTGCTTAAAGTTCTGTGTCTACTTAAAGCAACTGCAATAGAGAAAAAAATAAATAGAAGCTGCAGACCACCACCCACACTCTGAAAGATCAATTCAAACATTGGAATATGCAATGGCTGGAGATACATATTTGGTGATAAGGGGCATATCACCCTTGTGAGTAAAAGAAAGAGACTGGATGGGGAAAGCCAATGAGAATAGTGAAATAGCAAGCTGCAAAGATGACAAAATGAAGCTAGTGAAAATATGAATATGAAAATGTATTACTACAGAGTGACTTCAAAAGCATTATGTGTGCAATAAGCAGACTTGCTGGAGGACAATGAATGATTGTTGAGCTGCTGGTGGAGAATCTTTTGGAACTAAATACATCTGTTTTAGATGTCCCTTAGTGGCATGTATAAAGACAACTGAGCAACCGATCATCTTTTATAGCATGCTTAGAAAGGCTATACTTCATAAGTTAAGAGAAACAAAGTAACTCTTCATTTCGGAAAGCATTCTTAAGAAGGTTGTACCTCATACGTTAAGTTCTTGTCCTAATATTATTTTGTGTTCATTGATAGAGATGTAAAATTCCTCTATCAATCTAATTGAACAACAAAGTGGTAGTTCAATTATGCCTCAGATCGTATATATTTTGTTTCTTTAATGTATTTGCTACTAAAAATTGTGCATGTATTTCTTATATTTTGGATTTGCTAGGTTCAGAAGATCTCGTCTTCTAGAATGATTTAAAAAGCTGTACTTTTTAAGCTTAATTTAGAAACTCCTCTGAATTTAAATATTATATGCAACTATGTTCTCGTGATGCTTTATTTATTTTTATCAGTGAAAAAGACAAGCAGGAGTTGCCACCCTTTGTAAGTATTATTATAAATCTGAAGATGATGTGATGTCGCCGTTCACCTCCTCGCATGCCCGGCTCACGTTGCGGCCGAACCCCTAAAGGTAACAGCGGGAGGCGCTGGCTCTAAGCGGACCGCCAGTAGGCCACCCGAGAGGATCTTCAGGCTCCTCGACATGTACAGTGCACTTGCCGTCCTGTGGCCGGAGGGGGACTCAGTCTTCTCTTACTACTACACTTCAGACGTCCAGAAGCAGCTCATCTCCAGCATAATCAATCTAGGCGAGGCAGTTCGTGCCATGCTCACAGACTTCGAGCTCGTGATACAAAGAGACTTTTCTAAGGCAACGGTACCAGGCGGCGGGCTCCATCCCTTGACCCGGTACGTGATGGACTACGCCGTTAAGCTGACTGATGACCACCACACAGCCGTAGCTGAGATCTAGCATTTTGAGATGCATCATGCTTAGGTATGCCAATAGCCTTTTTATCTATTTAACATTTGAGGCACGAGTTGAACTCTTACTGCATACTCTCTAGGAAATTGCCTGTTGTGATGAATTCAGATTCTACCATAATGTTGGCCTGCTGTAGGGATTGTGGTAGGCATAGACCTGCTTGGATTGCTCTAAATTCAACTAGAAGGTTGTCCATGCCATTGGGTTTTCTACCTTATAATGTCAGTCAAGTGCCCCCTTCATTCCTTGCTACCATACAGTTCGTTTGTATGTTTTCTTTGCTTCATTCTTTACAGATTACTTCTTGTTTGTGTATGATTCCATCTGTTTATTGGACAGTTGTTGGTTCTTCAACGTCTGTATTGTCTCAAATGCCCTTGTTTTCAATTTATTCCTATCTTTATCGCTATGCTTGCAACTGTTATGTGGTGTTGTAGCCGTTAAATGTTTAGCTTTTTTCTTTATTTGCATAGCTCCTAACACGTCCAAGTTAAGGTAATGATACCAATGGTTGTATTGTGCCTATCATTTAGTTGTTTTTGAGCCATATTTTGAGGTCACTTACATGAAAAGCTCATGCTTATATGGTTCATATGTTTTTCCAATCTCCTAAAAGTATTTAATTTATGAAACTATAGAATTGGTTACTTTTACTATGGTTTAAATATTTGTTGGTGCACAAATTGATGCAAGTGTTGCATGCATTGAATGAATACATAACAAGGAATTCATCAACGTTTGACTATATCATTGCTTAGTTGTAAGTTTTTTCTTGAAAGCATCGTGAGTTAAAAGGACATATTTTACAATTAGTGTTTATATTTCCAATGACTTTTTTTTACAGGATGTTGGAGCAATTGGAGCATGGAATAATTAACTCACAACAAATTCTTTGGACGACTCATGTTTTCGTTTTTTGGAAAATGAACAGAGATTATGTGATCGTGTAAATGTACATTAGTGATGATATACACATTTTTATGAATGTGATCGTGTAAATGTACATTAGTGATGATATACACATTTTTATGAACGTAAGACATTGTACAAGATGAAATATGAATATATTGATTTGTTGCTTCATGCAATTCTGTTGCGTATACTGTAAATGTGCTCGCATGTTATAGTAATGAAAAGTGTTGATGGGTGCGAAATAAAAAAGAATAACAAAACATCGAAGATGTGAGAATTGACAAATTGAGTTTGTTAATATCAAACAATGATTATTAGAAATGAAAAAGATGTTTGTCGTGGCGACGAGTCTGCTGGCAATAGGCAAAAAAACAATAATTTATAGAAACCACTTACCGGCATTTCTAGCATGCCTACAATGCTAAACTAACCAAGTTATAAAAGCCAATTTCCAGCATTGTAAAATTGCCGCTATCTCTACATTCCGGCATACCGTAAAATGCCACATACCTTTTACCGGCACAGACTAAACCGGCATCCTTTCGACATCATTTACAATGCAGCGAGAAGTCAATTGCGACGCAGCTTAGGCTCTTTTTAGGCATTTTAATTTGCCGTTAAAGGTTGTATTTCTTGTAGTGTTTATTTTTAAGCAGGAAGTTTCAACATTAGCATATACTTTTTAAGAGGGGGTCAACTATAATTAACCCACTTTTATCCATCTAGATCATAACAATGTGTCATAAAGGTTATGTGTGCTAACTATCAAACTATATTTTTTTTCCATCTTTATTAGGCAATAAGATTAAAACCTCATGTAACATGTTTCCTTCTTATGATTTTATTTCATTGCTCATGATAATTGCAAGATTTACTAGTGATTTCATCACAAGATTAGCCAACAATATCACATTATCATCATTATTCATGTACATGGCTAACCATTTATGCCTTGATATCTATTAAATTATTTCTAGATTCCATCATCTCATATCCATATCTCAAGATTGGGTCACCATCTTACATATATTTTATCATGGTTGTGCTAAACTAACTTATGTGGGTGACTTATTAAACATATATAAAAACTTCATCTAGTCCAACTGAGGTTCTCCTGAACCATATCACGAGAGCAGTGACATGCTCAGTCTCACTGAGCTAACTCAACTCTATGAGTATCTCATAAACAAAAACTTTATCTTCCCTCTTTAGTCTAGGGTTCTTAGGTCTACCTCATTGGCACTAGTGAGAGCCTTACAAGATGTATCCACATAAGCAAAAAACAATGCATGATATGATATTCTCTTTTCATTTCTCTAACCATGAAACACTATTTGCCAGCTCTCTATCTTATATACACCACTAGATTCCTATGTGGGAAATGACCAACCCGAGCATGAGACTTCATAGAAACTAACATAGCTACCTCCTCTAGGGTCTTGGGCTCTCTCCCTCACCCAGATGGCATGCACTCATATTCATGCTCACATGTTCATATAACCAGCCTCTCTCTGACTCTAGGGTTTGGTCTTCCCAAGGACATCTAGGGTTCAAGAAACTATAGGAATCATGCATAAAGTGACTCAACTCATTCACTCGGGAGTATTCTATTTTAGGACATACCATATCATATATTTCTCATATTTCTCATATCATGGAGTCTAGGTTCTTTGACCTTATCCCTGTGGGTCTCTCTCTCTCTTGAGCTAACACCAAAACTGGTCCTAACACTAGAGGTCCTCCTTTGTAAAAGAGCTTGAGGCTCATGCTGACTCACAACCTTGTCTTAACTTAGCTTATCTTAACTTAGAAAATCACACATACTTTCATCATGAAAACTTATCTCAAATTCTCAAAACTGAACCTAAGTCCTCAAAGACAAACATAGATCATCATAACAATGATATATCATCTATATAAGACTTACATCATATCATCAACACTTATATCATTTATTTCATCTATCACATATATATCAAAAAGGCTCTAGACATCTAATCTAGAACTACACTCTCTTGTAGACTGATGTCATTCACTTTCACTTAGGTTGCATGCCCACCTCCTACTCATACATGTGTGGGGACACATTTTTGTAATACATATATATAATAAAATATTATATAGTTTTTCTCTGAAAAAACAAGTGTCAGAGAAAACTATCAAGGTTTGATCTGATTGGAATCAAAAACCAAATCCTGAAAACAAGTGTCCCACACATAGTAGAGAGTATAGTGTCATTAAAACTAGTGAAAAGGGTGAGAACAAGGGGTAGACTAGTGTAGCTACTCTAGACAACGTGCACAATATGTCTAGGGTTTCTCTTCCCTTGATGCACATCATTTCCAAATAGTGCAACGTCCCATACCGCTGCACTATGAGGAAAGAACGACATCTAAAGACTTGTTATTCAATAAGAACAAGTCTAGACCTAGTTCTCAGACATCTAGGTGCTAACCTAGAGGTTAGGTCAGATCTAATCTCTAAAAGATGACTAATCTAACCCTAAAGATTATTAATTTCAAGGTTCTTTAGTTTTGAGTTGCATAATGAGCAAATGTCAGGCTTTGCTATTATTCATGCTTTAATACCACCTGTGATGTCCCCAGATTTTCTAAAACATAATCTGATGTGCGACGTCCAAATTGAAACCCTCACCTCAGTGAGAATCCCAATTTAAACACCCCACACTAGGATAAGAAGAAGAAAATCAAGGGAGTCAGAAGGAAACAATAGTAGCACATGCAACAGAACAATAATAAAACCATACACACATGTTCACCATTCAACATATAATTACAACATGAATTCTTACAACAATTAATATTACATATTGAACAAAAAACTATACATATACATGTACTACCACTAAATTATAGGATCTTAAGACAACATGTTCACATGTACATCAGCTCACTACACAACTCTCAACTATCCTGGATCTTCAAGAGCATAACCACAACCTAAACAAAAGATTACATGTGGTACACATCAGCACAATATTCAAGAATATTGTACTGAGTATGCCTACGGGTCTTTTATGTACCTCTCATCATATCTTGGCAATAAGATAAAACTAATACTTGGAAACATTAAACAAATATAAGGAAAAATGTATACTGGAAAAAAGATATTCATTACCAAGAAAGAGAACACATATATTTTAAGCACATTTCCATCATATATCATGTACATCTGTTGTTACGACCCACCTCCCGATAACCCCCAATCAAGGGAGACCGAGAGGTCGAAGCCGCACCCATAACTTCCGGATCAAAGGTTCGACACTTAACCAAGAACAATTATTAAATTTCCACAATTTATACTGAAAAGTTGTAATAAATTTTTTCATACCTTTTGAAAACTTTGGATGTCTAAACTTCTATCCATGTATGCATTCTACTCTAACTAATCCTCCTTGCATTTTACTTCATGTATTTTGCAATATGACGATTTCCTGTTTGTCCTTTTCGCTTGAACCAAAAATGCCGACAAACAAAATTTCGGTCAGTTGAAGATGGTATTTGGGGGAAACAATAAACGTGCAACTATGATAACAACGTAATCATTCAATTAATCATTTAACAACAAAGATTACATTTTAAATATAACTTCGCGATCCATGAGTACCCTATCCTCTGTGCTATCCCAGCAGTGGACCTGGATACTACCTTCCTTATGGTAGATCCCATTAAACCCCTCATGGTCCCACCTATAGGTGAACCCGTTTCTAGGGTTGAGTCACATGGCACTACTCGTAAGTAGCCCACTCCTTAATTCATGGCAGGCTAAAAGGCCTCATGGAACTACACTTGGTAGCCCAATTTTTAACCCACGATAACCTAGACCTTACTCTAGGTTACCCCTTTTTAGACTTTACAAGCCATAGAGGTGGACCCAGATCTAGCCAATTATACATGTATATTCGTAGTGATAGTCATATTCACTCTATAGTTGCATGAAATAAAAGCATCCAACAGTTATTTCAAGCCATGAGGGAAACGTCGATAAAATACACGGTAAACTTGTCGAGATAATCATAAGCATAACCACATACCAGATTTGATGATTTTACAAGCATTAAGCAATTCCAACCAAGAATGAAATCCAAGCAATCAATTCAATAATCACATAATTCCTGAAAAGAATATGTACTCTATTTATTACACACATTATCAAGAATCTACTTTATTGACTTGGATTCACAATCTAGGGTTTTTGTATCCATTTTAGGGTTTCATTTTGCAATTAGGGTTTCACTTCATCTTTTATCATATTAAACCCTAATTTTATGCCATTACTCATAAACCCTAATTATCTCATCTATTCTTCAATATTAGGGTTATCTTAACAACATATAACTCTATTTTCATATTATAGGCACATTAATTATCAATTAATTTCATTAAGCTTCTTTTACATTAAAGCTACTATTTTTATCCTTTTAATCCATGACAAGATCATTATACACACTTATCATCAATTCAAAGTTCATTAAGGTCTAATTAACATATGAAGTCATTTTTCCATCAATTCCACCTTTTATTCATGAAAAGACCCTAATTACTACATTTAGGGTATTTATCCAGAATTAAGGACTTTTATATACAAATAACTTAGAACCATCATTTAAAAACATATTTTCACAATTTTCAAATTAAATATGATCGTATCCTCTTTTACCCTAAATTAGGGTTTCTAAATGCTTAATCATTCTCATATGGGGTAAAAACCCTAAATTATGCAATTTTACATCTAGATCAGGTTCGAATCTAACATTATCATTCAACAGGTTATTAATACTTCAATTAACCCATTAAGCATACCATATTCAACCTTTAATCACAAATTGGGTTTTTAGACTAACTTTAATGCACTTTTCATCAACTTATAGTACTTTAGAAATTAGGAATGGAATCAATCTTTAATATCATTTTTATTTGATTCCTCTCGTTGTCCCGAGAAAAATTCATATATTACTTGTCCTAATCAGAGTTCCCAATCTTTAATTATAAATTTTGCAATAAAACTTTACTTGGGCCAATCACGAGGTGCCACGTGGTCTTGTTCCCATGCAAAGCTCGTTGGTTTGGGAAAACATAATCAAATGTCAGTTTTTCCCTTGACTTAAAGATTGGACCTTTTAGTCCGTGAAGGGAAGAATCGTCCAACGTCGCCCTCCTTCTTCAACCCCACGCTACCCTAGCGCTGCCAGCGGTCAGCAGCTCTAGGGGCTTCCTCCTCTGCCTCCTCGAGCCGTAGGGACATCATCGACCTTCCCAAAGCATCTGCGGCCCTCTACCGCACTTGCGGAGGTGTAAGGACAGGGCTGAGGTGCTAGGACTGGGCTTCTGTGATCAGCAACTTACGACTACCCTATGCAGACGTGCAACTGCAGCTGCGCACAGCTGGGTGGAGGGGAACAATCACCGTGCGTCCTCTAGTTGTCGTGGGGGCAGCACGCCCTCATTGTACTCCTCCATGGCCCCCCCTGTGCTTCAGGGTTAGCACAACTTCTCATGAGTCAGGTTTGCCAAAGAAGATGAAGAAGAAGAAGGAAGAAAGAGAGGGGTGTGTGGGATCCTTCTCGAACTCGACCCAGAGGGTCTACCCCTTATATAGGGGAGGGTTCGACTCCCTAAAATGGTTTGCCCACAAAGAATCGAAGTCCCTCCTCAAAAGGAATCATATTCCTTGAAGGAGAAGCAATTCTCCTCTCTCCTCTTTACCTCCTTGATAAACTATATTCTTGGGCTAAATAGGATTTCGAAAATCCTTGCACTTATTCTCTTGGTACTTGCCTTTCATTCTAATGGCATGAAATTTTATTTTCATTTAATAGAAAATACTTCCTTTTAGTAATACCACATAATATATTAATTGTATACTCATATTATCTTCTTATTTTCTATTATGGGTATTTTCTCTTTCCTCTTTTATTCATTGGGCTCCTTGGACCCCAAGGAATTCTAATAATTCGAAATTCCTTTTTATTGGATACTCATTATCCTTCTAGATGCATCTATATGCATTATTTCTCATTATCATGTTTATTTCTTATTAAAATATTTTCTTTTGAGGATTTCTCTTTATTTCTTTTTTATTTTCCTCATTGGTATTCCTTTTACCATTAGGAATCCTTGGTATACGAAATTCCACTCAGGATTACCTAATTACACCTCTATCCACTTATTTTCTACATTTTATCATTGTTTTCAATTTCTTTCTTAATAAAGAAATACTTAATTGATCTTTTCTTTTCTTATTGCACTCTTTATGTAACTTTGGACTCCTTGGAACCCAAGGAACCCAAGAGGCACGAAATCCTCTTTGGATTTGCCTTCTAGAGGTTTCCACATTTTTCTTTTCTCAAATATTCAATTATTCATTTACTAATTGAATTTCCTTATTATTTGGGCCCAATAGCCAATAAAGCCAACGACACAAACATCAAGGATATTATAAACATAATACATTTATTCAAAACAAATTATATCATTATTTGTTCAAATATCCTTAATATGAGAAATTACATTTCTCGGCAAATGAACCCAAAAATTGGGGTTGTAACATCCTTTCCCTCTTATAGGAATTTTATCCTCAAAATTCTATCAAGCAAACAAACAATTCAGGATAAGACTTTTCCATGTCCATCATTGGCCCCTATGTGGCTTTACCATACTCATGGCATCTCCAAAGAACCTTTATCATCACATATTCTTTTCTCTGAGTTCTTTCATCCTGGCGTCTATAAATTGCACAGGTGACTCAGGCCATTTCAACCTCCCTTGGGGCTCACTAGGTTCATTGCTCAGTACATGGTCGGGGTACCTCACATAGTGCTCTAAATTGGACACATGGAACTCATCACACATTACTTTATCCTGAGGGGTAAGGTCAAACTTAACCTTCTCCACCAAACCATGTCAAAAGAACCCATGCATCGGGGACTCATCTCTCTTAGCTATAACTTAGAGGGGTCGGATTTTCATGTCACATATTTCTACAGTGAACTGCATGTCAGTCTACTTTGCATCCGCTCACAAATCTCATCGTCTCTAGGCTCCTTTCATCCTTTGCACGATCAAAGCGACTTCATCTACACACACTATGGTCCTTTTCTAACCATCACGTGGTCCTTTCACCAACATCACCTTACTGAAGTGGTGACCGACCCAACCTCTCTTACAGAGCTTCTTTAAATCCCGATACTGGCTATGGTGGTCATTTTCACATCTTTCATAGGACAAGAACTATCTCTAGCTATCACCCTGAATGAGCACATATGCTCTCATCAGACCCTTTAGTCTGGATCATACTAACCATTAGTTATGGGTGATGAACTATACTATCATCGAGTCCTTCATGTACCTACTTCCCCCTTACGGAAGTGAACCTTTAGGATATACTCAAGGACTTTTGAACTCAATTCATGGTGTAGTTGAACCATCTCTCTCATGAGTAGTTCAACTAGATATGTCTCTTAACAGAACTCTCTTCTTTCTCATACCATCTAGGTAAGGCGATCTACCATAACCCATATTACATCTTGACCTTCCTTAGTCTAGGGGAGACTTATCATCACATCCATAATGATGAACTCCCAATCCCTCTCAGGGACTCTTTTGTCCTCTATATCGATACACTGGGTTACTGGGGTTCTTCCTTTACCTCCTGGCTTGCATGGCCATATACCACATGCAACTTTATCCAAAGTCCTACTGTCACTTATTATCTTGGTGGTACGGTGTATGGTGATCTTAAAATCATGATCTCCTGTATGTCATGATTCCTTAGAAACCCTAAACCACTGTAGTCGGGGTTTCATCACCTTCTTTTCCAAAGAAGTGCATCTTAGGTTCTACCACCATCCTTTCATTGCATCAAGGACTAGACTGGCTAACCAAACAATCATTAACTTGTTCACCATATCTCATTACATCGGAGTATTAGCCAAACATATCTCCTTTCCAAACTTAGGGTTAGCCTAACAACCTCTTCTAGCTTCTAGCCAAACTAGTCAGATACATCTCAACTAGAACATCCATTACCACTTCACATCCTTAGGTATAAGGTAACATTGAGGACATACATTCCACACATTTCACTTATCATCTCAAACTCGAATTCTAAGTCTATCTTTATTGAGAACACTTTGAGCTCATCTTCTTGGTGATCAATCTCAATCTTGTATGACTCATATCTCATGATAAAAACATCCTCATAAGGTGATTACCTTAGTACTCTTACTATGTGTAAACCATTTATGTATTATTTACTCCACAAGGATATGTTATCAACTCTATCCACTTACTTCATAGCAACGTTCCAACTCATATCCATCTTTTATCCTTGGTGTATGGCATGCGTACTGTCCTATCTCTCACTCCCATAACAAGAGGAAATAAGCATTTGGTGGTCGTCCAAATACAAAGTTCTACTTGTTCCACGAGTAGAGATGGTACATACCACATTGCAGTATACCTTCCAATCTAATATGAAACACACAACTTATGTCTCTACATCACAATCATCTTGATATCAAAGTTACCTTCATGGAAAACTAGTCTTGAACCCACTAAGGTTTATATCCTTGGTCATCTCCTCTAGGTCTATAGGGTACCGGCTCTTTTGGGGTCATCCCTCTTCCCTCATGCATTAAGAGAGTGCCCTACTCATCTGCCCTTTGGGCCCCATGATTTCATGAAGGTGATCAATCTCCTAACCCATGGCCCTCAGACAATGATAGTTGTTACCTCCCGACCCTATGGTCATGTGCAACTGGGGAATTAGGCAACTCCTACTTCCATCGGTCTTATCCCTACCCGACCCTAGGATAGACTTAGGATTCTCCATTTATAGTACATGTCAAACTTAGAACCTTACCTAAGCCTTCATCATCTCTCTTTGTATACATGGGCTGACATCCATCCTTTCATAGGGGTCATGGTGACCCACCTACCTTGGTCAGACCCCTTACCGGTTACCTCCATGGTAACACATCCACATGCACTTAGAGATGGATATCTATGGGTCTGTAGGTTCATTGACATACCATGTACCTTTCACTTAGCTTCTCAAGATCCTATGAGACCTCTTTAGGTTTCCTCAAAACCAACAAAACTGGTATACACCCTACCAAAGGGTCCCTCTCCCAGGATGGGAGGAAAACTATATCTTGACAACAAGGTCACAAAAGCTCTTAGGTCTAGGTTTTACATCCACATGAGCCTACTTAACCCTAGAAAGCTATCAAGGAACAAGAAGATCACCTACTGAACCATGCTAGGTCATACTTGTCCTCTTTCCTCCATGCTGGATCAAGATCATACCTTCCTTTATCATCAACCTAGCTGTGAGGGGTTCATCAAACATACCTTAAACTTAAGGGGCTTCCCTTTTCCTCTATACATGAGGAGTACCATGCTGGAAACTATAGCAACTTAATTCTCGTCATGAGCATTAGGTATACCACTTCCCCTCTTAGACCTAGGAACCCTAGGTTCACTTTTAGGTGTCCAACTGCATGCTCTATCTCTTATCCATGAATCAAGCTTGCAAAAGGCAACATGCACTTCCTGTCATCCTTCAACTCGAGCAACACTTAGAGGTGGGTCCTCCTCAAGGACAAACAATAAGGTACAAGGCCTCATAACATGTTACAAACCCTCTTCATGGTATACAGAACATCTTCTTTCTTTCTCAGAAGGTAAACACTTATACCATAGGCACATAGGTGCCAGAAACCTCATCCTCCCTCTAGGGTTTGGTCCCTCCCATGGAAAACAAGACATCATCAACCTCTAGGGATCAAGCATGTGGTGACCACTATCATCCATTTAGGTCGCATCATCCTCAACTCCCGACTTCTCCTCATATTGTGGAGTCTAGGATTCCAACCTTCTTGTTGGGTTTCCTACTCTCTCTCTAGAGCTAACCCTACAACTAACCTCACCATTAGAGGTCCTCTCTTCATGAAGGACCAACCTCGAAAGCATGCCCCTACCTGGATGAAGCCTATGTTCAACTTATGTTCGCTCAAGGTTATCCATAGCCCCTTATGCTAAGCACATAAGCTATCCATCAAACTCTCTCGGCCAGGGTTTCAACCTACTTCTCGCACTACTGATACATACTGGGTGCCTATTATGCCCATATAAGCTCATGGAGTTTCCATAGGTTCTTCTCTAACCTCATCAATGAAGGATATATCCTTCACTCCAACATGCACGACCCTTCCCAGGGTTGGGTCGCTAGAGGCACTAGGTCATCCAACCTTTCATAGCTCATACGCCATCCAAGACATCTTCATCCAAACACTTGGCCTAACTCATCTTTCCATCTCTCTCTCTAACCTTCACTTAGGGTTAGGGTTTACATCATCCTCAGAGGATGTGTCAGGTCTCTTCTTATAATGGAGATCTCTATCTCCAAGACTAACTCTCTTTCTTATCCTCCTGACAAGAAGGTCTAGCCTCAAGTCTCTCCTCAGTGCATAACAACTTATGTCATACGACCTAAGCATGTATCTATCCTTTAAGTTGCGCTTAATCTATTAAGCTTATGTCCATGACATCTTATTTACATGCTTTTCATTAATTTTGTGGAGGATTCCTTAGACCTTATTAGCCTTATCCATACCTCAAGAGGGTGAGGAGAAGAGAGAAAACCCTAATCCTTAAGGTCCTTAATGGAATTTGTGATGAGAAGGGATGAATAAGATGAGAAAGTCCTAAAGGTATCTTATTTCGATTCATACCCTAAGACTTTGGCCAGGTAGTCACATGAATCTGGGAGTCCTCGTATTCTGACTAGTGGTGCGGAGAAAAATATTGCCTGCCCCCGGTCGTGATCCTTTTCTAGACACCTCCGTATTTCGGATAATCCTCTAATAACTCCCTTGGGTTCTATGGAGTTTGTAAAATTTAATAATTATTAATGGTTAAATGAGGAACCTACACTCTGATACCAAATGTTATGACCCCACCTCCCGATAACCCCCAATTAAGGGAGACTGAGAGGTCGAAGCCGCACCCATAACTTCCGGATCAAAGGTTCGACACTTAACCAAGAACAATTATTAAATTTCCACAATCAATACTGAAAAGCTGTAATAAAAATTTTCATACCTTTTGAAAACTTTGGATTTCTAAACTTCTATCCATGTATGCATTCTACTCTAACTAATCCTCCTTGCATTTTACTTCATGTATTTCACAATATTACGATTTACTATTTGTCCTTTTGGCTTGAACCTAAAACGCCGACAAATAAAACGTCGGTCAGTTGAAGTTGGTATGTGGGGGAAACAATAAGCGTGAAACTATGATAACAATGTAATCATTCAATTAATCATTTAACAACAAAGATTACATTTTAAATATAACTCCACGATCCATGAGTGTCCTATCTTCTGTGCTATCCCTACAGTGGACCTGGATACTACCTTCCTTATGGTAGATCCCCATTAAACCCCTCATGGTCACACCTATAGGTGAACTAATTTCCAGGGTTGAGTCACATGGTACTACTCGTAAGTAGCCCACTCCTTAACTCATGGCAGGCTAATGGGTCTCATGGCACTACACTTGGTAGCCCAATTTCTAACCCACGATAACCTAGACCTTACTCTAGGTTACCCCTTTTTAGCCTTTACAAGCCACAGAGGTGGACCCGGATCTAGCCAGTTATACATGTATATTCGTAGTGATAGTCATAGTCACTCTATAGTTGCATGAAAAAAAAGCATCCAACAGTTATTTCAAGCCATAAGGGAAACATCGATAAAATCCACGGAAAACTAGTCGGGATAATCATAAGTGAAACCACATACCTGATTTGATGATTTCACAAGCATTAAGCAAATCCAACCATGAATGCAATCCAAGCAAGAAATTCAATAATCACATAATTCCTGAAAAGAATATGTACTCTATTTATTACACACTTTATTAAGAATCTACTTTATTGACTTGGATTCATTTTCTAGGGTTTTTGTATCCATTTTAGGGTTTCATTTTGCAATTAGGGTTTCAGTTCATCTTTTATCATATTAAACCCTAATTTTATGCCATAACTCATAAACCCTAATTATCTCATCTATTCTTCAATATTAAGGTTATCTTAACAACATATAACTCTATTTTCATATTACATGCACATTAATCATCAATTAATTTCATTAAGCTTCTTTTACATTAAAACTACTATTTTTATCCTTTTAATCCATGACAAGATCATTATACGCACCTATCATCAATTCAAAGTTCATTAAGGTCTAATTAACATATGAACTCATTTTGCCATCAATTCCACCTTTTATTCATGAAAAGACCCTAATTACTACATTTAGGGTATTTATCTAGAATTAAGGACTTTTATATACAAATAACTTAGAACTATCATTTAAAAACATATTTTCACACTTTTCAAATTAAATATGATATTATCCTCTTTTACCCTAAATTAGGGTTTCTAAATTCTTAATCATTCTCATTTGGAGTAAAAACCCTAAATTATGCAATTTTACATCTAGATCAGGTTCAAATATGACATTATCATTCAATAGGTTATTAATACTTCAATTAACCCATTAAGCATACTAGATTCAACCTTTAATCACAAATAGGGTTTTTAGACTAACTTTAATGCACTTTTCATCAACTTATAGTACTTTTGCAATTAGGAACGGAATCAATCTTTAATATCATTTTTATTGGATTCCTCTAGTTCTCCCGAGAAAAATTCATATATTACTTGTCCTAATCGGAGTTACCAATCTTTAATTATAAATTTTGCAATAAAACTTTACCTGGGCCAATCAGGAGGCACCACGTGGCCTTGTTCCCATGCAAAGCTTGCTGGTTTGGGAAAACATAATCAAATGTCAATTTTGCCCTTGACTTAAAGATTGGACCATTTACCCACGGAGGGCAGAACTGTCCAACATCGCCCTCCTTCTTCAACCCCGCGCTACCCTAGCGCTGTCGGCGGTCAGCAGCTCCAGGGGCTTCCCCCTCTGCCTCCTCGAGCCCTAGGGACATCGACGACCTTCCCAAAGCATCTGCCGCCCTCTGTCGCACTTGCAGAGGTGTAAGGACAGGGCCGAGGTGCTGGGACTGGGCTTCTGCGATCAACAACTTACGACTACCCTATGCAGATGTGCAACTGCAGCTACGCACAACTGGGTGGAGGGGAACAATTATCGTGCATCCTCTAGTTGTCGTGGGGGCAGCACGCCCTCATTGTATTCCTCCACGGCCCCCCATGTGCTTCAGGGTTAGCACAACTTCTCATGAGTAGGGTTTGCCAAAGAAGATGAAGAAGAAAAAGGAAGAAAGAGAGGGGTGTGTGGGATCCTTCTCGAACTCGACCCAGAGGGTCTACCCCTTATATAGGGGAGGGTTCGACGCCCTAAAAGGGGTTGGCCACAAAGAAACGAAGTCCCTCCTCAAAACGAATCATATTCCTTCAAGGAGAAGCAATTCTCCTCTCTCCTCTTTACCTCCTTGATAAACTATATTCTTGGGATAAATAGGATTTCAAAAATCCTTGCACTTATTCTCTTGGTACTTGCCTTTCATTCTAATGGCACGAAATTCTGTTTTCATTTAATAGAAAATACTTCCTTTTAGTAATGCCACATAATATATTAATTGTATACTCACATTATCTTCTTATTTTCTGTTATGGGTATTTTCTCTTTCCTCTTTTATTCATTGGCCTCGTTGGACCCCAAGGAATTCTAATAATTCGAAATTCCGTTTTATTGGATACTCATTATCCTTCGAGATGCATATATATGCATTATTTCTCATTATCATGTTTATTTGTTATTAAAATATTTTTTTTGAGGATTTCTCTTTATTTCTCTTTTATTTTCCTCATTGGTATTCCTTTTACCATTAGGAATCCTTGGAATACGAAATTCCACTAAGGATTACCCAATTACACCTCTTTCCACTTATTTTCTACATTTTATCATTGTTTTCAATTTCTTTCTTAATAAAGAAATACTTAATTGATATTTTCTTTTCTTATTGCACTCTTTATGCAACTTTGGACTCCTTGGAACCCAAGGAACCCAAGAGGCACGAAATCCTCTTTGGATTTGCCTTCTAGAGGTTTCCACATTTTTCTTTTCGCAAATATTCAATTATTCATTTACTAATTGAATTTCCTTATTATTTAGGCCCAATAGCCAATAAAGCCCACAACAAAAACATCAAGGCTATTGTAAACAAAATCCATTTATTCAAAACAAATTATATCAGTATTTGTTCAAATATCCTTAATATGAGAAATTACATTTCTCGGCAAATGAACCCAAAAATTGGGGTTGTAACCTCTGCCCCCAAGGGCTTTGATGTTTTTAGGCCTTATAATCTACTACCAAAGAGTTTGAGATCATTTAACGTGTGATCTACTACCAAAGAGTTTGGGATCTAACACATGTGACCTACTACCAAAGAGTTTGAGATCACTTCAATGCACTGTACTACCAAAGAGTTAAGTGCTATCATATAATGGATCTGATATCTTATGTTTCATGTGTTCATAGCCATAAGTATGGAAAATCAAGCAAGATATTGTATAATAACAATCATTTCAATCACTACCATATGGCAAGTATTTTACTACACATATAACACAAGCACATTGTATAATAAGCCAAGTAAGAGGTAATGGCATATCTTAATCAAGAGATAAACTTAATCATCATATTCCTCATGTCAACTAAGTCTTTAGTCAACCCTAATTAAGGAAAGATCATATATATGCATCAGGTTCTCATCATCTTAACCCTACTTATGTCCATTTTAGGATTTAGCTTATTTCTTTAGTATATTTCCATATCACTTGCATTCTTATCTTATATTTATCTTGCTTATTTCATTTTCCAGATTATAGTTCATCAACTGGATATACTCATGTGTCACATTATTATGTGAACATATTTAACATTATGTCACTTTCATTACCCATATTAGGGTTATATCACATGTATTAAGGGTTCTCTTCATATAACATGAATTATATGAATCATCATGATCTCATAATTAAATTTGAGGTTCCAAATATGGATATGAGCTTACTCTGTAAATTTCATCATTTATTGAGCATGTATGTCTTTTTATAACATTTTATTTAGGATTATTAGCCCGAGATATCCATTCTAAGAAAATTACATAATTTTGAGCATCAACATTATAATTACTGACATCAGATAGATTATAAACATGAATATACACTTAGTGACATATTCTCATAATTTTAGGTCTTTGTTTATTATTTATTAGGCATGAAATGACCATTTTACATCTTACATCATATCACTAAGATTAGAGCATCAAAAGCCTAAAATTATCATTCTACTGTATTTTACACATTTTTCTGAGGAGTTTGGTACCTTATTTGTATTTTTCTAGTAAACATACTAATTACTATGATTTAACTGAGATCTGCGCGTTTTCTGAGATATTTACCTTGAAAGGCCAATCGAGTAATGCCACGTGGTGGGCAAAGTGAGCCGTCGATTCTGATCTTCAACCCGGTTCAGGGTTTAATTAGCCAGCGCCCTTTTCCATTCTCCATCTCCTCTCATGAACATGTCTGCCCAGGTTATGTGCACGTGCCGCCATCGTGACTTCCTGATGTGGGTTCCCAGTGAGGGGTTGATCTCCAACGCTCTCCTCGTCACAACTTGTTGCACTGAAGAGGTTTCGTGGACCACTATTTCAGTGCCACCCTCTCAAGCTCATCACTGGTTGCTCCATCCCCAAGCTGATCAAGCTTTATAGCATGGTCGTCGGGCATAAGCCGCTGCCGCAGGGAAGTGTGTGACTGCCAAGTCATTCCTCCTTGACCCTACGTTCTCCACCTCTCGCCCAACACCACCCATCTCTCTGACCTGCTGCTCTAGATGCCTGCGCATATCGCCTCCTAGAAAATGCCCGCCGCTGTGATGCTCCAATCTTCGGTCTGCTCATGCTCTCCACCGGTGAGGTTCTGGCACTGTCGTTGGGCTCTGCCTACAGCTAGCGTCTCTAATGAGAAAAGCATACACCTTCGCCCTATCAGGCTACTGCTGCTATTCCATCTCCTCCTCGGCATGGAACACATGCTCCTCATTGGGCTATGAGGGGAAGTCTATAGCGCCGCATGGAGTGTTGTGAAGGAGCTAAAAGATCCCACTATCTCCTCTCAGGTGCCGTTTTTGTTTGCGAGCGCCACCACTAGGGAGAACCGACTTGGAAAGGCCAGAGATCTATGCCTCCTCACACCCTTTGTTGTTGTGGCTCCTCCTCATAGCTTGAGGAGTTTGCAGCCAGTAGCCAGTGACACGGTGGATCAAGGAGGATATCTCCTCCACTTCTACTTGTTCCAAAATGGAAATACATTATTGTTATAAGAGTGGTCCTCCCAGATCTGAACATGAACATGTCCTTGTGAGGGGGCTATCCAAAGCAACCGTTCACTTAAAACTGCATACGAGCCACGATCGTGACAAACTGACATCTTGAGTCACAATTCCAATATCCCCACTACCTTTCTCTAACCATTACTCGATCATGCACATCCAAAGGTTGTAAAAGCATGATCTGTGGCATCTCCATCTCAACACTTTATCCATTGGATCAAGACTATGTGATACGGATCTTGTGCACGTAGCCAAAACATAACACATGAGTGTGACATCAAGATCAAGGGTTAAACCTTGGTCCATGATATACCGATATGCATATTGATTCATCAAATCGACCAACAATACTCCCTTGTAAGAACCTCACAAAGAATCCACCATATTTAATTGTACATTCCTCATCATCTAATCTTGCACCAAAATTGGTTTGAGACTAGAAGATCCACTAAATCTTCTGGCCATGTAATTATCCTCATAAATATGCAAAACCAAGCAAAAAGGCATTACCACCATATATAAACATATATCATCTCGAATAAAAATTGTAACTTCCATCCATGAATTTGATTATTCCATATGGTATCTAAGATTTCAAAAGTTCACTCCATCACAAAGATGGATGAGAATGATCTTCTCTCTCCTTCTTCCTTCTCTTCTCGTATTCTTTCTTGTAGGAGATGGACCAGTGGATGGCTGATGGCACAGGGTGCTACAAATTTGAACTCCCACCACTTTTGTGGCAGGAGATAGATCATAATGGAGTGGAGATGGTGGAGTAGCAAGGATACCACAGAGGTATTCTTTGGAGATGGTTGGCAGTTGATCATCTTCCTTGGCTGGGCATAGAGCGGTAGTCTCTCAACATCGTGGAGTGGAAGCGATGCCTCAAATAAATGAGGGGGTTGTCTATTTATAGGTGCAAATCTGGAGAGGACCGACTACACTGCCATGGTTGTGACCTTCAGTAGCATTCGTGGTACTCCTTGACATGATTGTTTCAGGTGTGCACCTGACCGTGCCAAGGTGCCACGGTCATAGTCATGTTTTGTGGTCGAGGAGTCTGTTACGGTCATGGGGTTTTGTAGTGGATGAGATGGTTGTGCCACATTCGCGGTCATGTTCTGTAGTCGCATTGGGGTGTCGTGGTCGAGATGGTGTGTAAGTCATGAAACCTTGACCAATGTGCTACCGTACCGAGTGTTGATCGACATGACATCTTGGTCGTAGTTATGACATTGTCTTCTTAGCCACGGTCACCACATTGTCTTCTTGGCCGTGGTCAGGACATCCTTGTTGGTCACGATTGCGGCATTATCTTCTTGGTCATGTTCATGACATCCTTCTTAGTCGTGATCGAGGCATCATGGTGGGGGTGATGGGGGTGCTATTGCTATGGGTTGATGGGCATGCGTCAATGAATACTCTGACTGAGTAGGATTCTTTCGGATGAAGGAACTGTCCATCACAAATAGGGTCAAAATTATCAAAATTTTCTTACCCATAGAGAGGTAGCCTCTCGACATCGTAGAGCAGAAGTGATGCCTCAAATGAAGGATGGGGTCATCTATTTATAGGTGCAGATCTAGAGAGGACCGACTTAGACGTCATGTTCACAACCTTTAGTAGTGGTTGCGGTACTCCTCGACACGACCTTGTCAGGTGTGCACCCAACTATGCCGAGGTACCACGGTCGTGGTCATGTTTTGTGGTTGAGGCATCTATCGCGGTCACAAGGTTTTGTCATAGATGAGATGGTTGTGCCGCAGTCGCGGTCATATTTTGCGGTCGTGTTGATGTGCCATGGTCGAGATGGTGTGTCATTCATGATACCTTGGCCTTGGTTTGACCATGCCAAGTAGCAGGACCACTGTCTCCTACACTGGTTCACATAGTGTGATGGTTAATACTACAATGGAGATGAATGGATTTTATCAAAACTCTAAATAGTCATCTGAAACTCAAGAAAATTATATATGAGCAGATTCAAGGGGGATATGAGAGCTTTTAGCAAAAAATTGGGAAACAAATGGCGACTCAAACAAAGATGAGTATGCATTCATCAAAACACCCCAAACTTAAATGTTGCTCATCCTCGAGTAACACAAAATCTGAAATAGTTGCCAATTGAATACATTCAACACTTGTGATTGCCTCATCTTCACATCATGTTTGTTTCTTTTCTACTTTGTATGGATGAGCATCTCAACATCTTGAGATCATTGAACACATATTACAATATCTTTGTTCCTGAGTTGATTTTTCCAAAAGGACTTCCTCCCCACTTTCTCCAACATCAAGCATGTCTAAGACCTTCGTAAGATTCTGGAGATACCCGCAGAACAACAAGTGTGCACCTGATCTGACACTGGTATTTTTCAAGAGAGTGACAAAAAAGAGGCAGTCGTTGTGCCAATAGGTGGAAAAGGGAGTGGAAGGGGGTATGGAAGGGAGTAGTAAATATCTCTTCTATTTGACTCGATATTTTTATTATATGGTTGCAATTACATTGATTGCAACTCTTTTTTATGTATGCGAATCTCTCCTCTATTCGACTCGATATTGCATTTTTTTGTGTGCATGTTGGCATTTTTTTCATTTTGGTAATACACCCCTATTACATAGAGAGTGGTATGAAAAAAGCGGATAAAGAGAGGAGTGGTGTGCCACCCCGAACTTAGGGTTTGGCACTATTTGTTTTATGGCTTTTTGTTTCTTTTTTATGGATGGAGGGGTATGAAGATGGTAGAAGAAGTGTAGAAGAGAGTTTAGATCATATTGCAACTTGATTTACAATTTAGTGCATCGAGTTGTTCTCCTTATCATACTATGCTCAAATAATGATTTGATGGGGTTCCGGTGGAGATTCCATGTTGTTGTTCTACTAGTCAGTTAGGAAGCATGTCGTGTTTGATCCCTCTTAGTTTGATAGATACTTGTCTTTTTACTAAAGGATCATGATGTTAGGATTCATAAGCTTCACATGGTGATTTCTAACCATTGACTAGTTTTAGAAAATTGTCCCTCTTGAGAATTTGCTTCAAATAAGGAGGGTATAATGATGCAAAATTACATGGAAAAAGAACTAGGCGGCTAGGTAAAGTCTTTGATTGAAATAAAAGCATCAAAACTTCATCAAGTTTGTATAAAAAATACTTTGAAAATTTTGATAAAAATTGCTTCAAATTTTGCAATGATGGAATCTTAAGTCTAAAATAGATTGGTGTGGGTGAAAAGTAAAGTACATACCACCTACCCTCCACCCCAAACATAGAAATTCACTTGCCCCGAGCAAACTCTAAATCCGAGATGGAGGGGAAAAACCATGCCGATTGGATGACCAGGTGTGGATGTGTTCCTCTTAGCAACATGTCCTCCATCTGAAATCTAAAAAATGAACACTATTAGTACTTAAGATTGCATCTTGTAATGCATTATCTACTGAGTGAAAACTTTTCTAATTCAAAACTAAAAGTAAAATCTAAGGTAAGGATCGGGTTTCCTCCCGACAAGCGCCTTTTTTATGTCATTGGCTCGACATGCTTCTTTATATTTTTGGGCAGATATACCAGTTTGGAAAGTTTCAGTGATGCTTAAATGCTCATCTCTGCTATGGTGAAATATCTCTTCAACTGTTGACCATTAGACACAAACTCTCCTAAATTTTCACTCCATAAAATGAAGGCACCATGTGGGTAGATGCTCTTGATATTGTATGGTTCAGACTAGAGAGAACAGAGTTTCCCTGAGAACAATATTAGTCTTGAGTTAAATAGAAGAACTTGGTCTCCCACTTGTATGTCTTTCCTTTTCATATGACCATTATGCCATAATTTTGTGTGTTCTTTGTAGATTCATGCATTCTCGTAGGTTTTCATATGAAGTTCTTCCAACTCCTAAAGTTGTAGAATCTTGGCTTGGCCAGCTTTCTTCATGTCAAAATTCAGTTGTTTGATTGCCCACCAAGCTTTGTGTTCAAGTTCTATGGGAAGGTGACATGATTTTACATAGATTAATCTAAACAACATTGTTCCAAGAGGAGTCTTGAAAGTAGTTATGTAGGCCCATAGGGCGTCATTGATTTTGCCTGACCAATCCTTTAGGTTGCGACCTACTGTCTTTTCCAGGATAACTTTGAGTTGATAGTTTGATATCTCTACCTATCCAGTCATTTGCAAATGGTAGGGGGAAGCTACCTTGTGAATTATGACATATTTTCTTAATAGAGCCTCAAAACTTCTTTCTAGAAAATGCAAACCTCCTCCAGATATGATAGTTCATGTAACTCTAAAATGGGGAAAAATAATATCTCGAAACATTTTGATGACATGTTTCGAATCACTAGTGACTGTTGTTATGGCCTTTACCCATTTAGAGACATAATCCACCACAACTAGAATGTAGCAAATTTCACACGAGGATGGGAATGGGCCCATGTAGTTCACTCCCCAAAAGTCAAAAATCTGACTTCCTGCCAAAGCTTAAGGGGCATCTCATCTCTTTTTGTAATGTTACCCACCCTCTAGCATTTGTCATAAGACAAGACAAAGTTCTAGGCATCCTTTGATATATTTGGATAAAATAAGCCACATTGCAAAACCTTTAAAGTAGTTTTCTTAGAAGTCATATGCCCTCTAGTCGGGCTTGAGTGTCATTGGTTTAGAATAATTTGAGCCTCTTCCTCAGTGATACATTGTCTGTAAAGACCATCAGCACAAAGCTTGAAGAGGTACGACTCATCCCAGTGATATTGCTTCACATCATGCATGAATTTCTTCAGTGTAATGTCGGTGCATTTAGGGTGGATGACACTAGCCGCAAGGTAGTTCACATATTTTGTGTACCAATGGATAACTTCTGATGCTTTCATGAGCTAGTCATCTAGAAGAGAGTCATTGATTGGGATCTTTTTAGTGTCCAGGGTGTGGATATGACTCTGGTGGTCTGCCACAACATTCTCCATGCCTTTCTTATGTCTTATCTCAATATCAAATTCTTGCAAAAGGAGAATCCATCTAATTATCATGGGTTTTACAACTTTCTTTTCTTGGAGGTAACAAATTGCAGCATGATCATTGTAGACGATGACCTTAGAACTGATAAGGTATGATCTAAACTTTTCAAAGGTGTACACAAATGCTAAAAGTTCCTTCTCAATAGTTGTATAGTTTCTTTGAGTTTCATCAAGGGCTTTAGATCCATAGTAGATGAAATTATGTTTCTTTTCTATATATTGGCCTAAAACAGCACCAACTGTGTAATCACTGGAATCACACATTATTTTAAATGGGTGATCCCAATCTGGAGCTCTAATGACAGGGGTTGATATAAGGGTGTGCTTAAGATTGTTGAAACTTTTGATGCATTCTTCCTCAAAGTGGAAATCAACATCCTTTAATAATAAGTTCATCATAGGCTTGGTTATCTTGGAGAAATCCTTTATAAACCTTCTATAAAAGTCTGCATGACCAAGAAATGTGTGGACCTCTCTTACATTGGTTGGGAGACCGAGTTTAGAAATCACTATGATCTTTTCCTTGTCTACTTTGATCCCTCGATTGCTGACCCTATGATCGAGGATAATGCCTTCTTTTACCATGAAATGACATTTCTCTCAATTTCGCACTAGATGTGCTTCTTTGCATCTTTTGAGGACCAAGGAGAGGTTCTTCAGGCATGAGTCATATGAATCCCCCTATACAGAGAAATCATCCATGAAAACTTCCATAATAGTTTCAGTGATTCCAGCGAATATGGATGCCATGCAACACTGCAAAGTGGCAGGCACATTACAAAGTCCTAAAAGCATCCTTCTAAAGGCATATGTCTCAAAGGGGCAAGTGAATGTCGTCTTTTCTTGGTCATCTGGATGTAGGGGAATATGATAGAATCTAGAGTAACCATCAATATAGCAAAAATATTTCTGGTGAGCCAATCGCTCTAAGACTAGCTTTAAGAAAGGCATCGGGAAATGATCCTTATGTGTGGCCTTGTTTAATTTCCTATAATCGATACACATTCTCCAGCCAGTGGTTGTTCGAGTGGGGATGAGTTCATTATTTTCATTCTATATCACGGTAGTTCCACCTTTCTTTGGGACAACATGTACATTACTTACCCATGGCGAGTCAGATTTAGGATAGATGATTCCCGTTGTGAGCAATTTAATGACTTCAAGGTGAACTACCTCTTTCATATTTGGACGTATCTTCCATTGATGTTTGACGATTAACTTGTGGTCTTCTACCATGGGGATTTTGTGCATGAAAAGCACTTGACTAACCCTGGTGTGGTCACACATTTTATAGGTGAGGGCCTTTCTTCTTTCCCTTAATTCTATTAGGAGTTTATCTTCTTGTTCATACGTTAGGTCAGATTTTATGATAACTGGTCAGACCTTGAGATCATCCAGAAACACGTACTTTAGTCCCTTAGGTAGGGGCTTCATTTTGGGGGCCTCTGCTTTCTCACATATCTCTTTAGTTATGTGACCACTTTGATTTCCTCAAATTTAGGTTCAGGATCTTCTTCTATAGTGTTGAGGTGGAGAACACAATTCTTAACTTGTTCGTCAATGGAGTCATCAGTAGTTGGTTTTGTTAGAGCCATTTCCAAAGGATCGTCTGATAAATGATCTCTTGTGTGAGGAGTGACATTTTCTCTATGCAATCAATTAAATAGAATTCTTACATTCTTGGTCTTTGCATACTTTCAAAAACTCTGAATCTGAGTATTTCCTTCTCTAGTCTTAGGATCAAGGTTCCTGCTTCAACATCTATCAAAGCTCTCACAGTGGCAAGGAATGGATAACCAAATATAAGAGGGTATCTGAAGTCCTCTTTTATGTCCATGATTACAAAGTTGCATGGGACATACGAGTCCTTACCTACCTTGATTGGGACATCCTCAATGATTCCCAAAGGGAGAGTCATAGAATTGTCTATAAGTTGTATGGTCGTGCCAGTTGGGAGAAGTTTTGTTAACCCTAGCCTCTTGAAAAGGCTAAGTGGCATGATAGAAATGCTAGAACTGAGGTCAAGTAATCCCTTATTACATGTGGAGTCTCTGATATGGCATGCAATCCCAAAAGATCTTGGGTCTTTTTGCTTCTTAGCCATTTTTCTCTTAATAATATCTGAAGTAATTGTTGCCAATTTGACTGTCTCGTATTCTTCAGTTATATACTTCCTTGTGAGGAGTGATTTTAAGTACTTTGTCTAGGCCGTAATCTCTTCCAAGGCATATAGAAAGGGTATATCAACATAATGATGAGGTTTGTATACTGGTATAACTGGCTCAGGTGTGTCTTATGTTTCTGCAATGATAGGTTTCTCAAAACTTGCTTTGTCCACCTTATCAGTCATCAGTGGTTCTTTCGGTTAAGATTCAAATACTCTAGTGTCTTGGACAATCACCAGGTCGTCCTCATTTGTAACTACCACATGCATCTTGACTGGAGGATCATAATAGTCCTTTCTAGATCGAGTAGAAATTACTTTCAGTTGTTCATGATATTTAGGATTGTTCTCTAGTTGGCCAGTAAAAGCTCTAGTAGGTGGGTTGAGGAAAGTTGAAAGTTGAGCAAGTTGGGATTCAATAGCCCTTTGATGGTCTTGCTGATTTGCTATCATAGTCTATTTTGATTGTATCATCTTCTCAATGGATGACAGTTTGTCGTCAGAAAAGATGGGTCCGGCTTGTTGTCTTTGTTGTAGTTGTTGATGTGGGATTTGGTTGAGATTCTAAAACTGAGAGGTGTTTTGATACTGGTTGTAATTTCTATTCTAAAATTTACCCTTGAAGTTTACTTGATTCTTGAATTTTGTTGTTGATTATACTAGAATTTCGGTGGGCCTCATTGTTGATTATTTGAACCGAGTTGTTGTGAGTTTTCCACTCCTGAAGGATTTTCATACTGAAAACCTGCATGGTTCTTGGTCTGATTTGGATTACAATATCTTTGACGAGGGATAGCAAGGATGGCATTCAAATTTTCATCTAACCATTACCACCATGGGCACAAGCATTTCCCAGAATAGCATTGTAGAGTATATTACAGGCTAGCATAGAATGATCAGTGCCTTTACATGCTTCACAAAATGGCAAAGCTAACTTGACTTGTTCTTTTTGTCGAGGGGGTGAGTGCCTCCTTTCATAGGCATTGAAAGATGATTCAAGGTTGTCTTATTGGCAACTAGTAGCTTTAGAGACTCAATGATAGACTTATACTTAGGACTACTTTCTACCATAGCTACCTTCAACACTCCTTTGCCTACAGATCTACCCCAGTTGGCTTGATTTTAAGCTCCAAGGGTGACAACCTTCCATGCACTATGATAACATTGATGCATGAAGTTTCCTCCATATGGGGAGTCTAAAAACTTATTGATATCATCATCCACACCCCTATAAAAGATTTCAATCAGCTGATTCTTAGGTATGCCATGGTGTGGACACTTGCGCATTAACTCATTGTATCTTTCTCATTGCTTCTTCCAGGCTTTCACTAGGGACCTAAACAAATTATGTTATCTGGCCCCTAATATCATAGGCGAGGGAAGGAGGGTATAATTTTTCCAAGAAAACATTTTGAAGTTGTTCCCAAGTGGTTATGAGGTTGCATTGCAAAGAGTTATACCAACTCATGGCTCTATCTCCAAGGGAATATTTAAAGAGATGGTGCCAAATGGCATCATCTGTAACTCCATTCTGCTTTGTCATAGCTCATAAATCTATGAACCTCAGAAGATGTTCTTGACTATCCTCATTGTGCTTACCATAGAAAGGGTTGTTTTGAAGTAGTGTAATCCAATGTGACTTGATCTCAAAGTTTGGGGAAGTGATGGGAGGAGTTTGCATTGGGTGTTGAACGTCAGTAGCCTTATGGATTGAGAACTCTCTAAGGACCATTTGTAACTTGGCTTGTTGAGAGGCTAGTTGGGAGGCCTGGATTTCCTCTTGAACTGCAGTTCGGGCTTCTTAAATAAGCCTTTCCCTTTGTGCATTAAGGGCTTGAGTTACCCTTTGGGCAATTTCCTCCTCTTGTTCCATCCTATCTTGGTTCTCTCTACTCTGATGATGAAAGGTTTGTTCTATCTTTTGGAAGCTAGCTGCAAGGCTGGTGTTTTTGAAGTGTGGCATGTAATAGTCTTTGGGGGTACCTTGGATGGAAAGATATCTAGGGAGTCAGATGGGCGGAGCAGAACCAAATTCAAGAAGATGATTAATAGTATCAAAAGTGAAATTAAAAGTCCTAGATTAATCTCAATAAAACTAAATTTAACTAGATGATTCTGTTGTCCCCTGCAACGACGCTAGAATTTGAGGTGGCTTTTTACTGAACTAACAAATCCACCTAGGGCTGAAATCCCTAAGTTTTTACCCAAACCTTGTGCAATAGTACCCACTAGCAAGCGGACGAGTCTTATCAGAGTTTAGTTAAGGATCGAATCCCAAGGGACAATGGTTTTAAGTATCTTTCTAGTCAAATCTGGATCAACTAAGACTAATATTTAGAACAAATAGTTAATTTGGGTTTTAGTTAAACTAATTGTAAGGAAAGTAAAAGAGCAAGATTAAAATTGAGTTTAGATTAATGATGGATATCACTAGGGTAGAATCGGGTTTCACCACCACTACACATGAAAACCCATTCAAAACACATCCAGGCAAGATACAACTATCCAAATGGAGTATCAAACCATCTATTAGGAAACAGAGTTTGGGTAAGCATCTTCGTAGGCTCGATGTCTCGTTACCCACAGATCACACACTTACTAAACTGGAGATATCCCTTCAAAAGTTCTCGTCCAGGCATCAACCATGTTAATCGATATTCAAATTCTAAGTATTGAAGTTCTCGCAACAAAGGAATATAATAGATCATGCAAGGCAGGTGATCAATCCACAAAATATGCATTAAATGATTAACAACAAAATGGAAAGTTATATACAAGCCATATAATGTTATAATATGAACATGTAAGTATGGGTAGCGGGGCTAGTCCCCACACCCCAGCAAAATGGACTACTCGCTCCTCATGATAGAAACAAAAAGAACAAGAGCGAGGGAAGATTCCGCCATGGTAATGGTGAAGAAGATGGTCGCGGCTCGGTGGTGAAACAATCTTCTACACGATGCCTTAGCAAATCTGAATGAGGAGGGGGAGAACATCAAGAAGGATGAGGATGATCTTCTCTTTCATTCTTCCTTCTCTTCTTGTGCTCTTACTTGCAGGAGATGGAGCAGTGGATGGCTGATGGCAGAGGGTGCTACAAATATGAACTCCCACCACTTTTGTTTCTAGGAGATAGATCTTGATGGAGTGGAGATGGTGGAGTAGCAAGAACACAACAGAGGTAGTCTTCAGTGGTGGTTGATCATCATCCTTGGTTGGGCATAGAGAGGTAGCCACTCGGCGTCGTGGAGCAGAAGTGATGCCTCAAATGAAGGAGGGGGTCATCTATATATAGGTGAAGATCTAGAGATGACCAACTTAGTTTTCGTGGTCATGGCCATTAGTAGAGGTCAGGGTATTCCTCGACACAACCATGTCAGGTGTGTGATCGACCATGCTGAGGTGCCACAGTCACAGTCTTGTTTCATGGTCGAGGCATCTATCATGATCGTGGGGTTATGTAGCAGACGAGATGGTTGTACCACGATCACGATCGTGTTCTACGGTCGCATTGTTGTGTCGCGGTCGAGATGGTGTGTCGGTCGTGACACCTTGGCCTCGGCCCAACCGTGCCGGGCTGTGCCCGACCATGCCAAGTGTCGACTCCTTAGCATGTCTCCTACACTGGTACACATAGTGTGGTGCTTAATCCTGTAATGTAGATTAATGTATTTGCTCTAAATAATCATCTAAAACTGAGGAAAATTGTATATGACCAGATTCAGGGGGGATATGAGAGCTTTGAGTTCAAAATTGGGCAACAAATGGCGACTCAAACTAAGATGAATATGCATTCATCACATATCGAAGGGGTTGTACCCATAGATGTCCTTTCATGGTTATGGTCATCTCTTTGTAGCTTAATTTTGCAAAACAATTTCTACAACACCACTTGAGGAAGTGTTTGGTTAAGTCAGCTTTAGGACATAGGATATGAATGAACATCTAAATCAACTAGGAAAGTGAATGATGATGTTGGTCAGCCTAAGATGATCACACCTTTAATGATATCTTAAATGAAAATCTAAGAAAGAATCCTTAAGATTACCTAGTGCACATGTCATTAAAGAGGGACATATCATAATCGTATGAAAGACATTGTCTCTTAGTTTTTTGATTCCATCCATCTCTTTCATCAAATTTTGACTCACCACCTCAAGATGAATGAGTACTCCAACTTATTTCTTTTGATTTCATGGCATAATAGGTGACTTGATAGATTTGCTTATTCTTGCTTGCATTTGAAAAAAAATAGAATAAAAAGTTGCATTTGTATGCATGAACAACTTTAGCGCATACCACCTTAGTTGCATAGAAATTTCATGTAGATTATATACATTTCATAGCATTCATTTCATTGTGTCATGTGGATTTCATCTCTGTTTATGAAGATTAAAGAAGGGGCATACCTCCCCATCAAAAAAAGGAAGAAAAAAAAGTATGGTCTAAAAGCCCAAGCATAAACCCAATCATGCTGAAGATAAGAAAAAGATTAGGGTTTAGAAAAAAGAACAAGATCAAAATTTCTTAGGGAGAAAGTATGTCCTTAAGTCTTCTTGAAGAGATGAATTAATCCACATGACACATTTGTTTGTTTTTGATAGTCTGGTATTTTTTATGAGATAGCTTCATACATGCATCATTTATTAAAAAAGAAAAACAAGACATTAGGCATTAGGATTCATGCATTACATTCTTTTTACTCATGTAGGTCATCATTCTTTTTTCATAAATAAGTTGGATGTACTTGTCATTCTTCAATTTCCACCTATATCATATCATCAATTTCTCTTATTGGTAGGCCACTGAAATGATTTATCTCCTCATCCATTCTTATAAGGAGATATGCTTCCAATTAGTTGGTAGATATGAGAGAGAAATTTAGAATTGGGAATCACATAATGCACTTAGCAAATGCCTAGATAATTATGATATCAATTGCTTCCTTGATAGTGTTCATTGATAAAAAGGTGGACATCTTCTATGGAGATTTTTGATCCCTTCATAGCAGTTATTAGTTCAGTGGTCATTGAAGGCCGGTGTGATGGAGTGGACTTTTAGAACCCTAAATGTCCAATGACACAAGTGAAGTCATACATGTTGAGTTGTTTTGAGAACCCCAAATGTTTTAATAAGTTTTGAGTGTTGTTGAGGTTTATACAATGTTTTGGATCCATAATTTTATGCCTTCTTGAGGAATTTAATTGAATGGTCTAGTAGATGAGTTTGGTCATCAAATTCATGTACAAGGTACCTTTTGTAGCGAGGAAGCTATGGTTATATTTTGGTGGCATTTGGATGCTCCTAGAGGGAGTTATTTAAGTTTGAATATGATGAAATAAGGTGCTTGTAATGATTCTTGGACCTAAGTTTAATATTTATACACTAAGGTTAATCACATAAATGGGTCACACGCCTCTAATGTTTATGAACCACAGATACATGGTGTGACCTTTTCCTGACTGTTGGATGGATCAGATCTGACGACTCTTAGTCGTCTCCTACCTTGCAGTTAGAACAAGCAAGGGAGCTGTTGAAGCCACGATTGCCAACGATCTCACGCCTAGGAGAGAGAGCTTTACGTGCAAGACTGACTGAGCAGTTGGCTTCCTGTAGATCACAGCCTCCTTTGGCCCATTTCTTGTGGCCAGATGGGAAGGAATGAGGGAGAACGAGCCATCCCTTCTTGCAGTCTCTCCACCGCAAGTCGCAGATGGAAGTGGAGAAGAAACTGGAGGTAGAGAGGGGATCAAAGGAGGCTCAGTAGCATTGAAGAAAGGTGGAGGTCCAGTGAATCATTCCAGGGTATTTGTTAGGCTAGTTGTGGTGGTGTTGTCGGCTGATGAAGCCCATCGTTGCCGGAGACAAGATGGAGTTTGGGCTAGCTGTGTCGAGCTGCCTTGCCTCAAATGGATGGTGCATAGAAACTACAATGGGCTTCGCGGTGGTTTTGGGAACGCCTCTTGATGCCTTTCGTGCTGGGGGATGTTTTCCCCCTTCTGCTTCACCACAACAAAGATGGTGGCGGCGCTCCTACCTAGACG
Organism: Alisma plantago-aquatica; assembly: GCA_963693085.1. Classification (NCBI taxonomy): domain Eukaryota; kingdom Viridiplantae; phylum Streptophyta; class Magnoliopsida; order Alismatales; family Alismataceae; genus Alisma; species Alisma plantago-aquatica. The sequence continues at coordinate 1,454,886,287 of OY856409.1, forward strand.
GAGATCTGGAGCAGCAATCAAGGGGAAACGTAACCGTGGAGGTCCTGGAGGGAACCTCGAAGCTGATGGTGGCATGAAGAGCTGATGAGGAGTGCTCGAGCCCGAGCCCTTGCTCACTGGAGTGCCCCTGCGCGGCGGCGCCTTGCGGATACAGAGCCCGCAGAAGTGTCGGGCGTGGAACGGGTGAAGGCAGGAGTCGGCTTCGTGTGGACTAGAAAAAGAAAGGGGCTGAACCGGGTCCAGGCATCCAGACCAACAAAGAACTGACAGAACCCAAGCAAAGGAGCGCGCCCTTGGACGGACACGTGGCGGCGCGTAATTGGCCGACTAAGGTAATATCCCCAGAAATATGCAGTTCTTCATTAAATCGTAGTAATTAGCTCGAGCATCAAAAAAATACAAACAATATACCAAAATGTTCACAAAAATATGTAGAAAACCTGTAACTATAATATCAGGCTTTTGATGCTTAAATCTCAGTGATATCATGAAAGATGTGTAATGCTTGTTTAGTGGATAATAAATAGCAAATGATGACATAAAATTATGAAAAAATGTCAGTAACTCCATAATCATGTTTATAATGCACCTGATGTCAAGGATGATCATGTTGATGTACAAAATCATGTATTTTGCTTAATATGTCTAATTAAGGCTTTTAATCCTAAATACAATGCAATAAATGCATACATGCTCAATAAATGATGAAATTTACAGAGCAATCTTATATCAGTAACTGGAAGCTAATCTGGAACTTTGATATATGTTAGATGCATAAAATTCATGTTAGATGAAGATGACCTATAATACATGTGATGAAACCCTAATTTGAGTAATACATGTAACTTAGGGTTAATATGTATCAATAATGATATGGAACCTGATATTCAGATTATGCATCCTAATCTGGAATATGAGAACAGTGAGATAATTCTAAGACGAGAATGAAAGTGATAATGAAAATATACTAATGAGATAAGCAAACCCTAATGGATACGATTAGGGTTGAGATGAGATGTAAGATGATGAGAACCTGATGATAGTATGTGATCTTGTCTTAATCAGGTTTAACCAAGGATATAGTTGATATCAGGAATATGTGGTGATTATATTATCTCTTTGGAAGGTACGCCATTACCTCTTACTTGGTTAATTATACAATATGCTTGTGTTATATGTGTAGTAAAATACTTGGCATATGATATTGGATGAAATGATTGTTCTTGTATGATATGTTGCATGATTTTCCATACTTATTGCTATGAACACATGAAACATAATATATATGTTCCATTATATCTAAGCACTTCAACTCTTTGGTAGTAAAGTGCTGGAAATAAGTACTCCAACTCTTTGGTAGTAAAGTACTTGGAAGTGATCCAACTCTTTGGCAGTAGATCACATTGTGAAATGATCCAACTCTTTGGTAGTAGATCATAAAGGCCTTAATGCATTCAACTCTCAGGTAGTAAATGCATGAATGATATAATGGAAAATGTGCTTAAAATATGTGTTCTCTTTTGTTAATGAATATCTTTGTGCAACTATACGCCTTTTCTTATATTTTGTTTAATGCTGCCAAGTATACTAGTTTTATCTTATTGCCAAGATATGATGAGAGGTAAATAAAAGACACGTAGGCGTACTCAGTACAATATTCTTGAAATATTGTGCTGACATGTACCGTATGTAATCTTTTGTTTAGGTTGTGGTTATGCTCTTGAAGATCAGGTATAGTCGAGAGTTGTGTGGTGAGCTGATGTACAGGTGGACCTGTTGTCTTAAGATCATGTAGTCTAGTGGTAGTACATGTATATGTATAAGTTTGTTGTTCAATGTGTAATATCAAATGTTGTAACAATTCATGTTGTAATTATATGTTGAATGGTGAACAAGTGTGTATGGTTTTATTATTGTTCATGTACATGTGCTACTGATTGTTTCCTTCTGACTCCCTTGATTTTCTTCTTCTTAGCCTTGTGTGGGATGTTTAAATTGGGATTCTCGTTGAGGGGAGGGTTTCAATTTGGACGTCACACACCAGATTAAGTTTTAGAAAATCTGGGGACATCACAGGTGGTATCAGAGCATGAACAATAGCAAAGCCTGACATTTGCTCATTATGCAACTCAAAACCAGAAAACCTTGAACTTAATAATCTTTAGGGTTAGATTAGTCATCTTTTAGAGACTAGATCTGACCTAGCCTCTAGGTTAGCACCTAGATGTCGGAGAACTAGGTCTAGACTGGTGCTTGTTGAGTAGCAAGTCCTTAGATGTCGTTCTTTCCTTATAGTGCAGCGGTATGGGATGTTGCACTATTTGGAAATGATGTGCATCAAGGGAAGAGAAACCCTAGACATATTGTGCACGTTGTCTAGAGTAGCTATACTAGTCTACCCCTTGTTCTCACCCTTTTCACTAGTTTTCATGACACCATACTCTCTACTATGTGTGGGACAGTTGTTTCCGGTTTTGGTTTTTGATTCCAAATGAATCGAACCTCGATAGTTTTCTCTGACGCTGGTTTATCGGAGAAAAACTATATAATATTTTATTATGTATATGTATTACAAAAAAATGTGTCCCCACACATGTACAAGTAGGAGGTGGTCATGCAACCTAAGTGAAAGTGAATGACATCAGTCTAGAAGAGAGTGTAGTTCTAGATTAGATGTCTAAAGCTTTGTTGGAATATGTATATGATAGATAGAATAGATGAAATAAGTTTTGATGATATGATGTAAGTCTCATATAGATGATATAAGATAGTTTGTGATGATCTATGTTTGTCTTTGAGGATGTAAGTTCAGTTTTGAGGATTTAAGATAAGTTTTGATGATGCATGTAAATATGCTTTTATGAGATAAGATATGTTAAGTTAAGATAAGGTTGTGAGTCAGCATGAGCCTCAAGCTCTTTTACAAAGGAGGACCTCTAGTGTTAGGACCAGTTTTGGGGTTAGCTCAAGAGAGAGTGAGACCCATTGGGAGAAGGTTAGAGAACCTAAACTCCAAGATATGAGAAATATAAGAAATATGTGAGATGATATGTCCTAAACTAGAATACTCCTGAGTGATTGAGTTGAGTTGCTTTTTGCATGATTCCTATAGTTATCTTGAACCCTAGATGTCCTTGGGAGGACCAAACCCTAGAGACAGAGAGAGGCTGGTTATATATGTACATGCAAACATGAATATGAGTGCCTTCCATCTGGGTGAGGGAGAGAGCCCAAGACCCTGGAGGAGGTAGCTATGTTAGTTTCTGTGAAGCCTCATGCTCGGGTTGGTGGTTTCCCACATAGGAATCTAGTGGTGTATATAAGAGAGTTTTGGGTAAGCATGTTTCATCGGTAGAGATCTATGATGAGAATATCATAGCATGTTTTGGGTTTGTTCTTACGTGGCTAGAACTATGAAGCTATCACTAGTGCCAATGAGGTAATCCGATAACCCTAGATCACAGAGGAAAGATAAAGTATATGCATATGAGATACTCATTGAGTTGAGTTGGCTCAGAGAGACTGAGCATGGTCTTACTCTCATGACAAGGGTTAGGACCTCAGTTGGACTAGATGAAGTTTTGATATATGTTTAAAGAGCCACCCACATAAGTTTGTGTAGTAAATCCATGATATGATATATGTAAATTTGATCGTAATATGTGATCCAATCTTGAGACATGATAGTGGACATGATACGATGGAAACCTAAGAAGGTTTAATAGATATCAACACATAAATGGCTAACCATATGCTTGAATAAAGATGATAATGTAATATGCTTGGTTAATCTTTTGATGAAATCACTAGTAACTGTTGCAATTTATTATGTGTAATGAAATATGATTATATGAATGAAGCATGTTACATGATGTGTTAATCTTAATGATTAATAAGGGTGAAAGATATAGTTTGATAGTCAGCACAACATAATGCTTACGAAACCTTGATATAATCTAGATGGATAAGGTGGGTTAACATTAGTTAACTTCCTCCTAAAAGGCATATGTTAATGATGAACATGTTCTAACAATGAACTAAATAAAATGATTATGACACCTTGATGTATGGGTTAACTTGGGTTAACTCCTTGGGAACATGGTAATATGATGTTGAATAATAACGCATGAGTTAAGATAAGGATGTAACCCTAATATGTCATGACATAACCTAAGTTTCTAAACCTTGAGTTCAACCCTGAATGGAGTGTTTGTACACCCAAGATGGTTGTAAACATCCTAATAGTGATGTGGATACATGGTTATAGATAACCTTTGCAAATATTTACACTTAGAATAGTGCCTACATGTGGATGAAGTCATGGTAGTTTTCCTTGGAGTACGAGTATGGTTTACTTTCGAGGATGAAAGTTCTTTTAAGATGTATATGATGTGACAAAGTGGTTTTCTGGCTTAATTCCGAGGACAGAATTTCTTTTAAGGTGTGTAGGATGTGATGGAGTGGACTTTTAGAACCCTAAATGTCCAATGACACAAGTGAAGTCATACATGTTGAGTTGTTTTGAGAACCCCAAATGTTTTAATAAGTTTGGAGTGTTTTTGAGGTTTATACAATGTTTTAGATCCATAATTTTATGCCTTCTTGAGGAATTTAATTGAATGGTCTAGTAGATGAGTTTGGTCATCAAATTCATGTACAAGGTACCTTTTGTAGCGAGGAAGCTATGGTTAAATTTTGGTGGCATTTGGATGCTCCTAGAGGGAGTTATTTAAGTTTGAATATGATGAAATAAGGTGCTTGTAATGATTCTTGGACCTAAGTTTAATATATATACACTAAGGTTCATCACACAAACGGGTCACACACCTCTAATGTTTATGAACCACAAATACATGGTGTGGCCTTTTCCTGACTGTTGGATGGATCAGATCTGACGACTCTTAGTCGTCTCCTACCTTGCAGTTAGAACAAGCAAGGGAGTTGTTGAAGCCATGATTGCCCACGATCTCACGCCTAGGAGAGAGAGCTTTACGTGCAAGACTGATCAAGCAGTTGGCTTCCTGTTGATCGCAGCCTCCTTTCGGCCCATTTCTTGTGGCCAGAGGGGAAGGAATGAGGGAGAACGAGCCCTCCCTTCTTGCAGTCTCTCCACCGCAAGTCACAGATGGAAGCGGAGATGAAACTGGAGGTAGAGAGGGGATCAAAGGAGGCTCAGTAGCATTGAAGAAAGGTGGAGGTCCAATCAATCATTCCATGGTATTTTTTAGGCTAGTTGTGGTGGTGGTGTCGGCTGATGAAGCCCATCGTTTCTGAAGACAAGATGGAGTTCGGGCTAGCTGTGTCGAGCTGCCTCACCTCAAATGGATGGTGCATAGAAACTAGAATGGGCTTTGTGGTGGTTTTGGGAACGCCTCTTGATGCCTGTCGTGCTGGGGGATGTTTTTCCCCCTTCTGCTTCACCACAACAAAGATGGCGGCGGCGCTCCTACCTAGACGGAGATCTGGAGCAGCAATCAAGGGGAAACGTAACCGTGGAGGTCCTGGAGGGAACCTCAAAGCTGATGGTGGCATGAAGAGCTGATGAGGAGTTCTCGAGCCCGAGCCCTTGCTCACCAGAGTGCCCCTGCGCGGCGGGGCCTTGCGGAAACAGAGCCCGCAGAAGCGTCGGGCGTGGAACGGGTGAAGGCAGGAGTCAGCTTCGCATGGACCAGAAAAAGAAAGGGGCTGAACTGGGTCCAGGCATCCAGACCAACAAAGAACCGACCGAACCCAAGCAAAGGAGCGCGCCCTTGGACGGACACGTGGGGGCGCGTAATTGGCCGAATAAGGTAATATCCCCATAAATATGCAGTTCTTCATTAAATCGTAGTAATTAGCTCGAGCATCAGAAAAATACAAACAATATACCAAAATGTTCATAAAAATGTGTAGAACAACCTGGAACTATAATATTAGGCTTTTGATGCTTAAATCTCAGTGATATCATGAAAGATGTGTAATGCTTGTTTAGTGGATAATAAATAGCAAATGATGACATAAAATTATGGAAAAATGTCAGTAACTCCATAATCATGTTTATAATGCACCTGATGTCAAGGATGATCATGTTGATGTACGAAATCATGTATTTTTCTTAATATGTCTAATTAAGGCTTTTAATCCTAAATACAATGCAATAAATGCATACATGCTCAATAAATGATAAAATTTACAGAACAATCTTATATCAGTAACTGGAAGCTAATCTGGAACTTTGATATCTGTTAGATGCATAAAATTCATGTTAGACGAAGAACCGGAGCATCCATTACCACTTCACATCCTTAGGTGTTAGGTAATGTTGAAGACATACACCTCCATGTATCCCACTTATCGTCTCATCTCAAACTCTAAGTTTGTTTTCATCAAGAAACTCTAAGCTCATCCTCATGGTGATCAAACTCAACCTTGCATAACTTGCAAGTTCCACATAGCTTCTGCTAAAAACATCCATATTTCTCTTACTGTTTGTAGACCATCCATGTATCATTCACTCCACATGGGTATGTTATCATCTTTGTCCTCATACCTTGTAGCAACGTTCCAACTCACATCATCTCTATTCTTGGTGTATGACATGCGTACTGTCCTATCCCTCACTCCCATAACAAGAGGAAATAAGCATTTGGCTGTAGTCCAAATAAAGAGTTCTTCCTATTCCAAGAGTAGAGATGGTACATCCCACCTTGTCAGTACACCTTCAAATCTAAGTTGTAACGTGCCACATATGTCTCTACATCACAAACATCATGATATCAAAATTACTTCCATGGAAAACTGGTCTCAAACCTACTTGGTCCAAACACAATCCTTGGTCATCTCCTCTATGTCTATAGGGTGTCGGCACTTTTGGGGTCATCCTTCTTCCCTTATGCATCCAGAGAGTGCCCTATTCATATGCCCTTTGGGTCCCATGAGTTCATGAAGGTGATCAATCTCCTAACCCATGGCCCTCAGACAATGATAGTTGTTACCTCCCGACCCTATGGTCATGTGCAACTAGGGAATTAGGCAACTCCTTCTTCCATCGGTCTTATCCCTACCTTACCCTAGGATAGACTTAGGATTCTATTATAGTACATGTCCAACTTAGAACCTTACCCAAACCTTCATCATCTCTTTCTACATTCATGACTGACTTTCACCCTTTCACAGGGGTCATGGCAACCTGCCTACCTTGGTCAGGCCCCATACTGATTACCTCCATGGTAACACATCCACATGTGCTTAAAGATGGTTATTTATGGGTCTACAAGATCCTTCTCATACCATGTACTTTTCACTTAGCTTCTCAAGATCCTATGAGGCCTCTTTAGGTTTCCTCAAAACCCACAAAACTGGTAAACACCCAACCAAAGGGTCCCTCTCCCAAGATGGGAGGAAACTACAACTCTTGACAACAAGGTCACAACCGTCCTTAGGGTTTACATTCACATGAGCATGCCTAACCCAGCAGCTACTAAGGCACAAGCAGACCACCAACATTAGATCCACTTAGTTGTGAGGGGTTCACCAAACATACCCTTAACTTAAGGGGTTTCCTTTACCTCTACACATGAGGACTACCATGCTCGAAACTATAGAGACTCAAATCTCATCATGAGCATCAGATACACTGCTTCCCCTCTTAGGCCTAGGAACCCTAGGTTCACCTTAGGGTGTCCAACTGCATGCTCAATCTTTTAACCATGAATCAAGCATGTCCAAGGTATGTCATGTACTTCCATGATCCTTTTATATAAGCAGCATCTCAGAGTTAAGTCCTCCTCAAGGACAACTAACTAGGTATAAAGTCTCACAACTGGTTACTTAAACCTCCTCAGGTTCTAAGGCACTCTTTGTCTCATCTCAGCAAGTAATCACTTATACCATAGGTACATAGGTACCAGAAGCATCATCCTCTCTCTAGGGTTTGGTTCCTCTAAGGCAACCAAGATATCATCATCCTCCAGGGGTCAAACATAAGGCAACCACTATCATCCACTTAGGTCGCATCATCCTCAACTCCCCATTGTTCCTCATATCTCAGGGTTTTAGGCTTCCAACCTCCTTGTTGGGGTCCTGCTTTCTCTCTCTAGAGCTAACTCCATATCCAAACATACTACTAGATGTCCTCTCTCCATGAAGGATCAAGCTCACAAGAATACCTCTACGTGAGTGAAGCCTATGCTCAACCTTATGTTTGCTCATGATCATCCATAGCCCCTTATGCTTATCTCATAAGCCATCCATCCTGTCCTTCTTGCCTCGATTTTAGCTTACTGCTCATACTACTGATGTACTCTGGGTACAAGCTATATCCTACTTGCAACATCCCATAAGGTTTCTATAGGTTCTTCTCTAACCTCATCCATGAAGGAGCTATCTTTCGCTCATGCATGACCTTTCCCAGGGTTGGGTTGCCAAAGGTACTCAATCGTCCAACCTCTCATGGCTCATATGGCATCCTAGGCATGTCTATCCCAATGCCTGGTTTACCATGACATCTAACTCTGCATGCCATCTCTCTCTCTAACCTCCACATAGGGTTAGGGTTAACATCATCCTCAGAGGATGTGCTAGGTCTCTACTTTTAATGGAGGTCTCTACCTACAAGACTAACTCCCTCTACTCATCCTCCTGACAAGGAGGTCTATCCTCAGGTCTCTCCTGAGGGAAATGACAACTCGTGTCATACGACCTAAGCATGTATCTATTCTTTATTTTGCACTTTATCTATTAAGCTTATGTCCATGACATCTTATTTACATGTTTTTCATTAATTTGGTGGAGGATTCCTTAGACCTTATTAACCTTACCCATACCTCAAGAGGGTGAGGATAAGATAGAAAACCCTAATCCTTAAGGTCCTTAATAGAATTTGAGTTGAGAAGGGATGAACAAGATGAGAGAGTCCTAAATGTATCTTATTTCGAGTCATATCCTAAGACATCGTCCAGGTAGTCACACAATCTGAGAGTCCTCGTATTCCGAGTAGAGGTGTAGAGGAAAATATTGCTAGCCCCCAGACGTGATCCTTTTCTAGACACCTTAATCTTTCAGACAATCCTCTAATAACTCCCTCGGTTCTATGGAATTTGTAAAATTTAATAATTATTAAAGATTAAGTGAGGAACCTATGCTCTGATACCAATTGTAATGACCCTGCCTCCCAGTAACCCCCAATTAAGGGAGACCAAAAGGTCGGTGCTGTTATCCCAATTAATAGGATCAAAGGTTCAAAAAATAATCAATAACAATTAACAAATTTTACTAACTAAACTGAAAACTGGTACAAAATAAAACTTTGCATACATTTTTCAAATCTGGGATATCTACATCTATCCACATCAATAGTGTACTCTAACTAATTCTCCTTTGTACTTTAACTCTTAATTAATTTCACATATGCCACTTTACTATTTGTCCTTTTCAAGCTTGTACCTAAAACGCCGACAAACAAAATGTCGGTCAGCATATCAGAATATGCCAGTATGTGGGGACATCCAAAATTTCACAGATAAGGCTAACAATTTAATAATCATAATCAAATTATTTAACAAGACAATTTACATTTTCAATGTGTCATTCTCCACTACTTTTGCCCTAACCCTGGCATACCCCTATAGGGTTTCTCTTTTGCCATTGACTTAAGGCCACCTTCTCAATCCCGAGCTTGGTGCCTGGGAGTCACCTCTCATGGTGCTCCATAGTCATGCATCATAGACCACCTACTCATTCCCGAGCATGGTGTCTGGGGTCACCTCTCATGGTGCCCATGGGTCTACCCTCTTGGGCCTGACCTTTATGGCATCTTCCATCAGGGTGGCATGTAGGTGCGAGAATACACACTTCTTTATAATTGTGATAACCATAGTGACTTTATAATTTTGCAAGTATGAACATCCAATTGTTTAGATTGTATTCAATATGAGGAAACATTCAGAAAACCCTCAGGAAACTAATGCGATTAACCATAATTAACCACATACCTGTCAGGCAGACTCAGGTGCAAGAATAATCCAAACAAGCAAGTAATCCAGAATCAAGCAAGCACACAATTCAGTCCTGAAATTACATTCAATTCCTTTATATCAAAATCAATCCAAACCATCTTGCTACTTATGGTTTCTATTCCTTTTTAGGATTTCTTCCTCTTTTTTAGGGTTTACTTTGCAATTAGGGTTTTACTTCTCTTTACTCTTTTTAAACCCTAATTTTCTCATCTATCCTTCACGAAAGTTATTAAGGTTATCTTTTACAAACACATAACTTTAATTCCAGAAACAGCACAGTTAATCATCAATTAAGTCCATTAAGCCTCTTTTACATTAAAGCCACCATTTTTATCCTTTTAATTTATGATAAAGCCATTATGCTCATTTATCATCAATTCGTAGTTCATTATGTTCTAATACTCATATGAACGTTATTTATCATTAATTCTACCTTTTATCTACTAGGAAACCCTAAGTTCCACATTAAGGGTATTTAACCACAATTAGGAACTTTAATGCTCAAAATAGCTTAGTATCATTATATCTTAGCTTTATTCACAATTTTGAATAATTAAAGCCATTAAGAGTTGCATTTACCAATATTAGGGTTTCAAGGCCCATTAAAGCATATTCATGAACATGAAACTCTAAATTAAACTAATTACGAGCAAAGTTCATCCTTTTTTTCTTAATGTTCCTTTTCATGATTAACATGCTAATTTCAACTTTAATCATCCATTAAACCCTTCTAAATATATTAATCATCTCAAAATAGGATTTCTTAATCTTTAATTCATTAAAGTTGATAACTTACACTAGTTTTCAAATTTCAAGAGGAATTAGCTTCTAACTATATTTTTATTAGATTCCCCTCATTTTTTTGAGCAATTTCCATATTTTATGTGTAACCCTCTGAGCTACCAATATTTAACTATGATTTTTGCAAGAAAACCTTACTTGGGCCAATCAGAGAGCGCCATGTGTATATTTCCATGCAACGTTGCTTGTAGATTTGGAAACATTTCAAATTTACCACTTTGCCCCCACATAAGTCGGTTGTGTCTTCAGCCCTTGGAGGGCATAACGGTCCAACGACCCAAAGGGTCATCTTCCTCCTTCAGCTTGCCCTAGCGGCCGCGTTTTACAGCAGGTTGCAGCTTGCTCTCCTCCTCCAGGGCCTCGATGGCTGCCGTTACTCCTCGCCCTTAGCCCCGCCGCCTTCGACCGCACCTGGGGCGCCACCCCACTCACGATCTTGGTGGTTGTTTTGGGCAGGGAAGGCATGCGACCTACAGCTGGTGATGCAGCTGTTCGACTGCTGCTGAGCTTCGTTTATGGTGTGGCCACAATGGCAATGCAACTCCTTGGTATCATGGAGTATCCAGCGATCATCGCCACCTATTCTTGCTGCCTCATGACTTCAGGATCATGCAGCCCCTCTTTGTTAGGGTTTACGGATGAGAACATGGAAGAAGAAGAGAAGATGGTATATGGGATCTTTTGGACTCGGGCCAAGGCCTTACCCCTTATATAGGGGAGGGTATCCATACCCCAGACTGCTTGCCCACGAAGCAACCAGTTCTTTTCCAACTTGGAACCCTTTTCCATCATGAATAAGCAATCTTCTCTCTATTTCTTATCTTCTTATTATTCCTTATTACGTGGATATTTAGGAATATGAAAAACCTTTCTTTTATTCTCTCTTATGCTCGACTTTAACTCCATAAGAACGAAATCATGTTTTCTTTTAATAGAAAATACTTCCTTTTTAACAATACTACAAAAATCATTCATTATGCATCAGATTATTCTGTTATTTTCTATTATTGGTATTTTCTCTTTCTTCCTCTTTATTGGGGTTCCTTAGACCCCAAGAAACTCTAATACCTCGAAATTTCTTTTTTTAAAGGATACTTATTATCCTGCTAGATGCATCTATATCCATTATTTTTCATCATCTTGTTTATTTCTTATTAAAATATCTATTTTTGAGGATTTCTCTTTATTTCTCTTTTATTTTCCTCATTGGTATTCCTTTTAATATTTGAAATCCTTGGGATATGAAATTCCACCAAGTATAACTCAATTATACCTCTTTTCACTTATTTCCCACATTTTATCATTATTTTCAATTTCTTTCTTGATATGGAAATATTTAATTGATCTTTTCTTTTCTTATTGCATTCTCTATGCAACCTTGAACTCCTTGGAACCCAAGGATCCCAAGAGGCACGAAATCCCTCTTTGGATTTGCCTTCTAGAGGTTTCCACATTTTTCTTTCCTCTATTTTCTTATTTACTCAATAATAGAGTTTCTTTTGTCCTTTCTGCGTTATTGGGCCCAATAGCCAATAAAGCCCACAAAACAACCAACAAAGCTATTGCAAACGAAACTCATTTATTCACAACAAATTATATTATTATTTGTTTCAATATCTGTAATATGAGAAATCACATTTTCTCACCAAAGGAACCCTAAAATTGGGGTTGTAACAGAGTGGATGCCTGTCTAGTTCCAGTAAGGATTACCGGAATACCATAAGAACTTGATAAGTACTTGAGAAGTACTAGTTCTATGGAAATAAGGAAGGGTTCACTATAAAGAGTTACACTGATGCGAACTTCCAAAAAGGATAGAGAATTAATCGCAAAATATATATGAGACATATAAAAGTGAATGTTTGTTGTTTAACGGAAATGTTCCATTAAAGCTGTTTCAAAAGGAAAAGATGAGTATCCATGTGTTAGAGAATAGCAGTGGATACTATATGGATTTGGAAGTTCATGAGATGAACTTATAACTATTCCGGTCATTGATGACTAGTCAGGATTACTTGGTCATGCAATAAAGCTAAAGGTTAGCAAAGGAATACTAGATCGCATATTACGGCAACTCCATCTCATACATGTGACGTACAGTGAAGAGATGAGAGACATGCAGTTAATACCGACTTTGGCAAGGTGTTTCCATAACTCACTATATTAGCACTAGAGCACAGTAACATGTGGGACATGTTTAAAGATCACTATATATATGATTCAAGGGAGATTGGCTCGCAGTGCAAGTGGGAGTCTGTTGGTAAGTATGCCCTGAGAGCCAATCATGGGATGATTGGTGGGATATATTAAGATTGATTTGATAAGCATCAAAGGCAAGCTTCTAATTCTTTCTGGTTCAGTCATATGAGATAATGATAGAACAGATTGAATGTCTAGAGAATGACAATACTCAATGATGTATGCCTTTGGGTTCAGGACCTGAACGATGAGATCATACGGATGCTAAGAATTTGTACATTCTTATTATGTCCCTAGTCATATGTCATTATGGAAGGTAGATAGACAACAATGACACACAAGACTAGATTGTGGTGTTGGTTGATGACATAATCTCATTGGTCATGATATGGAGATATCAAACTAATCACATAGGTACTTGTTAGAGAACAAGTTTACCGGACAGACCCACCGTGAGTTTGACACATGGAACCATGACATGGTAGTCACAGTCAGTTCTCACAGTGATGGTGGTGAGTGTGATTCATTGACCTAAAATTACTACACTCAACACATGTGATTGGGTACACTTTGACATCATCAAACGTAGTCCTGAAACATGGGTTGTTATAAAGGTGATGATTGGGTGGCTTTGACACATGGGACTTTTGTGGGGTGAGTGATAGATATGGGATTTGTCCCTCCTGAGGGAGTTTGATATCCATGTCCACTTGATGAGTAGGATTGAGATAGGCATGCACACACATGTGTGAATCAGTATGTGATATTGATGTCATACATATCTCCTCCAATCTACTCTGAGATCAAGAAAGTGAATGAACATTGACAGGATGACTGTTCCATGCCTTGAGTTCATTCGGGATATCAGCGACAAAGGAATTATACATTCACTGTAACACCATTCATGGATTGTAGGATTGAAAGTTGTTCTCCAACTTTCTATTTCACTTGGATAGCACTGATGTGTAACTAGGCACCGCTCTTTGCTTGTGAAGTCATAAGTGTTATGGACTTTCACTGCCAACATGAAATGGACCTGCAGGGTCACACACATAGGATTTTACCTGGAAGAGGAGTTTATCCACAAACAATGTTTAGATTGATTACTAAAGGAGTTTAGTGTTCAATTAAACACTCAATTAATTGATAGCTCAAAATCATAGTATTCAAGGTGTTGGATCGATTGATTAGAGTATCAGATTGATTGAAAATGCAATTGACTGATTTGCATAAGTCTGCTGCTCCAACCGATCGGCTCATGGGATGAATTGATCGGCTCATCTTGGTGAACCGATCGGCTCAGGAAAGGATGAACCGACCAGTTCATGGGTTGAACCGATCGGCTCAACTGGTCCAACCGAGCAAGTTGGGAAGTCAGAAAATTCTTTTTGCAAATATAATTTGTTTCACTTGTACAAATTCGATTTGGACAAGGATTAATATTTGATTAATCAGAAACAAATTTGAAATTCAATTTGAGTTGGTTCAGGATCACAAACCGATCGGCTCAGAAGTGAACCGATCGGCTCAAGTGCCCCAACCGATCGGTTGAGGTGTGAACAGATCGGCTCAACTCCCCAACCGACCGTTTCATGCTTGAAACGATCGGTTCAGGTGGCACAGTTGGTTGTTTTGTGGAAAATTTCAAACCCTTCTACTCCTGCATTAATCCCGCATTGCTCGGGGTAGAGAACCCTGTCCCGTGACCCTCCTATATATATATATATGGGTAGTGGGGGCTTCTCAAGAACATAACTCAGTGCACCAGTTGCTCTGCAAAGTTGTCATTCTCTTTGGTTTTGGTAACCGAGAGAGAGCCCGAGCAAGTGCTACCTGATAAGGGAGACACAACAAGGGAAAGACAACTATAGAAAAGCGACTGGTGGCAGGAGAGTGTGTCGGTGACTAGTACGCCGACAGGAGGGTGCGACTCCTTCCGATTCCTTGTGGGACAAGGAGATCGGAGTTCCAGGTGGTCTGTGTGGACTACTTCAGAGGCAGGAGACTTCTTCCGCTCGGAGGACAGTTGTCAATCCCGACAGTCCCGGTGAGACCAAGAGCTGCACAGACACCGTCCAAGACCAGAGGTGAAGACCGCGCAAGATGTGAGATAATGTCGCCGAGCAAGCCTCAAGACAAGGTACACCTCTACAAACCATCCTTCCTATTGTATAGATGTTGACGCAATTCCTTTATTCTGGGTTTGGGAGAAGAAAACTTTTGTTTCCGCTGCCTTCTCTGTCAACCCTAAAACCCAATAGAAGTTTCTCCCCAACTTTCCATTCACTTGGGTAGCATTGATGTGCGACTAGGCACCACTCTTTGCTTGTGATGTCATAAGTTGTTATGGATATTCACTGCCAACGTGATATGGGACCTATAGGGTCACACATATAGGAACTCACGTAGAAGAAGAGTTCAGATCTTGAATGACAATTGAATTAAGTACTACAATGTTTAGGTATTTGATTCATGCAACAAAAATCCTGACAACACTGCCAAATGACTGTCTTAAGGGTTGAGACGGGCGTCTGGAGAGTGCCAAATGGCCTTCTCAAGTGTCGAGACGGGCGTCTAGAGAGTCAGGGTTGATTTGAGTTGAAATTGGCAAAGAAGTGAACTAACCCAACCGGATGACTCGACTCGGGGTAGCATACGATCATTTGGGTGACCGAGACGACCCTCTCTCATGGGCGAGATGGTCTAGTTTGGTCAAGGGAAGGTTCTAGACATTTCCCTATTTGTTTTTCTTGTACATTACTTGTTGCGTAAGGAATCAATGTCCAACATTGATGGGAATTGAATTGCCATTTTCATGTAAAACTAGAAACTGCAAATGACCGTCTCTCTCAATTAGATGACTATCTCTCTGGGAGAGACGACTGTTTTTGTTGTCGTAGGTTGCGAAGTTTACAAAATTGTTGTGAAAATTCAAGATATTTCGGTCCTTTCCACTCCTACATAGATTGGAAACCATGGCCCTGACCTCTACTATAAATAGAGGGGTACTAGGGTCTTCCCAGAACACAACACAGACAATTGAGAATTAGTTGCTCTGACAATTATTGTCCTCTCTAGTTATGCTTACCAGGAGACCCCAGGCCAGTCCTACCCACCTAGGGAGTGATAGGCAAGGGAGAGAAACAACTAAGGATCATTGTTGTGGGAGAGAAGGTTGGTGACTGGTACACCAATGAGAGGGATAACTCCTTCTTGTCCATTCTAGCAGGACGACATGAGTTCTAGTTGGTCTGTGTGGACTACTCTAGAGGCAGGGTCCTTTGGCTGCTGCTAGGAGGGCAACATCAACTCGCAGTCCGTGGCGAGATCTGAAGAGCCGTTGCATCAGTTTTTGGAGTATGTTATTCGTGTAGGAGAAGTCAGACGAGTCTGATTACATCAAGGAGCTGCACAAATGTGATGGCCCCAATTTTAGGGTTTTGATACCCAATATGATATTTGAGGACCATGGGCGTTCTAAGGGTGGCTGAGCTTATTTGGTGAATTGATCATCTTATGGGAATTAAATAGCAAGATTAAAGATGTGATTGGTGATTATGATACTGAATAGATTTCAACTATTATATACATAGCTTTTCTTATCTAACATGGGTACTTTAGGCTAAGAGTTCCATTTAATACTCACGTGGCCATTTGATGAGCATTGAGGTCTATTAGGATCATAACAAGTGTTCGTAGACTTATTGAATCAAGATTTGATGATTAATTCAAATGAAGTCAAGGTTTATAAATGTATTTATAATGTCGCTTGAAGAATTTATTTGAATGGCTAAAAATGGATTTTCTTTCTCCAAACTCTGATATAATCTATGTTAGGATATTATGAGCCTACTTCTAAAATCCGGAATGTTTGGAGATTTTTACAAGGAGATATAATGGATTGAAATTGAGTACATTGATGATATAAGTGTGTCAAACTTTAGTCTTTGGTTATTTAGTAGTTAGGCCTGTGAACAAGTCACGCTACCTAGCGGCCGTGGACACCAGGGATCAGTGACCCGGAAGCGTCAGCCCTCGGATGATCATTTTTCTTTTTCCTCGGATGATCATCCTGTGGCTCTTAGATTGCCTTCCACCTCTTAAAGGGGCGGAACAACAACCTTGATTTGGCCAAGGATCATCGCCAATGATGCAAGCGGGGATGGCGAGCAAAACCAGGATCTCCAGCGCTAGAAATGATCCGAAATCGAAGGGGCTATTCAATGAACCCTCAAACAGGGTGTGGAACATCCCGTGTTTCTAGTTCGAACTCCCCTTCCCCTCTCTCGTCTCCACTGCTTGTCCCAGATGAGGGTCAAAAATAGAGGAAGAAGGAGAGACCCCCAAGAAACGAAGAGGTGCAAGTTTTGATGCTAGTGAGAAAACGGAGTTGAGGGAGAGATTAGTTTGTGTTATTCAGAAGGTAACGAGTTCGGCGAGCTCCATCACTGACGGAGGTTGTGTGAGGGTCGAGGAGGTTGCCCCAGGTCTCTCCACCTCAAATCAGAGACATGAATGAATTCGTGGAGGTTCCTTGGTAATTCACACATCTTTTCTGGTGGTTGAACTGTTCCCGGGAGATAACGCCCTTTTTCTTCCCCACCTGCTCCGCCGCGCCTCCCATCCATGATGCGTCTCAGATCTTTAGGGCTCTGCCAAACATGATGATCCACCGCAGGAGTGCGCCTACCCATCTCTAAGCTATAGGATCTTCTGTTGGAAATGGAAGAGCCAGGCGTGAATGAGAGAGCTTGCCGGACCTAGAACTTGCGGCGTCGTTGCTGCATCACCGAGAGACAAAACAATACGCGAGGCCAGAGGGAGGGTCGACTGGTTCGACATCATCCCAGATGAACCGGTCGCCTTGCTCTTGATCAGACCAGTCAAGGGTGCGACCAGTGGATGTGGGCCAACCAACGTGGGCCAATCCAAGAGTGCCAACTCAGACAGTGGACCCACCGCATAAGGTAATTTATTGTTGGTTTTCTGAAAATGACATTTTCTTAGGAAATGCTTTATAAATAGCATCCTTGGCCAAATAATTATCGAAAAATATTCTCAGACTCAGAAAAATGCCTACTTTGTTATAGGATTCCCACATCAGACTTTTAAGACATATTGATTTGTGATATTTAGTTTAGTTTATAATGTTTCTTTATGGGTTTCATATAATTAGAATAA
Organism: Alisma plantago-aquatica; assembly: GCA_963693085.1. Classification (NCBI taxonomy): domain Eukaryota; kingdom Viridiplantae; phylum Streptophyta; class Magnoliopsida; order Alismatales; family Alismataceae; genus Alisma; species Alisma plantago-aquatica. Next base: position 1,454,904,463 of record OY856409.1, read on the forward strand.
ATACTATCTAGTTGATATAAATTCTCAGAAAATTATATTTGAACCCCAGAATCACTAGAAACCATATGTGGACTCAATTATGATTATAATGCCAAAATGTTAGGTCTTTCCTCATTAATGACTAAAAGTAATACTTTTAGCCTCATTTTAATTCTATAAAATAGGCCAATCTCACAAAATTATGAAACTTGAACCAGACCCTTGTTATGATCTCCTGATCAGTAGAAAAATACCAGATATATGTTTTAGATCAGTGGAGCATAGGTTTGACCAAAACTTTAATTGGACCTAAAATACGTTTAATGATGGTGAACCTTGTTTTAATTATGATTAATTGCTATTAATCAGGTGATGACTGGATATCTAGATGATTAAGAATTATTAGGAATATCTAAACCTATGTACCTAGGTTTATTTAATTATATGACTATGGTTTTCTTGGTTGAGTCATGATATCTATGTATGCTCTTTTATTTACAAATATTGGATGTAGTATTACTGTAAGTACTCGGTGTTTTGTCACTTGAAAACATAAAGGATGAGTATATGTTTTGTAGTTATTAGGTGTTCATTATCCCCATTACGAGGGAAGGATCAATGTTGACTAGGACCCCTCCCTAGAACACAAGGTGTACATGGAGTTCGCTAGAGTACTCGGTACAAAGGGATGTGCCCAATATATATGTTTTCGTACTAGTCCACCTTAGTAATGCAATTCATCTAGAAAAATGATTAAAATCAACATATTTTTCTTAATAAAGAACTATTTTCTATGATTTTTTCTTTATTTATGCAAATCTTTTTAAAGTTATGAAAACCATAAATATATGTATCTTTCTACCCATGTACACAACACATTGTGTTGATTCATTTGTTTCACATATGTTTTAGGTTCATAGCTAGCATGGGAGAAACGAACAAGAACTGAGAAAATTGTATAGGTTGTACATATTGTGTAGATCCTGAATAGCATACATGTTCTTAATCTTGTAAAACTTTCTTTTAAATTATGTAATGTAAGTTGTAATAATTCATGTTATAAATGTACATGTTCAATGTTGAGATTGAATGTATGTTGTATTCTATAGTTGTTTGTTCATGTTATAAATGTACATACTGCTTCTGCAACACACTCTGATACAATTGTCTAAAGTTTTTAGATTTATCCTCTCGAGTCTTCTAAGTCTGGAGACGGAAGAATCTAGGGACGTTACAACAGACACCGTCCAAGTTAGAGTGTGCATCTACATCGACGAGAATTGTCACTGAACTTGCTCCTGGACCAGGTATATTTTCCTAAGACCATCATTCCCATTGCATAGTTATTGACGCAATCTGCTGGTTAATGGGAAATATGTTAGTAAAATTTTTATTTTCGCTGCCAATCTGATTATGTATTTTCCTACAGTGGTATCAGAGCCACGTTAATTAATTATGTTTTGGGATAATCACTATGATCAGATTTTGGTTTTACCGTGTTTATTTCTTGCATGCAATGCAAATATTTAAATTGGTTGATGTGCACGTCCGTCTTATGACCACATAATAACCCAAACGAATATATATATATATATATATATATATATATATATATATATATATATATATATATATATATATGATGTATATGCAATTTACAGACATCTTCCTAAAATCAGTTTTAATGGTGGATGTGAAGCATTGTTATGGCCAAAACTACAGATCTGTGTGTGCATGGTTGTGGTTATTTATTACTATTGTTAATCGGTTTGTGTACCGAACCTCCCTCTTCTTTCCAAGTGTAAATTAATGCTCTTCTTCCTATTTCCCCTCAAATGTAACTCGAGATTTTCCCCATATACAATGTAATAACATAAAGGATAGTTTTAATTTATGTTTTGACATTAGATGATGATCTGCACAAAGATGAAATGAGCGGCTTATGAGATGAGCCGATCGACTGGAGGACGGAGAAGGCTAGAGGACAGGAGGACGAACCGATCGATTGGTAGCCCAACCGATCAGATGGAGGTTTCCAAACGCTGCTAGGACCTGAGAACCGGATGACCTATAAAGAGTGTGAAATCAATCACCTCTCTACTAATAACCATGGTAAACAAAATCCAATTGGATAGCAGTGGAAGATAAACTTGTTGACTATATTCAATTTAAATAAAGTGTACATTGAAATTTCCCCAATACGGATGTACATGCTTTATACAAAATAAAAGGACCTAAGTAGAGAGAAATGACAACAACAATATGTCTCCAAATAAAACTAACTTGACCAATCATTTCATGACAGAAGTATGGACTCCTTTCCTAGCCATAGGCTGGTTCACCGTGCTCCTGATGCACACTCTGATCCTATACCTGGGTGGTTGGGGTCATCCAACAAAAGGAGATAAAAGTATGTGTTAATTTTAGGTAAAGGACATTTCAACAGTTCAAGTATGATAAAATAAAGGTTCACTAGCTACGAGATATCAAGAGTATGAGGCAAGTATATCAAGTAAGAAATTCTACCAAGTAAGACAATAATAAATTTGCATCCATGATTAAATTTGACAAAATTAAACTAACATAGGGATGAGGCACCTACCTAACCTCAACCTCTGGGTGAGGGAGAGTAATACATTCCCAAACCCTAATATTTTATAAATTAGGGAGAGTGGTCACATTCCCCTGGTCGCATTCCCAATACTATGGGTGGTTTGTACACATGTACACTATATTATCTAACTAGTCATTTTCATTATCATGCTAAAGTAATTCAATGGCAGATAGGATAAGTTTATCAACAATTGCAAGTGGGGTCCAAGACCCTTAAATCATTTATAGAAGAATTGCAAGAATGAATAAAATAGGCTCATTCCTCATTGGGAATTTAGGTGTGGATAAATAAAGCCCAACTTTAGGGTTAGAATACACATACCTCACTTGAGATTCTTAAAGAAGACTTTTCATCAGTTAAATTTGTCCAATCTCACTTTTTTCCTAAATACAAGTGTATATACATGGATTAGGGTTTAATGTAATTTAAGGGTCGAAACCCTAATTTTATACCTTCAAGATAAAACCTCGATTTAGGACTCAAAAACTAAACCAGACGATTAGTTAGACTTCACTGATTAAGAAAACATATTTAATTTCCTATTGGAGTTAAAATGAATTAATTACATATTTTAGAACTTTTTATATAATTAAAATAGTAATAAAGATAAACATCAAACAATGGATGGGAATCAGGACTCAAAAATCACAAATTTGGATTCTACATGGGATAAGCTTTCCAACGAGTATTTATTTGCATTTTTATGTTAAGGCCTCGATTTATTATGAATTAAACAAATCTGGCCAATCAGAAGTTAGGAAAAAGCCACATAGGCAAATTTTGTTTGCGAGAGAGCGGAGGGATAAAAGAACAAAATGCCCTAGCGAGTTAAATCGATCAATTAGAATTGCAAGGACCCTAAGGTCATACGAACATCCCAATTAAATCATTGTCCAGAAAATAAGGCAGACAGTGGAAGGTCAAGAATGGGCATGCTCGTTACATTGTTTGATTAGAGTGGCATGGGCACCTCTGTCAATCCTTGATCGAGTATCTTCCAGCCACTGCCATGGTGAAGCAGCGAGCAAAAAGGGTAGCAAGCTCTGGTCGTTCTGAGAGCTAGAGGCTGCATCGGGAGAAACTGAAGTCACCAATGCATTCCCTAAAGTTCGATGAACAAACCGAACCTGGGGTTGTGTTCTCTACTCGACAGGAACCATAGGAGGGATCTGTCGCCGGATTAGAACAAGGGAGGAGAAAACAAAATCAAAACCCATTGAAATGAGAAGAAAAATCCAAACTAAGGTCGTCAGTACACTCACGGAGTCGGGGCGAGTCGAAGGCACCACTTGCCACAGGCGGAGGCACATCGGAGATGGAAAATGCCAAGCGTTAGAAGAGGTCAAAACCATGGTGTATAGGACCTGGCGATTGAGGCTTTCGAGAGGAAAAATGAGAGTAGGAAATGGAAAAGAAGAGGTAGGAGATGGTTATCGTGCCGCCGATTTGACTGAGGTGGTTGGAGGTGCGAGCTGTGGGTCACCGTCACCGAGATGAAAAACGAGTAGGTCAAGGGCACCCGGTGCAGTTGACGAAGAATTGGAGGAGGAGGAGGATCGGGTGCGGTCTAAGGGTGCTCGATGGGTCCTTTTATAGGTGGGAGAGTAGTTGTAGCTCCCTATGCAACTTCTCGGTGGAGAGGAGGCGTTACTTCCCCATTGGGCGTTTCGTGCACACTGTAGCAGAGGAGATGAGTTACATCTCATTGGGAACCTTAGAGGGAGGCAAATCCAATATAAGAAAAATCGTGCCACATGATGAAGGAGAGAGGGAGAACGGGGTCGGGGAGCGACCAACCTGTGAAATGGTTGTTAGCTCGCGAAGAGCGGGAGGTAGAGGATGAAGGAATGGCCATAGGATCGAGGACATACAACTATGATTGCGTGTGTGTGATCGAGTTACTGGCTGTAACACGTGACAATAGAAAATAATGGAACCTTAGGTTTAATGCATTGCATTTATGAAATTGAATCAAAACCTTAGTCATACTTTACTTAAATCTTATAAATTCGATTTGGGTGGTCAAACATGGTCCATATGACCTCAAAATTTAACCATAGGCTAATAATGACGTCTACATTAATGATGTGCAATTAGTTTCTCGTTTCATACATGATTTGGCTCTTAAATCATATATTGTCCATTAATGCACATATTAATGTATTAAAAGGGTGAAATAATATGAAAAGGCTCTTTTAGTGAAAACTTAAGTGAATATTCGAGATAGTCAATACCTATAAATATCAAGAGCAATATCTCACCATTATATTCTATTTTCATATATTATTTCCACATTTGAGGAGAGAGGAAGAAAAGAGTGTTATATCCTCATTAATTAACTCAATTGCACCTAATTACTCATTTCTTGTCCCAAAAAGATACAATTACTCTAAATTAACATACTCCACTAATTACCTCTCGTTAATGGTCATTTTACATTATTCAACTCTAATTATCACATTATTTGAGATACTTGTGCAAACACCCATTCATTGACATGAATGCGTAAATATAGATCACATCATCAAATAAGGCTCAATTTCAATATTGAGGCCAAAAAGGATAGTAAAAAGATAGGGAAATTTAGGAAAAAGGCCCAAAAGGACATGAAAGAAAATAACAGTTTGAAAATGGGTAAATTGCAAAAGAACCCTAAGATTCAATATGTTACAACACTCCACCCATTAAATAGAATTTCCTCCTCAAAATCACAACAAGAGGGAAGGGTGAGTACGTAACCACCCAGCCTTAAGAAACTAGGTGATAACCCTTAATATAGGGTACTGCACATGCTCTACACATAAGTTAGGTTTTTCTGATTCACTAAGGTTTCTACTATTCACATTACTTTTTATCATATGTAATACTATACACATTTTTGGCTCATTAACATTATGAAATATTCATCATCCTTAATATTTTATTAATTGTGTCACATTGTATTCACATTATTATCAAAAGAAGTACATCTCAACATTAAGTACAAATCATATGCCTTACCCTTATCTACCTCACTATGGGTTTTAAGCAAAAATAAGGTTTACTAAGTAATCCCAATATTTATTAATGTATTAGGTCACAAATCTTAATAACTTGAATTTATTCTCCATTATCCTCACATTACCATCATGTTGGATTATCACAGATTATTTTGTAAGAATTAGATCCAAGAAGTTATTAAGTCTAAATAATATCACATTAATTTCTTGCACCTATATTACTCATTGTCACATCACTTTTTATACTCACATTAATGTCATCATTACTCATTACACTTCATATTATAAATTATACATTGAACATCACATTAGGTATTTGGAATTATTGTAGACTTAATCATGCTTATGTAAATCCAATTACTCTTTATCATATTTGAGTCATTATATGTATTCAAATAAGGTGAAACATTTTGATAATAACTTGATGCATAAACCAAATTAAGAGAAGGTGATTAATGAGGTGTGTATTTAGAGAACAGGTAATATGCCTTACATATATTGAAGACTTGATTTAACTATGACTAGATGATTATATTCATTTATATGTATCAAGGTATATTATTAGGTTATGACACCTAATGTGACTAATGTATTATGAAGGCATTAAGGATACATGTATATATATATATATATATATATATATATATATATATATATATATATATATATATATATATATATATATATATATGGGCCCATCTTTATTGCCTGCGCGGGTAGCTACCCGCCCACCCTTCTGACCCCTTTTTTTCAAAAAAATTTTTTTGCAATTGTAGAGGACTGTTTTGTCTAGCTCTCCAAAAAAATTTATCCAAAAATAATATCATTTGGCCATCCAAAATCAAAAAACCCGTCCTTATATATATGTTGTATATTTTGTACAGAGTTACTCTTTTATTCGTGTGGTTACTTTCTGATCACCATAGTTACTTTTTTGGCTGTCGGGTAGCAAAAATCCAGGCTACCCTCGCGGGCAACGAATGAACGCCCTATATATATATATATATATATATATATATATATATATATATATATATATGTTGAGGTTAGATGATTACATATTAATGTTTAGGTCAACATGACCACTTCATGTGATGCATTCTTAGCAAGCATTATTTCCATTTATTATATCATAAGAGTGGCATGGTCGACCTTAAGTGTATTCACAATTAGGGTTTAGGTCGACATGACCACTATATGTTATGCATTCTTAGTATGCATTAGTTCCATCTACCATACCATTAGGTTGACTTGGTAAAAATTATATGTATTTACAATTAGTGATGAATAACTCACTATTATGTGCATAAAGTATTTGTTAGAGTTCAAGGATATAAATTATTCATTAGGTGACTTATTATATATTCATTGGTATATAAACAAACAAGTTAAACTATAATTATAATTTATTTGGTCAATACTGATCATATGAGCACACTAATCTCTTATCTATGGAGTTAGGGTTTCTAATTTCAAAGTGGCTAGATTTTTCTATGTATAGGATTCCACCCCCCTAAAAAGGGATTTCGTCCTCAAAATCAGATATGCAAAATATAATAAGATACTAACACTACTACTTCACTTAAAAGGGTTGACTAAGTCAAACTAAGCTAGAGGTAAAAGAGTGAGTCTAATCAATTCATGTATAAGGCCCAACACTTAATTATTTTACCAAACTTCAAGTCTAGTATAGGGTGCACTAACCCTAAACATGGAAATCTAAGACTCATATGAGGAACGTAAGTATTACAAGATGATTTTGTATGGATAATCAAATCATCATATTATGTTTTCTAAGGATACTCAACAATGAGATAATATGCCTAAAGGTAAGCTATTTTGAGAATTCTGTATCAGATCAGGTCAGGCCAGTGTCATATGAACACGTGAGTCCCCGTAAACCAAACTAGTGGCGTGGATGAAATTTTTGCCAGCCCCCAAGTTCTGACCCTTTCTAGACACCATCACTTTCAACTTCTTGCCCTAGTAGCTACTCAATAGACTAATCACCTAAAAGTTGATTAAAAGTATGGCTAATATGAAACTATTATGGTTGTAGATCAACCTTTTATCATAGTTCAATTCTAAGATGAACTAGGGAAAACTATATAAGGAAAGGATTTCTAACTAAGGTGACAAATTGAAATAGTCAAGTCCAACTACCATTGGCTCTAATACCATGCTGTAAAGAGTGTGAAATCAATCACCTCTCTACTGATAACCATGGTAAACAAAATCCAATTGGATAACAACGAAAGATAAAATTATTGACTATATTCAATTTAAATAAAGTGTTCATTGAAATTTCCCCAATATGGGTGTACATGCTTTATACAAAAGAAAAGGATCTAAGTAGAGGGAAATGACTACAACAATATGTTTCAAAATAAAACTAACTTAACCAATCATTTCATGAGAGAAGTATGGACTCCTTTCCTAGCCATAGGCTGGTTCACCATACTCCTGATGTGCACTTTGATCCTATACCTGGGTGGTTGGGGTCACCCAAAAAAAGGAGATAAAAGTATGAGTCAATTTTAGGTAAAGGACATTTCAACATTTCAAGTATGACAAAATAAAGGTTCACTAGCTACGAGATGTCAAGAGTATAAGGCAAGTATATCAAGTAAGAAATTATGCCAAGTAGGACAATAATAAATTTGCATGCATGATTAAATTTGACTAAATTAAACTAACATAGGGCTAAGGCACCTACCGGACCTCAACCTCTGGGTGACGGAGTGTAACACATTCCCAAACACTATAATATTATATAAATTGAGGAGAGTGGTCACATTCCCCTGGGCTCATGCCCAAAACTATGGGTGGTTTGTACTCATGTACACTAAATTAGTTAACTAGTCATTTTCATCATCATGCTAAAGTAATTCAATGAAAGATTGAATAAGTTTGTCAACAATTGTAAGGGGGTCCAAGACCCTTAAATCATTTATAGAAGAATTGCAAGAATGAATAAAATAGGCTCATGCCTCATTGGGAATTTAGGTGTTGACAAATAAAGCCCAACTTTAGGGTTAGAATGCGCATACCTCACTTGAGATTCTTAACAAAGACTTTTCATCGATTAAATTTGTCCAATCTCACTTCTGTCCTAAATACAAGTGTATATATGGATTAGGGTTTAATGTAATTTAAGGGTTGAAACCCTAATTTTATACCTTCAAGACAAAACCTCAATTTAGGACTCAAAATCTAAACCAAACGATTAGTTAGACTTCACTGATTAATAAAACATATTTAATTTCCCAATTTGGATATAAAATGAATTAATTACATATTTTAGAACATTTTATTTAATTAAAATGGTAATCAAGATAAACACAAACAAGGAATGGGAATCAAGATTCAAAAACTACAAATTTGGATTCTATATGGGATAAGCTTTCCAACACATATTTATTTGCATTTTTCTATCAAGGCCTTGATTTATTATGAATTAAACAAATCTGGCCAATAAGAAACTAGGAAAAATCCACATAGGCAAATTTTGTTTGCGAGAGAGTGGAGGGATAAAAGACCAAAATGCCCTAGTGAGTTAAATCGATCAATTAGAATTGCAAGGACCCTAAGGTCAAATGAACATCCCAATTAAATCGTTGTCGAGAAAATAAGGCAGAGAGTGGAAGGTCAAGAATGTCCATGCTTGTTACATTGCTTGATTACAGTTGCATGGGCACCTCGGTCAATCCCTGACCGGGTATCTTCCAGCCACTGCCATGGTGAAGTAGTGAGCAAGAAGGGGAGCAAGCTCTGGTCGTTCCTAGAGCTAGAGGCTGCATCGGGGGAAACTGAAGTCACCAATGCGTTCCTCGAAGTTTGACAAACAAACCGAACCTGGGGTTGTGTTCTCTGCTCGACAGGAACCATAGGAGGGCTCCGTCGTCGGTTCAGAATAGGGGAGGAGAAAATGAAATCAAAACCAATTGAAACAAGGAGAAAAACCCAAGCTAGGGTCGTGAGTACACTCACAGAGTCGGGGTGAGTCGAAGGCACCACTTGCCTCAGGCGGAGATGCATTGGAGATGGAAAATGCCAAGCGCTGGTCGAGGTCAAAACCATGGTCTATAGGACCATGTGATTGAGGATTTCGAGAGGCAAAATGAGAGTAGGAAATGGAAGAGCAGAGGTAGGAGATGGTCATTGTGCCATCGATTTAGCTGAGGTGGTTGGAGGTGCGAGTCGTGGGTCACCGTCACTATGATGAAAAACAAGTAGGTCAAGGACACCCGATGCAGTTGAGGAAGAATTGGAGGAGGAGGAGGATCAAGTGCGGTCTAAAGGTGATTGATGGGTCCTTTTATAGGTGGGAGAGCAGTTGTAGATCCCTCTACAGCTTCTTGGTGGAGAGGAGGAGTTATTGCCCCATTGGGCATTTCGCACACACTGTGGGAGATGAAATGAGAGTTACAGATCGTTGGGAACATCAGAGGGAGGCGAATCCAATGGAAGAAAAATCGTGTCACATGATGAAGGAGAGAGGGAGAACGGGGTCAGGGAGTGACCAATCTGTGAAATAGTTGTTGGCTCGCGAAGAGCGGGAGGTAGAGGATGAAGGAATGGTCATAGGATTGAGGACGGACAGTTGTGATTGTGTGTGTAATCGAGTTACTAGCTGTAATGTGTGACAATAGAAAATAACAGAACCTTAGGTTTAATACATTGCATTTATGAAATCAAATCAAAACCTTAGTCATTCTTTACTAAAATCTTATAAATTCAATTTGGGTGGACAAACATGATCCAAATGACCTCAAAATTTAACCATAGGCTAATAATGATGTCTAGATTAATGCTATGCAATTACTTTCTCATTTCATACATGAATTGTCTCTTAACTCATATATTGTCCATTAATGCATATATTATTGTATTAAATGGGTGAAATAATATGAAAAGGCTCTTTTAGTGAAAACTTAAGTGAATATTCAAGATAGTCAATACCTATAAATGTCAAGAGCAATATCTGACCATTATATTCTATTTTCATATATTATTGCCACATTGGAGGAGAGAGGAAGAAAAGAGTGTTATATCCTCATTAATTAACTCAATTGCACATAATTACCCATTTCTTGTCTCAAAAAGATACAAATACTCTAAATTAGCATACTCCACCAATTACCTCTCATTAATGGTCATTTTACATTATTGAACTCTAATTATCACATTATTTGAGATATTTGACAAACACCCATTCATTGACATGAATGTGGGTAAATATAGATCACATCATCAAATAAGGCTCAATTTCAATATTGAGGCGAAAAAGGATACAAAAGATAGGGAAATTTAGGAAAAAGGCCCAAAAGGACATGAAAGAAAATCATAATTTGAAAATGGGTAAATTACAAAAGAATCCTGAGATTCAGTCTGTTACACGACCATTTTCGAAGAGCCCAACCGATAGACCAGGAGGCGAGATGACCGGTTCAAGAGTTGAACCGATCAACCTGAATTGGTTTGAGCACAAATCTTCACCAACAACAGGTTGCATATGATGTGGACCATAGCTGGTAGTAATTCCTTCTGGCTCAAAGGAATTATATTAGTATGGCCATAAAAACTGCTTGTGTGTTTTATTTATTGCATGTTCTTGTTTGTGGTTATAGCATGTATATGATACATACTATATATGTGTGGTCATTGGATAAAGTATATGTATTTATACATACAAACTCTCTCGTATAAAATAACAAGTCTTAGATGCTTTCCAAAAGCGGAAAACATGAAAAGATTGATCGACTAAGCGTAGGTTATGCCTCCATGGGGGTGCACCATTTATCTTATAGAAATGTGATGGTAATAATGTAGGTTCCGCCTCCGCATGGTGCATTATTATCGTGTCAGGTTTTGGGTCAGGCTTGACTGGTGATTCTCAGAGCGTCTGGCCCCAAAATCATGTAGATGATTATCGCAAGGGGTTGTGCATATTATCTATCCAGAATTGCATATGATGTGATTGGGAAGAGTTGTCTACCTTGATAGTTAATTGTGTTTGTGGTGTTGATCAGGCCACAATTGAATTATCATAGATCTGGCCCACTAGAATATCATACGCTGCAATAGTTCAAATTGAAATTGAGGGTTATCAATTTGAATAAAATAGCATGATTGATAATAATTAAAGACCTAATCAATATCATCAAAATTATTAAATTAAACCAAATCAAAAAATGTTTTGAAAAGTTGCAATATTTCCTTGTAAAATCAAAAGTCAAACATAAACACATTCAAATTGTGATCAATCCTTTAGAAGGACAAAATGGGAAAAGTTCCATAATTGGTTAAGGACTTTGACAAATGTTCTCATCAATGAACGAAAGCTCTATGTCCTCGATAAGACCAATGCCAGAGGAACCCACTCTAAATGTGCCTCAGGCTAAATGGATGTTTATTGGAAGCATGACAATGATGTCATAAGCATTTCAATACCTAATTCTCTATTGTATGAACTATGAGTAGTATGAACAACATGAAAACATGGACATTCTCAAGATTGTAGCACATCTTAAGAATCATGTAAAGCAAAGAAGGTATAATGTCTTTAAAGTGTTAATTGAGTGCAAGCTGACAAAGGGAGGTCCAATGGAACCCCATTTTCTCAATATGATTGAACATGTGGAATGAATGGGATTTCTCTTAGGTTAAGAGTTGACCATGAATATGGTTATGCAAGAATTACATGAATCATATAGTTAGTTTATCAAATGCTTGGCATATTGATGCCAAAGTAAGAAAGAAAAAGGACAAATCCGTGATGATGATCAGTGGAAGTGAGTCTTAGGGAAAAGACAAGGCTAAGAAGTGTTCTGAGGCTAAGCTTAACCCAAGTCTTATATACTCAGGTTATAGAGAAGGGTAAGTGGAAAATGAATCTGTCCTTTTAACTTAAATGATAGAGAAAAGAAAGCGCCACCATTGTCACTTGTCTGGACATTGGAAAGAACTATCCGCCTTATACATGATCTCAGGAAGAAGATGGAGATATAGATCTCTACTTTAGGACCTGAGAAGAAGTAAGATAGAACTATGTGTAACAAGGGTTTCTACCTCTACAGTTGGAAGTTATCATTCATGGGCATATACTAGAATTAGTGAATTGCTATTATGTACTTTCCATTGATGAAAACATTATATGTTTTGTATGACAAGAACATTATGCTTCATCTGATCTTTTATGGCAACACCCTATGTCTAACAAACTATACTTGATATTTATAGAGACAAATGTGTATGACACACATATTGAACGACTTGATAACTCAAACAATGAATACATATAGCATTGTCATCTAGAGCACATAAATGAGAAATGCATCTCTAGAATCCATATGATGGTTATCTAGATTCTTTTGGTTATTGAACCAATAAAGACACACATGTCTTATTTGTTGTGCAATATGACAAAATCATCTTCACTAGATGTAGTGGGAGATCGACTATTCCATTAGGACTAGAACATACTAATGTACATAGACCTTTTAAAATGAATGTGAACGGTAGTTACATGTACCTCATTATATTTACTGATGTCATCAGTAGATATTGAAATTTGTATTTAATGAAATACAAGTATGAATATCTAGAAGTGTTCAAAAACATTATGAATGAAGTACGTAACTCTCTTGGTAAAGTATTATGATACATTGATGTGATCAATGTTGAAAAATTTTAACCAAGAGTTTGAGGACTTTTTGGAGAGACAGTGATAGTGTATCACAATGAACTCCATCTGAAACATACATATGTGTCCGGAAGAAAGTATCACACCCTGTTAAAACATGGTGAGATTAATCAATAAAATCTAGTTCACCTTAAAATTTCTTTTGGGCACATGCTTTACACTAAAAACAATGTATCGACTAAAATAGTTCAAAAGACACCATATGAGATATGGCATGGGAGGAGTCCCGATGTATTTTCTATAGTGATTAGGATTGAAAGTTTGTATAAGAAAATAGTTTCTTAAAAGGCTTTATCCAAAAATCACATAAATGTTACCTTGTTGAATACTACTTATATTACAACCCGACAACAAAGTGTTTGTTGCTAGGATGGTTGAATTCCTAAAAGGAAATTAGTTTCTAAGGAATTAGTGGGAGTAAACGTACAACTTGAAATGTTTGAGACAAACAAGAAAACATAGAATCTAAAGCGGTATAATAGGAACAAGGAGAATCACAAATTGTTGTGGAATCTCAAGGTCCTTATGTAAACACAATTCGAGTAGAACACACCTTGAGTTTGAAAGTTTATGATATCTAATAACTCAAAAGGTGGTGAGTTGATCATAGAGATGAGTCAACAACCTATCTAGAAACTATTGAGGGACCAAAATTTGAGAAATGGCTTCAGGCCATGGGATCAAAGATGGACTCTATGTACACCAACAAGGTATGACCTTGCTGGATCCACCTGGAGGGGTAAAACCCATATGATGCATTTGGGTTTTTGTAAGAATATCAATATGGATAGGTAAATTGGTTGCAAAGAGTTTCAAAATAGTTCAAATTGTTGAAAATGATGAAGTCTTTTTACTAGTTACCATGGTTAAATCTATCTAGATCATGCTTGTCATTGCATCTTTGTATGACTATGAGATTTGGCAATGGATTATTAAAACTTCATTCCTTGATTGTAATAATTAAGAGGACATGTACGTGACACAACCTAATGGTTTTATAAATCCATTAATGCAAATAAATTATATAAGCTACAAAGGTCAATCTTTGGATTGAAGCAAGCACCTCAGAGATGGAATCTTCTATTTGACAAGACAATCAAAGAGTTTGACTTGAGTCAGAATGAAGATGGAATCGATGATTACAAAATATTTAGTGGGATCATATTTATATTTCACATAATGATGGGGAATATCATCTTTATCCTATATATGTTAGAACCTGAAAGGGAAAGTACCTTCTATATGAAGGGTTTAGGAGAAACATCCTATGTGATAGGGATCAAGGTCTATAAACATAGATCTGGAAATCTTGTTAACCTAAGTAAGAGAACATACATTGGTAAGATGTTGAAGGGTTAAGCATGCAAGACTCAATGAGAGAAAATGTGTCCATGATTTCCATGGAGTTAGTCTCTCAGGAGCCTAGTCTCCCAATTATTATGAAGAATGGGAACAAATGGATAGATGCCTATGCATTAACAATTGGATCTGTCATGAATGGAATGTTATGTGATTATCCCATTATCTCATATGTATTAGACATGAAGAGAAGATATTCCGTAATCTCATATGTATTGGACATTACTATAGGATAACCAGTCATCTCATATGTATTTGACATGATGAGAAGACACATATATACCCACCTACCAATCTTGTACTGTATTAAACATGATGAGAAGCTCTATGTCAAATACCAGTGAGGGTCATTGAACTACCATAAAGAACATCCTTAGGTGCTTGTGAAGCACTTAAAGGATTGATGTTCTTAGTTAAGGTAATAAGGAAGAGTTGGATGTAAGGAGTTATACCCATGCAAGATTCTAAACTGACAAAAAGATTGTAGTCTAAATTTATGTTTAACGACAAACGAGAATTGTAAGCGAGAAAGGGTTCTGAGCTAATGACAGTTGTTCGAATCTACAAAGAAGTCGAGTATCTCTATGTTATAAGAACAACAGAGGATACTTTATGGATCAAGAAGTTCATATGGGTGAATTTGTGAGAGGCTCCAACCATTAATGACACATTAGAAATACTAATGACAAAAATGGAGCTACAAGTTAGGCTGGGAATCTCGGATAGCATACTACGACACTTCCATCTCATACGAGCAGTCGTACAACAAAGATATGTGAAAATTACAAAATACCATCTCAAAGAAAATGTTAAATCCGCTATAAAAGCACTTACATAGCAGAAGCATGATGGTCATGTTATGTCACTCAGGATGAGATCTTGGGTTAAGTGCAAGTGAGAATCTGTTGGTATGTATGCCCAGAGATCCAATCATATGATGAGTGTAATGGCATAACATGTAAATGATTTTATTATTAATAAAATGTAAGTTTCCAATTTATTTTGTATATTCAATTACAAGATAATGAATAACATAATAAATGTCTAGAGAATTGTATTACTCAATGACGTATGTATTCAAGTTACTATCCTTGTGGATAAGATCATAATGATGTTAAGAGTACATATACATATTCTCATTATGCCCCTGATCGGTTGTTATTGTGGAAGGTTGATAGACAACAATAACACATAAGGTTAGAGTGTCAGTTGGCTGATGACTAAATCTCATTAGTCATGATATAGAAATATCAAACCAAGCACATAGATACATGTTAGAGGACACTGTATCAGATAGACCCACCGTGAGAATGACACATGGAAGCCATAATCATGGAATTCATAGTCAACTTTCATAGTGATGGTGGTGGTTGTGGTTCTTAGACCTAAAATCACTGCACTCATTACATGTCGTTGCATACACTTTGACATCATCAAACGTAGTCCTAAGACATGGGTTGTTATAACAATGATGATTGGGTGACATTGGTAGATGGGGAATGATTGTGAGTGATAGAGATGGGATTTGCCCCTCTGATAGGAGTATGATATCCAAATGCCTCTTGATTAGTGAGACTGATAATAGTATGTCCATACGCATGTGAGTCAATATGTGACATTGATCTTGCATATATCTCATGCACTCTACTCTGGTTCAAGAAAACTAGGCACCATTCTTTGCTTGTGATGTCATAAGTTGTTATGGACATTCATTGCCAACGTGATATGGAACTTATAGGGTCACACACATATGAACTCACCTAGCAGAGGAGTTCAGATATTGAATGACAATTGAATTAAGTACTAAAGTGTTTATGCATTTGATTCATGCAACAAACATCCTGACAACACTGCCAAATGGATGTCTCAAGGGTTGAGACAGGCATCTGGAGAGATCCCAACAACCGTCTCAAGTGTTAAGACGGATGTCTGGAGAGTCAGGGTTGATTTGAGTTGAAATTGGTTAAGAAGAAAATTGACCCAACCAGCTGGCTCAACTCAGGTCACCAGATGATCGTCTTAGTGAAAGAGACAACCATCTCACATAAGTGAGGTGGTCTAGTTTGCTCAAGGGAATGGTATAGACATTTCCTGATTTGTTTTGCTTATACATGTCTTGTTGTGCAAGGAAATCAATGTCCAACATTGATGGGAATTGAATAGCCAATTTTGTGTACAACTAGGAAGTGTCAAACGATCGTCTCACTCAGTGAGACGATCATATCGTGTCCCAAATGACTATCACACTGTGCGAGACAACCATTTTGGTTTTCATAGGTTGTGAAGTTTCCATAATTGTTGCAAAAATTTGAGATCTTCCTCTCCTTTCCACTCCCGCATAGACGGGAAACCCTGACCCTAGCCTCTATTATAAATAGAGGGTTACTATGGGCTTCCTAGAACACAACACAGACAATTGAGAATTAGTTGATCTGATGATTGTTGTCCTCTCTAGTTGTAGTAACCATGAGAGCCCAGACACGTCCTACTCGAGTAGGGAGGGATAGACAAGGGAGACAAATAATTGAGGATTATTGTTGTGGGAGAGCAGGTTGGTGACTAATACATTAATGGGAGGGACAACTCCTTCCTGTCCATTCTAGCAGGATGATAGGAGTTATGGTTGGTCTGTGCGAACTATTCTAGAGGCAGGAGTCCTTTGGCTTCTTATAGGATGACAACATCAACTCATAGTTTGTGGCAAGATCTGTGGACCCATTGCAGTAGTTGTTTGAGTCTGTTTTCCATGGAGGAACAGTCAGACTAGTTTGATTGCATCCAAGAGCTGCACAGACACCGTCCAAGACAGAGTACGCATCTACATCGATGAGGATTGTCACTAGACTTGCTCCATGACTAGGTATATATTTGTGAAACCATCCTTCCAATTGCATAGTTATTGACACAATCTGATAGTGAATGGGAAGTATGCCAGTAATTTTTTGTTTCTATTGCCTATCCGATGTTGTATTTCCCTACAAAAGCCAACTGTGTAAGAGAGAATAGGAACATGCCTATCTGCCCAAGTGATTCAGGTAACATGATTTCTCTTTTATCTAGAAAACTAATACTGGATTGAGAAGGGGCACCCTCCCAAAATGATGTCATAGTGGAAATTGCTTAGGAGAGGACAATTAAACCATCTAAGGAATGGTCCAAAAAGAAAACTAAGATTTATGGAAATTTTACATGAGGTGTTTGTTGATATGTTAGAGAAGGAAGTACCCCACAATACTGAGAATATAGAGACAATTTTGGTACAAGTGTAGCATATGAAAACCACTTTATAGTCACCCCCATAGGAGATGAAGTTATTGTTGGACAATCTGAGCCCATCTCTATTTAGAACCCATGGGAGATGATCAAGGTTGAGGAAGAGTCAATACAACCAGATAACCCAATCCTTTCTCTTGACGTTGCCTACCCCCACTAGCAAGAAAATAAAAGCTAGTGGCATGAGGATGAAGAAAAATAGGGCTAAACCTCCCTATGTAGTGAAAAGGAGCCATTGGTTCCTTCAAGAAGATAGTTTGGAAAAAGAAGAAGACAACTTGGAGTTGAATCTAGAAGCTTGAGTTACTTTGTTTGATCCTAACCCTATCCATATAAACCATGATTAAGTTGTTGATTTAGAACACTAGAGGAATTCATAATTAGGAAATCTGTTGAGTGTTGAAGGACATGACAAGAGAAATAGATCAAAGATAGTAGCTTTTCTAGATCTAAGAATCAACTCCACACATGCTTCACACACTATCAGAATACTTGATTTCAGGAATTCCCATGCATGGAAGCAAGGGGATTTTCAGGAGGAATATGGGTGAGATGGAATGCCAATATTGTTAAAGTGGAGGCAATTAACAACCATAAACAATTTGTTATTTGTAAAATTAACAACATCTGCTTGGTAACGTTTGTTTATGCCCACCCAAACATCACAATAAGGAGTCTGCTTTGGATACATCTGATCGAGATGGGTATTAAATTTACTAATACTTGGTTAGTGCTAGGTAACTTTAACACCACGTTGGACCCAGTTGAAAAAAGTGGGGGAAAATGTTATAATTTTAGTAAGGGCAGGATCTTTAACGATACTCTTTTTGAAGTTGGGCTTATGGATATTGGGTACTTTAGAAATTGCTTCACCTTTAAGAGAGGTTTGCTTCGAGATAGGCTGCATTGCACCATTTCTAATGTTGAATTCTTACATGCTTTTTTTGGACATGCTAATTGAGTATTTACCTAGGATCTATTCTAATCACAACCCCCTTTTCTAAGATCCATGAGGATACAAGGTGTGCAATGCCGATTTAGAATGAAGGCAATATGGTAACAAGGTAGAAGCTTCTCCAACAATATTGGGTAGGTGCTGGGACAATAGGATGCCGCTCAATGATGCATTCCAGATGGCTAAAGCCCACATTTAGAGATGGGTAAAGAAGCCATGTGCAATAGAAGGAAGGAAAAACACTAACTGTTGAAGAACATAGAGAGGATGCAAGAGAGTCTTGCTAATAATATGACACCGCTACAAACATGTTATGTTCAGATAAGCAACACGAATTGAGTACAATTTAACAGAAGATAGGAAATATGGAAGCAGAGAAGCCATATTAATTGGCTCAAGAATGGAGACAACAACACAAGATTCTATCATCCATATGTTAAATAGAGACAACACAATAATATGATATTATTGCAAAAGGATAAGGAAGGTAAATGGATATCTGATGAAGAAGACCTACAATGTTTGGTGAGAAGTCACTTTAAGGAGATCCTAACAACTAGAAGGCATGTCAATGACTAAGAATTGAATAATGTTCCTACTTACTTTGAATGGCTTGCTCCTACACAGTATATGAGGATCCAAGAACTACCCTGGGAACAAGACCTCTTATCTATGTTGAAGTCTCTCAATTTGTATAAAGCATCGGGCCCAAATGGAGTTGATGTTGGGTTCCTGCTAATGAAATGGAGACTATGAAAGAGTCAATATGCAAAATGATTTTTGTGGATCTTGTTTAAGGGAAGCTTTGTCGTGAGGCGTGACTCGGTTTTAGTTTTGAGTCCAAAGACATCAAATCTAGGGCCATGTGATCAACTATTCCCTATACCTCTCAACAACATCTATCTCAAACTTGCTCCAAAAGTTGTTGTTGAAAGGTTGAAACCCTACATGTCCCACTAGATCTCCAAATGTCAGAGCAGCTTTGTTCCTAGTCATAGAATATTTGAAATATCATAGATGTACCAAAGATTATTCATAGTATGAAAACAACAAATTCCTCTAAAACCATGGATATTAAAATTTGTCTTTTGAAAGCATATGATCAAATGACTTGGGAGTTTGTTGAAGATACTATCCACAAGGTAGGACTTCCAGATAACTTTGTTAGTTTTATAATGTTATCGATCACTCAGGGGTAACCACCATCTCATGGAATGGAAAGTTATTAAAGCCCTTTAAACCCATTAGGGGACTACGTCAAGGTGACCCATTATCCCCTTACATTTTTGTCCCGTGTCTTGAAAGACTTAGTCAGATGATTGACCATGTAGTGCAATTAAATGAATCAAAGTCAACTAAGCTGACAGCTCAAGGGCCCAAGATTGCAAATATATGTTTTGCGGATGATATTATCCTTTTCTCCAAGGCTACTACATTTCAAATGAAAGCAATTCTATTTTACTTCAAGTTCTTCAAAGCCACCTATGGGAAGGCTATATCTATTGATAAGGCAAGAGTCTTCTTTGTTAGGAGTGTCTCAACATTGGATAAAAGGAGAGTTGGTAAGGTTAGTGGTTTCAATGAAACTTCTGATCTTGGTAAATACCTTGGTGTTCCTATCATCAATACCAAGATTACTAAGAGTGTGTATTCAATCATAATTGGAAACATGGATACTAGTATGAATTCTTAGACATCTCAGAGACTATCCTTTGTAGGTAGAGTTTGCTTGGCCAGAATTACCTTGAGCTCAATTCCCACTTACATTATGTAGATAGCTAAAATTCCCTGAACCCTCTACGATTAGATTGATAGTGCAACAAGAAAACTTGTGTTGGGGTGGACAAAAATAGAGTCATGTACCTCTTGTTGCACGGAAGAAAGTCATAAGGATTAAGGAACATGGCAGTTTGGGCAGCAGGGCAATGAGAGAATGGAACCAAGCTTTAATCATGAGAAACAGTTGGGAGTTGTTCTATGGAAGAGAAACGTTTTGGAACTAAGGACATGAGAGAGAAATACTTGAATCCTTATGAGAATATAGGAGGCAACATCTCTTCCTTGGGTAGGGATATCCTTTCAGGAAGCAAGATGATAATGGAGAACTATTATGTCAAGATTATTAGTGGTGCCAACACGAGTGTCTAGGATGATGTTTGGGTGAATAGAGGCATAAAACTCAGGGATATTGTTCTAAAAAAAACTCCAGAGAATCTTGATGATCTCAAAGTATGAAGTATGCTGTATTCTAGTAATGAGTGGTATGCGGATTTCCTATCTGTCTACCTTCCCGAATATATATGTAACCAAATATAAAGGTTAAATGTACCCTATCTCATAGGTTGTAAAGACATTAAAGCCCAGATTCACACTAAGAATGGGACCTTTATGACTGGTTCAACTTACACTTTGTTTAGAAAAGAGAGTGATACTAATACACCTAGAGTATGGTAGAACATTTGCAGACCAAGTTTAATGAGAAAATTAAAGTCTTCATGTGGTTGTTGGGCCAAAAAGCCATCCTCACAAACCACAAATGATATAGAAGTTTATTTTCTTGTGCTAGGTGTGGCCGGGATGCTGGAATGGCTAGTCACACTATTTGGGATTATCATTTTGCAAAGGAAGTGTGGATGCAACTCTTATATATTAGTTCTACATATGTCTTTATTTCAACAAAACTTATTAGAGTGGATTTGACTTAGTACTAATGCATCACAAGATCATAGTATAACTTTCATGATCTCTTGTTGGTACATCTGGAAATGTAGGATTCAACATGTTTTTTGAGAATTCATGCATGACGAAGGATCACCAACTAATTTTATCAAGAAAGAGGTAGATTCCACTAAAGAAGATTGGGCTTGTGTGAAGAGAAATAGCTAAAGTCTCCTGCAGCTGAATGGTCTCCACCTACTTGGGCAATCTAAAAATCAATGTGGATGCGACCGTGAAGAAAGGTCATGTGACTGTGATGACTGTTATTAGAAATAATGTAGGAGATTGGATTGGGGCAGCTGCTATTTTTCTTATGGTTGAGTCTATTATCGAGGTTGAACTA
Source organism: Alisma plantago-aquatica (assembly GCA_963693085.1). Classification (NCBI taxonomy): domain Eukaryota; kingdom Viridiplantae; phylum Streptophyta; class Magnoliopsida; order Alismatales; family Alismataceae; genus Alisma; species Alisma plantago-aquatica. The sequence continues at coordinate 1,454,926,408 of OY856409.1, forward strand.
GCTTCTATCAAACTATCATTATCTTCTGTAATGGTTCGTGGTTATAATAATTTTTTTGTTGAATCTGATAGTCTTAACGCAATAAAGATAATCCTGGAGACACAAAAGGCTAATCCTATTTTCTTTGACCACATTAGTTCCATACATAATCTAAAAGTGATTATGAATTGTGTGGTCATCAATCATGTGGGCAGGGAGGCCAACATGGTGGTGGACACCTTGGCCAAATATCATCTTAATAAGAGCGATTACTACTGGTATGAGAAACTACCTGAAGTGGTTATTGAGACCCTTAAAACTGAAGCATGTTGTAGTCAAAACTCCATATATGATTTTGTGATATTAGTCTTGTACCTAACTATAGTTTTCTTGAGAATGCTTGCTTGAGAAGGCCAAGGTGAATATACATCCTCCTAGCTTCTTGGAAACAAAATGATTGATAGTGAAGAAAACCAAGTAATGAATCATGGATTGTTCTCAAATAAGAGGGCATAAAAAAAATAAGAAAATTGCATTAGAAAAGAAATAAGAAAATGAGGAAAAGGATTTCATGAACTCAATCTGAATTTTCCCTATGGAGAAGTGGGAATATCTAACATGTATGCATCCTTCCACCCATAGTCATTAATTGAATGAGGCATTCAGTGCATTCATCATCCCATCATAATAGTAGTCATACAAAGCGATTCCTTTTCATTTCATCTATTATATAGGTGCAAAATATGTTATTTCATGTAGAAATAATCTGGATTTTACCTGTGATTCTTGTTTCACAACCACCCATTCCATTTCCACTTATTTATCTACATGATAGGTCACATATATGATTATTACTCTCATCCATGTGTTAATGGGGAACTATTTTCAATATAGTTGTACAAGTATATCGAGCAATGTAGATAGAAGTATCACATGATGCATCAAGTGTGTTTACTATTAACTATGATGTTAACTACTCCATATTAATATTGTTTTATATGATCTTATTTTGGACATCATTAATGAATGATTCTAATTTCTTTAGAATACTTACTTTTTAGTGGTTGGTAAGTTCCGGTTCGGGACCGTCAGGAGGGGTTAATTAAGAAAAGTAATTCATAATATTTGTCCTTTTGCTAACTCTTCCAAACAAATCCAAAAGTAGCATTACTTGAGGATGATCACCATTCAAGCTTAGGGGATTTTGATGCTTTGATTTGCAGTCACTTTTCACATGCTATTTTCTGGGCTTACGTAGAATATATGTTCACTCTGAGATATGTTTATGCATTTTTTTCCATTACAAACCTATGAATCACTATTGCATCAATTATTTAGTATTATGTCGAATTATGTGAACTTATGATCAACATCTCTTACTTATGTCATATTCACCACATTTTAGGTGATTTGAGCACAAAATGGATAACTCAGTGCCACCAAACCCCACGTTCATGGTACTAATGTAAGGACCCTAACTTGAGTTTTAGGGTAACCTTGTTTTCTTTGGCTTAATCATTTGCTTAAAACCCGGATCTAATCTTTTGAGATGTAATTAGGGCTTGTGGAGAGCTTAAGATTTAAGTTTGAACTTGTTTGATTGAAGTTTGTACTTTTTGTGCTAGTTTTGGTGCAAATTGCAATTTACCCAGTGAAGGGAGTTGATATGCAATTTTCCACCTGTACAATATTCCCTCTCTTTATTGACATCATCTAGAGTAGAGAGAAAGTATGGCACCTTATTTGAGCTCTAGTTGAGGAGTTGACACCTTAAGGGCCATTAGGGTTTCCATGCATGTTGGATGTCTCGACCCATGAGTATGTTGGGTTGTCTCGACCATGGGTCATGACCTTGGTTTGTTTTGGAGGGTTTCACGGTCAAGACACTTCCTCTAGAGTGTAGGGTCATGACTTAGATAGTCTAGGGAGGTCTTGGGTTAAGATGGATGACCTAGCATGCGTTGTCTCAATCTAGGTATGATGGTGGTACCTTGTCTCGACCTAGATGGTAGTGTCACGGCCATGGGAGGTGCCCCATGGATGGTCATGACTGTGACCATGTCCATTGACATAGTGGTAGAGACACTACATAGAGTGTGTCACCATGTCTTGAATGTCATGTTTCAGTGGTTGTATGTGGGTGCATGTTGGTATATTGCAAGGACAAGTGTCCCTTGGGTCCCATAATATGTTGACACATAACCCCTTGCTCTCTCTCATCATCCTTCATCTATATAACCCCTAAACTTTCCTTGTTTGCAACCCTTTCGGCCATCTATCTTCTTCCTCCTTCTTTGCTTGTTCTTGGTGCTTGGTGGAGCAAGGAGGTTCATCCTTAGAGCTTGGGAGATCAATCTCCTCTTGCATGTGGTGGTGGTGGTGATCCGAGCTCATCTTCCATTCTTGGTAAGTGTTTGTCTTCTAAGTTGATGTTTCTTTTGATATCCTACCTTCATCTTCCTCTCTTTTCTCGGCCCTAGACCATGGTTCTTCCATAGTGGTCATTTTGGGAGAGAAACTCCTCATCACAATGGTCATAGACCATGTCTTGACAAGGTAGACCCAAGTGTGAAGAGGATTCCTCCTCCTTTTATCCCTTCCTATTTTGGTTAGGCCAAGAGCTTATTTTCTTCTTTCCATGGGCTAGCTTTGACCTTGATGTCTTCTCCTTCTTAAGGTGCTCTTGTGGCCAAGTGTGCAACTTTTGGTGAAGCTTCTTCAACCCTTGGATCGTGTGCTTAGATCTCTTGATCTTGGAATTTTGAGCTCTTGGCGGTGATCATCTTAAGGTAGGTTATATAACACTAAACCTACTCTATTATTGCACTTATTTATGCATTTTGATTACTATCTTCTCTCTCTATATTGCTTCCTCATCATGCTAGTACTTGGTTGTAATATCTAGAGCTTGTTCGGTGGAGATACCTTGCTCGATTTGAAAGAAATCTGAAACCCTAATCAATGTGAACCCGTTTCGATAGATAATGTGTTATGAAGGTTTTTCTATGTATTACTCTTTATATTGATCACATGCATGGTGTTTGTACACCTAGAGGTTAGAGGGATGTTATTTTGGTTTAGATTATCTTGAGCATGGTTTTCTCTTTTTTGGATAAGGTTCTTCCTTGGTAGTTTCTTGACCCATGAATTAGGGTCTTGGTGATCATTTGTATGTGGCCTTTTCTCCATGATAAGTATAGTTTCACCCTTGGTTTTAATTCTGTTTTGGTGACCTAGATGATGTATCTTGGTGTGGTTGTGACACTTTTCTCTTGGTGGTCGTGACCTTGATAGACTTTGGTCGAGATACCCCTTTGTGGTTGAGTTTGATCTTGTGATGATAGGTTGAGACACTTGGAATGTGGTGGCTTAGTTACCCTTGGTGTTGGGGCTTTGTTCCTACTTTGTTAGGGTTGGAACACCCTCTAGTGTGTTGGGCCTTGAACATGAGGGTCTTAGGTAGTGACATATATTGGTAGTCGAGACAAGTTTGGCCGAGACACCTTTGGTCGAGGTGCCTTATGGAACCCTAACCCTAAGCGTCACGAGCGCGACATGAATTAGAGGGTGGAGGTCAAGACATGTAGGTGGATGGTCAAGATACATGAGTGTTGCGGTCATGACATAGATATGTGTGGTCATGACCTATGAGGTTATTTAGTTAATATAGGGTGATGTTAGGTGGATGAGAAGTACATGTGAATACTTAATGATACTTATACATGAATGATACCTAAGACATACATAATGTTGTTTAGAATGTTACCTAATCAACTCTATGATGTTTCCTAATCCTCATACACTGTGAGATGATGGAGGGTGATTGTTCTAGGGTTGATGGTTGAACCTAGTCTTGTAGACTCTAATCGGCTAAGAGGAAAGCCTAACCCTAATAATGAACGATGATCTTACTTGCTTCTCTAGTATGGACAAATTATAATGTTTTATGGTTATATCTCTTATTTATGAACTTATAACCATGCATGTGTTATGATCTTCGTAATCATAACTAGTACATGCTATGGTGATTATGATATGATACAGGTTGAATATGCCTTTTTGAGGCATGTTGCGGCACCTGGGATACATGAATAATGTGAATGGGTCCTATGACCTAACAACGACATGTTGTGTAATATGAGATGGATATTCCCAATGATGAGTTGAGGGATTTCTATCCCCTGATATGTGACCTTGTTGATGATGGTGTGATTTGTAATAATACAAACATCATGTGGTGATAGTGTGATAAGTTCACACCCTTTACATTTATATTTTCTAAAATGTACTATGCCCTTATCTTTGTAGAGTTTGTTATGATTTTATGTGTTGTAACTTGATTGATGCTCAAAGACACTTAATTGGCTTAACTAATCAAGTGGAACCTGATCATGTAGTTTTTACCTATGCCATAGAACCATCTCAGTGTCAGCACTTGTTGGATGGTGAAACAGACTTTCCTTTAGAGGAAGTCTGGAGTCATATATAGTTGAGTATATGCATTCACAGGATTGACTATAGGCCATACCCTAGCATGAGTGCAATTGTGGGTCGTGGCTCAGTGATATGATACTTATGTGGTTTCATAGGATTGGCTGTGGGCCATACCCTGGTAGGAGTGTGGCTGTGGGCCATAGCTCAATTTCACTAGCATCATGACTTGTACCAAGGTGGGATAGGATTTTTATAGATTGACTATATGTCACTGGTTGTAGTTGACTGGTATGTCTCTTCTATGCACTCTTGTACTAACCACGAGGTATGGTGAGGTCGTGGATTATGGATCTTACATAGACCTTGTATGGCACCAATTTGGACTTAGTAGTGGTTGGTTGGGTCTGGGTGGTACGACTCAAATCTTTAGGGCATAATAAAATATGTAATCAGTCATGTAGTATACTTCTTAGGTCACAATATGGGAACATTGGTTGAAGCCTTGCCTTGATTTTGTTATGATTAGTTGGTAGAGGATACACATGTTCTTCATATTCATTTTTTGATTATAAGATGTTCCACAGTCCAATTGTAATTGCTTATACTATTTATTAAGGATTATCTTCTTTAGACATATCATTTAGCTAGATCTATTATCACAGTTGTAGCTTTGCTTTTGTCCTTTAATTATCTTATCCATGCTAATAATAGATGTTGGTGGATAGTTATATCTCTCGTTGGGACATTTGGTCTCACCTCATGGGTTTCAACATCTTTTTAGGTGGATGTGCATGAGGAGGTAGAGAAAGTTCAATTGAGGCAGAACATCAACAAGAAGGATAGTAGTTGATAATGTTGGAAGTGCTGCTTGTGGTCTTTTATGGTTAGAGTCCTAGATTTGTCCCTGTATACTCAGGTCTTGGGTGAGTAATGTATGTTCCTCGATGATGTTATTGATATGAGTTTTTGGTTCAAGGGACCTTGTTGTATATAGTTGGCTGTTGTACATGCTTATGTAAATGAACATATATCACATGTGACGGGTGGTCTTTCATGGACATGTTGTAAATACAGATTCTTATGATATAAAATTCAAATGGTAATAAGTTTCTTGATGTTGGTTCTTGTTGTAATTGGTTTTAATTTTTAGTTTTTTTTGGTAATCCACTTGTTTAGTTTTGTGTTCCGTGTTCAAATTTGAGTAATCTCGCTTTGTATGGCAACAGGGCCTCACAACTAACATATTGCAATCTGCAAAAACTTAAAGATGGCAAAATTTATGCTAATGAGAAGATTCCTGATGCTTTTAAGAGGGGCGTCGATGATACCAAAGCCCATGGTTAGTGCTATAGACTCTTAGTCTAGAGAGCATAAAAAATCAATATCAATTGTCTAGGTACCACCAAAAGACATGTCTTTTGTACTGACTTTTGCATCAAGACCTCTACAAGAAATAACTTGGTGCTACCAACACACATTTCAGTAGTATGGACACATATCAAGGAGAAAATAAATGGTCGATCCTCTGTCAGTGTTACCGACACTGTGTGATCAGAGAATATATGTGATTAGGAGAGATCCAATGTCAATGACATAAGGAGGGGAAAAATCGTCCCTTATGACCTAAGGGAGTGTGTCCACAAATTAATTATCATGTAGTTGGAGAGAGTAGATCTAAAAAAGGAGGCAAATGAGGTAGCCCTTGAACAGACATTCTGAGCAGTCTTGGAGGATGAATTTGCATCTAGAAGGCTATAGATCATGGTGTACACCATAGGAGATTTCCAAGATGACTTCTCCTTGGGTTTTTATATCCGTTTCCAAACGTTTAACCTATTTTCCTCTTCTTCCTCTTATTGTATGATGGTGATAGTCATGTGGGGATACACCCCTTTATTCCTTAGGTCCATCAAGTAGTCGAACATTGCATTCTAATTAAATTGTGTGAGTTAGTAATTTATTTCCTTTTTATGAATGTGAATCTATGATATCTTTGTTGATTTGTTTATTCTTCATCACCATAATCAAAGTGATAGATGATTAATTTCTTCTAGAGAGGGTTTAGGACTTGGAAAAGTCTTAAATTATCATAGCCTATTTCACACTTTGGTAGAAGGGTTACAACTATGAAAGGTGAACCTAGAGATTTCAATCATGAATCTGAACTAAGTCCTAAACTGCTACATGATTAGGGATTGTCTTACTTTAATAAGTTCATTATGCTACAAGAGAGGGTAATGATTGCTATGCATATTTAATCTAGAGTAAAGGTTAAATGATTATTAATAAAAAGGAATCTAGATATGGTGCATGTCATGTTGAAACACAAGTCCTAAGTTATCAATCAATTATTGATAACAATCATTTTAATTTAGGTTTAAATCTTTGCTCTTACTTCCTTAACAACCAATCAACTATTTTTCTAGGCCTAGCTGCCTTGATTTCAGTTAGTAGTAGTTTATGGGGAATGACTACATGAGTTTGACACTTGGGACTCATATGACTTCAAAACAAGATCCATACACTTGTTTTCTCCATGCATGGTTTACACGTGTTAGGGCCTGCCTCTACATAGTTTGATATAGAGACTGTAAACTCTATGTTGGTGAAAATTGAATCTTTGGACAATCTTTCTTAAAGTGTCCCACCTATCCACAGTAGTGACATCCATGAAAGTCATTTACCCAACATTGACCAGAGCATTTTCTGCCACAGATGTCACTTACTATTGTATCCTATCTATGAGGTCCTGTCACTAATGATAATGACCCTAAAGGACTTAATGAAGGTTCCTGTTACAACCCCAATTTTTGGGTTTATTTGGTGAGAAATGTAATTTCTCATAATAAGGATATTTGAACAAATAATGATATAATGTATTTGGAATAAATGGATTTTGCTTACAATAGCCTTGATGTTTGTGTTGTGGGCTTTATTGGCTATTGGGCCCAAATAATAAGAAAATTCAATTAGTGAATGAATAATTGAATATTTGAGAAAAGAATGAGATGGAAACCTCTAGAAGGAAAATCCAAAGAAGGATTTCGTGCCACTTGGGTTCCTTGGGTTCCAAGGAGTCCAAAGTTGCATGGAGAATGCAACAAGAAAAGAAAAGACCAATTGAATATTTCTTTATTAAGATAGAAATTGAAAAAAATGATAAAATGTGGAAAATAAGAGAAAAGAAGTATAATGGAGTTGTTTTTGGTGAAATTTCGTATCCATGAGGTTTCTATTGTTAAAACAGAATTTCAATAAGGAAAAATAAAAGAGAAATAAAGAGAAATCCTCAAAAAGAGATATTTTCATAAGAAATGAAAAAAAGGAATTCAATGGGATAATGGAATATATAAGAAAATGAATAAGGGATGATTAAAAGGCTAAAAGATATTTTCCCAAAATAGGATTTCGAGTTATAAAGGTTCCTTGGGGTTCAAGGAACTCAGGATAATTATATAATAGAAAAGGAAATAAAGAATATATGGAAAATCTGAATAAAAGGGTGTTTTCTTGCAACTAAAGAAAAGAAACCGTTTTATTGAGATAATGATCCCAACTTTTGCAGGATGAAAGATAAAAATATAAAAGAGTTTCCTTTAAAATTTGAAGCAAAAAGGAGTTAAGAGTTGGGAGTTATGGATTTTTCAAGATTATCCTCAAAATAGGATTTTCCTTGCAATTTGGGAAATATTTCCCTTTTTGTTTGAGCGTGGATGATTGTATCCGTTGGATCTTGATCCAACCGAACCCACTCATCGTCAAAGTCCCAATGGGATGCAGACTGTAGCGCAGTTACAGTGGAACCTTCCCCCATCGTTTTCTCGCGATCTAGTGCATGTGCACTTATGGTTTATGTACCATTAGCTTCAGGAGATCCTTGCGAAGGGTCTAGACCCAAGTTTTGCTGACTTTCATCGAGTACACTCGATACGACCAATTGAGGGTGAAGGATGTTTTGGCAGCGAGACCGTAAAACCTAAAAGAGACCCCCATATCCTATAAATAGGCCCTCAGGTGGTTGCTATCACCCTCACGAACCCTGGCGGCAGCTTCTCAAGCCTCAGAGCCCTCTCCCTCTCACGATTATCCTTTCTCCGACGAGTCCCAGCCGCGGCACCACCGTGAATCCTAATTAGAAAGAGGAGGAGGACGATGAGCAGGGTTCGTTGGATCGAAGAGAATGGTGGGCCAACATGAGATCTAATGATCTCAGGAGAGCCGTGCTGAGATAACTCGCTGGGTGGAGCGAGTTGACGCAGGACGTTGGATCAGAGTCTATCGTGGACTAGCGCCATCCAACGGGCATCGGCCACATCCATGCATGCCTCAGCGATAGTGGAAATGACTAACAGGGAGCGTCAGATCAAAGCGCGGATCATTGGCACACTGATCAAATGGCTGAGAAAATCTGGTAAATTCCCTCTCTGATCGAAATTACAGAATATTGCTTTTCCTTGAAAAATTAATAGAAAAGGCTAGGAATATCCAATGAAGAAACTTTATATATGATAGTTGTTTAGAAAAATACAAGGAACCTGATAAAAATTATTTAAGAACCTGGTTCTAGTTCGTGTTGCAAAAGTGCCTTAATTTGTTATAAAAATATATTACGAGTTAATTAGAAACCCTAATTGTACATGAAGGATGATTCTTTGTAACTTAATAGGTTAATTTGAGGATTATCAACCTGTTAATTGATAACATGGAGTTTTCATCCGTTTTGAGTACAAAGATGGTTAATTTAAGGTTTATGTCTATAAATGAAAGATAATGTACATGGAAACCCTAATTTAGGGTAAAGGGAAAACCATGTTATTTTGAATTAAGGAAGTAAATTGCTAAATAATGATCCTAAAACTGTTAGGGATCTTAAAAGAAGATAATTTAAAGGTTTTAATGGGATTTGATGAATTAGGGTTCATAATAACTAAGAATGAAAGCAAAACCCTAATTTCCAAGGAAACCCTAAAATTGGAATAGAAACCCTAAGGAATAAGATGGAATTGGATACATTTTGATAAAATGAGGTTGGAATGTTTATTTCAGGGTTTCTGTGCAATTTTCTTGCTTGCTTGGATATTCTCTCTCTTCATATTTGATTCTGTATCCGAATCTGCAATAAGAGGTATGTGGTTATGCTTATGATTATCCTGACTAGTTTTTCGAGGATTTTATCGATGTTTCCCTCATGGCTTGAAATAATTGTTGGATGCTTTTATTTCATGCAACTATAGAGTGACTACGACTATCACTATGAATATACATGTATAACCGGGTAGATCCGAGACCACCTCTGTGGCTTGTCAAGGCTAAAAAGGGGTAACCTAGAGTAAGGTCTAGGTTTTCGTGGGTTAGAAATTGGGCTACCAAGTGTAGTGCCATGAGTTAAGGAGTGGGCTACTTACGAGTAGTGCCATGTGAATCAACCCTAGAAACTGGTTCACCTATAGGTGGTACCATGAGGGGTTTAATGGGGATCTACCATAAGGAAGGTAGTATCTAGGTCCACTGCAGGGATAGCATAGAGGATGGGGTACTCATGGATTGTGGAGTTATATTTAAAACGTAATCTTGGTTGTTAAATGATTAATTGAATGATTACGTTGTTATCATAGTTGCACATTTATTTTTTCCCCCACATACCAGCTTCGGCTGAACGACGTTTTGTTTGTCGGCGTTTTAGGTTCAAGCCAAAAGGACAAACAGTAAATCGTCATATTGCAAAATACATGAAGTAAAATACAAGGAGGATTAGTTATAATAGAATCCATAAGTGGATATAAGTTTAGAGATCCAAGTTTTCAAAAAGTATGCAAAAGTTTATTTTTTTCTCTTACAACTTTTCAGTATAGATTGTTGAAATTTAATAATTGTTCTTGGTTAAGTGCCGAACCTTTGATCTGGAAGTTATGGGTGCAGCTTCAACCTCTCGGTCTCCCTTAATTGGGAGTTATCGGGAGGTGGGGTCGTAACATTTGGTATCAGAGCGTAGGTTCCTCACTTAACCATTAATAATTATTAAATTTTAAAAACTCCATAGAACCCAAGGGGGTTATTAGAGGATTATCTGAAAGACGGAGGTGTTTAGAAAAGGATCACGACTGGGGGCTGGCAATATTTTCCTCCACACCGCTAGTCGGAATACGAGGACTCCCGGATCCGTGTAACTACCTGGCCAAAGTCTTAGGGTATGAATCGAAATAAGATACCTTTAGGATTTTCTCATCTTATTCATCCCTTCTCATCACAAATTCTCTTAAGGACCTTAAGAATTAGGGTTTTCTCTCTTTTCCTCACCCTCTTGAGGTATGGGTAAGGTTAATAAGGTCTAAGGAATCCTCCATCAAATTAATGAAAAGCTTGTAATTAAGATGTCATGGACGTAAGCTTAATAGAGTAAGCGTAAACTAAAGGATAGATACACTCTTAGGTCGTATGACATAAGTTGTCATGACCTTAGAAGAGACCTGAGGCTAGACCTTCTTGTAAGGAGGATAGATAAAGAGAGTTAGTCTTGGAGATAAAGATCTCCATTATAAGTAGAGACCTGGCACATCCTCTGAGGATGATGTTAACCCTAACCCTAAGTGAAGGTTAGAGAGAGAGATATGGCATGACGAGTTAGACCAGGTGTTTGAATGGACATGCCTTGGATGACTTATGAGCCATGAGAGGATTGGATGACCTAGTACCTCTGGCAACCCAAACCCTGGGACGAGTCGTGCATGTTTGAGAGAAGGATATCTCCTTCATGGATGAGGTTAGAGAAGAACCTATGGAAACCTCATGAGATCTTATGGGCATAATAGGCACCCAGTATGAATCAGTAGTGTGAGAAGTAGGTTGAAACCCTGGCCGGGAGAGTTTGATGGATAGCTTATGTGCTAAGCATAAGGGGCTATGGATAACCTTGAAAGAACAAAAGTTGAACATAGGCTTCATCCAGGTAGGGGCATGCTTTTGAGGTTGATCCTTCATAATGAGAGGACCTCTAATGGTGAGGTTGGTTGGAGTGATAGCTCTAGAGAAAGAAAGCAGGACTCATACAAGAAGATCGGAAGCCTAGACTCCGAGATATGAGGAACAATGGGAATTTGAGGATGATGCGACCTAAGTGGATGATAGTGGTCACCACATGCTTGATCCCTAAAAGTTGATGTCTTGGTTGCCATGGGAGGAACCAAACCCTAGAAGAGGATGAGGCTTATAGCACTTGTGTGCCTATGGTATAAAAGTTTACCTTCTGAGAAAGGAAGAAGAAGTTCTGTATACCCTGGAGAGATTTAGTGACAGGTTGTGAGGCCTTGTACCTTGTTGGTTGTCCTTGAGAAGGACTCAACTTTAAAGTGTTGATTGAGGAAAAAGGATGATGGGGAGTGTATGTCATACCCGATACATGTTTGGTTCGCGGTTAAGAGAGGTTGAGTAGACAATTGAACATCAGGAAAGTGAACCTAGGGTTCCTAGGCCTAAGAGGGGAAGTGGTATACCTAATGCTCATGATGAGAATTAAGTATCTATAGTTTCGAGCATGGTACTCCTGATGTATAGAGGAAAAGGAAAGCCCCTTAAGTTTAAGGTATGTTTGATGAACCCCTCCCAGCTAAGTTGATGACATGGGAAGGTATGCCCTTGATATAATGTTGAGGACGAGAACAAGAGTGCCCTAGCATGGGTTAGCAGGTGGCCCACTTGTGCCTTAATGGCTTGATAGGGTCAAGCATGCTCATATGGATGTAAACCCTAAGCATAGGGACATTTGTGACCACTGTTATCTAGGTGTAGTTTCCTCCCATCCTGGGAGAGGGACCCTTTTGTAGGGTGTATACCAGTTTTATTGATTTTGAGGTAACCTAAAGAGGTTTCAGAGGATCTTGTAAAGCTAAGTGAAGAGTACATGGTATGAGAACAAACCTATTGACCCATAGATATCCATCTCTAAGTGCATGTGGATGTGTTACCATGGAGGTAACCGGTAAGGGGCCTGACCAAGGTAGGCATGTCACTATGACCCCTATGAAGGGATGGATGTCAGCCCATGTATACAAAGAGAGATGATGAAGGCTTGGGCAAGGTTCTAAGTTGGACATGTACTATAAATGGAGAATCCTAAGTCTATCCTAGGGTCAGGTGGGGATATGACCGATGGAAGTAGGAGTTTCCTAATTCCCTAGTTGCACATGACCATAGGGTCAGGAGGTAACAACTATCATTATCTGAGGGCCATGGGTTAGGAGATTGATAACCTTCATGAACTCATGGGACCCAAAGGGCAGATGAGTAGGGCACTCTCTGGATGCATGAGGGAAGAGGGATGACCCCAAAAGTGCCGGCACCCTATAGACCTAGAGGAGGTGACCAAGGATTGTGTTTGGACCAAGTAGTTTCAAGACTAATTTACCATGGAAGTAACTTTGATATCAAGATGATTTTGATGCAGAGACATAAGTTACACGTTTCAACTTAGATTTGAAGGTGTACTGGCAATGTGGGATGTACCGTCTCTACTCTTGGAACATGAAGAACTCTATGTTTGGACGGCCACAAAATGCTTATTTCTTCTTGTTATGGGAGTGAGAGATAGGATAGTACACATGCCATACACCAAGGATAAAAGATGATGTGGTTTGGAACGTTGCCACGAGATATGGGGACATAGAAGATAACATACCCTGGTAAAGTGAATGATACATGGATGGTTTGCAAACGCTAAAGAGAAATGAGGTAGTCACTGTGGCAACACATCCCATTATCATACAGATAACGAGGTGTTATGCGAAAATGTGCGGAAATCACCATAACCACAGATTATGAAAACATGGGTTAATTAAAACTGATTGCAGGAAACAGATAAACTGTGAAACTATTACTTTCCAGTCCTCATCCTGCACAGAAACATGTCATATGCATACATACACGAGATCTGATGCGTGTCTACAGCTTACAGAAATAGCTGTTCATATATCACATGAGTTCACCACCTGTTCATATACAGAAAGGCCCACATCCGGCCAACAGCAGGATATACCAACATCATCGATCATTTATCGTAAAACATCGTCAAAACACTGCCAAGGACCTGAGAGTACATGGATGACTCTAGACTCTACTACAAAATGTCCAAAACAGCAGCATATCCATCGCTTGCCTTCTACTGCTCTTCAAGCTGCTCGGCCGCAACACCACGACCACGACCACGTCTACCTCGGCCACCTGAAAACCAGCGGAGTGAGACAATCGAACATTGTCCCAGCGGGAAACATAACTCCCCACCGCAACTACAGAACCTCGGCAGGATAAACTATAACAGCAGATAATTGATAATAGAAATAATAAGAATGGTCTATATAAAGTAACGCTATTCTTACCGACAAGCTTACCAGTTGTATAAGAGCATATAACCAAATACCTCTCGATGGGACATGATTGACAAGATAAGATATATCACTAGGTAACATGATTATTAGATCAGGATATATTGTCACATAACCTGGGAATTAAAATAGAACAGATTAATCACGTAAACGAGGCCTTAACCAATGTTCTGTATTTTGTCCCAGAAACTACTATATGATGGCATGAACGCATTCATGCTCCTCACCTCACATAACCTAAGCCATGGGCCTGTTCACCATGCTCAACTCATCACGTATCCTGAGCCATGGGCCTGTTCACCATGCTCATCACATCACGTATCCTGAGCCATGGGCCTGTTCACCATGCTCATCACATCACGTATCCTGAGCCATGGGCCTGTTCACCATGCTCATCACATAGCAGTGTTATAACCTAGTTCCATACCCTAGAGTCTATAACTGTAGATGCACTCTTACCATCTTCCTTTTTAAGCTAGAAACACCCTCGCCTATTCAACGATATGCTTTCCGGGTTAACTCTTAGGCAAACCCTTTTTGCCATTACCAACTACAGGCTATGATGAATATATGATCAAGGCAACTACATGATAGATTTCACTGAGATTAGTTAGCATCTATGCAAGATATATCAGAAGATAAATAAATATAAACTTAATCCTTATGCTATTATTGTAACCGCATCTACCTGATTCATCTCAAGGATTCATCATCACCTGTTATTACTTGGCCTCTGGCCAACCATCCAGATCCATTTCAAGGACCATCACATACCCTAGGATCTCAATCCCTCATCAAGTACCGTCATTGCTACTCAGAACTCACATTAATATCATGGGACGAACACATTATAAATGTAACCTATTTAGCAAGAGTAATCATCAGTGTGATGTATTCATCACATATGTCTCATAGCCTTTTTCATGGCTAAGCATCACCTGCATGGTTAGTGTATTCAACATTCGTAGTTCATTATAAGGATTATACTTACTAACATGAGATGACATTCAAGATGTTACATTTGTCAACCTTACTTTATCTGGTGATTGGGTATATAAAGCCCATTATAAGACAACTGTTTTATGTATTTATCCTTGACTCTGCTTCAACCAAGTTGTATAACATGCAAGATATAACAGAAAGTAAAGAACATTATATTATGATCTATTCATATCAACCTGATCCATCTTAAGGATCCAACATCACATGTTATCACTTGGCCTCTTGCCAACCATCCAGATCCATCTCAAGGATCATCACATACCACAGGGTCTCAACCCTTCATCATGCACTGCCGTTGTCTCTTAAGGCTCACCTCATCATCATGGGACCAACATATCCTACATACAGCCTCATAGGATAATTATCAAGTAATGATACTCATAAATTTCATAGCCTTCTTATGGCTAAAACATCACCTGCAAGGTTAGGGTGTACTATAATTGAAGATTCAACATAAGGAAGATGCTCACTATCATGAAATATCATTCAAGATAATCTTCTTATCAATATGACAGTTATTTGGTAATCAAGTATGTTAAGTACATCATTAAACAACCATACTGATACTTACCCTTATATCGAGATTGTACAAACAATCAGGGTATATAGAGATCATGTTGTGTTTACAGAACCAACACTATCATTAACAAGGTCATTACTATGTCATCAACTATTGTCATCTTTATCATGAAGCAACCTTTAATGTAACTGTCACTTAGCATCATTATTACCAACATTATTATCATTAAACAAACTACTAGAGTAGTTATCATCATCTTCTTTATCATTAACAATTAAGCATAAGGGTCACATCATGCATCAATTACATGAGGGCTAACATCATATACATTACTATCATTAGCATCCTTATTGTTTGCAAGGCTACATATTACATTGTTGATATCACAAACACCACCATCGTTTTATTGGTGCATAGATAACCACTTCCATCACATGAGGGACCATCACCAAAGAAACTCATACCCTCACTATAGCCTCACAACCCTCATCTAAAGCCTATCACCCAATAAGGGTATCGACTACCACACTATCCCTATCGGCCAACACTCACTACTAATCCTATCGGCCCTCACACATCCTGCACATAGGGTAGGGTATCGCCCAACATGGCTATCGGCCATTAGGGTATCACACACCATGGTGTCGGCCATTAGGGCATCACCCACCATGGTGTCGTCCATTAGGGCTATCGGCCATTAGGGTATCGCCCATCATGGCCCAAGGCTTATCGCCCAACCCTAACACTCATGGCACTACATGGCCCTATCGTCCATCACATGGACAAGGAGATAACTCGACACAAGAGCACCCACTCTATCATCCAACACAAGGACATCCATATCGGCCAACAAGAGGAAGGGTATCGTTCATCTCCAAGGTACTCATCATATCGGCCAACAAACCCTAGCTCACCCTATCGTCCAACACATGGGCAAGGGTATCGGCCACCCACAAGGACTCATCCTATCGTCCACCCAAGGTGCCATGTCGCCCAACATGGTCACCATGTCGGCCAACACAAGAACAAAGGGGACCATGTCGGCCAACACAAGAACAAAGGGGACCATGTCGGCCAACACAAGAACAAAGGGGACCATGTCGGCCAACACAAGAACAAAGGTGTTGCTCAACCCAAGGTTACTCATATCGTTCAACTTAAGAGCAAGTGTGTCGCCCAACACACCCACAAGGAAGGGGTATCGCCCAACCCTGGGTCATCTTCAACCTCCAACACAAAGAGCACAAACCCTAAAAAACAAGGTATACAAGGAACCCTAAACCCTAGAGAGGGATATTGGCCACTAAGGTACATAAGCAGGATGTACAAGCAAGGAACTAAGATAGACTACTAACATATAACAAGATCAAAGCTAGAGGTAAAAGAGTTAGGGTTAGAAACTATGCAGCCCACCTTAAGCTCCAAGCTCCGAAGCACTCCAAGGTCCAAAGCTATCGTCCACCAGGCTTCTCCAGGAAGGTGTATCGGCCACCACTTCAACTCCAAGGGAGTGTATCGGCCAACACAAGCAAGATGGAGAGGGATATCGTGCACTCAAGGTGGAGGAGAGACCAAAAGATCAAAGGAGACTAAGGCAAGGAGAAGAGCCACTTATATAGGAAGAAGGGGAGGAGAAACCAAGGTACAACCATACTAAGTGTCGTCCACCCAAGGGACACTTGTCCTAGGGTTCAAGACAACACATTAGCACACCAAGAGACACTTGTCCAAGCTAGGCACCAAGTGTCACCAACCAAGATCAACCAACATGGGCGACACAAGCAACAACTCCTACTGGGCGACACAAACAAGATATTGGGCGACACACCACTGTGCTGGACGACACAAAGCTTCCTTGGACGACACACACTCACCCTAGGTCGACACAAACTCACCTTGGATGACACAAGGCAAGCTTTGGCCGATACAAGGCTCAACCAAGCCCAAACAAAGCACATCAGGGCCCAAACAAGCTCAACTCAGGCCCAAAGAACTCAAACAACAACCCCAAGCCTTCCTCTCAACCCTAGAGGAAGCAAAGAGAGGGAAACGGCTCACAAGATGGTAAACTTGCACACAAAACTCTAAACTTGGGTGATTTGCAAGTAGCCCCCTCAACTCTCAACAAAGCACAACAAAACCCTAATCACCACCAAAGGTGATTAGCAAGCACTAAAGCATCAAGGTCAAGCGAAACAAACAGGGTAAACCCAAAACGTAGGTCAGGGTCCTTACAAGCTAACCCCTTTTAAGGGATTTCATCCCCGAAATCCGAAGAGAAAAGCGAGGGATACTTCCTCCTCATCTCTTCCTCAATCTCCCACGTGGCTTCCTCTATGCCACGATGCTGCCAAAGAACCTTCACAAGAACCAGATCCTTCCTCTTCAGCTTCTTGATTGCCACATGACCTTCCTCATAGGTCACATCTGCATCAAGCTCAACCTCAACTGACTACATCAAGGTACCTGAATCCGGATGACTTCCCTTCCGCATACTGTCAGGAAGCACTGGATGCAACCTGTGCAACTCTGTAAGCAATTCTAACTCATAAGCTACTTTTCCAACACGTGTTATGACTGAGTAAGGCCCCATATATCTGGGAGCTATCTAAACCTTCTGACCAAACCTTTAGCACACCTTTCCACGGCAAGACTTTAAGATACATTTGTCTCCTACCTGGAACTCCAAAGATCGTCGGCGATTGTCTGCATAAAACTCCTACTTGTACTGTGCTACTTTCGATTGTTGCTATATCACTTTGATCTTATTTATTGTTAGCTGGACTAACTCAGGACCTAACAGCTGACACTCACCAGACTCTTCCCAACTCAAAGAAGGTCTGCAATTTCTTCCATGCAGAGTCTCACAAGGTGCCATGTCGATGCTCTGCCAAAAACTGTCGTCGTAGGCCAACTCTTATTAAACTAAGATGTATATTCCAGAAACGACTCGTGAACTGAGGATCTCTGTCCGAAACTTATTATTGCTGGCACATCATGCGAACGTATCATCCCATCCATATACATTCTAACGAGCTTCTCGGCTGTTTATGTCATCTTCACAGGTAAGGGGTGGGCAGACTCTGTCAATTTGTCCACTATCACCCAGATGGAATCATGTTCTCTAGTTGTCTTGGGTAGGCCAACTACGAAACCCATGGTCATACGATCCCATTTCCACAATGGTATTGGAAAAGGCTGCAACGTACCTGCCGGCTTCTAAAGTTCAGCCTTCACTTACTGACAAACCTCACTGATTCAACCTATCAACACTCGGGACAACTATCCTATTACGATAACAGACTAGTCCTTCCCCGGGCTCATGAAACCCATCACGCTCTTCACTACCGAACTCCGATCAACTGTATTGCATCATATGTCCACTATGCCTCCTCTATTCGTCTGAGAAGGTTCATTCAGCTATACTATATTTAGTTTGGAATGCTCACTTAGCTTCTTCCTCTATATTGGGAATGTTCACGCAACTCTTCTCATGTAGGAATGATCACACAACTTTTCTTATTTATTTGGAAATGTTCATAAAACTCTCCCTATGTAGGAATGTTCACTTAGCTCTCTTCCTATATAATGGAGAATGTTCACTTAGCTCTTCTCTTTAATTGGGAATGTTCACTCAGCTCTTCCTGTCTAGTTGAGAATGTTCACTTAGATCTTCTCACTTAGGAATGTTCACTTAGCTTTTCTCTTTAATTGGGAATGTTCACTCAGCTCTTCCCGTCTAGTTGAGAATGTTCACTTAGCTCTTCTCACTTAGGAATGTTCACTTAGCTTTTCTCTTTAATTGGGAATGTTCACTCAGCTCTTCCCGTCTAGTTGAGAATGTTCACTTAGATCTTCTCACTTCATTGGATTATAGTCTCTAGATTATCTCAAAATGACTACTTGATCAGAGTAATCAGAAAGATAACAATCTAAGAGTTCCATACTTGCCTTATCTACAATAATCATATACCGGGCCAGGGTATACAAGTACTGAGATTAGGTAGTATGCACTTTATTTCTATCCTACACTTATCACAAAGATTTTCATTCTTGGATTTTCTTTCAGGCATCACTTCTATATCTCATCTTTTATCACACAGATAAGAGAGATTACATAGCATTTTAAGGAATATTTAAAAAAATGTGAATTTTCTTCTTACTTGTATCCTTATAGGACTAGCTAAAAGAAGTTCAAAAACATCTACTTTCTTATTTTTATCACACAGGCTCAGGAAATGGAACATCAGAATGAATATATTTTATGTGACCTGTCGGGGACGTCTGTCCCTGCCCTCAATCGTTACTAAGAAGATGCCTCCTTTGAGGGTCCTGCTGATTCTTCCCCTGGGGTTGTGTCATCATCATGTTCCCGTCTGGACAATCTTTTACTAGATGTCCCAGTTGTCTACATCGGTAACAGATCCTGGGTGCAAGATAGGGTCTGTGAGATCCAGTTACCGATGTCGATGCTATGTCGGGGGCTTCACTTGGAAGGTTACTATGATCCCTACCCCCACTCATCGTCCTTTGCGTCTGGTTATGGAATCTGGATGATACTGGCGATGTAGAAAATCTCGGCTTCTTGAAGTTTCCAGACCTCTGTCCTTGAGACTGAGCAGGTCTTTGGTGAGGCATGGATTCTCTCTTCTCCCGTACTGACCCCTCAATCCTTCGAACAGATTCCACAAACGTAGCAAACCGCTCCCGGTTTTCCAATGCAGAAACAGGTGTTTTCAACTCAGTACTCAGACCTTTCTCAAAGCGTCTGATCCGCTCCTCATCTGTCGCTGCCATATGAGGACAAAACCTCAACAGGTCCATGAACTTGGCTTCATACTCGGTAATGTTCATCGTTCCTTGTTGCAACTTCTCAAACTGTCTAATCTTCTCATCCAGATACGTCTTTGGAAAGTATCTGCTGACGAACTCGCACCGGAACACTTCCCAACAGATCACCTCACCTGGCCGCTTCTCTTCCTCGATGGTCCACCAATGACCAGCACTACCTTTCAGGAGATAGACCACATGCTTTACCTTGTCTGCTTCGGGGATGTCAAGGATCCGAAAAGCCTTCTCAAGACTTGTCAGCCACAGATCTGCATCCACTGGATCAGCCGTACCTGCATAATCCAAAGCTCCAACTCGGCGGAGACACTCGAAGGTCTTCCCAATACCCGATGCTTCTCCATGGGGAACCTGTGCTCGCGAAGGAGGCACCGGTAACCGCTCAACCATGAGATTCATCGTAGCCATTAACTGCCCCATAAGATGTTGGTAAGAAGGATGTTCAAGTATGGCTGGGTTAAATTGGGGAACCTCAGGCACTCGATCTTCATGTTCCTGTCCTTCTGCTCCATCAGCTGATGCAGCATCACTAAGCTCAGGAGCATGTTCTTCATGGTTTCCAGACATATTGTCCTTTCTTCTGCTGAGGGCAGAAGATTCTATAAGAAGACCTGGAAAACTCATAAGAACAGACTCAACCTAGTCCTAAATCCCTGTAGACTCAGCGAACCTAGAGCTCTGATACCAAACTTGTGGCAACACATCCCATTATCATACAGATAACGAGGTGTTATGCGAAAATGTACGGAAATCACCATAACCACAGATTATGAAAACATGGGTTAATTAAAACTGATTGCGGGAAATAGATAAACTGTGAAACTATTACTTTCCAGTCCTCATCCTGCACAGAAACATGTCATATGCATACATACACGAGATCTGATGCGTGTCTACAGCTTACAGAAATAGCTGTTCATCTATCATATGAGTTCACCACCTGTTCATATACAGAAAGGCCCACATCCGGCCAACAGCAGGATATACCAACATCATCGATCGTTTATCGTAAAACATCGTCAAAACACTGCCAAGGACCTGAGAGTACAGGGATGACTCTAGACTCTACTACAAAATGTCCAAAACAACAGCATATCCATCGCTTGCCTTCTACTGCTCTTCAAGCTGCTCGGCCGCAACACCACGACCACGACCACATCTACCTCGGCCACCTGAAAACCAGCGGAGTGAGACAATCGAACATTGTCCCAGCGGGAAACATAACTCCCCACCGCAACTACAGAACCTCGGCAGGATAAACTATAACAGCAGATAATTGATAATAGAAATAATAAGAATGGTCTATATAAAGTAACGCTATTCTTACCGACAAGCTTACCAGCTGTATAAGAGCATATAACCAAATACCTCTCGATGGGACATGATTGACAAGATAAGATATATCACTAGGTAACATGATTATTAGATCAGGATATATTGTCACATAACCTGGGAATTAAAATAGAACAGATTAATCACGTAAACGAGGCCTTAACCAATGTTCTGTATTTTGTCCCAGAAACTACTATATGACGGCATGAACACATTCATGCTACTCACCTCACATAACCTGAGCCATGGGCCTGTTCACCATGCTCAACTCATCACGTATCCT
Source organism: Alisma plantago-aquatica (assembly GCA_963693085.1). Taxonomy (NCBI): domain Eukaryota; kingdom Viridiplantae; phylum Streptophyta; class Magnoliopsida; order Alismatales; family Alismataceae; genus Alisma; species Alisma plantago-aquatica. The sequence goes on from OY856409.1 coordinate 1,454,948,180, forward strand.
GAGCCATGGGCCTGTTCACCATGCTCATCACATCACGTATCCTGACCCATGGGCCTGTTCACCATGCTCATCACATCACGTATCCTGAGCCATGGGCATGTTCACCATGCTCATCACATAGCAGTGTTATAACCTAGTTCCATACCCTAGAGTCTATAACTGTAGATGCACTCTTACCATCTTCCTTTTTAATCTAGAAACACCCTCGCCTATTCAACGATATGCTTTCCGGGTTAACTCTTAGGCAAACCCTTTTTGCCATTATCAACTACAGGCTATGATGAATATATGATCAAGGCAACTACATGATATGATTTCACTGAGATTAGTTAGCATCTATGCAAGATATATCAGAAGATAAATAAATATAAACTTAATCCTTATGCTATTATTGTAACCGCATCTACCTGATTCATCTCAAGGATTCATCATCACCTGTTATTACTTGGCCTCTGGCCAACCATCCAGATCCATTTCAAGGACCATCACATACCCTAGGATCTCAATCCCTCATCAAGTACCGTCACTGCTACTCAGAACTCACATTAATATCATGGGACGAACACATTATAAATGTAACCTATTTAGCAAGAGTAATCATCAGTGTGATGTATTCATCACATATGTCTCATAGCCTTTTTCATGGCTAAGCATCACCTGCATGGTTAGTGTATTCAACATTCATAGTTCGTTATAAGGATTATACTTACTAACATGATATGACATTCAAGATGTTACATTTGTCAACCTTACTTTATCTGGTGATTGGGTATATAAAGCCCATTATAAGGCAACTGTTTTATGTATTTATCCTTGACTCTGCTTTAACCAAGTTGTATAAAATGCAAGATATAACAGAAAGTAAAGAACATTATATTATGATCTATTCATATCAACCTGATCCATCTTAAGGATCCAACATCACATGTTATCACTTTGCCTCTTGCCAACCATCCAGATCCATCTCAAGGATCATCACATACCACAGGGTCTCAACCCTTCATCATGCACTACCGTTCTCTCTTAAGGCTCACCTCATCATCATGGGACCAACATATCCTACATACAGCCTCATAGGATAATTATCAAGTAATGATACTCATAAATTTCATAGCCTTCTTATGGCTAAAACATCACCTGCAAGGTTAGGGTGTACTATAATTGAAGATTCAACATAAGGAAGATGCTCACTATCATGAAATATCATTCAAGATAATCTTCTTATCAATATGACAGTTATTTGGTAATCAAGTATGTTAAGTACATCATTAAACAACCATACTGATACTTACCCTTATATCGAGATTGTACAAACAATCAGGGTATATAGAGATCATGTTGTGTTTATAGAACCAACACTATCATTAATAAGGTCATTACTATGTCATCAACTATTGTCATCTTTATCATGAAGCAACCTTTAATGTAATTGTCACTTAGCATCATTATTACCAACATTATTATCATTAAACAAACTACTAGAGTAGTTATCATCATCTTCTTTATCATTAACAATTAAGCATAAGGGTCACATCATGCATCAATTACATGAGGGCTAACATCATATACATTACTATCATTAGCATCCTTATTGTTTGCAAGGCTACATATTACATTGTTGATATCACAAACACCACCATCGTTTTATTGGTGCATAGCTAACCACTTCCATCACATGAGGGACCGTCACCAAAGAAACTCATACCCTCACTATAGCCTCACAACCCTCATCTAAAGCCTATCACCCAACAAGGGTATCGACTACCACACTATCCCTATCGGCCAACACTCACTACTAATCCTATCGGCCCTCACACATCCTGCACATAGGGTAGGGTATCACCCAACATGGCTATCGGCCATTAGGGTATCGCCCACCATGGTGTCGGCCATTAGGGCATCACCCACCATGGTGTCGTCCATTAGGGCTATCGGCCATTAGGGTATCGCCCATCATGGCCCAAGGCTTATCGCCCAACCCTAACACTCATGGAACTACATGACCCTATCGTCCATCACATGGACAAGGAGATAACTCGACACAAGAGCACCCACTCTATCATCCAACACAAGGACATCCATATCGGCCAACAAGAGGAAGGGTATCGTTCATCTCCAAGGTACTCATCATATCGGACAACAAACCCTAGCTCACCCTATCGTCCAACACATGGGCAAGGGTATCGGCCACCCACAAGGACTCATCCTATCGTCCACCCAAGGTGCCATGTCGCCCAACATGGTCACCATGTCGGCCAACACAAGAACAAAGGGGACCATGTCGGCCAACACAAGAACAAAGGTGTTGCTCAACCCAAGGTTACTCATATCGTTCAACTTAAGAGCAAGTGTGTCGCCCAACACACCCACAAGGAAGGGGTATCGCCCAACCCTGGGTCATCTTCAACCTCCAACACAAAGAGCACAAACCCTAAAAAACAAGGTATACAAGGAACCCTAAACCCTAGAGAGGGATATCAGCCACTAAGGTACATAAGCAGGATGTACAAGCAAGGAACTAAGCTAGACTACTAACATATAACAAGATCAAAGCTAGAGGTAAAAGAGTTAGGGTTAGAAACTATGCAACCCGCCTTAAGCTCCAAGCTCTGAAGCACTCCAAGGTCCAAAGCTATCGTCCACCAGGCTTCTCCAGGAAGGTGTATCGGCCACCACTTCAACTCCAAGGGAGTGTATCGGCCAACACAAGCAAGATGGAGAGGGATATCGTGCACTCAAGGTGGAGGAGAGACCAAAAGATCAAAGGAGACTAAGGCAAGGAGAAGAGCCACTTATATAGGAAGAAGGGGAGGAGAAACCAAGGTACAACCATGCTAAGTGTCGTCCACCCAAGGGACACTTGTCCTAGGGTTCAAGCCAACACATTAGCACACCAAGAGACACTTGTCCAAGCTAGGCACCAAGTGTCACCAACCAAGGTCAACCAACATGGGCGACACAAGCAACAACTCCTGCTGGGCGACACAAACAAGCTATTGGGCGACACACCACTGTGCTGGACGACACAAAGCTTCCTTGGACGACACACATTCACCCTAGGTCGACACAAACTCACCTTGGATGACACAAGGCAAGATTTGGCCGATACAAGGCTCAACCAAGCCCAAACAAAGCACATCAGGGCCCAAACAAGCTCAACTCAGGCCCAAAGAACTCAAACAACAACCCCAAGCCTTCCTCTCAACCCTAGAGGAAGCAAAGAGAGGGAAACGGCTCACAAGATGGTAAACTTGCACACAAAACTCTAAACTTGGGTGATTTGCAAGTAGCCCCCTCAACTCTCAACAAAGCACAACAAAACCCTAATCACCACCAAAGGTGATTAGCAAGCACTAAAGCATCAAGGTCAAGCGAAACAAACAGGGTAAACCCAAAACACAGGTCAGGGTCCTTACAGTCACCTTATGAGGATGTTTTTATCATGAGATATGAGTCATACAAGATTGAGTTGGATCACCATGATGATGAAATCAGAAAGTGTTCTTAATGAAGATAGACATAGAGTTTGAGGTAAGACGATAAGTGAAATACATGGAAGTGTATGTCTTCAATGTTACCTAAGACCTAAGGATGTGAAGTGGTAATGGATGCTCTGGTTGAGTTATAGCTTCCTAGTTTGGCTAGAGGAGGTTGTTTGGCTAACCCTAAGTTTGGAAAGGAGAGGTGTTTGGATAACACTCAGATGTAACAAGATACGTTGAAAAGTTAAGGGTTGTTTGGTTAGCCAGTCTTGTCCTTGATGCAATGAAAGGATGGTGGTAGAACCTCAGATGCACTTCTTTAGAAAAGAAGGTGATGAAACCCCGATAGAATGGTTTAGGGTTTTTGAGGTATTGATCTTGAAGAATAATGACATACAAGAGATCATGATTTTAAGATCACCATACACCGTACTACGAAGATAATAAGTGACAATAGTACTTTGGATGCCTAAGATGAAGTTGCATGGGGTATGCTTCCATGCAAGACAGAAGGTGAAGGACGGACACCAGTAACCCAATAAGTTGAAATAAGGGATAAAGAGTCCCCGAGAGGGAATGGGAGTTCATCTCTATGGATGTTGTGGAAAGTCTCCCCTTGACTAAGAAAGGTCATGAGGCAATATGGGTTATGGTAGATCGCCTTACCTAGATGACATAAGAAGGAAAGAGTACTGTCAAGGGACAGATCGGGTTGAGCTACATATGAAAGAGATGGTTCAACTACACCATGAAGCGAGTTCAATGATTCTTGAGTTTGACCTAAAGGTTCCCTTCCAAAAGGTGGAAATGGATACATGAAGGACTCAATGTTAGTTCATCACCCCTAACTAATGGTTAATATATCCAGACTAAAGGGTCTGATGAGAGCATCTGTGCTCATTCATGGTGATATCTAGAGACAGTTCTTGTCCTATGAAAGACGTGATGATAACCACCATAGCCAATATCAGGATTTAAAGAAGATCTGTAAGGGAGGTTGTGTCGGTCACCACTTCAGTAAGGTAATGTTGGTGAAAGGACCACGTGATGGTTAGAAAAGGGCCACAGTGCATGTAGATGAAGTCTCTTTGATCGTGCAATGGCTGGAAGGAGCCTAGAAATGACAAGAGTCGTGAGCAGATGCAAAGTAGACTGACATGCAGTTCACTATGGGAGAATATGTGACATGAAAAATCCGACCCCTCTAAGTTATAAATAAGAGAGTTGAGTCCCTGATGCATGAGTTCTTTTGACATGGTTTGGTGGAGAAGGTTAAGTTTGATCATACCCCTCAGGATAAAGTAATGTGTGATGAGTTCAATGTGTCCAATTTAGAGTACTATGTGAGGTATGTGCTGAGCAATGAACCTAGTGAGCCCCAAGGGAGGCTGAAATGGCCTGAGTCCACCTGTGCACTTTATAAATGCCAGGACGAAAGAACTCAGAGAAAAGAATATGTAATGATAAAGGTTCTTTGGGAGCGCCATGCATACGATAAAGCCACATAGGGGCCAATGATGGAAATGGAAAAGTCTTATCCTGAATTGTTCGTTTGCTTGATAGAATTTTGAGGACAAAATTCCTATAAGAGCGGAAGGATGTTACAACCCCAATTTTTGGGTTTATTTGGTGAGAAATGTAATTTCTCATAATAAGGATATTTGAACAAATAATGATATAATGTATTTGGAATAAATGGATTTTGTTTACATTAGCCTTGATGTTTGTGTTGTGGGCTATATTGGCTATTGGGCCCAAATAATAAGAAAATTCAATTAGTGAATGAATAATTGAATATTTGAGAAAAGAATGAGATGGAAACCTCTAGAAGGCAAATCCAAAGAAGGATTTCGTGCCTCTTGGGTTCCAAGGAGTCCAAAGTTGCATGGAGAATGCAACAAGAAAAGAAAAGACCAATTGAATATTTCTTTATTAAGAAAGAAATTGAAAACAATGATAAAATGTGGAAAATAAGAGAAACGAAGTATAATGGAGTTGTTTTTGGTGAATTTCATATCCATGTGGTTTCTATTGTTAAAATAGAATTTCAATAAGGAAAAATAAAAGAGAAATAAAGAGAAATCCTCAAAATAGATATTTTCATAAGAAATGAAAAAAAGGAATTCAATGGGATAATGGAATATATAAGAAAATGAATAAGGGATGATTAAAAGGCTAAAAGATATTTTCCCAAAATAGGATTTCGAGTTATAAAGGTTCCTTGGGGTTCAAGGAACTCAGGATAATTATATAATAGCAAAGGAAATAAAGAATGTATGGAAAATATGAATAAAAGGGTGTTTCCTTGCAACTAAAGAAAAGGAACCGTTTTATTGAGATAATGATCCCAACTTTTGCAGGATGAAAGATAAAAACATAAAAGGAGTTAAGAGTTGGGAGTTATCGAATTTTCAAGATTATCCTCAAAATAGGATTTTCCTTGCAATTTGGGAAATCTTTCCCTTTTTGTTTGAGCGCGAATGATTGGGTCCGTTGGATCTTGATCCAACCGAACCCGCTCATCGTCAAAGTCCCAATGGGACGCAGACTGTAGTGCAATTACAGTGGAACCTTCCCCCATCATTTTCTCGTGATCTAGTGCATGTGCACTTATGGTTTCTGTACCATTAGCTTCAGGAGATCCTTGTGAAGGGTCTAGACCCAGGTTTTGCTGACTTTCATCGAGTACACTCGAAACGCCCAATTGAGGGTGAATGACATTTTGGAAGTGAGACCATAAACCCTAAAAGAGACCCCCATAGCCTATAAATACGCCCTCGGGTGGTTGCTCTCACCCTCACGAACCCTGGCGGCAACTTCTCAAGCCTCAGAGCTCTCTCCCTCTCGCGATTGTCCTTGCTCTGACGAGCTCCAGCTGCGGTGCCGCCGTGAATCCTAATTATCAAGAGGAGGAGGACGACGAGTAGGGTTCGTTGGATCGAAGAGCACGGTGGGCCAACACGAGATCTAACAATCTCAGGAGAGCCGCACTGAGATAACTCGCTGGGTGGAGCGAGTTGACGCGGGACGTTGGATCGAAGTCTATCGTGGACTAGTGCCATCCAACGGACATCATCCGCAGCCATGCGTGCGTCATCGATAGTGGAAATGACTAACATGGAGCGTCATATCAAAGCGCGGATCATTGGCGCACTGATCAAATGGCTGAGAAAATATGGTAAATTCCCTCTCTGATCGAAATTACAGAATATTGCTTTTCCTTGTAAAATAAATTGAAAAGGCTAGAAATATCCAATGAAGAAACTTTATATATGAAAGTTGTGTAGAAAAATACAAGGAACTTGATAAAAATTATTTAAAAACCTGGTTCTAGTTCGTGTTGCAAAAGTGTCTTAATTTGTTAGAAAAATGTATTACAAGTTAATTAGAAACCCTAATTGTACATAAAGGATGATTCTTTGTAACTTAATAGGTTAATTTCAGGATTATCAACCTATTAATTGATAACATGGAGTTTTCATCCATTTTGAGTACAAAGATGGTTAATGTAGGGTTTATGTATATAAATGAAAGATAATGTACATGGAAACCCTAATTTAGGGTAAAGGGAAAACCATGTTATTTTGAATTAAGGAAGTAAATTGCTAAATAATGATCCTAAAACTGTTAGGGATATTAAAAGGAGAGAATTTAAAGGTTTTAAGTGGATTTGATGAATTAGGGTTCATAATAACTAAGAATGAAAGCAAAACCCTAATTTCCAAGGAAACCCTAAAATTGGAATAGAAACCCTAAGGAATAAGATGGAATTGGATAAATTTTGATAAAATGAGGTTGGAATGTTTATTTCAGGGTTTCTGTGCAATTTTCTTGCTTGCTTGGATATTCTCTCTCTTCATATTTGATTCTGTATCTGAATGTGCAATAAGAGGTATGTGGTTACGCTTATGATTATCCCGACTAGTTTTTTGAGGATTTTATCGACGTTTCCCTCATGGCTTGAAATAACTATTGGATGCTTTTATTTCATGCAACTATAGAGTGACTATGACTATCACTATGAATATACATGTATAACTGGCTAGATCCGGGACCACCTCTGTGGCTTGTCAAGGCTAAAAAGGGGTAACCTAGAGTAAGGTCTAGGTTATCGTGGGTTAGAAATTGGGCTAGCAAGTGTAGTGCCATGAGACCCATTATCCTGCCATGAGTTAAGGAGTGGGCTACTTACAAGTAGTGCCATGTGACTAACCCTGGAAACTGGTTCACCTATAGGTGGGACCATGAGGGGTTTAATGGGGATCTACCATAAGGAAGGTAGATCTGTTTTCCCAAAAAGCTCATTCCCACCTAATATCATTACTGGCTCATAGTATTTCATCAGGTCCTTATGGAAGATGAAGACCTCTTATCGATCTTATATTTTCTTTTGTCTCCGAAAATATAAGGTATATCCTTACCTCCTCATCCCTATCTTCTCTACCTTGAGCCATTTTTTGATGGTCAAGGCCATAATAGTTGTTAGCATGTTCCTCACCAAGTCCATGTTGTGATAGAGTGCTCTTTTGGAATTCATATGTTGAGTTATCTTAAGAGTTAAAAGTTCTTTGGTAAGGTTTGGATGGTGTTTGATGTTTATATCATGATTAAGATCCCTATATTCAATGAATTTTGAGGAATTTAATTGACAAGTCCAATAGCTGAGTTTTGTCACCAAAATTGAGTAGAATGTAGCTTGAGAGGTAGTGAAGCTATGGTTAAAATTTGGTGACAATTGGAGTATCCTAGAGGAAGTTATTTAGGATTAAAGTGATGATAATGTGTTTGAATTATAAGGTTTCATATTATAAGCCTAGATCCCATTTTTGTTGGTTATGTCACATACTTGGATCCTTGACTTAGCTGCCTAGCCAAGTTATAGCCTTGGATCTCAGATCCAATAGATGAGGTGTTTGAGAAAGAGTGGCCACGGATCATCTAAGTGGATGTTGGATGTTGACTCTTGGATACCATCCGATGGTGGTGGAAGGCACTCCTCCCTTGCAGTTATAGGACCGGGGACCAAGACCCCACTTTCTCAACATGCTGATGAAAGGCCGTGAGTGGATGCGATGTCTTGAATTGGCAGTTAAGTTCGGCTTGGTCAGTTCTTCACAATGACCCATCAGTAGGTACACGAAGCCACTAGATTATATTGAGGGAGCTACCTTTCGTTCTCCTTCATCGCCCCCACCACACCGGTTCTCCACTTCACCTAACATGAAAAATGAGAGGTAAGGGGAAGAAGGGAGAGAGGTCTTCTATGAGGGCTGCTATGGTTTCCTATGAGATCTGGATCCTCATGGAGCTAAGAGAGACCTAACGACAGTAGATAGAAGTTGGTCACTAGGACCAACGACAGCAGGTTGATGGGAGAACCCGTTCATAGAGGTATATCACCTCTTTGATCCACCATAGATACAACCTGTATCAATGACCTCCTTAATCCGTGAGGCAGATCTGCAATGAGGAACAAGCCTAAAGAAACCAAAGGTAGCAAGGAGGAGACGCAATAGCAATAGCATCCTGGAGCAAGGAAGAGATCACAAGTTTTGTTGTCTGTGGAGGTGCAAGTCTGGAGGAACCATCATCGTCGACGTGGAGGGACACCTTCTTGATGAGAAGATAGGAAGTGCCATAAGGAGGAGTCCAAGCCACTGGGGATGACCGAATAACCTCCACGAAGTCATCTGAGGCCGACAAGGAGGAGAGGGGCGCTTTGTGCTCGCCAGAGTAGGCTTAACAAAGGAGAAGACAGAGAAATTCTCCAGCTATTGGAGCTACCATAGCTTAGGTAGCCTTAAGGCCGTTGGTGCTGAGGGGGAGCAACCAAATCCATTGGCGCTGTTGTAATGACCACATTTGTTCTTAATTGGTAAACCAGGGTTTACCCGAATGATTACATGCTTGATTAGATTGAACATTGTTTAGACTTGATTAGTGATAGTAGATCAATTGTGATGTTTCAAAATGAAGAATAAACTCTAACTATGATTTTAGTTTGAAGAATTAGGGTTTGAGAAATGTATACCCTAATCGGAAAAATTAGGTTTTTGATAGTACATGAATATTGAATTTGATCAGGATAGTAGTGTGGTAAATGATTTTTCATATTTTATACAAATTTGTATTTAATTGAATTTTGGATATGATATGGATAACTCAATCATTCATATTGGAGAAAAATTTCAAAATATTGGAGTGTTCTTTGAATGTGGTTCTCGGTCGAACTATATTTGACCAAAATGCTGATAGAGTGCTTTTTAGCAATGTAGTGTTTTATTTTTATTTATTTATTGGTAATTGCAAATGATCTGAAATTTTAATTGGAGATCTGAAATTCAATTATAAACAATATGTAAAATTTTTATAATTTTATATGCGATTAGACCTTATCAGTAGATGAATTACTGTAATACTTTTATGACAGAAAATTCAACTAAAATAAGAGAAAGTATAGTGAGGGGTCAATGTGCAATTGACCCAAGCAACTCAATTGCTCTATATGGTCAACCTAACACACAAGGATCTCTCATAATTTGTGATTCAAACTAGAGAAATGAAATCCTAGAGAGAGAGGGAGAGTTAGGGTTTGAGAGGAGAAATTGATGGAGATGCTGACCTAGGGTTTTGCAGTCTGAGGAATGATGAAATCATGTAAGTTTAACTTCTTTGGATATAGTTTCATGGTGAATATTCTCTCAGATGTCAATATTCCATCCCTCCTCTAATTTGATCCAAAATTCTATCAAAACTTCCCCTTTTCTCACTCTTTCTTCATACTCCCTCATTTTTATGGTTTCCGAATTGAAAGGAAGAAGAATCGGGTGAATTGCTAGGGATTTGATATGAGATCGAGATTTTTAGGGATGAGCTGTGTTTTTAAGGTGTTTTCACACCTTAGGGTGAGTGGGAACTTCCTTTGAACAATATATTGCACGAAAATTGGTTAAACCATCCATAATATTTGATTGCTTAGTATGCGACTACAAACCCTGAATTGTATGTTTGATCTAAGTTGTTGCAAAATGATATGAAATGGAATCTTCCTCTATTTGGATGAATTTCAGATGATAAAATCATATTAGAAATGTATAAAATACATCCTAATGAGAATTCCCTCAGTATTCACAGAGGTTATAAGAGTAAACTAAAATATAGGAAATTTGTCTATGACTGAAATTGCTATATAATTAAATAGAGAAATTTGTTTATCTGGATCCCCTTGGTTATAAATGTTTGTTTATCTGAATGCGTAGTACATATATGTCAGATACTATCTTGGATTTTTTCAAAGGCAAATAGTGATTGTTTGATATCTTAGTAAAGAGGGTGAAACCCTAGATGCGAGGAAAGTTGGATATTTGCGAATAGATATCGTGAAATCCATTTGAAGGGATTTTCTTGACATGATAGACTTTATTCATTTAAATTTATTCTTTATGGATGATATCTCAATGAATGGCATGGATACCCAAATTCAGCTCAGTTCCTAGGTTTCATACATATATGGATTGTATATGATTTGTTGAAAGTTGTCTTTATTCAGTGAATGTTTATGTCGCATGAAATCCTTATGAGAGACATGTGATAAGTGAATGACGTAAATGAAATCCTACGGATAGGGTGTTCAATGAATCAAGTATTTTGATATCAATGTTCTTAGTATGAGATGTGTGATGCTTAATAATTTAGTTGTGGTAAATGCTATTAGATGGTCTGTGAAACAAATGGTTTACAGAGCTGAACTAAGATATGTAATGTGATAATTGAATTGTGAATGTAAAGATTTAATTAGACATGTAGGTGTCCTGAACACCATAGATTCCCTATGAGAGGTCTACGCCGTAGGGATGAACCGACCTAACCCTGGAAATGTCTGGTATACGGGGGTCGGAATGTACTAACAGGTGGTATGGGGGATGAAGCCCTAGTGGAAGTCTCCTTAAATATAGTATGTACTGTCCAATATCAACCAGAGATCCTGGTGGCACTAGAGTATAGAAAAGCCAATAGGTGGCTTGACTCTCTGCCTGTGTACTCAGGTTAGAGGAGGAGTCCAGTTTTTATGGCCCACATGTGTGCCGAGGCCAGAGTGCCATTTTCCTATTGTAGACCAGTGACGTAGTCAGGCTTAGCAATCTTGGGGTGTCAGCTAAGTCTTGTACGATGAGATCGTAGCTCACTATGAGTCTTCATATGTAGAGTACACTGCATATGATCATGGCATAAGCTAAAATATGATAATATGAGTTTTAAAATTTTCTTATAAGTAAGAAAGGCTAAGAAAGATTCGAGTACAATTTCACAACAGATGTTCTTTAAATGAAATTTTGGCATTTTATGATATTTAACTGTATTGTTTTAGATCTGCTCAGTGTAGTAATTCCTATATTTTATTTCATTTTAATAAACATAATAAGATGAATGAGAGGTTAAATAAATGTATGCAGTTATTCAATTATTCTTTGTATGTTTCTAAATTAGTAGTTCTCTTTGAAATTAATCAACCATGCTCAGATATTGATTTACTCTTGTAGATATCTAGAGTATCATGCCATATTTATGATTGTCAATGATTAGACTCTTTAAAGCTTACTACTATTATAATTGATGTCAGTTGCTCAAAAGTATATTTGTAATTATATAAGTGCTTTAGACTGTTTCTTTCAAGCACTCATTTACTAAGCCAGTAGGCTCACCCCTCTACTCACAATTTTTAGGGATATCACATGGACTTGAAGAAGGTCATTGCATCAGAGTAGATCTGCCACAAGAGTTAAGTCTAATTATAGTTAAGTTCAGTCAGTCCTTGTCACTCTAGGTCCTTATAAATAAATAAGAGAGAGTTGTAAATGATGTTTGTACCTTTGTTTCCTTAATAAAAGAGAATGTATTAGATTATCATGTCATATATACATGGAAGTGTGAGAAACAGAATGAATGTATGAATGTGTATCATTAATGTTGAGATTATATTAGAGTAATCAAGGTTTAATTATCTTGTAAAGTTTGTTTATGTGATACAATGCGAGGAAACAAAGAGTTTGAAAAAGAAGAAAAAGTTAAGGGTGATCTTTGTATTATGTTAAATCCTTAATTTATGTCCTAATCTCATGATTAGTGGTAATTGTAAGATTGAGGTGTAACAACTTTGGTATCAGAGCTTAGGCTGAGTTGTCAGGGACCATTAAGTTAATAAGTTAGAGTCATAAGTGTGGCAGATAGGAGATGTTATTATGTTAGCTCTGGGGATTTGAGTATTTAGATATCCTGGCCTAGTATCTGAGTACTTGGATCAACCAATATCAAGCTACTATGTCTATTCTTTCATGTATACCCTGGCCAGGTATACAGTGGAAGGATGGTGTAGAGAGGAACCCTAGAAATATTAGGATTAGAAATAAGATATGTAACATGAATTAAGAGCATCAATATAAAATGAGATAGAACTTTCATTTCATATTGTTGTTTTATTAGAGATGACTAGAAAAACTCGTATATGTTTGAATTCAGATATTCAGTATTTTGAAATATATATGGGTCTTTAAGATTTGTTGTACACTATGCAATTGTAGCATTTATTGATTACATTCTTTGTATCACATAGACTAGAAATGATCTTTGAATGAGCTTTCCTAAGTGGATATGTTTTCTTCCACACATTTGAGATGAATAGGAGTTGAGTAATCCTGAGTAGCTCTTGGCTTCAGGACTACATGTTCGGCCTGGTCTGGGTGGTAGGATGCATTGCTGGGATCTAATGACTCTTATTAGTAACATAACAAGAGTAAATTCTGGATAGATTAGATCCAAATTCTAATATGAATGTATATACTCTAAGATTTTGAAGTATAAGGGAAAGACTGGGATAACTAAGAATCAGTTGGAACTGATATCTGAGATCCAACTTTGGGGCCTCATATGAGAAACCATTAATTGGGAATAAAGGAACACAACATAAGGTTCATATTAAATATAATTATTAGTATTATATGAACTCTAAATATGAAATATGGAAAAGATATTATAAAAGTATGTAAGGGGCCAAGATAGTAAGAATCAATCATGAGGAATGGATTATATAACCCAGTACAATGTTTTTATGTACTCCAACGAAAAGGGAAAATAGAAGAAAGGAGCTAAGTATACAATAAGTACATAGAGGTGAAGAGTCTTTAGAAGAGTTAAAGTGAAGAGAACTCGATGATCATATAAATCACAAAACTAGGATAAGAAACTCAGTTGAAACAAAGAGAAATGTTGGAAATAATGAGCTTGATTATGGAATGAGGGTTATGATATAATTGACAAAATGGAATGTATACCTTTAGTAATAAGTTTAATACATTCATCCTTACTGCCTTTGGATTCTAAGTCTTTATAAAACAACAAACTAGTTTCTAAAAGAAGAATAAAAGTGTAGCTAAATAAATGAATAAGTCATACAAAGGTAGACTATATTCAGGAAGGAAAAACTTGATTGAAAGAGAAACTATGTTTGATCCATGCATTAGCTGTTTGATTTAAGATGAAGGATATGTAATGTATTAAACATGAGGTGAAACTATTAGAGAGATTATTGATTTAGGATTTCAACTTCACATTAGTAGAAGGATAAAAGGAAATATATGCAACATGGTATACATGATCATACACATAAAAGAAGCAACATGATCATAAGAGAAAACTAGAAGTTAAAGATGACATGTGGAATAGTAGTATATGGTAAGGGGATTATGGAAAGTAAAGAAGGGTTTGAAACATAATGGAGTAACATAGATTATAAAAGAAAGAGGTTGCAAGATTCAAGAAAGTGCTAATTAGTCAATTATCCTTGTAGATAATTAATTAAACCTACATATGAGAAATGTATTATTGAATATTTGAAGATAAGAATTCTAAGTCTCAAAATCATCTTCTCTTTCATATCTTCCTTAATGAGAGTAATGTGGGAATGAAGTGATAAGAAAATGAATCATATATGATGCATGACCACCATGGTAGAGACATCTAGTGAATGTAATAATGACACACAATATGATGAAACCCTAGCAGGGTAATTGAGAAAGTAATCTATCTGAATGGCCAAGTAAGAGAAAGGAAATTCAATCGATAAGATAAAAAAGACTTTAGTAAAACTCATGAGATCCAAAGTTTGAATTTCAAGTTAAGGGAGCAAAGTCACATCACAATAACGTCATGCTATAGGTAAGTACCAAACCATAGAATTGTTGGCTAAATTGACATTAGCATAATCCCTATGTTTCGATGATGACAAACATTTCATTCTTGTCGATCTAATGTGCTACTTGAGTGTTGCAGGAATAAGGTGAATGACAAAGTACTAGGAAATCTATATGCTTGAATGATTGTAAATGTCATGAAATGTAATCAATTGTAAACTTGTACAAATATATAATGTACAAGTACTTAGACTTCATGTAAATCAAGTGTTAGATCTTCCCTAGCTAAACACCACACTTAGATAGGTCATTCCCTTCAATAGTGTCACATATGCACACTCATACACACACTTAGTGTCTAAATTGAAAGATTGAAACATGGTCAATCTCGGTCGACAAACTCCTCGACCGAGACACTCTCGGTCGACAAACTTCTCGACCGAGAATGACCCAAGTAGCCGTTAGATACAACTGAGAAGGTAGTTGGCAGTTGGAGCTAAATGTTGCTAACACTTGATCCAGAGTGCCTGTCGGTTGACAAAACTTCGACCGAGTAGGCATCTCAGTTGACAATTCTTCGACCGAGATGAACTCTGACAGAAACTGCAGAATTAATTAACTAGCCGTTGCTAATGCGCCTAACTTGTACCTAACGGTTAGTTAAGCACTTAGAACCCCCTAGAAAGTGTCTAGAACATCCTTAAGCACTTGTAGGTCATTCCTATAAATAGGACATGCCTTAGGACACCTAAAGATATCGAAGCTACACTTGTGCTACACTTGAGATTGAATACTCATTGGCAATCTGTTTTGAGTAATAGAGCAATTCCTACATTGGCTATTCATTCCCATTGCTCCAACTTCGTGTCCAATAGGCTAGCATCTCCTATCCACAACACTTACACTTCTACATACATTGGTTAGGAGATCAAAACGCTTGATATAGGAAATCAAGCCTTGAGCTACAAGTGGTATTGTAATTTTTGTTTTCCTTCTTGTTCCTTTGTATCTTTTGTATTCTCCTTGCTACTCCTAGGGTTGGAGGCTGCGGATTGGAGAAGGTTCTTCTCGGAGGAGAAGGTGGACTTCAAGCTACTACAAGAAGGCTATCGCAACGGGAAGCTACTTCAAGAAGGTTATTGCAACGGGAAGCTACTTCAGGAGGAAGGCTGCTTCAAGGTTGGTGCAATTGCTTCTAGGTGAAGGCTTCTTCAAGGTTGGTGCGATTACTTCGAGGTGGAGGCTGCTTGAAGGGTTTAGGGAGAGAATTGAAATTTATGTAAAGTTCTTGCGAGGTAATAAAATTAAATTCTTTCCAAATCCCGGTTGGGTAAGCAACCGGGTAGTGGACTGACTGCCTTAGTATTTGCTAAGGTAGGAACCACTCTAAACCCTTGTCTCCTTGTCCAATATTTTTGTGATTGGTTGTTTGAGTTTAAATAATTGTTAAAATATCTCTAAAACTCTATTCACCCCCCCTCTAGTAGTTTTCAATTGGTATCATAGCAGGCTTCAAGGAACCCTAACAAGGTCTTGAAGAATGGGTGACGGGGTGCTCAACAACCTTAACCTTGAAGGGACATTCGTTGCTAGGCCTCCAGTGTTTGATGGAACAAACTACACATATTGGAAGAGAAGAATGCAGTTCTACTTCCAAGGCATGAGTTGGGACTTATGGAGGATGGTGTCAACCCCATACGAGCTTCCTCAAATGCAATATGCAGAGTGGGATGCAAATACGGTAAAATCGGCTCAAATGAATGCAAAGGCTGTAAGTATTCTTTATTGTTCAATTTCAGTAGGAGAATTTAATAGAATATCAAATTGTGAAACAACCTATGAAATATGGCATAGATTGTCCATAACTTATGAAGGTACGGTTCAAGTTAAAAATTCTAAGATTAGTATGCTTAATCAGAAATTTGAACACTTTCGTATGGATCCGAATGAATCCATTAGTGAAATGTTTGCAAAATTCTCTTCTATTGTTAATGGTTTAAATGCCTTAGGAAAAACTGTTCTTGAAGAAGATCAGGCGTCAAAGGTACTTCAATCACTTCCTCCCAAATACAAGCCCAAGGTGACAGCCATTGAAGAAGCTAATGATCTCACTAAACTGAAAATGGAGCAACTCATTGGCAATCTAGAAGCTCACGAGGCAACTTTAGAAGAGGAAGAAAGAAGAGAATGTGAACGTCAACAAGGGAAAAAGAAGGACATTGCATTCAAAGCATCAACCAAGGACACTCATGACACAAGTGAAGATGATAGTGAAGAAGAAACTCTCATTGTAAATGGTAAGCAATATAAAAGTTTTAAAACTAATAAAACTTCCAGTGTTTCTTCTTCCAGGTGCTTTGAATGTGGCAAAAAGGGACACATGAAAGGTGATTGTCCAAAACTCAAGAAAGGGAAGAAATCATCTCACAAAAAGAAAGAAAGAGCATATAAAGCTGCATGGGATGATTCAAGTGATGATAGTGATGATGGAAAACAAGAAGTAGAATGCCTCATTGCTACAACAAATGAAGACGAAGAAGAGGTAAGTCTTTTTGATCTACCAAAAGAAGATCTAATTTCTAGTCTTCAAGATACTCATGAGAAATATATTGAGTGCAAGAAGAAACTTAGGAAATCAAATAAAGTAAATGATGATTTACATGTTAAACTTCTTGCTCTTGTATCCGAAAATGAAGATCTCAAAAAGGAAAATGAAGATTATGATCTTAAGTTAAAATCGGTAGAAGCTAATTGCAATCTTCTTTCCTTAGAGAAGTTAAACTTCCAAACTCAAGTGAATGATCTTCAGAAACAACCTGTTCTATGTTCACACTTAGATTATGATAAGGTTGTCAAAGAAAGAAACTCTCTAGTATCTGATTTAGATCAAGCAAAGAAAGATATTGCTAAGTTACAAAGAAATGAGTCAAGAGGAAATGAAATGTTTGAAAATATTCTGAAAATTTCCTCTAGCTATAATGGAAGAAGAGGATTAGGATATGATCCAAAGAGAAATAAACCCAAAAGAGCTAATGCATCCAAGACTAATATTATGTTTGTACCTAGGAACACAATTCCTAGAAAGAGAAATGAAGTTGACTCTATTAGTTGTCATTATTGCATGCGCCTTGGACATTATTCATTTTCATGCCCATATAAGAAAAAGAATGATGATTTAGCTTGGATTCCTAAAACTTAGTAGCTCAAAATTAACTAGTTGAGATTTGACCTAAACTGATTCTTGATATACAAATGTCATATCTCAACACAATCGAGCTCTAACTTGCATAATCTTATTTTGCTTGGAATCAATTAACAGTTCTGAAAACATTCCAGAAACTTTGTCGGTCGAGAATCTGTCGACCGAGTGAACATTCGGTCGAGAAATTGTCGACCGAGCAGATCACTGATTTCCAGTCTGCTGTAAAATTGCTGAATTTTTTTTGTAATTGATCAAATTGCTATCTATTTGTGGTTAATGACTGTTTGTACATGCAAAACAAAGTATACATTCTGGAAATCATCATTGAAAACTTAAATGAGATTAATTTGGTATATTCTCTAAATGATTTAAGTTAAAACTGAAATTATGCTTAGAATTTCTATTCACATGATTTTTCCTAAAGTATTTTCTGGTCTATCCATATAGAAATCATGTGTTATGACATCTAATTTAAATGATCATAATCATTGTATTTCATGGAATTGTCATTATATGCTTTTATCATTACATCATAGGCAAGATGATTCATTGGTGATATGTTCCTTAGAACAAGAACTTTAATGCTTGCAAGAGCACAATGTTATAAAAATTTCTCAATTGGCATCTTCAAAAGACTTGAGATATTGATCGTGTTTTCATATTGAGTATCACTTAACATGCTTCAAAATTGATATCTGATTAAGTTACATATACTTCACATATGAATGCTCAATTGGAAATCTGCCAATTTGCCTCTTGGTTGAAATAAAATTTGACCAAGGGGCGCTATGGTCGTAGTCAAGGGCGACCTAAAATAAGCTTTGACAAAATGCTTATTTGGACATCATTTTATTGAATTTAACCTTAGTATCTTGATTCAAAATGTGTTCATCATATGGCAAATCATAAAACTCTAACAAAAGGTCAAAATCAAATCTTAAAAATAATTTGTGACCTTAGAATCCCTAAATTATAAAATTAAGGGGGAGCTCACAAAAACTATTTTTTTAAAGATTAAGGAACTCACAAAACTTTGCAAATATAATTTAAAGCTGGTTATGAACTTAGTATTTTAAGATAAAAATAGATCATGAATATATTATGTTCTTAATGGAACTCTCTAAACAAATCTGGGCTTAACATCCCGTGCATTTGGTTAGAGACATCTTTATGTACTCTAAGTTTAAGGGAATCTCATTCATTTTCAGGGCTTAACATCCCTTGTAAAATGGATAAGAAATCAATAACAAATGCCATGAACCTAAAAGGAACTCATATCATTTCAAGGCTTAACATCCTTTGCAAATGAGTGAGAAATAAATTGTGGCTAAATTTAACAATAATTGCTTTGCATTAATCCCTTGCTCTTGAACTGAATATCTATTTAAGGGGGAGCATAGCACAAAATTAAGGGGGAGATATAAAAGTCGTATAAAATAATACTGGATATCTTTTTGAAATGACAAAGGGGGAGAAATAATATAAAACATAAAATATGAGTTTCATAATATCTCGGCCAGCATCCACTTGCAAAACAAGAATGGCTACAAAAGGTAATCTTCAGGTATGAAACTCACATGATTTATATTTCCTTATTTTATATTTAGGAAATGTTTGTCATCTTCAAAAATGGGGAGATTGTTGGCTAAATTGACATTAGCATAATCCCTATGTTTCGATGATGACAAACATTTCATTCTTGTCGATCTAACATTCTACTTGAGTGTTGCAGGAATAAGGTGAATGACAAAGTACTAGGAAATCTATATGCTTGAATGATTGTAAATGTCATGAAATGTAATCAATTGTAAACTTGTACAAATATATAATGTACAAGTACTTAGACTTCATGTAAATCAAGTGTTAAATCTTCCCTAGCTAAACACCACACTTAGATAGGTCATTCCCTTCAATAGTGTAACATATGCACACTCATACACACACTTAGTGTCTAAATTGAAAGATTGAAATAGGGTCAATCTCGGTCGACAAACTCCTCGACCGAGACACTCTCGGTCGACAAACTTCTCGACCGAGAATGACCCAAGTAGCCGTTAGATACAACTGAGAAGGTAGTTGGCAGTTGGAGCTAAACGTTGCTAACACTTGATCCAGAGTTCCTGTCGGTCGACAAAACTTCGACCGAGTAGGTATCTCGGTCGAAAATTCTTCGACCGAGATGAACTCTGACAGAAATTGCAGAATTAATTAACTAGTCGTTGCTAATGCGCCTAACTTGTACCTAATGGCTAGTTAAGCACTTAGAACCCCCTAGAAAGTGTCTAGAACGTCCTTAAGCACTTGTAGGTCATTCCTATAAATAGGACATGCCTTAGGACACCGAAAGATATCGAAGCTACACTTGAGATTGAATACTCATTGGCAATCTGTTTTGAGCAATAGAGCAATTCCTACATTGGCTATTCATTCCCATTGCTCCAACTTCATGTACAATAGGCTAGCATCTCCTATCCACATCACTTACACTTCTACATACATTGGTTAGGAGATCAAAACGCTTGATATAGGAAATCAAGCCTTGAGCTACAAGTGGTATTGTAATTTCTATTTTCCTTCTTGTTCCTTTGTATCTTTTGTATTCTCCTTGCTACTCCTAGGGTTGGAGGCTGCGGATTGGAGAAGGTTCTTCTCAGAGGAGAAGGTGGACTTCAAGCTACTACAAGAAGGCTATCGCAACGGGAAGCTACTTCAAGAAGGTTATTGCAACGGGAAGCTACTTCAGGAGGAAGGCTGCTTCAAGGTTGGTGCAATTGCTTCTAGGTGAAGGCTGCTTCAAGGTTGGTGCGATTACTTCGAGGTGAAGGCTGCTTGAAGGGTTTAGGGAGAGAATTGTAATTTTATGTAAAGTCCTTGTGAGGTAATAAAATTAAATTCTTTCCAAATCCCGGTTGGATAAGCAACTGGGTAGTGGACTGACTGCCTTAGTATTTGCTAAGGTAGGAACCACTCTAAACCCTTGTCTCCTTGTCCAATATTTTTGTGATTGGTTGTTTGAGTTTAAATAATTGTTAAAATATCTCTAAAACTCTATTCACCCCCCCTCTAGTAGTTTTCAAGAATGTTTAGAGTTGTAGTAGTTCAAGCGATGTCACTAATTATTTGACCTTGAATACTATAATCTCTATAAAGCAAGATCATGAGATTTGCACTATGAGAAGTAAACTAGCACTAATAGTAATCTAGTATTTATAGGTAGCTAATCTGAAAGGTAGATAAACAATATGGAAATGATTCAGAGCAAAGAGTAAGATATAAATTTGAAATGTAACAAGTGTGTTTTGAACAAAAGGAGAAATACAATATGAGTGAAGTGCGATATGAAATAAATTCTTGCAGTGATAGCAAGAATGATGAATAATCTACTTGTACCTTGTATGTTTCAATTTTGGGATGTTTAATCTACATGATTAAAATGAGAAGGATAAGTAGCAAAAAGTAAGTAGTAGTGAATGATGAGAGAGATACGAGATAACAATGACTTTTAGTAATATGTGAATTTGTTTTTAGAAGTATAATTTGTTGAAGGTATACTAAGGGACGTAAATTTGTTTTACATTTGATTTCAGTTGTACATGTGCAAGCAATATGTTAATTAAAGGTGTTTGATAGTTTAAGTCATTCATACCAGTAATCCATCTTAGTATTATACAATTTTGGTATGGTGATATGGTTTGAATAATGATGGAACAAATGAAGGGTTACCCTGAATAAGGTAGTCTTACCTATCCACTCATATGAATGGAAGGGATGATAACCATATTGTATTGATATGTAACCCTAATGAGGTATAGCTTGCTATACCTATCTTTAATATAACTAAGTGATGGTAATTGGGTATGAATAGTCCTTGAATGACTAATACAATCATGGAGTACTATGTTACTATTGTTGAAACCCTAGTATGCTATAACCTGATGGTTACACCTTGAATTATGTGTGGGTTCATACTTGAGAATAATATAGAATGTGATGGTAATGCTTCACCTTATGCATCCATGATGCAATGGGGATGCCGTGAGTAGTATTGTACAATTTCTATTGAATCTAGCCTTCCAACTCAAGACTGTTTTGCTATTTGAGTAGCATAATAGTAATATTCAAAACAACATGGTGAACTCTCTTTTGTGACTCAGAGGTAATATAAAATAATAGTACATATTGAGCCATATGAATTGAGATGGTTGGATCAGATTATCAATGTTGAGGTAACACCTCAAGAGTATGAAAATATTGAAATGGTTACTTCTCTATCTACTCTATGATTGATTTTGGCATAGAGAATTTGTTTGTTATCATTGAGAACTATTTTAACTTGTTGTAATTAGAAAAGAAATAAAGGACTTAACGTTGAAAACTACATTCAAGTATAAAATACAAGAATATAATGACATGTAAGATTTCATAAGCTTAAAATAAACTTTGAATATAATTTGTTTGTGTATTTATGTTTCGGTGACAACTTTTTAAGGGGGTGAGAATTGTAATGACCACATTTGTGCTTAATTGGTAAACTAGGGTTTACCTGAATGATTACATGCTTGATTAGATTAAATATAGTTTACACTTGATTAATGACAGTAGATCAATTGTGATGTTTCAAACTGAATAATAAACTCTAACTATGATTTTAGTTTGAAGAATTAGGGTTTGAGAAATGTAAACCCTAATCGGCAAAAATTAGGTTTTTGATAGTACATGAATATTGAATTTGATCATGATAGCAGTGTGGTAAATGATTTTTCATATTTTCTAAAATTTTTGTATTTAATTGAATTTTGGATATGATATGGGTAACTCAATAATGCATATTGGATAAAAATTTCAGAATATTTGAGTGTTATTTGAATGTGGTTCTCAGTCGAACTATACTTTGACCAAAATGCTGACAGAGTGCTTTTCAGCAGTGTAGTGTTTTATTTTTAGTTATTTATTGGTAACACCAAATGATCTGAAATTTTAACTTGAGATCTGACACTAAATCATAAACAACATGTAAAATTTTTATACTTTTTGGATGCGTTTATACCTTATCAGTAGATGAATTATAGTAATACTTTTATGATAGAAAATTCAGCTGAGAGAAAGTATAGTGTGGGGTCAATGTGCAATTGACCCAAGCAGCTCAATTGCTCTATA
The DNA here is from genome assembly GCA_963693085.1 of Alisma plantago-aquatica. Classification (NCBI taxonomy): domain Eukaryota; kingdom Viridiplantae; phylum Streptophyta; class Magnoliopsida; order Alismatales; family Alismataceae; genus Alisma; species Alisma plantago-aquatica. Next base: position 1,454,971,207 of record OY856409.1, read on the forward strand.
TGGTCAACCTAACACACAAGGAGCTCTCATAATTCGTGATTCAAGCGAGAGAAATGAAATCATAGAGAGAGAGGGAGAGTTAGGGTTTAAGAGGAGAAATTGATGGAGATGTTGACCTAGGGTTTTGCGGTCTGAGGAATGATGAAATCATGTAAGTTTAGCTTCTTTGGATATAGTTTCATGGTGAATCTTCTCTCAGATGTCAAGATTCTGTCCCTCCTCTAATTTGATCCAAAATGGTATCAAAACTTCTCCTTTTCTCACTCTTTCTTCATACTCTCTAATTTTTAGGGTTTTCGAGTTGAAAGGAATAAGAATCGGGTGAATTGCTAGGGATTTGATATGAGATCGAGATTTTCAGGGATGAGCTGCATTTTTAAGGTGTTTTCACACCTTAGGGTGAGTGGGAACTTCCTTTAAACAGTATATACCACGAAAATTGGTTAAATAATCCATAATTAGGGATGGCAATGGGGTGGGTATGGGTGAACCATGCCCATACCCACTTTACCCATTTCACTTTTAGGTTAACCCATACCCGCCCCCTTTAAAATGATATACAAAAGTAAATGCTCATACCCACCCCAATGGGTCGTGGGGACCCATTACAACCCATATAAGACCAACTCTAAGTAAATGTTTAAATAAACATATACACATGTAATTTAATATGATAATGCATACATTACAATCTATTGAACTAATGTAGTTTTATAATGCATGATAGTATCAACCTACAAATTAACATGCACCACCACCCATCATATAACCAGTAATGAAGTTTCATAATATATTACTTTTCGGAAGCCACAATTCATACATTTTGTCAAATAGTTAACGTGCATCACCACTATCCAAATACGGGAGCATGACAGCTCAAATCGCTATACCAACTATCCACAACCTCATCATTATCTGTAGATGAAACATCTATAGATCTACAGTAGTAGACAAATAGTAGATTGAGACGAGGAAGTTAGGACAAATGACATCAGAGGAGCTAGCATTTCCTTTGATAGGAGATGTCATACAATAACAACATCCCAAGGAGCTTGGACCTTCAAGACTGCACAGCGACGAGGGCCTTCAATTAAAGTTGGTCTCCTAAGGACGAAGAGGCACGATGTAGTCTGACTTTGTGCTCTCGTTGGATGGGAACTGTAGAGTGTCATACCTCTGTAGGTGACAGGGTAAAGGACAATGCTGGAGTGAGGTTGCCCACGCACTGCCAGCATTGGCTATTGGAGAAGAGCCACTGGTACAGGTAGATATTTTCGGATGACGGGGCAGTCACTAATCAACAGACGAGAGGGCAAAGAGCGGAAGGTGGAGATAAAGATCGAGCAACACATGAGGAGAAGCAGAGCAGGAAGGAGGCGACTGGGTTATAATGATGTGGTTTTCATGGTCGCCGGTGCTTGATATACGTAGAGCGCCACGAGAGCAAGTTGCTGCTGCGACATGCCTTCGATATTAGCGGAGGAGACGTTCATCTCTCCGCCCTCGAGGATTTCACCCCAAAAATTTGCGTCGCCGTTTCTCGCCTCCACCCTCTACAACGAGATCGCTGGGTGTTGATGGATTTTAGTGGGGCTCCGTTAATAAAGAGGACCCATTAGCACCATCCCCATTACGACCCACTGAGTGACACCGGCCCATTTGCCCAGTATAAATGGGCTAAATCTATATGGGTCTCACTGGGTATGGGTTTGTTGGGTCAAATTGCCATCCCTATCCATAATCTTTAATTGCTTAGTATGCGACTAATAACCCTGAATTGTATGTTTGATCTTAGTTGTTGCAAAATGATATGAAATGGATTCTTCCTCTATTTGGATGAATTTCAGATGATAAAATCATATTAGAAATGTATAAAATACATCCTAATGAGAATTCCCTAAGTATTCACAGAGGTTATAAGAGTAAACTGAAATATAGGGAATTTGTATATGTCTGAAATTGTTGTATAATTAATTCTTCCTATCCTTATCAAGACCAGCAAAAATCAGAAGAATATCATTCATTTCTCAGCTAAAAATTATTGGGGAGACAATGATGAATTCAAACAGATGTTGAACGGTAGCTGGCAATGTAACCTTAATTTTTACAGTGCCCTTAAAAAGGCCAGAAGACACATGGAGGAATGAGACAACAAGTACAGGAAAAAAGAACGAGGAAATAAAGACAGGCTTATTAGAAATCTGAACAAGCTTCAAGCAATTTTGGAGGTTAACTATGATACTACCACTGATGAATTAATTCTTTCTATGCAAGACGAACTGGCCAGTATTCTTAGACAAGAGGAGGAAGAGTGGAAAAGGAAAAGTCATGTGAATTGGCTGAAGGAGGGGGACAATAACACAAGGTTTTACCAGGCCTATGTGAACCAGAGAAGGAGGAAAACTAACTTCAATGCCCTGAAGGACGGTAATGGAACTTGGATCACGGATGAGGTAGAGCTACAAAATCTTATTTCGGCCCATTTTGAGGCCATCTTCACGGCACCTACACGACCTTTTGATGCTTCCCAAAGCTCCATTCCTTCTTTTTTCAGACGTCTGTAGGCGAAGGAAAAAAACATGATGACGGCTCAACCTTCTGAAGACGAAGTTCTCCGAGTGCTCAAGTGTATCGACCCCAATAAGGCTGCTGGGCCAGATGGGATCACATGTAATTTCATAAAGAAGAACTGGAATACTGTTGTAGGTTCTGTCATGCTGACCATTACCAGAGCCATAAAAGGAGATATTCTAGAGATGGAGATGTATAATTCTACTATTGTTCTTATCCCTAAGGTACAGTGCCCCGAGAAGTGTGATCAACTAAGGCCTATCTCTCTGAATAATTTATGTCTGAAACTCTGCTCTAAAATAGTAGTGGAAAGGTTGAAGAATTGTATTCCAGATTGGATTTCTAGTGAACAATCCAGTTTCGTACCAGGGCACAAAATTATAGATAACATTGCAGTTGTGCAAGAAGTTATCCATATTATGAGAAGAAAAGATTCTGCTCGTATGATGGCTATAAAGATTGACTTATCTAAAGTGTACGACATGATGTCGTGGGACTTCATTGAAGATACGTTGAATCATACTGATATCCCAGGTAATTTGAAAAGGTATATCATGAACTCTATTACTTCTGGAAGCACTTCGATCCTGTGGAAAGGAAAAGCTATGCCTAGTTTTAAGGCTATGCGTGGGCTGAGACAAGGTGACCCTATGTCTCCCTACCTCTTTGTTCTTTGTATTGAAAGGCTTAGTCAGATGATTCAGAACCGGGTTCGCAATGGAACATGGAAAAGGATCAAACTGTCGGTGACTGGTCCGAATCTAGCACATATGTGTTTTGTAGATGATATTATTCTTTTTGGGAAGGCAACGATGACCAATATTAAGTCTATGACAGATTGTTTCAATGAGTTTTGTAATGCTTCAGGGCAGAAAATCTCAGTAGATAAAACCCGCATTTTTTTCTCCAGAAGTGTACCAAGAAGATTGCGACGGGCTGTATGTAAACGCAGCAATTTTATGGAAACCCAGGACTTGGGCAAATATTTAGGAGTACCTCTGCTACACAAAAGGGTGGATAATCACACATACGGAGAAGTGCTGAATAAAATTTCTGATAGGATATCATCTTGGTCGGCGAAGTGTTTGTCCTTTGCAGGTAGAGTTTGTCTGGCTAAGACAACGCTTACGGCTATGCCAACGTACATAATGCAAACATCAGTTTTACCATTGGGGCTTTGCGATCTCATTGATAGTACCATCAGGAAGTTCATTTGGGGTGGAAACAATGACAAAAGGCCTATGTCCCTCCTTGCGTGGAGTAAGGTGGTTAGCAACAAGGAAAATGGTGGGCTGGGAATCAAAATGATGAGAGATTGGAATAAGTCTCTTCTTGCAAAAAATTCATGGGATGTTGCCACCAGGAGGCCAACCATCTGGTGTAAGCTGATGAACCGAAGATACAATGAGTATAAGGATAAGGGAGGATCGTACCTGTCCAGACTGGGGAAAGCTACTGTTGAAGGGAAAAGTTTCATTGCAGAAAATTCATATATCAAACTGGGGTCGGGTAAGGATACCATGTTTTGGGATGAGGAATGGGTGAAAGGAAGAGGCCACCTGAGAAATGAAGTTACAAAAATGATCTCAGAAGATATCCGAGACCTCAAGTTCAGTAGTGTGGTTCTGGACAATGGCAATTGGGATGAGGAGTTTCTTTTGGATTGGCTTCCGGCACCTGCTGTTGCACAGATCCTGAAGATGCAACCTCCAAGGAGGATTAAAGGAGGGGACATTAGAGTGTGGAAGCATACCAATACTGGGCAGTTTTCAACTAATACAGCCTATAAAGCCAGTAGACGTGGGAGGGACTGCAACAGACAAGGGGAATGGATGATTATTTGGGAGGCACCTGTTTCTTCTCGGGTTAAAGTCTTCATGTGGACTCTTCCTCATAATGCCATTCTGACTAACAAAAGGAGAGTAGAAAGGCAGATGACTATGAGCAGTATATGTGGTAGATGCAATGTTACTGAAGAGGACAGTCTTCATGCATTAAGGGACTGTCACTACGCAAAGGAAGTTTGAAAGTTTCTCTTGACTAGTACTACTACACAACATTTCTTCACCGAGCTGAACCTGGAAGCATGGATACGTACTAACCTGAGGAGCAAGGAGAACAAGATGAAATTCATGTATGGCTGCTGGCACATATGGAAAAGTCAAAATTATCATGTCATGGAGGGTAGGATGACGAACCCCGTCCAGACTGCTTTGAGAAGTCGAAAGGATGTAGAGTTCAGCGCAGAAGTTTGGGGAAGCAAAAGCAAGATGGAGTAGGAACATCGACTGAAACCTTGGAACAAACCAAATGAAGGCTACATCAAAATGAATGTTGACGCAGCCTTCAGGAGGAAAAGGGGAGCCTGCACTTATGTTGCTCGCAATTGGCAAGGAGAGTGGTTGTTCGAAAAAAGCACTATTATTCCTACGGATGACGCTCTAGAGGCGGAGGTGAAAGCTATTCTTCTAGCTTTGGTGGATGCCAATAAAATTGTCCTAGAGAAGGCTATCATTGAATCCGATTGTAAAGCTGCTGTTCATATGTTCCACCAGGACCCGGGGAATGCACCAAGATTCACTACCGAGATTAGGAAGGCTATGATGCTTATGAAGGATGACTGGACGATAGAGCATGTAAAGAGAGAAAGAAACACCTTGGCCGACGCTTTGGCCAAGCACCACCAGAATCAAAACCTCCACAAGGCACATTATATCCGCCCACCGGATAGCCTTGTCCAAGTTTTGAATAAAGATTGTAATGGCAGTAGTACTGCCACTTTTATTTCTAGTCCAACTATAGATTGTAATGGCAGTAGTACTGCCACATTTATTTCCAGCACAAGAATAGATTGTAGTAATCCTTTTGAAATGCTCGTAAGAGGAGGGCGAGATGAATAAGATGGCCTCCTGACTTTCCCTAAAAAAAAGACAGAAATTTGTTTATCTAGATCCCCTTGGTTATGAATGATTGTTTATCTGAATGTGTAGTACATATATGTCAGATACTATCTTGGATTTTGTTTAAGGTGAATAGTGATTGTTTGATATCTCAGTAAAGAGGGTGAAACCCTAGATGTGAGGAAAGTTGGATATTTGTGAATAGATATCGTGAAATCCATTTGAAGGGATTTTCTTGACATGATAGACTTTATTTATTTAATTTTATTCTTGATGCATGCTATCTTAATGAATGGCATGGAAACCCAAATTTAGCTTAGTTCCTAGGTTTCATACATATATGGATTGTATATGATTTGTTGAAAGTAGTCTTTATTCAGTGAATGTTTATGTCACATGAAATCCTTAGGAGAGACATGTGATAAGTGAATGAGGTAAATGAAACCCTAAGGATAGGGTGTTCAATGAATCAAGTATTTTGATATCAATGTTCTCAGTATGTGATGTGTGATGCTTAACAATTCAGTTGTGGTAAATGTTATCAGATGGTCTATGAAACGAATGGTTTATGGAGCTAAACTAAGATATGTAATGTGATGATTGAATTGTGAATGTAAAGAGTTAATTAGACATGTAGGTTCCATGAACACTGTAGATTCCCTATGAGAGGTCTGCTCCGTAAGGATGAAATGACCTAACCCTGGGAATGTCCAGTACACGGGGGTTGAAACGTACTAACAGGTGTTACGAGGGACGAAGCCCTAGTGGAAGTCTCCTTAAATACAATATGTACTTTCCAACATCAACCAGATATCCTGGTGGCACTAGAGTATAGAAAAGCCAATAGGTGGCTTGAATCTCCATCTGTGTACTCAGGTTAGAGTAGGAGTCCAAGTTTTACAACCCATAGGTGTGCCGAGGCCAGAGTGCCATTTTCCTGTTGCAGACTAGTGACGTAGTCAGGCTTAGCAATCCTGGGGTGTCAGCTAAGTCTTGTACGGTGAGATCGTAGTTCACTACGAGTCTTCATATGTAGAGTACACTTCATATGATCAGGGCATAAGCTAAAATATGATAATATGAGTTTTAAAGAGTTTCTTAGAAGTAAGAAAGGCTAAGAGAGATTCGAGTACAATTTCACAGCAGATGTTCTTTAAACAAAATTTTGGCATTTTATGATATTTAAATGTATTGTTTTAGATCTGCTCAGTGTAGTAATTCCTATATTTTATTTCAGTTTAATAAACATAATAAGATGAATGAGAGGCTATACAAGTGTGTGCAGTTATTCAATTATTCTTTGTATGTTTCTGAATTATTAGTTCTCTTTGAAATCAATCAAGAATGCTCATATTTTGATTTACTCTTGTAAATATCTAGAGTATCATGCCATATTTAATATTGTCAATGATTAGACTCTTTAAAGCCTACTACTGTTATAATTGATATCAGTTTCTGAAAAGTATATCTGTATTTATATTAGTGCTTTAGACTGTTTCTTTGAAGTACTCATTGACTGTGTGAGTAGGCTCACCCCTTTACTCACAATTTTTAGGGATATCACATGGACTTGAAGAAGGTCATTGCATCAGAGTAGATCTGCCACAAGAGTTAAGTCTGAGTATAGTTAAGTTCACTCGGTCCTTATCACTCTAGGTCCTTGTAAAGAAATAAGAGAGAGTTGTAAATGATGTTTGTACCTTTGTTTCCTTAATAAGAGAGAATGCATTTGATTATCATGTCGTATATACATGGAAGTGTGAGAAACAAAATGAATGTATGAATGCGTATCATTAATGTTGAGATTATATTAGAGTAATCAAGGTTTAATTCTCTTCTAAATTTTGTTTATGTGATACAATGCGAGGAAACAAAGAGTTTGAAAAATAAGAAAAAGTTAAGGGTGATCTTTATATTATGTTAAATTCTCAATTTATGTCGTAATCTCATGATTAGTGGTAATTGTGAGATCAGGGTGTAACAATTGTGATCAGTTTTTTTTACAAGGAGATGCTGATGCTCGTTTTCTTACCTGAGCTTCCCAACCACGACGGAATTTTCATGTGAGAATATAGAGAACGCATGCAGGGCGTTGTATGCCCTGGTTTTCACGCGATCGAGAAGGAAGAGGGTAGACCGGCCCTCCAACCTGAATCGGGTCTCATCAGCTAAAGCAAACCCTGAACCAAACCGGGTTTACTCACCCAGATCAAACTGGATGGACATGAGTAAGGCAAAAGAAAAGGATCCGCACCACCTAGAAGACACGTGGCCGATTCTTATTGGCCCGATCAGGTAAATAAATCAGTAAATATCTAGTTCTCAGATAATTTGTAGAAAATAGCACAATTATTAGAAAAATACAAACAAGGTACCTAAATTCTCAGAAAAATGTGTAGAATAAGATGACACCATCATATCAGTCTTTTTATACTTAAATCATAATGATATCATGAAATATGTATTATACTCATTTGACGTATAATAACTACCTAAACGATGAACTAAAATTATGGAAATGTACTAGTAACTCCTAAATGTGATTTATAATCCATATGACGTCAGATATGATCATGTTATGACACATAATCATGTAATTTGCTTAAAATGACTATCTAGGCCTAATAACCCTAAATAAAATGAAGAAAATGCATTAATGATCAATAAATGATGGAATATGTAGTATAAGATCATATCAGTATATGGAACCTCATATTTAATTATGAGATCAATATGATACACATAATCCATGTTATGTGATGTTTTCTCTTAATGTGATATAAACCCTAATATGCTTAATGAATATGATCTAGGGTTAATATGTGCACATAATCATATGTACTCAAATAATCAGATTATTGATACTAATCTGGAATATAACATCAGTAACATCAATCATAGAATACAAGAAGAGTAATATGATAAATGATGATGGGAATCTGATGATAGTATATGATCTTGTCTTTATCAGGGTTTGACCTGGGATACATAGTTGACGTCAGGAATGTTATATGTGATTAGGATATCTATGATCAAGGTACGCGATTACCTCTTACTTGGCTTATTATACAATATGCTTGTGTTATATGGTAGTAAAGACTTGGCATATGGTATTGATTGAAATGATTGTTCTTGTATTATATGTTGCTTGATTTTCCATACTTATTGCTATGAACACATTAAACATAATTTATTCTGTTCCATTATATGAAAGCAGAAACTCTTTGGCAGTGTGCTTGGAAGTGACCCAACTCTTTGGTAGTGGTCACATTGTACATATGACCCAACTCTTTGGTAGTGGTTTGACCCAACTCTTTGGTAGTGGTCACATTGTACATATGATCTAACTCTTTGGTAGTGATCATAAAGGCCTTAATGCATTCAACCTTCGGTGGTCAATGCATGCAAGATATAATCGAAAATATGCCTAAAAGGTATGTGTTCTCTTTTGTTAATAAACATTCTTGTTCAAGAATGCTTTTGTTATATTCTTCTGTTACTGCCAAGTATTAGTTTTATCTTATTGCCAAGATATGATGAGAGGTAAATAAAAGACACATAGGCGTACTCAGTTCAATATTCTTTAATATTGTGCTGACGTGTACCGCATGTAATCTCTTGTTTAGGTTGTGGTTATGCTCTTGAAGATCCATGATAGTTGAGAGTTGTGTGGAGAGCTGATGTACAGGTGGACCTGTTGTCTTTAGATCCTGTTGTTTAGTAGTAGTACATGTATATGTAGAAGTTTATTGTTCAATATGTAATATCAAATGTTGTAACAATTCGTATTGTAATTATATGTTGAATGGTGAAATGTGTTGTATGGTTTTATTATTGTTCATGTGCATGTGATACTGATTGTTTCCTTATGACTCCCTTGATTTTCTTCTTCTTATCCTGGTGTGGGGTGTTTAAATTGGGATTCTCGCTGAGATGAGATTTCAATTTGGACGTCACACATTAGATTAAGTTTTAGAAAATCCGGGGACATCATAGGTGGTATCAGAGCATGAACAATAGCAAAGCCTGACATTTGCTCATTATGCAACTCAAAACTAAAGAACCTTGAACTTAATAATCTTTAGGGTTAGATTAGTCACCTTTTAGAGACTAGATCTAACCTTGCCTCTAGGTTAGCACCTAGATGTTTGAGAACTAGGTCTAGACTGGTGCTTGTTGTATAGCAGATCCTTAGATGTCGTTCTTTCCTTATAGTGTAGCGGTATGGGATGTTGCATTATTTGGAAATGACGTGCATCAAGGGAAGAGAAATCCTCGACATATAGTGCTCATTGTCTAGGGTAGCTACACTAGTCTACACCATGTTCTCACCCTTTTCACTAGTTTTCATGACACTGTACTGTCTACCATGTGTGGGAAACTCATTTTCTGGATTGGGTTTTTGATTCCAATCGGATCAAACCTTGATAGTTTTCTCTGACACATGTTTTATCAGAGAAAAACTATATAATATTTTATTATATATATGTATTAAAAAAATGTGTCCCCACACATATACTAGTAGGAGGTGGTCATGTAACCTAAGTGAAAGTGAATGACATCAATATAGTTGAGGGAGTAGTTCTAGATTAAATGTCTAGAGCCTTGTTTGGAATATATGATAGATGAAATAGATGAAATAAGTTTTGATGATATGATGTAGGTCTTATATAGATGATATAATACGATTTATGTTGATATATGTTTGTCTTTGAGGACTTAAGTTCAATTTTGAGGATGCAAGATAAGTTTTGATTATGCAAGTAACTAGGCTTTTTATGAGATAAGACTTATTAAGTTAAGATAAGATGTGGATCAACATGAGCCTCAAGCTCTTTTACAAAGGAGGACCTCTAGTGTTAGGACCAGTTATAGGGTTAATTCCAGAGAGAATGAGACCTAGAGGGAGAAGGTCAGAGAACCTAAACTCTAAGATATGAGAATTATGTGATATGATATGTCCTAAACTAGAATACTCCTAAGTGAATGAGTTGAGTTGCTATATGCATGATTCCGGTAGTCCTTTTGAACCCTAGATGTCCTCGAGAGGAACAAACCCTAAAGTCAAAGAGAGGTTGATTATATATGCATATGTGAATAAGAAAATATGAGAACCTACCATCTGGGTGAGGGAGAGAGAGAGTCCCAAGACCCTGGAGGAGGTAAAGTTGTGCTAGTTTCTATGAAAGCCTCATGCTCAGGTTGGTGGTTTCCCATGTAGGACTCTAGTGGTGTGCATATAGAGAGAGTTTTGAGTAGGAATGTTTCATGTGTAGAGATCTATGAATGGAATGTCATATCATATTTTTGTTTGTTCCTATGTGGCTAAATCTTATGAAGCTATCCGCCAATACCAATGAGGTAGACCTGATAACCCTAAACCAAAGAGGGAAGATAGAGCTAGTGTGTACATGATACTCATAGAGTTGAGTTAGCTCAAAGAGACTGAGCATAGCTCTACCGTCATGATATGGGTCAGGAAAACCTCAATGAGACTAGATGAAGTTTTGATATATGTTTAATAAGCCACTCACATAAGTTTGTGTAGCACAACCATGATATAATATATGTAAATTTGATCGTAATATGTGATCCAATCTTGAGATACGATAGTGGACATGACATGATGAAAAACCTCGAGATGATTTAGTAGTTCCTTGGTATAGATGTTTAATCATATGCATGATTAATGATGATATAAAATGGATAATGAATCTAGTGATGAAATCACTAGTAAAGTTTGTGACCTATTGTGAATGTTGAATGAGATCATATTAATGACATATGTTAATAATGTGTTAATCTTAGTGCTCAATAAAGATGAAGAATATGTTTAACAATTAGCACGACATAATGATTATGACACCTTGATATGATCTATATGGATAAAGTGGGTTAACTTTAGTTAACTCCCTCCTAAAAGTCATATGTTAATGTTGAACATGTTTTCACGATTAGCTCATAAAATGTTGATGACACCTTGACATAATGGGTTAACTCCCTTAGAAAATGGTAATATGATGTGGGAATCCTAATGCATGGGTAAAGCTTAGGATGCAACCCTAACATATGAGATATGTCATGACATAATCAACGTTTCTAAACCCTTGTTTCAATCTTTTATGAAGGGGTGATTCCACTTAGATGTTTTAAAACCTCTTAATGCAGTTTGGATATGCTTATAGGGCTTTGTTTTTGGATACTTCGCACATAGAGTGGTGCCTTAGATATGATGATGTTCCTTGAAGTGAGAGGATATCATAATTTCGAGGATGAAATTTCTTTTAAGATGTATATGATGTAAAAGACTGAACTTTTGGCTTAATTTCGAGGATGAAATTTCTTTTAAGGTGTGTGGGATGGGATAAAGTGATCTTTTGGAACTCATATGTTGAGTTATCTTAAGAGTTAAAAGTGCTTTGGTAAGGTTTGGATGGTGTTTGATGTTTATATCAAGATTAAGATCCCTATATTCAATGACTTTTGAGGAATTTAGTTGGCAAGTCTAATAGCTGAGTTTTGTCACCAAAATTGAGTAGAATGTAGCTTGAGAGGTATAGTGAAGCTATGGTTAAAATTTGGTGACAATTGGAGTATCCTAGAGGAAGTTATTTAGGATTAAAAGTGATGATAATGTGTTTGAATTATAAGGTGTCATATTATAAGCCTAGATCCCATTTTTGTTGGTTATGTCACATACTTGGATCCTTGACTTAGCTGCCTAGCCAAGTTATATCCATGGATCTCATATCCAATAGATGAGGTGTTTGAGAAAGAGTGGCCACAGATCATCTAAGTGGATGTTGGATGTTAACACTTAGATACCATCCGATAGTGGTGGAAGGCTCTCCTCCCTTGAAATTATAGGATCAAAGAACAAGACCCCACTTTCTCAACATGTTGCTCAAAGGCTGTGACTGAATGCGACATCTTGAATCGGCAGTTAAGTTTAGCTTGGTTAGTTCTTCACAATGACCCATCAGTAGGTACACGAAGCCACTGGATTATATTGAGGGAACTACCTTCCGTTCTCCTTCACCCCCCCACATCAATTCTCCACTTCACCTAACAGGCAAAATGAGAGGTAAGGGGAAGAAGGGAGAGAGGTCTTTGACGAGGGATGCTATGGTTTCCTATGAGATCTGGATCCTCGTGGAGCTAAGGGAGACCTGACAACAGTAGAAATTAGATGGTTACAAGGACCAATGATAGCAGGTTGATGGGAGAACCAGTTCATAGAGGTATATCACCTCATTTCTCCACCGCAGATACAACCTAAAGTAGTGACCTCCTTAATCCGTGAGGCGGATCTGCAATGAGGAACAAGCCTGGAGAAACCAAAGGTAGCAAGCAGGAGACATAGTAGCAATAGCAGCCTGGAGCAAGGAAGAGATTATGAGTATTGTTGTCTGTGGAGGTGCAAGCCTGCAGGAACCATCATCGTCAACATGGAGGGACACCTTTTGACGAGAAGATAGGCAGTGCCGCGAAGAGGAGTCTAGGCCACTGAGGATGACCGAACAACCTCCACAAAGTCATTAGAGGCCGAAGAGGAGGAGAGGGGCACTTTGTGCTCGCCAGAGTAGACTAGTGCAATAGCATATCTTCAGGCTTGATGAAGGAGAAGACGGCGAGCTTCTCCAGCCGTTGGAGCCGCCACAGATCAGGTAGCCCCATGGCCGGTGGCGCTGAGGGGGAGCAACCGAATCCATTGGCGTTGTGATCGATTTGTTTTTGACAAGGAGATGGTGATGCTCGTTTGCTCGCCGAAGCTTCCTAGCCACGATGGCATTTTCGTGTGAGAAGACGGAGAATGCACACAGGGCATTGTACACCCTAGTTTTCACCCAATCGAGAAGGAAGAGGGCAGACCGACCCTCCAACCTGAATCGGGTCTCATCAGCTGAAGCAAACCCTGAACCACACCAGGTTTAGTCACCTAGATCGAACCAGATGGACCTGAGTAAGGCAAAAACAAAGGAGCCACACCACCTAGAAGACACGTGGCCAATTCTGATTGGACTGATTAGGTAAATAATTTAGTAAATATCCAGTTCTCAGATAATTTGTAGAAAATAACAAAGTTATCAGAAAAATACAAACAAGGTACCAAAATTCTCAGAAAAATGTGTACAATAACATGACGCCATCATATCAGTCTTTTTATACTTAAATCATAGTGATATTATGCAAGATGTATTATACTCATTTGATGTATAATAACTACCCAAACAATGAACTAAAATTATGGAAATGTTCCAATAACTCCTTAATGTGATTTATAATCCATATGACGTCAGATATGATCATGTTATGACACATAATCATGTAATTTGCTTAAAATGTCTATCTAGTCCTAATAACCCTAATTAAAATGAAGAAAATACATTAGTGATCAATAAATGATGGAATATGTAGTGTAAGATCATATCAGTATATGGAACCTCATATTTAATTATGAGATTAATATGATACTCATAATCCATGTTATGTGATGTTTTCTCTTAATGTGATATAAACCCTAATATGCTTAATGAATATGATCTAGGATTAATTTGCGCACATAATCATATGTAATCAAATAATCAGATTATTGATACTAATCTTGAATACAACACCAGTAACAATAATCATAGATAACAAGAAGACTAAGATGAGAAATGATGATGGGAATCTGATGATTATAATCTTGTCTTGATCAGGGTTTTACATGGGATACACAGTTGACATTAGGAATGTGATATGTGATTAGGATATTTGTGATCAAGGTACACCATTACCTCTTAATTGTCTTATTATACAATATGCTTGTGTTATATGGTAGTAAAGACTTGGCATATGGTATTGATTGAAATGATTGTTCTTGTATGATATGTTGCTTGATTTTCCATACTTATTTCTATGAACACATCAAACATGATTTACTCTATTCCATTATATGAAAGTACCAACTCTTTGGCAGTGTGCTTGGAAGTGACCCAACTCTTTGGTAGTGGTCACATTGTACATATGACCCAACTCTTTGGTAGTGGTCTGACCCAACTCTTTGGTAGTGGTCGCATTGTACATATGACCTAACTCTTTGGTAGTGATCATAAAGTCCTTAATGAATTCAACCTTCAGCGGTCAATGCATGGAAGATATAATGGAAAATATGCCTAAAAGATATGTGTTCTCTTTTGTTAATAAACATTCTTATTCAAGTATGCTTTTTTTATATTCTTCTATTACTGCCAAGTTTTAGTTTTATCTTATTGCCAAGATATGATGAGAGGTAAATAAAAGACATGTAGGCATACTCAGTACAATATTCTTAAATATTGTGTTGAAGTGTACCACATGTAATCTTTTGTTTAGGTTGTGGTTATGCTCTTTAAGATACATGATAGTTGAGAGTTGTGTGGCCATCTGATGTACAGGTGGAGCAGTTGTCTTTAGATCTTGTTGTTTAGTGGTAGTACATGTATATGTAGAAGTTTACTATTCAATATGTAATATCAAATGTTGTAACAATTCATGTTGTAATTATATGTTGAATGGTGAACATGTGTTGTATGGTTTTATTATTGTTCATGTGCATGTTCTACTGATTGTTTCCTTCTGACTCCCTTGATTTTCTTCTTATTAACCTAGTGTGGGGTATTTAAATTGGGATTCTCACTAAGGTGAGATTTCAATTTGGACGTCACACATTAGATTAAGTTTTAGAAAATCTGGGGATGTCACACACGTCCGCTTCCTACCATTTTCATATCCATAACAAAAACATATTTAATAGAAAATTGTAGTTCAAAGAGGAACACATTGGAATCATATTAGTATCATATCACCTCTGTCTTAGAACTAAGCTTAGGGCTAAGCCCAAATTGACATTGATACCAAGATTTTTAACGTGACCCAAACCCTTTAACCAAGGTTATGGTCCGTCAAAGAGGAATTAGACTAACCATTCACCTTTAATTACTAACTAAAATTCATATGTGTTCTTTTCTTCTTCCGTAAATATATATAAACAACATTTACCTAACTGAAAACATAATGTTTAAGAGAAACACAAAAAGATACAAAAGAATTTGACTTTTACATTAATGAAAGAGCTCTCTATTAATATACATAAAATACATATACTACAAACTATTATCCTTTCTCACTCTCTCATTCCCATGACCCAAAGGAAGGATAAGACGACATCTAACTAAAATAGGTATCCCTCTCTTGACCTCAGATGATCACTCTTGATGGAAGCTAGCTTCTGCTTCCACCTATAGAGCTGGACCTATGCCTAAAAAATGTTTTAGTACATTGTATGAGCTATTGGCTTACTACATTGAAAATTAAGAAGAAACCATGATGATTCAGATGTATGGTTCTCACAAAATTTGAAACTTAGGACAATAATATCATGTTTGGTGAAATCGATATAATCTACCACAAGATACGAAACATTGATATTTAACTATATAAGTAAACATCTAAATCCATTATGATTTCTTTTAAATTCGTCAATTATATTCCCTAGACCCAGATGAAGTCTACCATAACATGTGGAAGTATCACAACAAGCTATAATTTTACTATACAAGATTTAAAGTAGAACTGGGGACTCTAAGTCCACTAATTATCTACCTGGTCACAACGAGCCTCACCACATCTAGCCTCAGTGGCTAATGGTAGTGGCTAGATTATCTGGACTTCTCCTCTAAACTCAAGCACTGATGTGGAGGGGCAAAGCACTCTGGCTTAACTATTTACAGTAGTGGTTTTATAAGAGTTGACCAATTGACCAATATTACAAGTATTAGTACAAGTATCGCAAAAATATCTAGTCAATGTTTGGTACTCTACTATTTTAAAGAGTGTTTCCTCACTAGGATTGGAATCTTGCACCCCTCTAGCATCTTGGGCTCAATAAATCGGTATGCATGTTTCCTTCTTCATGGTGTAGACCTCCATGATGGATTATATAGTGTTCAAGATATCTAAAGTCTAGTTATTCTTTAGTTTCAAGATAGGTAATCCATTATTTTGCTACTACATATCTTAAACATATACTCAGAGTACATTGATTTTAAAATCAAATAATTCACTAGAACTAAGAGAAGAACAAGCTTAAATTTTTAACTGGGAATTTTGAATTAATCACTGAAATAAAATGATCGTTGCACTTTATATAATTGTGATTAGAAACCATTACCAATCAAGTCTTGAATTCACAATATAACTCATTATTTGTAGAAATGAGGACAAATCCAAGTGTGTAGTTTATCTAATTATACTTTTAGAAATTATCTTATCTCATGAAAAATCATTATATGGATAAATCATATATAATAAATCTAAAACAAGTTGTAACAATCAATATTATAACTGATATTTAGCAACTACCAATAAAATTTGTTATATAAATCACCAAGCTAAACAGTACAACAATCATATGCTATTTGACATTATTTCTGACAATCATGGTTTGGAGGTGATATTGTCACTCACTCATATCCTATCCTAGGTCCTTGGTCTCATATCTAAGCTTGGTAAGTCTTGATTCTAGTCTATAGATATTGGATTTGAGATAAAAGCATCAAAACCCACCTTCTAATGCCCTAGGGTAGGTCTGTTGCTATTGAAAGAGCCTATTACTAGAAAAGGATGAAGAAGGGAGTTATGACAATAACTTTAATGATACTAACAATAGATTTTAATCAAGGAATGAAGTAGAAGAGAAGAGATCTATAGTCTAAATCCACTTGCCACAATTTATCTACGGGTACGTTATCAGTCTCCCCATGTTATTCACATTCTCTCCAAAATTCACTATATAAATAGCCTCTCTATCTTCTATCATGTGTTTCTGGGCTCAAGTTGTATGGAAAACTGAAATACAAATACTACAAGACAAATTTCATCATAATCAATTATCTACAGAAAAAGTTGTGGTCATTTTACTGATTGGCTGTTCTAGGAGGCAACATTGTCCATATTTGTCAGTTTGCATGACTGTCAATCTGCTTGCCCATCCATCTATGTGGCCATCAATATATGTGGATATATGTCTACCTATCCATCACTCTTTATGGCGTTCATTCTATGTGGCCATCGATCTGCGTGACAGTCAGTCTGAGAAAAGTGCATACTGAAGTCATTCTTGCACCTATTTACTAAAATTGCCATAGCTCTCTCATTTTAACTCGAATTTGGTTCATTATTTTGCCTCAGATTCATAAATCAATCTCATAAAACCCTATAGTATTAATGATGAAATTATCTATTAATATTTTTTTAATCATTTCCTTAAATATCATTCAATCTCTTCCCACATACATGTGTGGCCTATTTCTATTATAAAAAAGGTACAAATCTCATGGTATGCTCAAGTCATGCTTTTGATTAACAAAGGATAATATCAAAATAAAAAAGGATGACATAAACCACAAGGTAATTAATGCACCAATAAAGGCATAAATAGCACAAAAAATATTTGTAGTTCTAAGATTATTGGTAAGGCAAGGTATGGGTTGTAATAGTTGATCTCTTGCCCACAGATCCAACCCCTTCAATCCAATGAACAAGTCAACTCATACCTCTATAGACGTTGATGGTGGGAGTGGCACTATTTGTGATGCACTAGAATTTCCTCCTTCATCTAGGTACCTTTGAAACCCTATCTGACTCTATTAACTTATCGCTTTCAATTTTTTAATTAGATACATTGTATGCATAATTGATAAACTTTGAATAAAAACTATTGCACCTATGATACTCAATTTATTGTAAAACACATTTCAAATCTAGTACCCATCGCCCTCATTTCCTTCTATTTTGATCTTAACCTTGATTATGATATCACCTTTCTATCACTACCATCTTCTAAAGATTTTTCTCATGAATCCAACACATGTCTTCTCAATCCAATCAAAGTTCAAATGGTTTTTTTTGGCCTCTTGAATACAACTTACTTTTATTCATTTTTCCTTTCTTTTCTGATATTGGGTCGGCCTTCTCTCAGCCTTGTTTCAGCCCAAACCAAACAAAGAGGCACCCTGCCACTCCTCTCCTTTCTTTCCCTTTTTTCCCCTCATCGACCATGCGTGATCGAGAAAACTTTTGGCCATCAAATCAGCTCAAGCCTTGGATCGCCCCTTGATCCAACGACCACTGACCTTTCCCTTTATTCCCACCTACACAGTAGCAACCATGGTAGGCAAGATACTTTGTAGCATTCAATCTAGCCACCACTGCTGTACTTGCCACCCTTTTGGCCATGTGACCGGCCATCGTGGTCAACAGGGCTCACGCATGGACTATGGCACAGATGGCCACCACAAAAAAATGTTAAACACCCCATGCCACCACCACTGGCCCTTTGCCTAGTGGCTCCACCCCCCCTTTTCACCTTAAAGCTTTCAACCTTCTCTATTTAAGAACCCCAACACCTCCCTTACTTTGATCATGCTTCCTTCTTTCTCACAGAAGTGTTGTGGTGCACGTTCCTCCTCCTCCTACTCAACATTCCGACTACTGCTACGAGGAGCCTCCCGAGGTAAGGGATGGCTCGATAGCCCTTGGATCAACCAAAAATGGCTCAGATTCATCACCATTAGTGCGTATCTGTAACAACCCTGACCTGGGTTATGAGGTAACCCTAATTATTTTGGCTAATAAAGTTGCTTAGAACTTTAATATAATCCTCTAAGGTGTTTTGTTATCATGTGACACACTCATGTTTCAAGTTTGGTCCCGATTGAATGTTGTTTGAGCAATTTTCCTTTGTTTTGGACCAAAGTGCAATTTACCCAAATTGAGGGGCTATAATGCAAAATGTCACATGTTGAACATGCCTCATGTGTTTTAGCATCATTACTGAGAGAATTATGCAAGGTGGTGGCTTGTGGAAAGCCTAAATTCCAAGTTTGAACTTGTTTGAACAATGTTGGTACCTTGTGCACCAATTTTGGTACAAATTGTAATTTACCCAAAATGTGGGGTTGATATGAAAATTACCACCTCTAGAGTGTTCCTACTTACTCTATGTATCATTTATAGGAGAGAGAATGAATGATACACCATGTTTGTATCAATTATGAATGATGGTAATCTTGGTGATGAAATGACCAAGAAAAAGGGTCTATTATAGACTCCATGCATGATACAAGGTCAATTGTATACTTGTAAGTTGATAAGAAACCCTAAATTGGGTAACCCGATATAAGTGAAGAGTAACAAGTGTTATTGCATGATATGATCATATGATACATCATTAATACTTAGTATCATGAGGCCTACATGATCTTGTATGACATGGTTGCACAACAGGGTTGCACGATACACAACCCTAAACAATATGGTAACCCTAACCCATCATGGCTAACCCTAGATGGTGACTAGCCCGATAGGGTGATTGAATGTACTTCTAGCCCGACATGGTGATGGGTTGATACCTCATAAGTATCATGGGATACACATACATATATCTTGTTACCTATATGAGGTCAAGAAGGTACCTCATGCCCGATATGGAGACAAGTGCAAATCCTAGCCCGATACGTTGAGCGTCTATACACCTACAACCCGATATGGTGAACATATGCACATGATTTAACCCTATACACCTTGTAAAGGTAAGGGAAAGACACTCTTAGGAGTGATGAGTGTAACACTAAGTAATGGTGTGGATAATACCTTGATAGGTGAAACACCTGGAGTGGTTGATAATGCTTAATCCTATATCAATAATGCCTTAACCCAAGATGAGTTCATATCATTAATGATGGTTGAATAATTCAATTGTATGACTTATGACCAATACATTACATGATAAATGTGATGAGATAGTGCATAAAGTATTAGGATGGGACATACCCTAATAAGAGATAATTTGATGAAATTAAGTATGTTAAAAGTGATGAGGGAAGTGATATATCAAGACATGATAGATATCACATCCAGCACTTCAAGGTTGATGCACATTAAATCCAATATACTTGGATGAGTAACACATGAAGTGTGTCATGTCATTTGTTACATTGAAATGTAATGAGATTAATGCAATTTGATAGGTGCTGGCTAACATACTTTGAGAAAGGGTTAAGCCAAGTTAATAAATTCTAATGTAATCATACCCATGATTCATTTAATGATAAATGATGAGAATGAATAAGTATGATTGAATACTTATGATATCAATGTTTTCTCCTAGATGTGTGGAGCAATGAATTAGGGTTTGATCATTGATAATATGATCTTGAAAACCTAAATGGTTAAAAATGGAAAACCCTAACCCTAATGAAGGGTAATGATATGTAAGAGAAACCTTAATCGATAAGAAAGGGAAAAACCTAACCCTAATGATGGGAAGGTTGTATTTCTCTTATCGCATAAGCCTTGTAAGGCATGTTAAATACTTGTATAACAAGTATAATGATTAATGGCCTTGTGAGCCATGTTAATAAGTTGTTTCCTAGTGAGAGGTGACAAGATGTGCAATGGCCTTGTGAGCCATGTTAATAAGTTGTTGCCTAGTGAGAGGTGACAAGATGTGCAATGGCCTTGTGAGCCATGTTAATAACATGTTGCCTAGTGAGAGGTGACAAGATGCGCAATGGCCTTGTGAGCCATGTTAATAAGTTATTGCCTAGTGAGAGGTGACAAAATGTGCAATGGCCTTGTGAGCCATGTGAATAAGTTGTTGCCTTGTGAGAGGTGACAAGATGTGTGATGGCCTTGTGAGCCATGTGAATACTTGCACAACAAGTGAAATGAATACCTTGGTATGAGGACCTAGAGGTAATGGTTACCTGTTATAGAAGTAACAATGTTATGTGATGATCTAAGGGTTTGAATACCCATATCCAACAATCATGATAATGATTATGTGAAGGGATGAGAATTCCCAATAATGTGATAAGGGACTGAGATCCCAAGTATCATGTGTTTTAAAGATTTGAAAGTACGTGATAGATGTATTATACCTTTCTTTGTAGCATTTGTCATAATAATTCATGTGTGAAAAATTGACTGATGCTAAAAGAATATGGTAATGCACTTAATTAATTAAGTGGAATTTTATCATGTAGTGCCCTGACCATAGATCCATCATCATCAACAGCTGGTGATGGTGAAACGGGTTCTCCTACGGGTTAATCCAGAGCGCATATTGTTGAATATGCGGGGTTGCTCCTAGCCACAAATAGGAAGGTTAGAGTACAACTTCGGTTGTAGACTTTAGAGCACGGTTTCAAGCCCGTGGCTCAGTGTGATAAGAGCATGGTGAATAGGCCCATGGCTCAGTGTGATAGAGCATGAATGTGTTCATGGCTCAGGGAGCATGATGAACTGGCCCGTGGCTCGATTCACTAGCGCCGACACCTGTACCAAGGTGGGCTAGGTAGAGGGTATCCTGACCCTATGTGACTAAGGTCACTTAAGCAAGAGATTGCGGTCCTACTTGTGGTCTCGCACTGACTGAGACGTGGGAGGTCATGGAGTCCGGCTCTTCCATGGACCTTGTATGGTACCAATTTCGACTTCGCAATGGTCAGTTGGATTTAAGCAGTACGACTCACTTCCTCAGGGCATAAGTGTGATTGTAAAATGTAATCAGCCATGTAGCATATCTGCTTAAGGATCGAATACGAGAAACATTGGTTTATGCACAAATCAGTTATACATCTTAGTAGATAGATGTTATTTATGTTTCTTTACATTCCTTGCAAAGCAGATAGATGATTTATAACTCTACCATGGTTAGATGCAATGTTCTCCTTAAATAAGGAGATTACTTCATTTTGTTCATATAGTGAATTATCCTACTTATTAATATAAAGAGAACCTCTTCTCAGTTTATAATTTCTTAATCTGTGATAATAATATGGTTGGTGGAGAGTTATATCTCTCGCTGGGGCAATTTTCAATTGTCTCACCCCCGTGGGACCCAAATTTTTAGGTGGACGTGCACGAGGAGGTGAAGACCTTTTTTTTCAGAGGAAGAACAATAGCTGAGGCAGCAGTGACAACTCAGGTTGAGTGTACTGTCTGTCATGTCTTGTAGATATGAGTCCTATGTGTCATCTCTGTACTCTCAGGTCCTTGGAGTTGGTTCGTACTGGTTTTATGATCAATAAGAGATTTTAGCTTACGCGCCTCGAGGTTTTATGTTGCTCATGTATAGTTTGGTAAAGCAAATGTTATATGTTATTCTCGAGATGAGATGTACCAGATATGTACAATCTGAATAATGATGTATATAAGGTTTTGGACCTTTCAGTAAGAGTTTTCCTTGGAATGGATCTCTTTGAAAAATGGTTTTAATTTTTAGTGATTTTTGTTAATCTGATGTTTATGTTTAATTCCGCTTAATTAGTAACGACTTGATTGTCGGTCATTATAGTTTTGGTATCAGAGCTTAAGGTTCACTGAGTCTACAGAGACATAGGACTAAGGTGTTGGGTCTGTGTTAGTGTCCTCCAGTATACCCTATAGTGACTTCTTCTTGTGCAGAAGAAAGGGTGAAGTTTATAAATGACTGGGGAACACGAGGAATACATTATTGAGGGTAATGTTGTTGCACCAGGAAAGGGTGCAAGGGATCAGGCAAGAGAAGAATGAATGCCTAAGAATTCCCATCATGACCTGATCAGGATAGAGAATCCTATGTTTATGCTCTTGTTGGG
The DNA here is from genome assembly GCA_963693085.1 of Alisma plantago-aquatica. NCBI lineage: Eukaryota > Viridiplantae > Streptophyta > Magnoliopsida > Alismatales > Alismataceae > Alisma > Alisma plantago-aquatica. The sequence goes on from OY856409.1 coordinate 1,454,994,344, forward strand.
CAGGTTAGGACAATAATTATGCATATAGTAAACTGGATACTAGCATTACAACCTAGGTTACCAGCCCTCAATACAGAAACTTTGGGCTTTGAAAGGGTTCCTGAATGACATAGTCATGTTGGAAGAGTGGAAAATGTGGGAAAGATTAACATATGGCGAGAAAGTAGACTCTGCCATAAGTTTAGACAGATAGTATATCTGTGATGGAAGTGCCCAAGAAGGGGCAATAAGCCGAGAATTAAGGAAATGTCATTACAATTCCAGAGACTTTTGCCTAGTGGTTCTAAAAATCCAAAAGTAACAACATGAAACAACTAGACTCTATGGGTTGTGTCAACCTAAAGCGGTGGATGACCACAAGGGGTAACAATCAAATATAGCCTTTTCATTTTGATATGCCTTCTTTTGATGTTACCTGATAATCCTAAAAAGGATTGCTGTTATGGACTTCCCTATTGATTGTCCTATGGGGACATAGGGAAGAAATGATGAGAACTAGAATTTATATTTTGTTCAGTATTCTTTTAAATGATATATAATTGCTCTTATCTGTGTGAAAAAGGATGAGGTATAGAAGAGATTCCTGGAGAAAATCCAGGAATGTTAAATCATGTGTTGGTTATTATACGAAAAGTAATGAATATGATAGTAAACAAAGTGCATACTACTTATTCTCAGTACTTGTATAGCCTGGCCAGGTATATAATTATTGGAGATAAGGTGAGTATGGAACTCTTAGATTGTTATCTTTCTGGTTACTCTAATCAAGTAGTCATTCTGAGACAATCTAGTGAGTATAATGAAACTGGAAATATGGTATGGACATGTATATCACATCCTTAGTGCAATAAAGTGGAATCTGAGATGATCTCAGATCAATCTGTATGTATGAGGAAATGAAAAGTATAATCCTCATGATAAGAGAATGAGAACAAGGGAGATGACCCCTGTTAGATAAAGCATGTGTGAATAGTAAAGATCTTTTCCCATGATGTGCAAATGGGAAATGTGATAAAATCACAAAATGCTCATGAACATGTTAGACAATAACAAAGAAAGGAATAATGACATGTAATCATCCTTATAATTCCTATGCTGATGGCAAGGAATCTAGGATGAAACACGAGTAATTGACTCATGAATAGTTGAAAGTTCATGCAATAATCAGAGGAGATGATAATCTCTTCTCTTTGATAAACAACCCTAGATAATGATGGGGTGATAACAGGAATATGTTCCTTTGTGTTCTTTCCCTTCTGGGACATGGTAATCATGTGGGTCTTATGACACTTGATGTGCATAAGTTAGAAATGTTCAATTGATGGATACTTAGAAAAGTATCAGTTTGTCTTGGACTTTGGTTCCAAGATAAAGATATGTGTAACAAGTAATGTCCCAAGATGAAAGAAAGATGAGGATGTGATGTGTTTTCGACACATGTGATGGATACCAAGATAAGAAATTATGGTATCTAAGAAGTATCAAGTGATATGGCAAAGTAAAAGCATAACTCCTAATCAACTGATTTATGTGGGTTACCTGGGATGGCCAACTGTGAAATCAGTCTAGTTACATAAAATAGTATGGACATCACATGTTAGGGGTTTATGCTCTGCATAAACATAACATCGATAAGGATGTATTATTTGAAGGAACAATTGTAAAATCATTATGGGAAAAGCTTATCAAGCTAAAAATAATTTCTTAGAATACCCCTATCTAGATCTGTTAAGGCAACTTATATATAACATCTAACGATACCTCTAAGATAAGTTCTTAATTGATAAGTAACCTCCCCTTATTATAAGAGAATGTACAACTAATGAGATAGTTGGTACAAGTAGTAAGAAAGATTAATGTTGTGTCAGTAGATTAGATGACACATCAGATATATGACAAGACTTGTAGTCACAAGTGGGTGACAGAACATGACTCTGGTCTTTCCTTTAAAAGTAAAATGCTAAATGAGGAGTATGGGAGACTTCCCAGAATCTTGTCACATAAAGTTGTAAGTTGAGAAAGGTGACAAATCAGTAGGGTATGACACCTGAGTTAAATAAGGTATGAATGATGTTTCCCTGACTAAGAAAAGTATTACCTGACATAGAGTTGACTCTACAGTCAATAATGAAAAAGACAGTGGAATATGTGCCATGTGTGAAAGATTCAATGAGAACCCTGTGTGGAAGAACTTTGTGTTGATCAAAGTTATATGTCATCTCCATGACATTAAGATGTTATGTGGAGACTTGATGGTATGATGAATGAATAATATATGTCTTCCTTTACCAGGGATTTTGGGAACGAAATCCTTGTTAGGGGTTTATAACTTGTAACAACCCTAACCTGGGTTATGAGGTAAACCTAATTATTTTGGCTAATAAAGTTTATTAGAACTTTAATATAATCCTCTAAGATGTTTTGTTATCATGTGACACACTCATGTTTCAAGTTTGGTCCTGATTGAATGTTGTTTGAGCAATTTTCCTTTATTTTGGACCAAAGTGCAATTTACCCAAATTGAGGGGCTATAATGTAAAATGTCACATGTTGAACATGCCTCATGTGTTTTAGCATCATTATTTAGAGAATGATGCAAGGTGGTGTCTTGTGGAAAGCCTAAATTCCAAGTTTGAACTTGTTTGAACAATGTTGGTACCTTGTGCACCAATTTTGGTACAAATTGTAATTTACCCAAAATGTGGGGTTGATATGCAAATTACCACCTCTAGAGTGTTCCTACTTACTCTATGTATCATTTATAGGAGAGAGAATGAATGAGACACCATGTTTGTATCAATTATGAATGATGGTAATCTTGGTGATGAAATGACCAAGAAAAAGGGTTAAATTTGGAAGCTTAACTTGAGTTGTATCAAGTTGAAAAGCTTATATATGAGTGCCTATCGGCCATGGAGCCCAAGGAGGCGTTCCATATTGTTTTTTGAACTCTTGGAAAAGTCCATATCGTGCAAATCACCTCAAGGAGGTGAGGTATGACGACCAACAAGTTTCCTTAGAAAAAGTGTATCAGCTTGACATAAAATAGTGATTAAACCTAGATGACTTATCCAAATGGATAAGCAATGGACGAATTTGCATCTTTAGATGATCCTCAACCTTTTTGCATGTCAAGATAAATGCTGATGCATTCATGGACACGTGTCACCCATGCATGACACGTGGCACCTACTAGCTCAAAATGTTGACACCTCATTTTTACCTTTCTTCATGTGCAACAAGTATATATACCCCTAGTTTCACCCTTAAGTGAAATGTTTCGACCCTTACCACCCTCCTACCTTGTGGTATCTTGCATGGGGATCTTGTATCATGCAGGAGAGCAAGAATATTGTGCATAGGTCCTTGAATATTTCCCATAGAAAAAGCATATCGACCAAGTAGGTGAAATTGGCCATATAAGGTGATATCGGCCAATAGGGTGAAGAGTTGAGTGCCATATCGTGCAAGTGAGTGCCATATCGTGCAAGAGGGTTGGAATATCGTGCAAGGGCACAAGGGTATAGTGCATAGGCCTTGGGTATCGGCCATAACAAGTGTATCGGCCATACCATGTTGATATTGTCCATAACAAGTTGATATCGGCCAATTGAAGTGATTTTGGCCACAAGTGAGGGGGTATCGGCCACAAGCAAGGTTGTGTCGGCCAAGTGGAAGTCCATATCGCCAAATAGTGGTGGGGTGTCGGCCAAGGAGCTAAGGAACTCAAAACCTAACCCTAAGGTAAGATATAGTTGTCTCTAAGCTTGAATTGAAGCATGGAATTAGGGTTATGATCTACCTTTCTTTTCTTCTTCACCAATTGCTTATCCATGGTGATTCCTTGTATATGAAGGAGTTGTGAACGAGCCTTGGACCTTTGATAAAGTCATATTCAACCTTAAGAACATGGAGCTTTGGACCTTTAAGCTTTGAAGTGGTTCTTAAGGCGGGTTATATAACTTGAACTCAATCATGTTATTATTCATCACCTAAATTGTTGTATTTAATGATCAACTTTTAATTCCAAAATTTCCTGAAATAGTTGATGAAATTATGAGTTCTAGTAGTTGCTTAGACCTGTTGACTTGAACTACAATAGTTAGAATAAAGGTCTAGATCTTGAAGATTGTGATACCACCTTATAAAAGTGATATCGGGTGCATGCACATAAGCAAGCACCTCTAACCCGATATGATGATGCACCTATTTCACTAAAATGATATGAATAGGTTTGTAAACCTTATTGAACGATATGGGGGTGTAGTATACACCTATTTCACGATAGGAAGTCTATTATAGACTCCATGCATGATACATGGTCAATTGTATACTTGTAAGTTGACAAGAAACCCTAAATTGGGTAACCCGATATAAGTGAAGAGTAACAAGTGTTATTGCATGATATGATCATATGATACATCATTGTTACTTAGTATCATGAGGCCTACATGATCTTGTATGAAATGGTTGCACAACAGGGTTGCACAAAACAGAACCCTAAACAATATGGTAACCCTAACCCATCATGGCTAACCCTAGATGGTGACTAGCCCGATAGGGTGATTGAATGTACTTCTAGACCGACATGGCGATGGGTTGATACCTCATAAGTATCATGGGCTACACATACATATATCTTGTGCCTGATATGAGGTCAAGAAGGAACCTCATACCCGATATGGAGACAAGTGCAAATCCTAGCCCGATATGTTGAGCGTCTATACACCTACAACCCAATATGGTGAACATACGCACATGATTTAACCCTATACACATTGTAAAGGTAAGGGCAAGACACTCGTAGGAGTGATGAGTGTAACACTAAGTAATGGTGTAGATAATACTTTGATAGGTGAAACACCTAGAGTGGTTGATAATGGTTAATCCTATGTCAATAATGCCTTAACCCGAGATGAGTTCATATCATTAATGATGGTTGAATAATTCAATTATGTGACTTATGACCAATACATTACATGATAAATTTGATGAGATAGTGCATAAAGTATTAGGATGGGACATACCCTAGTACAAGATAATTTGATGAAATTAAGTATTTTAAAAGTGATGAGGGAAGTGATATATCAAGACATGATATATATCACATCCAGCACTTCAAGGTTGATGCACCTTAAATCCAATATACTTGGATGAGTAACACATGAAGTGTGTCATGTCATTTGTTACATTGAGATGTAATGAGATTAATGCAATTTGATAGGTGATGGCTAACATACTTTGAGAAAGGGTTAAGCCAAGTTAATAATGTCTGATGTAATCATACCCTGGTAAGGATGAGAGAGGAATTCATACCTGGTGTTGATGATTCATTTAATGATAAATGATGAGAATGAATAAGTATGATTGAATACTTATGATATCAATGTTTGCTCCTAGATGTGTGGAGCAATGAATTATGATTTGATCATTGATAATATGATCTTGAAAACCTAAATGGTTAAAAATGGAAAACCCTAACCCTAATGAAGGGTAATGATATGTAAGAGAAACCTTAATCGATAAGAAAGGGAAAACCCTAACCCTAATTATGGGAAGGTTGTATTTGTCTTATTGCATAAGCCTTGTAAGGCATGTTAAATACTTGTATAACAAGTATAATGATTAATGGCCTTGTGAGCCATGTTAATAAGTTGTTGCCTAGTGAGAGGTGAGAAGATGTGCAATGGCCTTGTGAGCCATGTTAATAAGTTGTTGCCTAGTGAGAGGTGAGAAGATGTGCAATGGCCTTGTGAGCCATGTTAATAAGTTGTTTCCTAGTGAGAGGTGACAAGATGTGCAATGGCCTTGTGAGCCATGTTAATAAGTTGTTTCCTAGTGAGAGGTGACAAGATGCGCAATGGCCTTGTGAGCCATGTGAATAAGTTGTTGCCTTGTGAGAGGTGACAAGATGTGTGATGGCCTTGTGAGCCATGTGAATACTTTCACAACAAGTGAAATGAATACCTTGGTCTGAGGACCTAGAGGTAATGGTTACCTGTTATAGAAGTAACAATGTTATGTGATGATCTAAGGGTTTGAATACCCATATCCAGCAATCATGATAATGATTATGTGAAGGGATGAGAATTCCCAATAATGTGATAAGGGACTGAGATCCCAAGTATCATGTGTTTTAAAGATTTGAAAGTACGTGATAGATGTATTATACCTTTCTTTGTAACATTTGTCATAATAATTCATGTGTGAAAACTTGACTGATGCTAAAAGAATATGGTAATGCACTTAATTAATCAACTGGAATTTTATCATGTAGTGCCCTGGCCATAGATCCATCATCATCAGCAGCTGGTGATGGTGAAACAGGTTCTCCTACGGGTTAATCCGGAGTGCATATTGTTGAATATGCGGGGTTGCTCCTAGCCACAAATAGGAAGGTTAGAGTACAACTTCAGTTGTAGACTCCAGATCACGGTTTCAGGCCCATGGCTCAGTGTGATAAGAGCATGGTGAATAGGCCCATGGCTCAATGTGATAGTGCATGAATGCATTCATGGCTCAGGGAGCACGGTGAACTGGTCCATGGCTCGATTCACTAACGCCGACACCTGTACCAAGGTGGGCTAGGAAGAGGGTAGCCTGACCCTGTGTGACTAAGGTCACTTAAGCAAGAGACTGCGATCCTTCTTGTGGTCTCGCACTGACCGAGACGTGGGAGGTCATGGAGTCCGGCTCTTCCATGGACCTTGTATGATACCGATTTTGACTTCGCAATGGTCAGTTGGATTTGAGCGGTACGGCTCACTTCCTCAGGGCATAAGTGTGATTGTAAAATGTAATCAACTGTGTAGCATATCTGCTTAAGGATCGAATACAAGAAACATTAGTTGATGCGCAAATCAGTTATACATCTAGATAGATGTTATTTATGTTTCTTTACATTCCTTGCAAAGAAAATAGATGATTTATAACTCTACCATGGTTAGATGCAATTTTCTCCTTAAGTAAGGAGATTACTTCATTTTGTTCATATAGTGAATTATCCTGCTTATTAATATAAAGCGAACCTCTGCTCAGTTTATAATTGCTTAATCTGTGATAATAATATGGTCGCCGGAGAGTTATATCTCTCGTTGGGGCAATTTTCAATTGTCTCACCCCCATGGGACCCAAATTTTTAGGTGGACGTGCCCGAGGAGGTGAAGACCTTTTTTTCAGAGGAAGAACAATAGCTGAGGCAGCAGAGTTGGTTCGTACTGGTTTTATGATCAATAAGAGATTTTGGCTTATGCGCCTTGAGGTTTTATGTTGCTCATGTATAGTTTGGTAAAGAAACTGTTATATGTTATTCTCGAGATGAGATGTACCAGATATGTACAATGTGAATAATGATGTATATAAGGTTTTGGAACTTTCAGTAAGAGTTTTCCTTGGAATGGATCTCTTTGAAAAATGGTTTTAATTTTTAGTGATTTTTGTTAATCTGCTGTTTATGTTTAATTCCGCTTAATTAGTAACGATTTGATTGTCGGTCTTTACAATATCACTCTCTTGCGACGCCGACTGCCCATGAACGCCTCTCACTAACCGACATCAGTGTCAGTCACTCGAGGATGTGGGTAGCCGCTTGCAGTCATGCTCCACGGATGCGAGTTGACCAGCAACTGGAAGCCACCACCCCATTTCACCTCTTTCAGCCCAAATCCTTATTTCATGACCCAATTAGGTATAATGTCCCTCTAAATCACATTTTTATGCTCAATCTTCAATGTAATGTATATCCCCCATCCTTTGTCCAGATGCCTAAGTATTATATACCAAATTGATAAGAAAAACACCACCTTTTCAACTATGATTGTTATTCCTAGTTTGGTTCATATATCCATTATTGTTCTATTTTATGACATGCCATGCCCCTTAATAATATAAACTTAGTCAAACTTGCAAATCACGCTACTCTAATGACTTGTAATTCTATTTTTAAGTACATCAGTAACTTATACCCTCTTGGAATGAGATTTAATAGATCTAGTACACCTAGTTGCTCTCTTATGACACATTTCATGTATCATGACTCATAAGTTGCCTTTAATGTAATAAATGATGTATCTTGATCATTTGCATGATTTTATACATATGTGATCCTTTAGAAATATGTTAACTCTAAAATCACTGATCCATAATATGTGGTATGCACTCTTGAATCATGATCTCCTACTATTATGCCTTATGGTCCTCATAATACCTTAAGTGCTCACTTTTGTACATGAATATGATATAAACATGTAACCACATTATGAAATTAGGTAATTTTATGCATTCCCTTATCTATCTAGTTGTCACCGGGTCTGAAATCATCTTTTATGTCTTGTAAACATGGATGTTCTAACTAGACCTAAGGTGCCTTATGATATTAGTATCATGATAACTATGATGTGGACATGTTGATATAAAAAGAGAATCATGATTGATTATTGTAGGACTTAAGTCTATAAGAACATACATATGCTTTGCAACCTGATTATCTTTTCAATATGTACTATCTACAGACCCCTCCTCTTTGTATTTCTTGTACCATAGGTCAACGTTGAGGGGATTTCACTTCGAGCATCTTGTGCTAGGTTTACCACTTTGACCTACTTATCAAGGTACACTTTCTACTCTCCTTGATTTATTTGTATTGCTATGGCTTTTTTGTGATATATATGTGTGTGTATATATATATATTTATATATATATATATATATATATATATATATATATATATAGAGAGAGAGAGAGAGAGGTTAGGAAGTGTGTATCGGATGGTACATGTAACTTATGTGTACCTACCATTAAAATGTCACACGTGGAGTATGCTCACAAAATTCAACCATATGAACTAATTCCACACTATATAAGATTACATGTGTTTTAGAAACCATCACCATATCTCATATGGATCATGAGATATAGTCATATAGCATCCAACAATTTCTATAGTTTTTTCAATTCACCATTGATTACTATACATACATATTCTTTCATCGGATGATGCATTGATATTGGATTGTGGTGATTTTTGATACACATCTTATCTAAGGGCATGCATAAGATCTATACAGTTAGATTGTTGAATAGAATTTTGCAATCATCATTATCATCATTAATACAGATAGGTACATATATGCTACATGTACTCAGGTACACAATTCTTTTGGCCATATATATATACATATATAAATAAATAAATAAATAAATAAATAAATAAATAAATAAATAAATATATATATATATATATATGGGTGTAGAGTCTAAATGCTTAGCTATGAATATTGTTTGAATAAGTGACGTTATGGTATCTTTTCAACTTTCACTATATTATATGTTGAACAAAACCTTCAAACAATAAAGTTGAAAACCATTGTACTAAAACCCTTGTACCTTACCAAATTCATGGGATTTGGGAATAAGGCTTGGTGCTCCTCCTTGACTTGTCAAGAGGGGAGCAAAAAACTTGTAGAATATAGGGTGACCCTATGGCAATGGCCATTTGGGCCCCTCATGGTTGAAATGTGTGCAACTATTGGCATGTGCCTTATTGTGCCCTATGGACTCTTCCATAAAATTGTCACAAGAATATAAGTCCTTACGATGTTATGATGAAGTATAATGGTTCAATGCACTTAAAACATGATTTTAAAACTTTGTTACATGTATTCAATGTTGGTTGTCCTTTAGCCTTTTACTTCTTGTTCTATTGCCAAGCTTATATTATGTTAACCTTTTACACTTGCTAGTTTCAATTTTCAAGTGCACTCTTGCACCCACATTGAATTTGTGTCCTTTTATTTGTCCCCTATTAGGCAATTAAAAATGAATCTAGCTGAAAGAAGAATATTCTAAACCAAAGGACATCATCTTATCATGGGGCATTAGTAGAAATTAAAGGGGTTACTCTTTTCCTCTATGTGATAGTTTAGTTATATCAAAAAACTTGTCTATCTTTTGTTTTGAATTGTCTATGATGTACTTAAGCCTTTGGTTCTATTTATGATGATGAAATCTAGTTTTCCCTATTTATATATGCTTGTGTGTTTTAATGTTATTACACAGACATGCGCTCAAATTTTATTGCCACTTACTCTGTAGTCAGTGGGGATAGGATGAGGGTAACAAACAACCCTGTTACAAATGGTATCAGAGCCAAACACATGAGCCTATATGTTTGTGGGGTATAACACATCATTAGAACTTAGGAAGGACCAAAGTCCATAATGGTGAAGCTAAGGTAGTAGGTATGGTGCACCACATGGAGGTTCTAGCTAGTAATTACTCCCAATCTGCCTAGCTATGGTGGATGGGGTTCCTCAGCACATCTACGTGCCCTAAGTAGATCCATGACTGGATTAGGCCTCTTTCTTTAAACTTAGAGTGTCTTCTAGCATCTAATCTCTCTTATAAGGACTACACCACTCTCCAATTAGACATGATTAGGCATATATTACCTCTTTCTTTCTCTGGACTATACTCTCATGATCTCTCTATTTTGGGTAGCTTGGCTCCTTGCCATGGACAACACTTTTAGGGTCCTTAGATGCCATGAAGGGGACAAGACCACCTATGCCACCTTCCAGCTTAGGGGAGCATCCAAGTTATGGTGGGACAACTACATCCACTCATAGCCTGATCTCAATCTTGAATGGGAAGCCTTCAAACCTATCTTGTCTGTGAGAGAAAGGAGAAGCAAGAATAGTTCTACTGCCTCACCCAAGGGAACCTGTCTATATTTGACTATGGGAGGAACTTTTATCTCCTATAAAGTCATGCCCCTGGGTTGACTAAAGAGAATAGGGTGGGCTATTTTCTCAATGGGTTACACATCACCTTCGTGCCTTTGTGTCTTCTTCTCGCCACCACCTTTCAGTACAACTATGATCAAGCCTTGTCCATGGAGAGAACTTTGGGTTTGGGAACCAATAAAATACCTAGCCTTGTCTACCTAGGGTTTACTAATGTTGTACTAGCTACCCAAGGCCCCAAAGGACCACCTCAACATAGAAATAACAATAGGGGATGGGGCAGGGGTCGTGGTATAAGAAATGGTGGTTGGAATAGAGGCCAAGGAAAGGGCAACAACAAGCAGCATCCCAAGCCATGTCAGAACTGTAGGGACAACAATGGGTAGGGTGTGGTGCCAAAGTGCACCAACTATGGGGCCCATCACCCTAGACCATGCAGATTCTAGAAGCTAGTGTGCCACTTTTACAAGGAAGAGGGGCACTTCAGGGGAGCATGTCCCTACCCTCCTCTGCCATGGGCCAACAAGGGTAAGCAACCTGATCATTGAAAAGCTCTTATTTTTTCCATGAATGATGATAAATCTAATGCCAATGAAAATCATTTGATTGAAGGTATATGTAATTCTAATTTACTAAGTATTAATAATGGAAGTAATTGGAAATGAATAAATAAGTTACACATATGTTTATAATCAAGTACCTTAATCCTCTACGATAACCCAATTGTAGCTCTTTTTGATTCTGGATCTACTCATACCTTCATATCTCGAAGTCTTTCCATGTTTCTCAATTTTAAACTAAAAGACCAAGGATATACCCTCGATGTTTCAACCCCTAGTGGGAGGATGTACACCTCTTATAATGTGGAAAAAAATTTCCTCCTCTTTTATGGGACATACAAATTTGTATCTAATTTAATCTTCCTTGACATGGAGGACTTTGACCTCATTTTGGGAATGGATTGGTTGTATAAGAACCATGCCATGATTGATTTCTATTTTAAGAAAATCATTATCTCTAGACCTGATTCTCATATACTTACCATCCTGGTAGGAAAGACTGACCTAGAAATTGTTTTATTTATGCCATGAAGGCTCAATCATTGATGTCTAAAGGGTGTTGAGCATTTCTAGCTACTATGACCCTAGTAAACCCTGATATATCATCTCTGGACTCAATTGAAGTGGTGCATGAATATCCCAATGTCTTTTCTGAAGAACTTCTTGGTCTGTCTCCCGCTCGTAAAATTGAGTTCTCTATTAGCCTTGTGCCTGGTACTACATCTATTTATCGAGCCCCGTATCAGATGGCCCCTATTGAGCTGTGTGAGTTCAAGAAACAGTTACAAGAGCTTCTTGATAAGGGCTTTGTATGCCCAAGTTCTTCTCCTTAGGGTGAACATATTCTCTTTGTGAAAAAAAAAGATGGTTCTATGAGGATGTGTATTTATTACCACATGATTAATCAAGCTACTGCCAAGAACAAGTATCCCCTCCCCAGAATCAATGACCTCTTTGATAAACTTCTCTATGACCACATATTCTCAAAGATCAAACTTAGTTCTTGTTACCACCAACTCAAAGAAAAAGAGGAGACATCCCAAAGACAAGCTTCAAGAGTCATAATGGGCACTATGAATTCTTGGTGATGTCGTTCAGCTTGACAAATGCCCCTATTGTGTTCATGACTCTAATGAATAGAGCTTTCCAACATTTCTTGGATGACTTCATGATGGTCTTCATCGATGACATACTTATCTTCTCTAAGGATTGTGAATCTCATCGATCCCATGTTTTCCAGGTGTAGGACATTCTCCAGACATAAAAGTTCTATGGGAAGCTGTCAAATATGACTTTTGGATTGACAAAGTCATGTTCTTGGGACACTTCAACTATGGAGGGAAGATTTCTATTGACCCTACCAAAGTCTTTCCTATTCTTGAGTGGAAAACCCCAGGACCATTTCTGAGACACACAGTTTCCTTGGGCTAGCATGTTACTATCATCTCTTCATTCCAAATTTAAGTCAGACTGCCTTGCCCCTCACCAAGTTAACTCGAATAGGGGAACACTTTGTATGGTCTAAAGCTTGTGAGTCTGGATTCTAGGATCTCAAGAACAGACTCCCCTCTACTCATGTTCTTACCCTTCCTTCGAGAAATGATGGCTTCATCATCTTCACTAATGCTTTGAGGTTTGGTCTTGAATGTCTAGTGACACAAGAAGGAAAAGAAGTCATCTATGCTGCCAGACAATTGAAATTGAATGAGGTCAACTATCCCTCACATGACCTTGAGCTTGCAGCCATCATCTATGCCCCAAAGATCTAGTGCCACTATCTCTACGGTGCTAGTTTTTACATCCTCATAGATCACAAAATTCTAAAGTATATCTTGACTCAGAAGGACCCAAATATGAGACAGAGGAGATGGTTGGAGTACCTAAAAGACTACGGCTTCACTATCATGTACCATCATATTAAGGTGAATGTAGTAGCTAATGCCTTGAGCAGGAAACGTGCCACATGTGCTACAATCTTTACCACATAGTGGAAACATATGGAGTTTCTTTCTGCCATGTCCCCAAAGTACGTGGGTGACATGATTAGACTGACTATCATCAATGTGAAACCCAATCTTCAATATGATATTCTAGAAGCACAACAAGGCAGTTCCAATATGGAAATGGTGATGAATGTCATGGAGAAACCTCAGGCACATCTATCTATGGGTGTTGATGGAGGTATTTGGTACAAACAATGCTTGTGGGTCCCTAAAGATTCCTCTCTGAGGGTAGTATTCTAAGAGAAGCTCTTGGATCCAAATACAATATTTATCTTGGTTCAACGAAGATGTAAAAAGACTTGCAAAGGCATTTCTGGTGGAGAACCATGAAGATTGATATAGATACCTTTATATCAAAATGCCTTACATGCCAAAAGATCAAAGCTGAACACTAGAGACCTGGAGGTTTGCTATAGTTATTACCTATGCCAGAGTGGAAGTGGGACAACATCACCATGGACTTTATAGTGGGTCTGCCAAGAACCAAGAAAGGAAGTGATGCTATATGGGTCATTGTGGATCGCTTGACCAAGTCATCCCATTTCATTCCTATCAATACTACCACCAAGGTCATTAAACTTGCTAAGTTGTACATCAGAAAGATAGTGAGACTGCATGAGATTCCTATATCCATTGTCTCAAATAGGGATGCCAAGTTCACTTCTCACATTTGGAAGTAGGTTTAATAGAAGTTGGGCACTCAGTAGAACTTTTGTAATGCATATCATCCTCAGATCAATGTGTAGTTTGAAAGGACAATTCAGATCTTGGAGGATCTTCTACAATCGTGTGTTCTTGATTGGGGAGGTTCATGGCATCACTACCTTCCCCTAGTAGAGTTTTCTTACAACAACAACTACCTGTCTAGTATCAACATGCTTCCTTATGAAGCCTTGTATGGGAGGCCATGCAGGTCACCTCTCTACTGGGAGGAAGTCAGTGAAACATGGATTTTGATATTTGAAGAACTGCATTTGTACTCTAATGATGTTTGTATGATCAATAAAAGGTTGAAGAGGTCATAGGATATAAAAAAATCATACATTGATGCACACATGACTGACTTGTCTTTCAAAGTTGGAGAGCATGTGTTCTTGAAGATCAAAGTAATTTGAGCCATTGCAAAGAACAACGGGAAATTGAGCCCTAGATATGTGGGTCCTTTTGAAATCTTGGCATGTACTGGATAATGTGCATAGAGACTAGCCTTGCCTCTGTAATATAGTATGATGCATAACGTCTTCCATGTTTCCAAGTTGAATAGATATGTGAAGGATCCTAGCCATGTTCTAAACCAGAAACCAATTGAGTTGAGAAACTCTTTGGTCTATTTGGAAGTGCCTATCAAGATTATAGACAACCAGACTGAGGAGATCAGGAACAATAGGATAGATATGGTGAAGGTGTTGTGGAAATACCATATCTATGACGACGCCACCTAGGAGCTCAAGTCTGACACGGAGTCACATTTTCCTGACATTTTCAAGGATGTCCAATTTTGAGGGAAAATTCTTTTATAAGGAAGGAAGGATGTGATGGAGTGGAATTTCCTCCTTCATCTAGGTACCTTCAAAACCATATCTTGCTCGGTTAGCTTATCTTTCTTTCAATTTTGTAGTCAGATACATTTTGATGCATAATTGATACACTTTGAATAAAAATTAATGCACCTATAATACTCAATTTCTTCTTAAACAAGTTGTAAATCTCGACTCATCGCCCTCCTTTCCTTCTATTTTGCTCTTAACCTTGATTATGCTATCACTTTTCTATCACTACCATTTTTAAAGCTTTTCCTCATGAATACAACACAAGTCTTCTCACTCCAATTGGAGTTTGAATGGGGTTTTTTGTGGCCTCTTGAATACACCTTGCTTTTCTTCCTTTTTCCCTTCTTTTTTGATCGTGGGTTAGCCATCTATAAGCTTTGTTTTGTCCTGGCCAACGTAAAGAGGCGCCCCACCACTCCTCTCCTTTCTTTCTCTTTTCCCCCTCTCATCCACCTTGCATGATTGGGCTAACTTTTGGCCGTCGGATCGGCTTGAGTCTGAAATCACCCCTTGATCCAACAACTATTGATCTTCCCCTTTCTACCCGCCTACACGGTAGCAGCCATGGCAGGTGAGCTACTTTGCAGCACTCGATCCGATCACCACAGTTGTACTTTCCACCCTTTTGGTAGTTTGACCCACCGCTACGACCAATAGGGCTTGCGCACGTGATGTGGTACAACTAGCGACCACCCAGAAACATCAACCAACCCATACCACTGCCTCTGGCACTTTGCCTTGCAGATCCATCCCCTTTTTTTGACCGAAAGCTTCCCACCCTCCCTATTTAAAGACCCTGACACCCCCTTCCCTCGACCATGCTTCCCTCTTTCTCGCAAAAGTGTTGTTTCTCTTGTTCCTCTCCTCATGCTCTCCTTTTTGGCTGCTACTGTGAGGAGCCTGTCCAAGGTAAGGGGTGACTCGTTAGCCCTTGGACAAGCTAGCAACGACTCAAATCCATCCCCATCAACGTGCATCTCTCCCCTATGACATCTACTGCCCATGGATGCCTCTCACCGCCCGACATCAGCGTCAGTCACTGGGGGATGTGGGTAGCCACCCGTTGTCACACGCGAGGGATGTGAGCCAACCATAAACTAGAAGCCACCACCCCCTCTGGCCTCTTTGGGCACAAATCCCTTTTTCATGGCCCATTTAGGTATAAACTCCCTCTAAATCCCACTTTTATGCTCAATATTTTAAGTAAAGTATCTCCCCCATCCTTTGTCCACATGCCTAAGTATTATATACCAAATTGATTAGAAAAACACCACCTTTTCTATGGTAATAGTTACTATTCCTAGTTTTGTTCATATATCCATAGATTTTCAATTTTCTAACATTGTATGCCCTTTAATCATATAAACTTAGTCAAACTTGCAATTCATACAACTCTAATGATTTGTAATCCTATTTCGAAGTACATCAGTAACTTCTACCCTCTTGGAATGAGATTTAACTAATATAGCACCCTTATTTGCTCTCTAATGACACTTTTTGTGTATCACGACTCATAAGTTGCCTTTCATGTACTAAATGATGTAACTTGAGCATTTGCATGATTTTATACATATGTGATCCTTTTGAAATATGTTAATTCTAAAATTAGTGACCCTGAATATGTGTTATGCACTCTTGAATCATGATATCCTACTATTATTCCTTATGGTCATCATAATACCTTATGTGTTCACTTTTGTACATGAATATGATCTAGACTTTTAACCACTTGATGAATGTATGAAATTTTATGCATTCCCTGATCTCTCTAGTTGAAATCAGATCTGAAACCATCTTGTATACCATGTAAACATGGATGTTCTAACTAGACCTATGGTTCCTTATGATGTTAGTACCATGATAACTAATATGTACACATGTTGATCTAAAAATAGAATCATGATTAATTATTGTAGGAGCCAAGTCTATAAGAACATCCATATGCCATGAAACTTGGTTATGTTTTCAATCTCTACTATCTAAAGGCTCCCCCTCTTTGTACATCATATACCATAGGTCAACCTTGAGGGGATTTAACTTCGAGCATCTTGTACCAGGTTTACCACTTCGACTTACTTACCAAGGTACACTTTCTATTCTCCTTGATCTATTGCTATTTCTATGGCTTGTTTGTTACTTATATATGTATACATGTAGAGTATAAATGATTGGATATGAATATTGTTTGGAATAAGAGACCTTATGGTATCTTTTACACTTTTGGTATATTATATGCAGAACAAAAACTTTAAACAATAAATTAGAAAACCATTGTACTCAAACCCTTGTGTCCTACCCAATTCATGGGATTCGGGCATAAGGCTTGGTGCTCCTCCTTGAGTTGATAAGAGGGCAGAACAACACTTGTAGAATATAGGGTGACCCTATGGCACTGATCATTTGGGTCCCTCATAGTTGAAATGAGTACAACTATTGTCTACGTGCCTTAGTTTTCCCTATGGACTCTTCCATTAGAAGTTGTGACAAGAATATAAGGCCTTACAATGATATGATAAAGTATAATGGTTCAATGCACTTAAAACATGCTTCAAAAACTTTGATACATGTTTTTTACATTGGTTGTCCTTTAACCTTTTACTTCTTGTTTTATTACAAGCTTATATTATTTTAACCTTTTAGACTTGCTAGTCTCAATTTTCAAGTGTACCCTTGCACCAACATTGACTTTATGTCCTTTATTTGTCCCCTATTATGTAATCAAAAAAGAATCCAGCTACATGAAGAATCTTCTACACCAAAGGCCATCATCTTATCATGGGGTATTTGTATAAATTAAAGGGGTTACTCTTTCCCTCTATGTAATAGTTAGTTATTTCAAAAACTTGTCTATCTTTTGTTTTGCATGGATCTACGATGTCCTTAAATCTTTGGTTCTATTTATGATGTTGAACTCTGGTTTTCTCTATCTATATATGCTTGTGTGCTCTAATGCTATTTCATGGACAAACACCAAAATTTTATTTCCACTGACTCTATAGTCAATGGGGGTAGGATGGGGGTAACAAACAACCCCATGACAGTACCACCATCTGACCTTGCTTTCTTCAACCAAGTCATGCCCATTTCTTCCCCCATTTGAGAAATTGAAGATACCAAACCATTTCTTTATTCATTTTTGTTGTTTTCCTCAAGTGTTCCATCTCATTTTCCCCCTCCATCTCCCCTTTCCATAAATTTCTTCTACCTCTAGAACCCTAACTTCCTCTGCTCTCAATTTTATGCGAAAGTACACCCCTACCTCCCATCAGATCTCTATATGCTGTTAGAAAAAGGTTTCCTTGTTAGTCCCTATGTCTTGTTTACATGAATGGAAATTTTGAGCCAAGCAATCCAACACAATGTCACAATCAGGAAATGGAACCCCATCAAGCTTGCTCACATGGCACATCACTGTCACATATTCTCTTTGTCGATGATATCATGCTCATGGTGGAAGCA
Source organism: Alisma plantago-aquatica (assembly GCA_963693085.1). Lineage (NCBI taxonomy): Eukaryota > Viridiplantae > Streptophyta > Magnoliopsida > Alismatales > Alismataceae > Alisma > Alisma plantago-aquatica. The sequence goes on from OY856409.1 coordinate 1,455,012,658, forward strand.
ACCTGTAAGCAAGATGTTGTTATTCTATATGTTTTCACAAGTTTTTATACCATCTTTGGTCAATCCATATACACAGAGAATCTCGATGCTTCATCTCTCCTAACGCCCCAAGATCCATGAAGAATACATTTTTTTTGAAAGTTGGGCATCTAAAGTATAGAAAATCCCGGGTGCTATCTTAGAGTTCCCATCCTCCATCACAGGTTGAACAAAACTACCCATGAGAGCATTATCACCATGATGTAGGATCACATGAGTAGTTGGTCAGCTATGCAACACTCCCTAGCAGGGTTCATTGCCCTTGCCAAATCCACACATTAAGCAATCTCGTACAAGGCTTTGTAGACAGTTAGGCTCTCTCCCAGCTTATGTGATGATATCAACATGCAAGTCAAAACTTTTACATAGTCAGGTGGATGGGAGAAGAAAAAGCTATCACTAGTCTTGTGGACAAAACTCACCACCAACAAGATGAAAGGTTCTTAATAATCAACGATGGTTGTTGTCACAAGACGACCTTCATTATGAAGAATGTATGGAGTCTCATCAACTTTCCCAACCTACTATGGGAGGCCCTTCTAATAACCCATGCTTGCCAACATGTACTTTTGTAAGATCCTCATGTTTTATTAATTTATATAAATTAATGAATGTTGGATTGAAGTTTATACTAAGATAATAAAAGAATGAGGATCTCCAATGTATGGATTTGGATGATGAAAACTAACCAATATGACTTTATTAGGGTTAGTATGTTGGGTTTTGTGGTATAGAGAAGGCAGCAGAAAAAAAATTTCTCACCACAAACCCATAAAACAGCAGATCGCATCAACGACTATGAGATAGGAAAGATGGTTTTAGTGAGGTGTACCTGGTCCTGAGGCTTGCTCAGTGACAATATCTCGCAGCTAGTGCGGTCATCAACCACCTAGTCTTGGACAGTGTTTGTCGAGCTCCTGGTCCTTACCTAGACCATGGTTGACCGTCACCTTCCTGAGCAGCAGAAACCTCCTGCCTCTATAGATAGTCTACACAGACCACCGAGAACTCTAATCGTCCTATCCCACAGGACACTAGAAGGAGTCATCTCCTTCTGTCAGTGTACTAGTTACAGACACACTCTCCCACCGCCAGTTCTAATCTTGTAGTTGTCTTTCCCTCACTGTGCCTCCATAGTCGGGTAGCACTTGCTTGGGCTCTCTCGGTTACGACAACCAGAGAGGACAACATTTCAAAGCAACTGATGTTATGAGTTGTGTTCTCTAAGAAGCCCCCAATACCCCTCTATATGTAGGAGGGGTTAGGGTCAGGGTTCTTAGCCTCGGGCAATGCAGGACTAATGTGGGAGTAGAATGGTCCAAAATTTCCATGAACTGATTGCACTACGACAATCAAACCAGTCGTTTCACAAACGAAATGGTCAGTTGGGAGTGTGAGCTGGTCGGTTCACTTAGTGAACCAATCAATTATCTTCCCAGAATTGCCTCCATTTGACTTTCCTTATTCATTTCTAATTGATACTAAGATCAATTCTTGTCCCAATCGAATTGTACAAGTGAAACGAAAATATTTTCTCACAAATCGAGACAACCCAACACTGTTCATTTGGATAGTTGAACCCATCAGTTCATTAGAATGAACTGGTCATCTCATTGGCCATGAGTCGATAGGTTCACCCAGTGAACCGATCAGTTGGTGGTCCAGATCATGCAGAACACAATCAATCCAGTTCTCAATCAATCTGACACTCAAATCAGTTAGTTCAACACTTGAACTTGATGATTCTGAGTGAAGTCAAATGATTGAATGTTTGATTGAGTACCTAAACACCTTTAGTAATCAATCCAAACATCATTCATGGATAAACTCCTCTTCCAGATTAATCCTATGTGTGTCACCCTATAGGTCCCATTTCACATTGGCAGTGAAAGTCCATAACCACTTATGACTGCACATGCAAAGAGCAGTGCCTAGTCACACATCAGTGCTACCCAAGTGAAAAGGAAAGTAGGAGAACAACTTTCAACCCTACAATCCATAATTGGTGTTACAGTGAATCTATAGTACCTTTGTCCCTGATATCCAGTTGAACTTGAGGCATGGACATGTCATCCTGTACAAACATTCAATCCATGTTTCTTGATCCAGAGTAGACTGTCTGAGATATTTGTAAGCTCAATGTCACACATTGACTCACAAGAACATGGCCATACTTTTCTCAGTCTCACTCATCAAGTGGACAGGATATCATACTGCTTAGGAGGGACAAATACCATATCTATCACTCACAATCAAAACCCCATGTGTCAAAGTCACCCAATCATCACCTTTATAACAATCCATATTTTAGAACTGTGTTTGATGATGTCAAAGTGTACCCAACGACATGTGTTGAGTATAGTGATTTTAGGTCTAAGAACCACAGTCACCACCAATACTATAAGAGCTGATCCTGACTAATGAAGTGTGGTTTCCATGCATCACTCTTATGGTGGATCTGTCTGATACGCTGTTCTCTAACATGTATCTATGTGCTTGGTTTGATATCCTATATCATGACCAATGCGATTCTATCATCAACCAACACACACTCTAGTCTTATGTGTTATTGATGTCTATGGTTATTTCCACAATCATAACCGACTAGAGACAAAACAAGAACATATACTCTAAACATCCATATGATCTCATTGTTCAGGTCCTCAACCCAAAAGAATACGTCATTGAGTAAAACAATTCTTTAGAAATCTATCATGTTATACCATTATCTCAAAATAGTTAAAACATATAGATGGAAATTGCCTTTATTATTATTCAAATCATTTACAAAGTATCCCATTACAATCAACATATGACTTGCTCTGTGGGCATACATACCAATAGATTCCCACTTGCACTTAGAGTCAATCACCCAGGAACCTCAGTCCTTGTGACCTAGCATGACCATCATGCTTATGTTGTGAAAGAGCTTTTGTTAGGGGATCAACAATATTGTCTTTAGTCGGTACTCTAAAAATCTTCACATCTCCTCACTGTATGATCTCTTGTATGAGATGGAAGCCCCTTAGTATGTACTTGGACCGCTGATGTGATTTGGGTTCTTTAGCTTGAGCAATATCTCCATTGTTGTCACAATAAAGCTCAATTGCATCACAACTGCTCAGAACCACCCCAAGTTTAGAGATGAACTTATTGATCCACAAAACCTCCTTTTCTGCATGGGATATAGCAATATACTCAGCCTCTGTAGTAGAATGCACAATGGTCTCTTTCTTGGAACTATTCCAGGTAACAAGTCCGTTGTTAAGGCAAAAAACAAATCATGACTACGATCTGTAATCATCTTTATCCATTTGGAATCTTGCATCGGTGTAACCCTTTACTACCAACTCTTCCTTACCTTCGTATACGAGGAACCGATCCTTAGTCCTTCTCAAGTAATTTAGGATTCTCTTTACGCCTGTCCAGTGAGCATCTCTAGGATCTGATTAGTACCTTCTCATCATGTTGAGTGCATACAAGACATCGAGACGGGTGCACAACATTGCGTACATGATGGATCCAATGGCTGATGCATACAGAATCCCATTCATACGCTCCCTATCTTCACAAGATCGAGGACACTGAGCTCTAAAGACAACAACTCCATGCACCATGGGTATGTTTCCTCTCTTTGAGTTCTCCATGTTGAACTGCTTAAGCACTTTGTCAATGTACGTGCTCTGACCTAGTCCAAGAGGCCTTCTAGATATATCTCTAAAGATCTTGATTCCTAAGATATAGGATGCTTCTCCTAAGTCCTTCATTGAGAATGTATTTCCAAGCCATGTCTTTACCTTCTATAAGGAAGAGATGTCATTCCCCATCAACAGTATGTCATCTACATACAATATGAGGAATGTAGTCATGCTCCCACTAATCTTCTTGTACACACAAGGTTCATCTTCATTTTGACTAAAGCGAAACTCTTTGACTGCTTCATCAAATTGAAGATTCCAGCTCTGAGATGCTTGCTTCAATCCATAGATTGACCTTTGTAGCTTACAAACTTTATTGGAATTCTTTGGATCTATAAAACCTTAAGGTTGTGTCATGTACACATCCTCCACCATATTCTCATTAAGGAATGTGGTTTTAACATCCATATGCCAAATCTCATAGTCATAGTAGGTTGTAATAGCAAGCATGATCCTGATGGACTTAATCATGGAAACTGGAGAAAAGGTTTCATCACAGTCAACACCTTGAACTTGTCTGAAACCCTTTTCAACCAATCTGCCATTATAAGTTTGCACATTGCCATCCATGTCAGTCTTCTTCTTGAAGACCCACTTGCACCCTATGGGTTTTACCCCTTCAGGTGGTTCCACCAAGGTCCATACCTTATTGGTATACATGGATTCCATCTCAGATCTCATGGCCTCAAGCCATTTCTCAAAATCTGGTCCCTCCATATCATCTAGATAGGTAGTTGGCTCATCATCTATGACCAACTCACCGCCTTCATGAGTCACAAGATATCCAAATCTCTCACGCTCAAGGCGTGTCCTACTAGATTTATGAGATCCCTGTGTTACTTGAAGAGACTGAGATTCCACAACCACTTGTGAATCTTTGTGTCCCTCTTGTACATCTATTGGTTCAATGTTTTTGTGTTGGGCTCGAACCTCTTCGAGCTCTACTTTCCTCCCACTACTTACTATGGAAATAAATTCCTTTTCTAGGAATACAACATCCCTGGAAACAAACACTTTATTGTCTGATGGGTTGTATAAGTAGTAACCCTTGGTTTCTTTAGGGTATCCAACAAAATAACATTTATCAGATCTAGGGCCTAGCTTATCAGGAAACATTTTCTTGACATAAGCCTCACATCCCCAAATCTTCATAAAAGACATTTTGGGACACTTCCCACTCTATATCTCATATGGTGTCTTTTGAACCGATTTAGATGGTACACGGTTAAGTGTAAATGCGGTGGTTTCTAGAGCATGACCCCAGAAGGAAGTTGGAAGATCGGAAAAACTCATCATAGATCGCACCATATCTAGTAATGTGCGATTCATTCTTTCTGATACACCTTTATGTTGTGGTGTTCCAGGTGGAGACCATTGTGATACAATACCACATGCTCTCAAAAGGTCCTCAAACTCTTGGCTTAAGTATTCTCCACCTCGATCAGATCGAAGTGCCTTAATACTTTTTCCAAGTTGGTTTTGTACATCATTCATGAAATCCTTGAACCTTTCAAGGGTTTTAGACTTATATTTCATCAGGTAAACATAACCATACCTACTGAAGTCATCAGTAAAGGTAATGAAGTATTGATACCCACCTCTAGAACTTGTTCTAAAAGGTCCACATACATCAATATGTATGAGTCCAAATAGATCACTAGCTCTCTCACCTTTTCTTGAAAAGGGAGCCTTGGTCATCTTGCCCAACAAACAAGATTCACATGTCTCTATTGATTCATAATCAAAAGAGTCTAGATAGCCATCCTTATGGAGTCTAGATATGCGATTCTCATTTATGTGCCCTAGATGACAATGCCAAAGGTATGTTTTGTTTGAGTCATTGATATTATGTCATTTGGTGTTTACATTATATTCACTTGTTCGTAGATCTATCAAATATAGACCATAAGACATTGGGGCACTACCATAAAAGATCCCATCTTTAGAAATGGAACATTTTCCATTCTTAATAAGAAATTCAAACCCATCCTTGTCCAAACAAGATACAAAATTGATATTCCTATTAATGGAAGGTACATAATAGCAATTCTGTAACTCTATTATCAGCCCACTTGGTAAAGATAACGCATAGGTTCCTACGGCACTGGTGGCAACTCTTGCCCCATTAGCAACACATAGTTCAACCTTGCCTTTCCCTAAAGGCCTACTTCTTTTCAGATCCTTCACATTTGAAAAAATGTGTGATCCATATCCGGTATCAAGTAACCATGATGAAGAAGTAGTAAAGTGAATCTCTATCACATATACACCTGAAGTAGAGATCTCTATCTCTTGCTTCATCTTTCATGATTCCTTCCATCCTCTCCGTGTTTTGAGCGCATAAGACATGGATTTCAGCTTGGCGAGAGAACTTTTCTCTCCGTTGCCTTTGTCCTTAGATTCCATTCCACTGATCACTATCATGAAACTATCCTTCTTCCTATCATCCTCAAACAACTCCTTAAGCGTACATAGAGAGGATTCTACGGCCACTGGTATCTTAAGATTGTGCATAACAATTCTCATAGTCCTTAACTAGTTATGGAAATTTATATCAATTAATTTTCCCAATTTAAAAGATGATTTCTTTGCCATTTGATTCTACAAGAGAAAACATTTTCATTTTATCAAAAACACATTTTTGATTTGATTTGATTTGATTTGATTTGATTTGAATAAAGTTTGATGATATTTAATTAGGCCTTTAATTAATTACCGCTCCCACTATTTTGATCAAATTGATAGCCCTCACCATCAATTCGGAAGATTGCAGCGTACATCCTTCTAGTGAGCAAAGATCCATATTTCATCTAATTGTGAGTCAGCTTTGGCTGATCGCCCACAACTAGACTATTTAGGTAGGCAATTTTTGCCAATTGCATCTTTATGCAACTCTTGGATAGATGGTGTGCACAACTCTTTGTCATGATCCATATTTATGCTTCTAGGTACTTAATCTCATTAAGATCACCTAGTTAAGACCTACCCAAAAGCCAACACGATAGACTATGTACCCTGCTTTGGCAGAACTACATATCTACCATCACACTTTCACAAGATAGATCGCACACCATTATTTGGCGTAACCTATGCTTGGTCGATCAAGTTTTTCATGTGTTCTTCTTATAGAAATCATCTAAGAATTAATATTATATTGAGGGGTTTGGTTTATATATACATATACATATCCAATTACCACATACATAGTATGTATCATATACATGCTATATCCCACAAGAAAACATGCGAAGCGATAAAGCGATGATTATGGCCATCCTATTATAATTCCTTGAGCCACAAGGAATTGCGATCATCTAGGTCTACATCATATGCAGCAACCTGTACAACATGAAGTCATGTGTTGTAGCCACTCCAGGTTGATCAACTCATCCCATGACTGATCCGCTCACCTCCTGGCTGGTCGGTTGGGTGCCACCAACCAATTGTTTGGATCTTCCATATGATTGGTTCGTCAGGTCGTCGTGCATCTCCTCAGGCCACCAGCCACTCATCTCTCTCCTTGTGACGGTCGTCTCGGTCCACCAACCGATCATCTCGCTCCATGAGACGATCATCTTAGTCCTCTAAATGCTCGTTTGGGCACCCGTCGTTCTTTGACATAACAGGAAATAAACTATCCTATTATACATATTTCTTTGGGAAACCCTGAGTTACATTCGGGGGGAGCAAGGTAGAAGAGAAAGCTCGAGTTATCTCGAGTTACATCGGGAATAAGGGAAGGAACTCGATACACAAAATGAGATGCAAACAACCATAACCAACCAAACACACATAGGGGTTTATAGGCCATAACCACGTTACACATCCACCAAAAACCATTTTAAGGCGACGCATATCGAATGCATTTATATACCATATCATATATGTATATTTGGGATTTATGGATTTAAATTGGACATGCATATAAGCTAGTTAAATATTTTCATCGCATGCAATAAATAAAAGGCGTAAAACCAAAAACCGATCATATAGATTAATCCTAAAACATAGAACGTTGATGTGGCTCTTATACCACTGTTGGGTTTTGTGGGATAGAGAAGGCAGCGAAAACAAACATTTTCTCACCACAAACCCATAAAATAGCAGATTGCATCAACGACTATGAGATAGGAAAGATGGTTTTAGCGAGGTGTACCTGGTCCTGAGGCTTGCTCAACGACAATACGTCACAGCTAGTGCGGTCTTCAACCACCTAGTCTTGGATGGTGTTTGCGTAGCTCTTGGTCCTGACCCAGACTGCAGTTGATCGTCATCCTCCTGAGTGGTAGAAACCTCCCGCCTCTATAGATAGTCCACACGGACCATCGAGAACTCTAGTCATCATGTCCCACAAGACACTAGAAGGAGTCATCCCCTTCTGTCGGTGTACTAGTCACCAACACACTCTCCCACCACCAGTTGTCATCCTACAGTTGTCTTTACCTCGCTATGCCTCCCTCGTCGGGTAGCACTTGCTTGGGCTCTCTCAGTTACCACAACCAGAGAGGACAACTTTGTAGAGAAACTGATGTTCTGAGTTGTGTTCTGTGAGAAGGCTCCAATACCCCTCTATATATTGGAGGGGTCAGGGTCACGGTTTCTAGCCCCAGGCAATGCAAGACTAAAGTGGGAGTAGAAGGATCTAGAATTTCCATGAACTGATTGCACTCTGGTAGCCAAACCAGTCATTTAAAAAACGAACTGGTCGATTAGGAGTGTGAGCGGGTCAGTTCACTTAGTGAACTGGTCGGTTCACTTCCTATACTTTCCTCAATTTGACTTTCCTTGTTCATTTCTAATTGATACTAAGACCAATTCTTGTCCCAATCAAATTGTACAAGTGAAATGAAAAACTTTTCTCACAAATCGGGACAACCCAACATTGCTCGTTTGGACACATGAACCGATCGGTTCACCAGAATGAACCGATTGTCTCACTGACCATGAGTTGATCGGTTCACCCAGTGAACTAGTCAGTTGGTGGTCCAGATTGTGCAGAACACAGTCAATGTAGTTCTCAATCAATCTGACACTGAAATCAGTTAGTTCAACACTTGAACTTGATGATTATGAGTCAAGTCAATTGATTAAATGTTTGATTGAGTACCTAAACACCTTTAGGAATCAATCCAAACATCATTCATGGGTAAACTCCTCTTCTAGGTTAATCCTATGTGTGTGACCCTATAGGTCCCATTTCACGTTGGAAGTGAAAGTCCATAATCACTTATGACTTCACAAGCAAAGAGATATGCCTAGTCGCCCATCAGTGCTACCCAAGTGAAAAGGAAAGTTGGAGAACAACTTTCAACCCTACAATCTGTAATTGGTGTTACAATGAATCTATAGTTCCATTGTCACTGATATCAAGATTGAACTTGAGGCATGGACATACCATCCTCTACAAACATTCAATCCATGTTTCTTGATCCAGAGTAGACTATCTGAGTTATTGGTAAGCTCAATGTCACACATTGACTCACAAGTGCATGGCCATGCTTTTATTAGTCTCACTCATCAAGTGGCCACGATATCATACACCTTAGGAGGGACAAAATCCCATATCTATCACTCACAGTCAAAACCCCGTGTGTCAAAGTCACCCAATGATCACCTTTATAACAATCCATATTTTAGAACTGCATTTGAGGATGTAAAAGTATACCCAATGTCATGTGTTGAGTGCAGTGATTTCAGGTCTAAGAACCACAATCACCACCAATACTGAAACGACCGTCTCGCGAAAACAGGATTAACTAATGCGGAAGCGAATTATATTGCATCGGATTACTGAAAATCACTGAAAATTTAAAACTTTTTGCAAAGAGATCCATTCACAAGAAAACTCTTTAACCATGAACCAAAGTATTCCAAATTCATCCTGGTTCACAAGTACACAACCTGTACCATTCCTTTTCAAGGATTAAAACATTGACTGCCCTGTTAACAAATATACACAGGCAGTATAAAAACTTCGAGGCACTAAGCCAAAACTCAGATTGATACATTTAAAACTCCGAGGACCTGAGAGTACAGAGACGAAACATAAGACTACTATCTATATGACTAGACAAACAATATTTCCACCTGAGATCTTATTGTTGTCCCTGATGTTGTTGCTGCTCTTTCCATGTTCTAGGGTTTTTGCTCTGCCTTCCATGCATACCTAAAAATGTTTCCCACGGGGGTGAGACAATTGAAAATTGCCCCAGCGAGAGATATAACTCTCCACCAAAAACATTGTTATTGCAGTTTATTAAATTGAAACTGAGCAGGGGTTACTTTTACATTATCAGGCAGAATTATTCATCATAGAACAGAATAAGATAATCTCCATTCTCAAGGAGGTCATTGCATCTACCCATGGTAGATAAGTAATTCATCTGTCTACTTTGCAGAGAATATAAAGAAACATAATTAACATTTAACTACTAAGGAATGTACAAAGAAATGCAACATCAACCAATGAATCTCCATATTCAATCCTTAAGCAAACATGCTATACGGATGATTACATTTTACAATCACACTTATGCTCTGAGGAGATGAGATATACCGCTCATACTCCAACCGACCATTATGAAATTGCCTCGGTACCATACATAGGTCATCAAAAGAGCCAGATTCTTATGACCTCATCTGTCTCGGTCAGTACGAGACCACATGCAGGACATCTCGTGTCTCTGCTAACTAGCTAGCCCGGGTATTCTGGCACCTTTGCTACAGAGTTACAACGTCAACTGCACTCTCATCGCCAATCGAGAGATTTCTTGTTTGTCTCCTCGATCCGACATTAAGTATCAGTGGGAGATTCATGATACATCCATCCCGACATATTCATGAAGGATTGAAAGGTTTCTTGTTTACCTTCCAACAATCTCTTCAAGAGGACGTAAGGATATTTTCGCCCATTTACCCCCACATATTTAAAATATGTGCTCCGGGTTTTGCCGCGGGCACCCGTTTCACCATCACCTATTCCTGACGATGATGGGTCTATGGTCAGAGCACTACATGAATAGATTTCACTTGATTTATTAAGTACATTCTCATATTCTTTTAACATCAGCCAAGTTCTGAAACATAACTTATTACAACAATGCTATAAAGAGACATGTACTACTTTTATCAAATATTTATCAATCTTTCAAAGACCCTGGGAACTCAGTCCCTCATTTCAATACTGGGAATTCTCATCCCTTCACATTCTCATCACCATAATAATATGGTTCTGGGTATTCAAACCCTTAACTCATCATTGAGCATTATTATACTTTTTTTTAGGTAACTATCACCTTCAGGTCATCTGACCAAGGCATTCATGATACTTGTTACACAAGCATCACACCTGGCTGACAAGGCCATGAAATATCTTGTCACCTCTCACTAGGTAACAACTTACTCATGTGACTCATAAAAGTCCATGCATATTGCTTCTTTTACTAAGCAACAACAACATTAAGGCACATAATGCCAATCAACATTTATTATATAAATGTCACAGCTCACACTAGCTATATACATCATCTCATAATATCTGTATGGTTATTAGGCATGATAACAGTCATACAAGATATTCATCACATCATGTGATGTGATAGTAACACCATTATTCCTCTACCAGGAATTAGGGTTTACTATCAAATAGGGCTTTTCATTCCCTTTACCCAAATTAGGGTTAGGGTTCCCCATTTCTCATTAATAAAGAGTTCATGATCTCATTATCTGTCCAACCCTTAATACATTATTCCATACCTCTATCGCATTCAAGGATATCATATTTGATTATTCTAGAACATTACTTTCATCATATATCATTAATGATCATCAATTCAAGGTATGAGTTCATTTCTCATCCTCATCATGGTATGATTATATCATACACATAATTTGGGCTTAACCCCATTCTCAAGGTACATTAATTAACACTCATCAAGGTGTAACAACTCATTACATTTCAATGTAGTAGTTGCATAACACACTTCATATGTTTCTTACCCAATTATATTGGATTTGAAGTACATCAAGGCATATAAACCCTAAAATGCTGAATGTGATAACTGTCATATCTTGATGTATCACTTTCTCATCATTTCAAACTCTGTTGAGTTATCCATCTTATCTTGTATTAAGGCATTTCCCTCTTAATACATTCCATCACTAATCTCTTACCTTTATCATATAATGCAAAGGCCACACATTAGAATTGTACAACTATCTCACATGATATGGACTTATCTTAGTTTAAGGCAAGATTTATTATAAAGTTGCTTATAAATAATCACAATGATACACCCTCAACTAGGGTTTCTCATCACATATCTTATGTATCCTTCATCCAATTATATTGGACTTATAATCATATCAAGGTATACGATCATATGAGGTCACTTTCAAATCACCTCTAAATCAAGCATAGAGCACCACGGCCGTGCAACCAAGAACGGCCGTGCGAGGGGAAGCTACCACGGCCGTGCTACCTTGCATGGTCGTGCAAAGGGAGTTCACCTCATGAATCATATTCAAGTATGAATTCTATTCTCTCATTAGGGATTAGGGTTTCACATACCATCTCCCTTCTTTAGAATAGGGATTGCATATAGCATCACCCTTCATTAGGGTTTCATATCACATTGCCCATAATTAGGGTTTATGTTCATGATTAGGGTTTCATGATCTCTCTACTTAAGGATCATACCCTTAAACACCACATGAATCATATTCTTATAGGAATTCATGCTATCATCATCTCAACTTGATTAGGTCATATCAACCCTTCAATCAAGTTCATACAACTATGATTAACATAGTATATCAAGTCATTGATCCTATAAGCAATTAGGGTTCATCCCTTAATTGGCACTAACCACTTAGGTACTAATAGGGTTTCAACCTTTGTACCTTCATTGACTATCATTACTAATTAGCATTGGATCAATGGATCATTCACCATATTGATTCTCAAGAGATTCAATCACATTGGACCTCCATTACATAAGTATCCGATTGAATTAGGGTTTCCAATGTTGATTCCTTCAATCATTGAATTCATGGAATCAATCATCAATTGGACCTATCCTCATACTTCAATTGAGTTTAATAGGTCAACCTTCAAATGATTTGACCCTAAATTGACCCTCAATTGGTCATAAATTAGGGTTTGGTTCAATTGAATTAGGGTTTGGAATCGATGATTCATCAACACTAATCAATACAAGATTGGTTACATTGAAACTATTGAACCATCATTAAAATTGAACATGACCTGACCCCAAACGGTATTGAGGTCGTTTGTATGACCACCAAACGGTCTTGAGACCGTTTTTCCATCATATCATCAATATCCAAGTCAACCAATTAAGGTTTGGATCATTGGATTGATCACCAAATCAGCAATTGATTACACTTCAACTTAGTGACAATGGATCTTCAATTGCTTAACCATACTAAACCCTAGACCTCAAAACGGTCTTGGGTGACCCCCAAACGGTCTTGAGACCGTTTTTATGAGTCCCAAACGGTCTTGAGACCGTTTGGATCATCCAAACCTTGGATTCTAGTGAAACATCATCAAGGTTTGGTCTATCGAGTTGATCAACAAATCAGCACTTAATTGCAATATGATTTGGTACCTTTAGACCTTCAATTGGTCAACTATACTTGACCCCATACCTCCAAACGGTCTTGGGGTGACCCCCAAACGATCTTGAGACCGTTTGGGTGATTCCCAAACGGTCTTGAAACCGTTTGGGCTAATCAACCCAAAATCTCCAATTACTCATTGGAATTTCAGCACTGTTTTCAATTAGGGTTTTCCCCAATTGAATAGCCTTCAACTCACGATTCCTTGGGAGTTAATCCCTAAAATGTGGTGAGTAATTATACCACATAATTAGGAACAGTAATCCCAAACGGTCAACCCTTGGTCAACGCACTCAAATGGTCTTGAGACCGTTTGCCCAAAAAGTTCAATTAAATCAGATTGATAATCAGCACTTAATCCAATTCGGTTTCCCTAATTGATTAGCCTTCAACTCACGATTCCTTGGGATTTAATCTCTCAAATTTGAAGGGTCATCAACCAACATAATTATGAATAGGAATTCCAAATGGTAAACGCTTGGTCAACTCACTCAAATGGTCTTGAAACCGTTTTCCCAAACAGGTCAAGTTAATCAGGTTGAAAATCAGCATTTAGTTCAATTCAATTTGCCTAATTGATTGGACTTCAACCTACGATTACTTTGGAGTTAACCCCTTAAATTTGGTGGGTCATTAGCCTACATAATTAGGAACAAAATTCCCAAACGGTAAATGCTTGGTCAACCATCTCAAACGGTCTTGAAACCGATTGCTCCCAAACGGTTTCAAACCGTTTTCCTTTAAACGGTTTGCTGAAACCCCATAGCCAATCAAATTAAAACGATTTGGAATAGCTATCAAAACCGTTTGGCTTGGTACTTTTCTTTGGATAAGCATCTAGGATGATGTCATCATCCCCTTCCTTCGAATAACCAAGAATAGCAACCGTTCTTGATGGAAATTGCAGAAAAGAAACAAAAGTGTATCAAATTGAAGAAAACAATCAACAAAGCATAGAGAATTGATGCAATAGCAATGATTATGGGTTTAAGTTATAAAACCTGCCTCCAAATGAGCTCCAAAGATCCAAGCTCACGACATCAATGGTGGATGAAGTTTTTGCAACTCCCCCTTAGGCTCGTCCTCAAGCTTTTGGTTGTAAAAGTTGGCTAGGGTTGAAGAGGAGATCGAAATAAGAAGAAATCCATAATTTATTTTCGATTTCTACCATGGAATCAAGATGAATGAGGGTTAATAAGATTACCAACAGGTTGGGGCTCGTCATCCTGTTTCTCCTAAGTCCCCTTGAGCTCATCAAAAGCAAGGGAAGAAGAGAGGGCCGAAAAATCCTTTCAATTGATTTGGAAATGAAGTTTTTATAAAGGAAAATGAGGAGAGAGATAGCATTTTTAATTTCCCTCAACTCTCAAATTGGTGCCACATAAACCCCCTCACTCCCTTGTGTACGAAGGCACCTTCCTTTGACTTTAATTCTCCTTCATTATCCTCAAATTAAAAGAAAAGCAAATTAAGCACCTCAATCATATAATAGTAATATCCATAATGTGAGTGGATATTACTTTCCTTTATAATAAAGTGAGTGGAGTTTCACCTCCTTTAGATATTTTCGTGCCTTATCTATGCAAAAGGACGTCTATCCTTATTCAAACTCAACCAATAACATTTTGGTTGAAGGCCCTTTAATTAATATATTCATTTTTGCCCTAAATTGAATTAGGGTTTCAATTAGGATTAAATCTTGATTATTTTAATATCAAGATTCTCTCTCCTCCAACTTAATCCAAAAGTGGTTCTCCTCTCATTTTATTTGCTCTAAATGATGCCAAGAAACATTAGGGACCTTATTGAAGTGATAAAATACATATTGCACCCTAGGTTTTGGGTAAATTGCATATTACACCAAAACTAGGTTTTCATGCATGTATATTGCTTTATCAGCTCTTTCTTGGTATTCAGGCTTCCATAAGCCATACCTCAGCATAATTTTCACTCTCATGATGATTCAAAAAATGAGGAACATATTATCATGCACAATTTGCACTTAAACCCCTCAACTTGGGTAATTTGCACATTAGTCCAAAATAAGCAAACATTGCTTCAACATTGTCCAAACAGGACCAAAATTGAAACATAAGCTCCTCATGAGCCCTAATTACTTTTCACAAGATAGTATTAAGCATATAATCATCTTTCTTAATCAAAACACCTAGGGTTAGAGTATAAACCAGGTCAGGGATGTTACAAATACTATAAGAGCTGATCTTGACTAACCAAGCGTGGTTTCCATGCATCACTCTTATGGTGGGTCTGTCTGATACACTATTCTATAACATGTATCTATGTGCTTTGTTTGATATCCTATATCATAACTAATGAGACTCTGTAATCAACCAACACACACTCTAGTCTTATGTGTTATTGATGTCTATGGTTATTTCCACAATAACAACCGACTAGGGACAAAACAAGAATGTATATTCTTAACATCTGTATGATCTCATCGTTCAGGTCCTCAACCCAAAAGCATATGTCATTGAGTAAAACAATTCTTTAGACATCTATCATGTTATACCATTATATCAAAATAGTTAAAACATATAGACAAAAATTGCCTTTATTATTATTCAAATCATTTACAAAGTATCCCATTACAATTATCAATTGACTTGCTCAATGGACATACATACCAACATAATATGCCACAACTTTGGAAACAACCTTCTATTGATATAGTTATGATAGTTGAGCCATAATAATGAATTTTGGGGTTTAATGGATCATTTGAGATCCATTATAAGCAATGGGTTCAACCAATGTCCCAAGTAAATCCCAATTAGGCTTATTACAGTTTACATACATGTCTGTGGAATGCAAAATGAATAATTGAGTATCTCATGCTGATGATATATATTCAAGATAATTTTTAGTTGAAAGATAGTTGTAATATTCAATAATAGGATAAATTCCAAAGAATTCTAAGTAACATTGTAACCTAGATAATTTATTATGTTATTATCTAGATTTACCTTGCAAACCAAGTTTTCTATATTAAACAAACATTTTAGGATTAATTCTTATCCCAATGATATATAATGGGAAATTGAAGATAACCTATATATTGGAATAAATAAGATCTTCAATACATATATTATAAGTATTCTATGATTGAGGATTTTATCTAATATAAACATGATTGTCTTGAAAAGTATTTTTCCCTTTAGCTTGGACTCAAATCTAGAGTTCACAGGCATATCCGTGGGTGGACGACTTACCCTCCTGACTTGAGCTATCCACGATAAGATTGAGACCACAACTCCCCTCTCATTCAGTCTAATACATATCTAGTATCTCTCTCCCTTATTCTTGTCTATCTTTACTTCTGTGATGACCTACATATATTGAAGCCAAACGCTAATAATCCCTCGTCATCCTAACAACTCAAATCCAATTTGAATGAAGGCAATATTATGAAGATGATATGGATAATGTCTTTATCACCTCAAACCAAAAAACAATTCAAATACTAAAACCCTTTACCCTAGGGCATATATAAATAGTTTCCATCATCAAACCAGAAGATCAGAACCATCCAATCATATTTCATCCTTAACACCCAAGAACTCCAAACCACCATGTCCTTCTTTATTCTTTGGTACATGACAATGAGATCTTAAAGGCACACAAGGCTTATCCTAGGTTGTGGCAAGGAACGTACGACTCACCTTATAGAGTAGAATCTCCAACAAGTGCCCAAATACTTATCCACCTTCTCTAGGATGTTGAGGTAAGAAATGTTAGTTTTGTTATTATCCCCATGGGAGAGCACCAGAATTGAGCTTCATCCAACAATCTCAACCCATCTCTAGCCAATCCTAAAACCCCATTAGGATCTATAAAATCCAGTAGAGGTACCAAAGGAATTACCTAGCAATCCAATGCTAGGAGCATGGAGTCAACCACCTAGTTAACCCTTCAAGATAGGTAGGACCTACAACATATAGGCTAGAATCTGGGGAAGAAGAAGATTTCACAGGTGCATGATTGGACTACACCAATCCACATGATCAAAAGTGATCACTATGTGAGGGCATTTAGGTCATTTCAAGGGTAACATTAGATGGCACAGTTGATAAATGAAAATATATTTATTTTTTGATGTGGCACTCTAGCTAGACCCTGATTTTAGGAGCTTGATGACCAATATCTTGGTTGAAGGCATGCATGGAGAAAAATGGTCTATTTACATATCACGAGGGATATATGGAGAAAGTAACAAAGTTGATATTATGTTGATTATATGAGTTACCAACTTATGTATATTTAAGTTTCATATCATTAAGTATGTATACCTTTAGACTAACTAATTTGAGGGACCAATCCATGAAGTCTGGACTCCAAATTTTGATGTAAGGTGGACTACATCGAGAGCAATATTTTATTAAAATTTCAAAATGAAAGCTTGCTCCTATAGGAAGTTATTGGGGTTTAAATTTCATGAAATTATTGATACATGTTTGATTCAGAATAAGTTCATTGATTGGTTTGACCTAGTGGTCGTAATATTGATTCGGTACATGCTCATTTAGTGACATGATACCCATGTGTCGTCTTCCACCTCTGTTTCCCATAGTGGTTGTTGGTTGGGAATTGATGTGTGCCACATACTCTCACTACCAAGTGTTCTGGGACTAGAACCATTCAACTAGATCCAACCATCTAGGAGCCACCATGCATCCCTGATATCATTAGGTTGGGTGGATGATGGAGATAGATTATGCCAGTCCATTTTTGCATTCTCTAATATAAAATCAACAACTACCGTATTGGCAAGTAGGCGATGAAAATGGTCAAAACGTGGTTCCAATGGAATGGGAGGAAACATGATGGATTGATGAAGCTACTGAGGGGTTGCTTGGCCTTGTAGAGGTCTTATTTATATCCCCTAAACCCAAACTCACAAACCATGGAGGCAAGGTTAGGCAAGAATAGTTGGTGTTGTCCATTGCAATTCCACAAGAACATCCAGCTGCTGCCATGGTAGGGTTCTAGATAGTAGATGAGCCTTACCCTTGGGCTAGAGACAATGGGTCTTGTCCATGACCTCAGTTCTATCTCTCAGACTTCTGAACATGGAAGAGATTCTTTTAGGATGGAGATCAGGGGATGAAGAAGGCTTTTTCTCCTTTCCACTCCACAATGATGGCACTGACTCTAGAGAGTGTTGTGTCTTTGGAGGTTGCCAGAGAGCTCTCCACCAACACCTCAATGTGTCATGTCTCTATCAGGGATTTTGGTCACTCACGAGCCCACTAGAAAGGACTAAAACAATGACTTGGTTGTAATAAAACAAGAATGAAATGAAACTTAAACGAGGGATCACAGACTCACAAGAAGTAGAGATCAAGAATGATCATACAACTAAATGTGGGCCCAACAAGATAGACCTGGCTCACATAGTCTCTTGGGCTTCTCAAGATAGGGGCCATTCATCCTGACTTGAACTAGAGGGAACGCCCTTCATGCCCCTCCCTAAGAATGATGTGGAAAAAACCAAAACCTGGTAGGCACCAGATCTGATGGCCTACCTTATCTTCAAAAGGTAATTCTAGTTAAAATCTTATTGTTTCCCATTATGTTACAAAAATCATATTAAATCAACCATATGTTAGAAAAATACATGGAAAACACCGAGATCTTCAAAAAATTGTATATCACATGCTGGTTTTGAAACTTATGATCAAACTTATGATTCAGAAAGAATAATGATATTCCTTTGAAACTTAATACCTATTTTTAGGTTTCTTTTAATGGAATAATTAGTGTATTGATATAACTACAAATTAAATTCCTACAACAAACATAGTAAACATTCAATATGTGGACACTGATCTAAATATACTACATGATATTAGATATTTTCTTATTAATGACCATTTTAGTTGGTTTCAGTTTCATTTCTAAATCTAGAAAATAGACACAACATCAAAAAATATGAAAATATGATGAGATATTAACGAGGACTTCCTTATCAGTTCCAAAATACCTGAGATAAGTTTGGGCTTAGTTCAATCCTAGGACTGGAAAAACCCTAATCTGTACATATATATCAAGAATAGTTAAGACCCATGTATTAATGATGGTTAACTATTCTTAATCAAGTGATGACCAATTATCTAGATGGTCCAAGATAATTAGGGATCTTTGAATCTAGTATGGGATTTAAAAATTATATGACCATGGCTTCTTGCTAGAAATGTGATACATAAATATGCTTGTTTACTTTCTCAAATATTTCCATGTAGTATTCTAGTATTGTATTTTATGTTTGTCTTGTTATCATAGTTGTATAACATAATATAGAAACTTTATTATACAAACATTTAGCACCTACCTATATTCTCGGGGTAAGGACATGAGGTTGGGCGTCCTACTTGAGTTGTCAAGATAGAGCAGACCATGTTGATAAAAGGGTTAGATCATGGTGATGGCCTTGAGGTCCTTCTCTTAGAAAAGGGTTAACTAATCTTCAGCACCCTTACAGACCCTTCACATGGGAAGTTGGTCAAAGGCCACATCATATATGATGTTGTTGGTATAATTGGAATAAAATGACATAAAATATGGGCTCTTATTTAGCTAAATACTTATTTCTTCTTATTTGTTACTTATGAACATCATTTTAAATTATGAAAATTATATATATATATGGGATTAAGAGAGAAAGATTTCTCCCCCCTCTCCCATGCTCGTGGCGGAGGCTGAACGCCCGGGAGGGTGGTAAGTGACAACTATGATATATATGTATATATATGTATGTATATATATATATATATATATATATAAATATATATATATATGGTATAAAGAGAGGCATTCTCTCCCCTTCTCCCATGCCCGTGGTAGAGGCTGAATGCCTGGGAGGGTGGTAAACCAAGGTGGCAACTGGGATTCGAACCCGGGTCCCTTTGTTAGGGAACACCGTGCTAGGAAGTTGGTCAAAGGCCACATCATATATGATGTTGTTGGTATAATTGGAATAAAATGACATAAAATATGGGCTCTCATTTAGCTAAATACGTATTTCTTCTTTTTTGTTACTTATGAACATCTTTTTAAATGATGACAATTATATATATATATATATACATATATATATATATATATATATATATATATATATATATATATATATATGGGATTAAGAGAGAAAGATTTCTCCCCCCTCTCCCATGCCCGTGGTGGAGGCTGAACGCCCAGGAGGGTGGTAAGCGACAACTGTGATATATATATATATATATATAAATATATATATATATATATATATATATATATATAAATAAATAAATATATATATATATATATATATATATGGTATAAAGAGAGGAATTGTCTCCCCTTCTCCCATGCCCATGGCAGAGGCCGAACGCCTGGGAGGGTGGTAAACTAAGGTGGCAACTGGGATTCGAACCTGGGTCCCTTTGTTAGGGGACACCGTGCTAAGCCACTCCTTGTTGGATATATATATATATATATATATATATGTATCGGAATCAGGTAAATATATTTTGACTACCCCCTACAATTTTAGGGGGTCAAGAGTTACATATAGCTCTTATGCTCACTATACATCACCCACGTGAGCAACTCACACTACTAGCTAACATGTAGTTTCTTTTTTACACTTTTACAAATGTTTACAGCAATAGTACTCACACTCCTAGCTACTCCTCCATTCTTGTGAGTTTTTCTTTTAGTCCAGATATAGAAGCATAGAGCAACTAACAAGAGCATATTCCTATCACCATTGCCGCAATGCTTGACCATCCTCCTGGTATCATCAATCAACTCAATTCACAGGTGGAACTCCTTGCAAACTTTCCCCCATACTTCTTTAGTGAAGTTGCAGCCACTAAAGAGGTGTTCATGGGACTCCTCCTCTTTTCACAACAAACAAATAGGAGATATATTGATGATCCATTTTTGCACTTTGTCCAAGGTCGCTAAGGCTCCATGTAGGATCTTGAAAATGCATACAGACCATTTAGGAATGTGTTTTCCAACCCATATTTTCTCTTTTGTTTCATCTTTCTTAGCTCTTGTTCTAGTGATTTCCCATAGCTCATCCTTTGGATTTATCATATGCCACTCCCCTCTATGATTGATAGTAAATAGATGCTTCACTTGTGGCCATACGCTCCTCATCACTTGGATAGTGTGTGTTAATCCTTCCTGGGTTCTTGGCTGGAAATCCAGCCCTTGCGGATATCTTTTTCTCATCCATCTCCCCCAAACAGAGCCACATGTTTGATATAGTATGATTTGCTTTAGTGTCCCCCACCTAGAAATATCACGAGGTGTTTTCAGCTGCAAGCATCCCTCCTCCTTTGGTAAGGCCAACCTAGCATAACGCATAGGATGGAACTCACCCGCCCATATGAAGTTGGCTATTTTCATTTCCATCCTGTCAAGCACTGTGATCGGTATCTCTCCTTGTTGCACCCAGAAGATGAGAAGACCCTCAATAGCTTCTCTAATAAGAGTTTCCCATCCCACCATAGATGTCTTATGAGTAGGCCACCGTGCAATCATCTCATTCAGTCTATCAATGTAGTCAGCAAAATCTTTGACTTGTAAATTGCACCTGTAAGTGGAAAGCCCAGATATTTAGTTGGGCACTTGCCCAAATCCATGCCCATAGATTCTTGCAGTCTATCTACCATCTAGTAATCGTTCTTTGAGAGTTATAGGTGAGTTTTATTCACATTAATGTGAAGCCCCATCTGTTCTCCGAAAGCTCTAAGACTTTTTTTCAGCTCAAGTAGCATGTCCACTTTAGCCTCCGTATACAGAAGAACATCATCAACGAATATAAGATGGCACATTAACTTCATCCCATGAACTATGAATGGCTTAATCATGTTTTTATCTTCATCTTCCTTTAGTTTCCTTATAAAATATTCCATGGCAAGTTTAAAGAGAAGTGGTGAAAGAGGGTCACCTTGCCGTAACCCATTGCCTCCTTTGAACATCCCCTCCGATGTGCCATTAACTAGAATAGAGAAAATCATTGCGCTAACACACTGTTGCATCCATTCAATCCATGTTTTAGAGAACCCCATCTATTGCATGATCCACCATAGCTTATCCCATCTCACACTGTCATAAACCTTGGACACATCCAACTTTAGACAAGCTTTCCGACTTCCTCTTATCACTTTGAAATCAGCTAAGAACTCATCAATAAGAAGGGCACAATCACTAATGCTCCTGCCCCAAATGAAGGCTCCCTGGTTTTTAGAAATAAGGAAAGGTAGGACCATCCTCAGTCGAGTATCCAGAATCTTTGCAATGATTTTGTATTGAACATAACAACAAGCAATAGGTCTAAAATCAACAAGAGACGTAGTAATCTTCTTCTTAGGAATGAGGACCAGAAAAGCATGATTGACTTGTCTCACCATGTTACCTCCCTATAGGAATCATCTGACATATTTTAGAAGATCATCCTTGATAGTATCCCAAGTAGTTCTGTAGAAGAAGGTGTTGAAACCATCTGACCCAGGTGATTTGTTGCAGCCTATACTCCATAAAGCACCTTTGACTTCTTGTTCGGTGACCTTCCTTGTATGGATGTTATTATGAGTGCTTGAGAGCTTGAATTTCTATTCTATGTTGTCCTCCTCCTCCATGGCAGCAAAATCTTTATTATAGAGCTCACTATAGAACTACACAACTTGGTCTTCAATGTCCTCTTATTTGTTAACCACATGCCCATCTTTGTCAATCAGTTCACATATGATGTTGGACACCTCCCTTTTCCTCACTACTGTATGGTAGAGCTTTGTGTTTCTATCACCATCTTCCGTCCATTTTTCTCTGCTTCTTTGCCAATAGAATTTTTAGTCTGCCTTTTTTAGGTCCTCAAGCATCATCCTCAATTCTTTGTCTTTCTTTATCAGTTCATTGTTGAGCAGATCAGCCATCAAGAGTTTTCTCACTGCACTGCATTCCTTTTTTGTCTTCGATATTAGATTGGGGATGTTCACCTTCTCTTTAGCCCATTTCTTTAAGGTTGATTTCAGAAGTGAAAGCTTCTTAGCAAAGACAAACATTGGATTCCCATGAAAGTGTGTAGTCCATACCTCCTTTAGGATGTCATCAAACCCCTTCCAGTCTACCCAGTAGTTGAGAAATCTGAATGGCTGTCTTTTTTGCTTTTTCTCAATAATCTGCACCAGGAGAGGGGCATGATCACTTAGCTCAAAACCACCTGCCTTGACCTATACATTGGGAAAGAATTTTAACCATTCCTCATTAACCAATGCTCTATCCAATTTGCTTGCTATTCTTTCGGCCAGGTCCTGTTCATTATTCCATGTGAAGAGGTCTCCACCTATCATGGGTAGCTCTGTCAGATCAACTTGATCAATGGCTCTATTAAAAGCATCAATCACAACCTGTATCACAGGTCTGCCCCTATCTTCTCGCTCTGTAATGTAACATTATTGAAGTCACCAATCACCATCTACGACCTCGTCCTCTGTTTGGAAATCAAAACTAGATCCCTCCAGAGCTCAGTCCTTCTCTTAGCATCATTATGAGCATACATATCTATCAAACACATGTGCAAGCTGACTACATTCCTACACTGTAAAGTAATGTGCTGGTCTGACATCATCATCACGGTCATCTGCCAAGCATTGGGCTTCCACTTCATGCATACTATGGCCAACTCAGAATGTGGTAGATTAGATACGTGTTCCCATCACTGCAGAAACAAGTACCCAATACTTTGTTTGTTGTTCTCCCTAATTTTGGTTTCAACTAAGGCTGCAATAGAAGACCCACTAGTACCAATCCAGTCATGGATTTCCTTCTTCTTGTCCCTTTCACACCCTCCTTTGATGTTCCACATAATAATAGACATGTTCAAAGGTTCTTGGTTGCCTGTGTATGCCTAGGCTAATCCTTCTTCTTATTGCCTTCTCTTTTCTTCTTTGGTTCTGAAAATTCTGGCTCTTCAACCTATAACTCGCTAAGTTCTTCAAACCTATTGGTGGAGTCTAAGATAAACCCCACCCGTTGAGTTTTTGGAATCCCACTCAGAGTCTTTCTTTTGGATGCAGGTGTGAACTCCCCTTCCACCTTTTGGCTTGCTTCAATGCTATTTCTCTTGACCATCTCACCATTATGCATTGCAGTGTCCCCTACATGTTTCCCACTCAGTTCTTCAGTAGTCATTGGCATTGAACCAGCAGCAGGTTGCACAATCTCGCCATCAACAACTTGCTCCTTCTTAGTAGCAGCAGGCTACTCCACCTACTTTTCAATGTTGCCCCTAGCGAACTTAGCTCCTCCCAACTTCCTCATGCTTGTTCTAGTCAAAGTCATCCCAGTAATAGGTTGTTCATCCTTCTCCTCAACGGTGGCCTTAGTAACTGTAGCCCCATCAGCTTGTTTTGTACCAGCCCTCTTTGTCTTCTCCACCCACTGTCGGGTGTTCCCTCCTGTCTTCTTGGTCTCAACAGTAACCTTGACCACGTTGGACTTTCTTTGATCACCATTGCAGGCCCCCTCTGGATGACCAAAGGCTTTGCAGAGGTTGCATTTGGGAGGCATGTGGTCATACTAGATGCTGATGGGCATGGCTTCCCATCCCTTGACATTGAGCCAGACCTGTTCAACCAGTTCATCCTCTTCCTTAAGCTCGATCAGCACCCGTGCATCATCATCCTCCAAAGAACGATAATTGATGAAGAGTACCTTTCCGGCTCCGGCGCTGCTCTTTGCGTCCACGATCGTTCGATGGAACCCAACGTCACCCACACCGAGATCGTTGTAGAGGCGTCTCTCTTCAATTCATCGCCGAACCTGTAGTCCTTTGTGACCACTAGTTGGCCATCAAACCACTGTGGTCTGAGTGCTAGAGCATCTTGCTTGTCTGTCACGTTCGAGAATCGGATCAGGAAGACACCATTGTCTTTTAAAATCAGATCGAACAAACCCTTTGGACACCACGTTCTCTTGATCCATGTGAGAAAGTATGGGTAATATGGGTGTTTACCCAAGACGTATGCCATGACTGTATATTCCCAAACATTTTGCATCTTCTCGAATTCATCCTCTGCCAAATCGACTTGGATTTGACCTTCAGTTCGTCGTGCCAACAGGAAATCCTCCACACAGGTCTTGTTTGGCGGTGACTCCTTCAATACATGGTTCCACACCTTGCATCCAGTTGTCATCAATGTTCCTACGTTCATCGTTGCTTGATCATGTTCTTGTCTCCATCGCTCCTTGCACCGCTAGGGCTGGACGATGTTGAGCTTCCTTCTCCTTCTCTTCCTAGGGTAGTATGTGGTTGGGCGGGGTGGGGGGAAGGGGTGGTAGGTGTGCCGGTGGGTTGAGGGTCGATGTCGACGGCTAGAGTAGCCTCCGGTGTGGGCACCATGTGCCTAGGGTCATTGTCACTTGGAAATCGCCAGCCGAACCCTAGACTTTCTGACTATATATTGGTTTAGAGATGGCTAGAAGTTGATGGGCTTGGTGAGCCATGTCATGTGTACTTATTGTAAGATCCCTAGTATACATGATCAAACTTGTACAATTTGACTCTTGAATATGTATCTAAAGTCTTGTAAGAAAACAATGTTTCTCAATGAACATTTTTGAATATTGAGAATATTTTGGTTCTTTCATCTAGTTATTTATTCATGTATTCTAAGATTTTACGATTCTTCATTCACACTTTGATAATACCATGGTAGGGATGGACTCCTGGGTACTATCACCATTATTACTTGATACTCATTTGAAGTTAGGATTTGGGTACTAAACGTTTCCATGAAAAATGGTATCAGAGAAAGAATATTTAATACGCAAAACATTTCTCACATGAAGAACAAACTAAACACAACCTTATACCTCAATATTAGAAACTTAATAAGTTGCCCTTATGTACTAAGTTGATTTAGCCTCTAGGTTATAAGATAGATGTTTTAGAACTAGGTGGAAAGACTTGTGTAATCCCTAGAATCTATCTTTTCTCCTACTTTTATCATGGTTGTAGGTCTAGGAGGGAGAGAAAAGGGAAAGCTTATGATTGAAACCCTAGACATATGTTTGGTGCATGTTCTTAGGGTAACTACACAAGTGTGCACCATGTTCTTACTAGATTTCTATGTTCCATGGTACTAGACTACCTAATGAGTGTGGTAACTCTTTTTGGTTATTGTTTTATTCAAATAGTGTATGGTGGTTTCTATTTCTTTCTTCAACATTTCAGAAAACCTATTTAAAAAATTACTATATATGTACAAATGAAAATGTTACCACACGTAGAAAGGAAACCAATGTCCATATGTATATGATGTGTGGTCTTCATGATGAGCCTCATACTTGGGTTAGTGGTCCTATGTGGATCAATCTAGTGGTTGCCCTTATTTTAAAAGTTGGTTGGAAATTTTGTTATGGGTAAGTGGTTTTGGTTAGCACGTCTTCTTGGACATAGAGATATTAATTTGAGTATCTTGAGATTGTTTATCTCTTTTTTTAGATACATGTGAGATAATTATGAAACCTCAATGTTGAAGATAATGTTTTTCCTAAAATGATACTTGTTACATGAAATAACTTACCTAATTTCAAACTTGATACTTGTATGATAATACACTCTCATAAGATAGACTTCAAATGAAATCCTACCTCACATTACATATATAATTTTAGAATCATGAACTTGAATTAAGATATCATTGGATCATAGATAATATGATAAGAAAATATAGTGCTCAAACTTGATACTTTTAGATCTATTCTTCTTGATGATAATTCACACAATGGGGTGAAACCTTAATATGCAAAAAATGAAAACAATTGTCTCTAATGAGGAAAATGTAGTATGATCCTGATCATAAACCACAATAATGATGTTAAGTGTGATAATTCTAGTAGGTAATGATAGGTTATCTTGATATCACCATACATAGGCTAGTAGGTTGAAATATGAAACCTTGATTGTACCTCTTTAAACTTCAAAACTATGAACAAACCCCGATCCTTAGGCAAAAGAGGGATGTAAACTAATAAAATACTAGAATCTATGTAATGACTGATATGTAAAGTGATGTTTTAAATCCTTGAAGAAAAAAACATGATGCATCAATGCATATAAGATGGAGTAATTAAACCCCAGATGCTCTAAATCCTATGATTAAAACTTAAGTTACATGAAAAATTATGATAGCCTTGGCGCCTAAAAGTGGTGGATTAAAGGTAGTATAAAATCTTTGATACCCCATTGAGATGAGATTTGTTGGATTTCGAGGATGAAATTCCATATAAGGTGGGGTGGATCTGATGAACCTGATTATAGGAGTTTGATAACCAAAATAATGGTTTAAGACTTACATGGATAAAAATGGTCTATTTACATATCATGATGGTAATATGGTCAAAGTAAGAAAGTTGATCTTGTGTCAATTATATGAGAGACCAAATTATGTATATTTAAGTAGAATATCTTTAAGTATGAACCCCTTTAGGCTAACTAAATTGAGGGATCAATCCATGTAGTTTGGATGACAAATTTGTATGTAATGTGGACTAGCCCTAGAGGAATATTGGGTTAAAATTTCAAAATGAAAGCATGATCCTATAGGAAGTTATTGAGGTTTAAATTTAATGAAACCATTGATACATGTTAGAGTTGGGATAAGTTCATTGATTGGATTGACCTAGTGGTCATTATATTGATTTGTCACACAGTAATTTAGTGACCCGATGAACCATGCATAGTCTTCCACCTATGATTCCCATAAAGTTTTTTGGATGGGAATTGTTGTGTGCCACATACACTCACCACCAAGTGTTCTAGTACATGAACCATTAAACTAGATACAAGAATCTAGGATGCACCAAATGTCCCTGATATTGTGAGGTCGGGTGGACAGTAGAGCAAGATTATCCAAGTCCGTTTGAATGTTATCCACTATAAAAGAAGCAACTACCCCATTGGCAAGTAGGAATCGGAGATGGTCAAAATGTGGTTGCAATTGGATGGGAGGAAACACAATGGCACGAGGAAGCTACTGACAGGGTTGCTTGGCCCGGTAGAGGTCTTCCCCATGGACACTAAACCCAATCTCATAGACCATGGAGGCAAGGTCGGGAAAAACATTTGGTGTTCTCCCCTATGATTCCACAGTAGCCTCCAGCCGCTACCATGGAAGGGTTCTAGGGAGCAAATGAGCCTCACCCTTTGGCTAGAGGCAACGGTTTTTGTCCATGACCTCCATTTTTCTCTCTCAGATTCCACATATGGAGGATATTCTTTGAGAATAGAGACCATGGGATGATGAAGTAATTTTCCCCCTTCCACTCTGAGATGGTGACGTCGTCTCCAAAGAGTTTCATGGCTTTAAAGGTTGTCGGAAAGAACTCCAATAATACCTTAAAGAACCATGTCTCTATTTGGTGGTTTGGTCACTCACAAGCTCACGAGAAGGGAATATGATGATAGATTGGTTGTAGATGAACATGAATGACATGATGCATAGACAAGAGATCACAGACTCATGAGAAGTAGAGATTGGGAAGGATTAGACAACTCAGTGTGGGCCCAGTAGTATATATCCATCTTGCCCACTCTCTTGGGCGGATCAAGGCAAGGTCCACTTGAACTGACTTGAGCCAGAGAGAACACACTACAATCCCCTCCCTAAGGGTGATGTGGAAAACATTAGGAGCTAGTAGGCCCCAAATCCCATGATATAACTTATGTCAAAAAGGTAATTCCAGTTAAACTCTTATTATTTCCCAATCATTACAAAAATCATAGTAAATCAACCATATGTCAGAAAAATACATGGAAAATATAGACATCTTTATAAAAATGTATAGAACATGTTGAAACCCAGAATAATGATTCTTAAATAATAATGATATTATTTTGAAACTTAATACCTTTATTTTAATGGAATAATTAGTGTCTAGTTGATATAATTGTTCATTAAATCCCTACAATACCATAATATAGTATACATTTAATTGTAGACACTAATGTAAGTGTTACTACACAATATTAGATATTTTCTTAACCAATTAATTGGTTTTAGTCTCATTTTTAAATCTAGAAAACATACACAATATCAAAAATATATGAAAATATGATGAGATCTTATGAGGTCTTCCCTATAAGTACAAAAATACCATAGATAAGTTTAGGGTGAGTTAAATCCAAGGATTGGATAAATCCTAAATTGAAACTAAATATCAAGAATAATTATGAACCATGTATTAATGATGATTAATTGCTCTTAATTAGGTGATGACCAATTATCTAGATGGTTCATGATAATTACTAATCTTTAAATCAAGAATGAGATTAAATAAGTATATGACTATGGTTTTCTTGCTTGAAATGTGATACATATGTATGCTTGATTACTTATCAAATATTTCCATGTAATATTTTTATATTGTACTCAATGTTTCTCAAATTATTGTTGTTTTATAACTTGAAACATAATACATAAAATCCCCTACATAATCATTGTGCACGAACCTTCATTCTCGAGGTAAGTTTATAAGGTTGGGCATCCTACTTGAGTTTTCAAGATAGGGTGGACCATGTCAATGAATGGGTTATCTCTTGGAGATGTACTAGAGTTCCCTCTCATAGAAAAGTGTTATCTAATGTTGAGCGCCCTAATAGACCCTTCTGATGGGAAGGTGGTCAAAGGCCTTGTGATATGATGTTCTTGGTATAATTGGAGTAAAATGACATAAAATGTGGGCTCTCATTTTTCTAAATTCTTCACTTGTTTATTCTTGTTTTTTACTTATTAAACTATTTTCAAATTATGTAAAGCTTATATATGTATCTTTCTTCCCTGTAATCAACACCTCATGTGATTCCCACATTGTTTCATGTATTTTACAGGTTCAGAGTTGGCTAGGCCTTGATAGGCTTGGTGAGATATGTTAGGTGTACTTATTGTAAGATCCCTATTATACATGAGCAGACTTGTACAGTTTGACTCTTCATTATGTATCTAAAATCTTGTAATAAAACAACATTACACAATGAATTTTGTTGAATTTTGAGATTGTTTTGTTTGCTTTATATGGTTATGTGTTCAAGTATGCTAAGCTTTTATGCTTCCACATTAAGAGTTTGACAATACCATGCTAGGGTTGGACTCCTAGATACTATCTCCCTCGAATTAATAGTCATTTGGAGTTAGGAATTGGGTAATATACAATTTTGTGATGCTTTCATTAGCCAGAATATGTCTAAATTGCATTTCGTGCAAGGCATAGATCATATCTTGGATGGTAGCCCTTTTATATATCAAATTTCTTAGATGAAACGAGTAGAATCTAAATAAAATAGTTTTAGAGTCTAAATATTCCTATAGGTCCAAAAGTATAGTTAAAACATGATTGTGAGGAGATTAATGCAAAGTAAAACCTAAACTAATGCTCAACTAATTGAATATGTTTTTTGTGTTATAAACTGATATTGTTGTATATAATGATAATCCAAGATGATGATGATAATGATAATGAATAATTAGGGTTTCAAGGTCAAGAATCATATACATGTATAATTTTAAAACCGATTTGAATATCTTGCTATGACCTTAATGAATGTTATCCAATCTATGGGTTCATAATGACACGATAGGTCCAATATGATAACTAGGGCTATACCTAATATCTAGTTAGGGTTTCTAACCCTCAGAAGTCATGATATGTTGGAATTAGGGTTTATTGCCATGTTACTATTCCAAATGTGAGACAATCCTAATACTAGATTAGAACCTTTGTTAGGTTTATTCTAAATAATGTGAATATGTGGTAACACATATGTAGTAAACATTCATGCATATAATGTTGATTGAATGATTTATTGCTTGGATATATTTATTGGATTTATTGAAATACATAATGTGTTTCATGGTTCTACATAAGGTACATGGTTATGATTATAAATATTTGCATTATTGACCTCTAATGGTTTGTTAGATGATTTTTGAAGTATATATCTAATAAATAAACTATTGGATGTTTATTTACTAAAATTTAACTATAGTGTCACTATGAGTATCACATAAAGTAAACTACAATGTTCTAACCCTGGGATACGCTACATCAAGGGGTAATTCATGTAAGTCCAAGGATGGACAATGTTTACATTTTAGGTAGCATACCAAGAATGGGTTAGAATATCTAATGAAAATACAAGTTCTTATGTGCCATTATATATGTATATATATACTTTTTATTTTTGGATGAACCCATATACTAGTAGAGAAATATGGTCACCATAATTTATTTTTTGACATTTTAAATAGTTAATACACATGATAAAGGAAATGTTGAAGATGCTAAATCTATGTAAGGAGGATTAGTTAGATCTTCTAGTACTTCTTCTCATACATAGTAGTCTCTTATGTATAAGTTTGATCATGAAATATTCATGTATCTCCCTAGAGAAGTATCATTATACATTTTGTAAATAATTCAAGTTCATTATTGGAGATTTTTTTTGGTCGGCTAAAAATATGTTGCTATATAAAGCCAAAAACTTTGGGTTACATGTACATGAGGACAGAACCCCTTGACAAACTAATAAACAAAAACTAGAAAATGGTAACAAACCATGAACGGTTGCACCATTTCCACTCAGAACCAGGAGCAGGAGGAACAATAAGATTGAAAACAACCAAGCAAAACTACAAATGACATATGTCAAAGCACCCAAAACCCGACAAGAAAACATATGCATGAGAACCACATCCCTAAAAGATATATGCTTCCTTGAGGGGAACTCCAGGAACCATCAAAGCACCACAAGAACTTCTGATCGGTCTGCATTCAGTCTTTAGGTGGCCACTGCTCGAACTAGCATTACCTCAGGGAACATAAATCTTCACAACCTAAGCTTAGAAGATAGCTGTCAAAGAAGATTATTTGCCTTCACAGATGAGCTGTATTTCAGAAACAAGAAAGACAGGGGACACTGCCACCCGTGGACATATAACAGCCAACCACACCCAATCTGACCAACTAGCATTAACCCAATCTCTAAAGATGTGGCAGAGAGGGAATAGAGCCAGGTTGTAGAAGCGACCTGTTATTCTATGCCAAAACACTAGACATCACCAATTGAGCCTTTGCCCATAGAGCAAACTGTCGAACACGTTGCGGTCGGCCTGCGAACAAGCAACAACTGTGTTGGCTAAGAGAACTGGCTATGAGAACCCAAGCAGAAAAGGTCGTAACAGTAAGAGACAGGGTAAATGCTTGCCCGACAACAACACTCGGGCAAGCCACCCTTCCGCATCTGGACGTCGAGAAGTAGCAGGGACCAACCACCACATGGAATCTCACTTCCCTTCTAGAACTCGGAGTTGGGAGGCTTCATCAAAGCATATCAGTCGAAGATGAAGGGGCGGCGTAGCCCTGGGAGACCAGATCTCATCACGATAGACGGAAGAGAAGGTGTAGAGGCACTATGATGACGAAGAAGCTACACATGATCTTCAGGACCCGGAGGGCACCACTCCTCTCCATCTGCCACTCCTGGGTGAGATGGAGTCGACTAGGTCGATTATTCCGAACCACAGACCCGACCATTACTCCAGCGGTGCATCTCATCCTCTACTCATCCGCTACCATGGAGAATCCCATTGTTGCAACATCCTTTCACCTTAATACCACAACTATCGACTCCAAGAAGACACCATCGAGGCTTTTGAGGCCAGGGGGAGGCAGGCACCGAGAGGCGCCCCCTCCCCCCAGCGGTGTCTACCGGGGAAACTAGAGAGAGGCGGGAGCATAACCATAAAGAGAGAGACCCCGCCTTCCAAACTGATTCAAGCTCTAGTTCATTAATGGAGATTATTTATTGTTATTTATTATTTACTAAATTTAGATCTTGGAGTTTTAGGTAATGGCTCTCAATTTTAAGTTCCTTTCTTAATTCGGGGACACTAAGAGGTGGGGGTCGTTACATTTGGTATTAGAGCCCAAAATTTTTAATTAGTATCTAATAGTTGATAATTTTGATTAATCCTCATATATAAGGAAATTTTTTAGGGCATAACCTATTGGTAATTGTGAATAGAAAGGATCACAACTTTTGGGCTGGCAATATTTTACTCTGCACCATTTATTTGGTATATGAGGAGTCCCTTAGCCAATGTGATACATGCCTGGATAGAACTTAGGGTTTGCTGGTAATAATATTTCCTATTAAGTTTCTCATTTCTATTTTTGTCTTCTCCACATCAATTTCCTTCATAAACCCCAAAATGCACTTCTCTCCTTGTCTCAAGTTAGGGTTTTGAGAAGAATTAGGTTTAAGGCATCCTCCACTAATTAGCGAATACATAATGTTAAAGAAAATATGAAAATGTTTAATGGTTATATGGGTCTTTCTATAGTGAGGGTAAACCCTAGAATAACTTAAGTATGGTTGGTAAAACTAGTCATCCATAAATGACTTGAGTAGGGTATTAAACCTTAATAGGTCAATGGAATTGTGAAACCTTAAGATACATGGTATATTCCTAAGCCTCAACTTAAAACCTAATCTTGGGTGATAAGAGCATTACATGTGAAATTATAACCCTACCCAACCAAACCCTAACTAGGGGTCAATGAAAGTAGAAAAACCCAAATGGATTTGGGTAATTTAGTTTTGTTACCCTAGATTTAGATACCCACAATTTCCCATGAGTGAAAGTACATGAAGTACAATAGACATGCATGCATGGTGTGCATGATGAATTTAGTATATGAAAATGAAGAATATGAAGTCGATAATGGAAAGGATTACAACCTCCATTCACTTTCATGGGTGGTGTCCTGACTTGGGGTGGGTCAACTCAAGAATGGGAAAACACCTATGCGGGGAGGCATATCCGTAAACCAATGGTATTAGTTTGTGTATAGAAAGCCTAAATTCCTCCTAAACATCAATACGACACCCTATGTTAGTACCTTCCCTAGAAGGTGAGTTGACCAAAATCAGTCTTATGAAATAAGGAAACATTGGATGTCTTTTGGGGACCTACCCTAAAGGGGTGGAATGTGATGGGATGATATGGGAACAAGGCACGGAAGCCTCTACCCCTACTAATCAAAATAAGTTGTCAAAGGGGAAACATACAAATCATTGTATGTGCATATGAAAATATTTTCTAGAGAAATCCTAGGGTAAACTTGTAATGGCAAGTAGTTTCTATTGAAGGAAATCATGCATCTATAATTTCCACCACCAAGTCTGAGAAAGAAGGGTGTGCATTGGGATTAATGCCCTGGATGCATATATATGTATATATATAAATGAAAACTTTGGTTTGGGAAATATTAAGATAATTTTGTAACATGAAAAGTTAACACATTAAAATAAAATCCTATGAAGGACATCTAAGTCATGAGCTCTCTATGGGAAGGATGAGTCATTAGACATAGAAACATATTGATATTGGATACCATTGTTCTGAAAAAGAGTGTAACTAGTGAAGAACAAAATACAATGTGACATCTTAATAAACCCTAGGGAGGGTAGAGACCTAAGTCAACCCTTGGGTTGAGTAGTGATGATTACATGTACATAAAACCTAATGGGTCAAGAGGTTGTCATGCATTGAGTACATAAGGCACGTAAGGTTAGGAGAAATCCATCCATGTGTACATAAGGCTTGTGGGGTCTAGAGAATGGCCACATGCATACGTAGATGAAGGCCCAAGGGGTCAATTTGAAAGACACTCCAAAATACATGAAGCCCTTGGGGAAACAAGGAGGTCATTCCAAAGGTTCTTATTCCCCTAGAGACCTTAAGGGAACAACTAAGTATAATGATACATGAGATGTATACATAAGGAATACACGAAGTTATGTAACATTGTTTGAAATGAAATCATAAAGGAATTTTTGCATAAAATCAAGAATTATGAGGAAAGCATTGTCCCTGAGTTCATGAAACTTGAAAGAAAATGTGTTGGAAATAAAATGTGCTCATGGTATGGAGTCTTTGTCCAACCAAAATTTTGAATTACAATATTAGATGTAGATACAATATCTCTTCACATAGAATGGGATGAACTTTGTTTAATCTTATTACGAGTGGGATAGATGGATATTCACATGTGATACATAAAATCTATATATGGGAATGGATATCCTAATTTGAATATCGAGACACAAATTAGGGTATGGAGGTGTTACCTCACCTTTACATGAATATAGTTGAGTAATGTTTGGTAGGTTTTGAGGCTTAAATGAAAATGGAATCACCCAATGATAATATCATGCAATGAATTACGGTGTGTAAATACCCTTGGATTGAATTCAGGTTCCAACCTAAGTAATATGGAAAACATTTCATACCATTGAAAGTAATTAGGGATAACATGGCTAAAACATATACAGGGAAGTTTCCAGACCTAATGTTGAGGTTGACATAAGTTATCATTCACCTTAATATTAATTAGTTTGAATTTTAAAGACAAAATTCCTTTTTAAAGAGAGGTGAATGTAAGATCCTCATATTTTGAAAATTTAAAGAATATTGGATTCAAGTTCAAATTGACTCAATCAAAGAATAATGAGCTCAAATTTATGGAAATGGCTGATGAAAACTAACCAATATGAATTCAATAGGGTTAGTGTGCCATTACTTTGAAAATAACCTACTATGAATTTAATTATGATACTTGGGCCCTAATATCAAATTGATGGGTTTAACAGATCATTTGGGATCCACTTTAAGGAATGGGTTCAACCCATGGCCCAACTAAAGCCCAATTAAACTTGTTTGGGTATACATATGGGTCCTTGGAATGCAAAATGAATAATTGAGTATCTCATGCTCATGATATATATTCAAGATAATTTTAGTAGACAGATAGTTGGAATATTAGATATAGGTGAAATTCTAAAGAAATCCAAGTAACCTTGTAGATAATTAATTAAATGATAATCTAGATTTACCTTGCAAACAAAGTTTTCTACATTAAATGAACGTGTTTAGGCTTAACTTTGTTCCCAATGATAGATAATGGAAAATCAAAGACAACCCTACTTTTGGGACATATATGATCTCCAATGTGGATATTATAATTAATTTTGTATTGAGGAGTTTTATCAAAAGTAAACAAAATTATAATGAAAGGGATTTCCCCCCTTAGCCTGGACCAGAATCTTGGGTTCACACACATAGTCATAGATGAGGGACTTACCCTTCTGACCCAAGACGTCCATGATAACTCTAAGACCATGAATCCTCTCTCCTTGAGTCTTGATGCATCTCTACTCTCTCTCACTTATTCCACTCTTTATCCACTACCCTAATGACCTACAAATACTAAAACCAAACCCTAATAATCTCTCTCCATCCTAACAAATCAAATCCACTTTGAATGGAGGTATTATCATGAAGTTGATAGTGGATAATGTCTTTGTCACCTCAACAACTAAAAGAGAAATCATAGGTTGAAACCCTTTACCCAGGGCTTATACAAGTCCTATCCATCTTCGACCCAAAAGACCAAAGCCCTCTGAGAATCTTTCATCCCTGACACATGAGAACTCCAAACCACCCCATCCTCCTTCCTTATAAGGTACATGGTGATGAGGTCTGGAAGGCAGACCAGGCTGATCCAAGGCTGTGTCAAGGCGCAAGCTCTCCTAAAATTGTGAAATTTTGAGTGAGTGCCCTGATGCTTCTCAACATTCTATGAGATGTTGAGGTAAAAAAATTTAGCTCTTTCATTGTCCCCATGGATGAGCACTAGAATTGAGCTTCATCCTACCATCTCAACCTATCTCCTATGGGTCCTAAAACTCCATTAGGACATATAAGATCCAATGGAGGTACCAATGCCATTACCCAACCACCCAATACTACGATCATGGAGTAAACCACCTAGTTGACCTCCATGGTTGGCAGCCAATACGACGCACAAGATTGAATCCTAGGAAGAAGATGACCAGACTGGTGAATTACCAGAATGTGCCAATCTACATGATCAAATGTGATCACTGCACTAAATGTATAAATCTAAACTAAAATAGATTTATGAAATGATGTGGCACTCTTCCATTTGCACTAAATGTATAAAATAGACTTTAACATGGATGGTAGTCATGTTATATACCAAAATCCTCAAAACATTGAGTAAAATTAGAATAAATAGTTTTACAATTTAAATTTGCTTCTAGTTCCAAAACTATAGCCAAAACATGATTTTAAGGAGATGAACCTAGAGTAAACCCAATATTGATTAATATATTGCTCAAATAAGTGAATATGCTTATTTTGTGTTGCAAACTGATATTGTTGAATATAATGAGAATGCAAGATCATGATGATAATGATGATGAATATTTAGGGTTTCTAGGTCAACAATCATATACATGTGTAATTAGGGTTTTTAAATTTGATGTGTATATCTTTTTGGTGACCTTAATGCAAATTATGTGATATATAATGACATGATAGATTCAATCTGACAATAAGGGTTATACCAAATTTCTAGTTAGGGTTTCTAATTCTTAGAAGTCATGATATGATGAAATTAGGTTTAAGTGACATATTACTATTCCAAACCCCAAAACAACCCTAGACCTAGATTAGAACCTAAGTTAGGTTTAATATGAATAATGTGAATACATGGTGACACATATGTATTATACATACATGCAGATAATGTTGATTGAACAATGGGTTGTGGATTTCATGAACATAATTGAAGTATAAAACATGGTTATACATAAGGTATATGGTTACAATTCTAAATACTCACATTATCGACTTTATATGATTTTCCAGATGATATATGAAGTATTGATTTGATGAATAAGCTATTGGATGTTTATTTACTTCAATTCAACTCTAACACCGCTATCAGTATCACATAAAGGAATATATAGTGTTATAAACCCTGGGTTACACTACATCAAGGGGTAATACACATAAGTTCAAGGATGAACAATGATTGCACTCAAGGTAACGTACCAAGAATGGCTTAGAATATCTAACGAAAAATAGAAGTTCTAATGTACTATTATATGATTGGTTAATATATATACATATATATATGTGTATATATATATATACATACATATATATACATATATATACATACATATATATGTATGTATGTATGTACATGTGATATTTGGATGAAACTACATACAAGTATAGAAATATGTTGATGAAATTATTTTTGTCGGAATTTTAGGTTGTTCATACACATGATAAAGGACATGAATATAAACATGAAAGATATTTGAGATTCTAATGTCATGCCAAGGAGGATTAGTTATTTTCTCCAGTACTTATTCACATACATATTAATCTCTTTTGTATAAGTTAGTTCATTACATATTCATTTAACTTCTTTGAGGAGTATCATTATGCATTTTGTAAACAATTCAAGTTCATTAGTGGAGATTATTGATTGTTATTTATTAATTGCTAAATATGGTTCCTAGAGTTTTAGGTA
The DNA here is from genome assembly GCA_963693085.1 of Alisma plantago-aquatica. Lineage (NCBI taxonomy): Eukaryota > Viridiplantae > Streptophyta > Magnoliopsida > Alismatales > Alismataceae > Alisma > Alisma plantago-aquatica. The sequence continues at coordinate 1,455,051,522 of OY856409.1, forward strand.
ATGGATCTTTAATTTAAGGTCCTTTGTTAATTGTGAGACATTATAAAGTAGGGTTCGTTACAACTTTGATCAAGAGAACATGCCTACAATTTTGGGAGAGTGCTCCGAAGTCAAAAACTCTGCATCCTCAACCTATGTTTGGCTAGATAGATGGATCTTGGCATGAGGATTTGTGACATTGATCCATCTTTTGAAGCCCCAACTGATCTAGAAGATATGATTATGTAGTGTATGGCCCTCGACTCTAGAGAATGGGATGCTGATTTCATCAACTCTATCCTTACCATCAACATACAAAATCACCTCCATTTCATTCCACCACCTGACCGGACAACCATACTAGATGCTTATTTTTGGCCTCGCGAAGAGCACGAGGAACTTACCATCAAATATTCCTACACATAGATCCTTGAGTCTAAATATACACCCATGACCGACGAGTGGCATGGCATTTGGTAGATAAAATTCCCTAGACAAATTCACACCTTAGCCTGGCTACTGCAACACAAACCTATTCAATAATGCAAAAAAGATATGACGACATATAGATGTTAACATCACCTTCTCGCATGCAACAATAAGCTTGACTCTTTGTTAAATATCTTGAGAGATTTTTGGACCATCAAAAATACATGGAAACACCTAGTCAATACTCCTTCCTTCTTCTTTCTAGATGAAGACAAATTGATATCAAAAGTTTTATTTCCTGCTATTAGCTTTGAGGCTCACAATCTAATGGTGGTGTGCTGGCACATTGGGTGCCTACTAAATGACTTGATCCACATGGGTAAGCAGGTCCTTCTTAACCCTAATGTAGAGTTCATCAAGACACACTCAAACACCACTACATCAGTAAAATCCCAAGGCTTTTATTGTCACATTCCATCTGTTATGGGAGTATCTACACGGACAACTGAAGGTGATTTCCTTGTCTTCATGAATGCAACATTTTAATACTCTACTAATCACACTGGTCAGGGTATCTGCTCTATTACCAACAATGGTACTTTCATCATGGGTTTGGGGATCCCACTTCTGGCATCCTCTCCACTTGATGTAGAAATTCAAACAGTCATTCAAGAAGCCTACATCAGTAAGGATCAAGCCTGGAGGAACATGGTGATCTTCTCTGACTCACAAGGGGCAGTAGCAATGTTGTCAAATAACACCCTACATGATGGAAACCTCCATCCTCTTTGGATAAATTATTGTGGTCTTAGATATAGAACATGCATTGCAATTTTAATCCACATACCCATGGATTTGAACCTTGTCTCAAGCTCCATTGCAAAACCATATATGTTTTCTTTCTCGCACTTTTCATTGAGTAGTACAAAACCATCATGTTGGAATTACAAGTAAATGTATCATGTGACTATCTTTAGCCTTTAATAGAGTTCAAGATGAATTACATTTCAGCTCGATGGATCTAGAAAAAAAAACTGACGCACTCAAATAAACATAAACAAATATGATAAAAGTGTTTTCTAGTGGACATGGTTATTTTTATGGTTGCAGCCTAGTTGTTTCTCTTGAAATATATAATATATATGAATGATATGAAAGTGAAATACAATAACATGTAAGTATAGCCATGTATTTCCTAGTAGCACAATCTAACTCTTTATACATATTATATTATATCAGATGGGATGTTAAAATACAATAAGTATTTATATTTTTTTTCTACATTCCTATGAGAAGACGTTAAATATAAAAACTCATGTTAGTTTTTTCCTATTAATATTATCTATTATATAGTACAAATACCATTAAGAAAAGTAACAATTTACTTAATTTCCATTTTACACTCTTCAAACTAATTTTAAGATATTCGATATTATGATAGACAATTCTTTTTCATTATTTCTAATTTTCTACTAAACAAATTCGAAAATTCATATTGTAAGTTGATTATGTGTTTATTCACAGAGGGCTATTAGTGTGTATGTGAAGGTCAAAATTAATTGGATTATCACCAATATTAAGTAATGTTTATAAGGATATGTAATAGAATTTAATATCTAATGTTATACACCTACAATTTAAAATAGTAAATTTTTATTAATGAATTTTATAAAGAATTAGTCACATCTAAGACATGTGGGAAAAGAAAACATGCCAAAAATTACAACATATTGGAGAAATTTATGTCCCATATGTAATATAAGATATGAGTCAATCCTATGCAGAAACGTTCCAAAATAAATTGCCGAAACTTGATTAAAATACCATATATTTGTTTGGAAGCATATTCGTGGAATGAACTTTGTTTGTCAAAAAACAAAATTAGTTGACAATATCTATTGTGCTAGTCTCGTATATAAATAATGAAATTATAAGGCCATGGATATAGTTAAGTGAAAAGATATAGTAATGCTTCATTTCGTTTTATCAATAGTAGAAATATCTTATTACTATGGCACCACTATTCTTGATAGATTAAAGATTGCCTAATAAATTTAAAAAACAATTAGGCAACATATATATTGAAGACTATATAAAATACAAAATGAGAATCTCTATAGGTAAAATTAACAAAAAAATGTGTAATCATTAAAAGAGGTAGTATAAAAAGTAAGTGCATAAACAAAAAACATATGAAGCATGACTAACTTAGTGAAAATGCCTAAATGGAACACCTTCAAAATTTTAAAACTTGAAAGTAGAATTCAATTTCGAAAAGGTACACAACATGGATGTTTAGTGATTGTATTTAAAATAAGAGGACATAGAATTCTTGTATTCTTATCAACATCATATTTTGTTTTATAACATTATGAAACATTGTTGTCACAATAAAAATACAAAATTTATTTGATAAATAGGGCAAAAATAGTTTATAATAAACATATCATATATATAAAAATATATAACATAAACCAAAGTGATCCCTATAAAATATTTTATTTTGCGATTGTCTATATAGAAACTAGGTCATTATGATGAATGATCTGGAACATTGAATATTGTTTTTTATTGTGATCAAAATTATGTAACATGTATATGGGTTGCATGTCATGCCTCTCTCCCTACTTCTCCATGTAAATTTTATTTTTTCAATTAGAATGGGATGATGTAATTGAATCATCAATGGACCATTGGTGGAGAGAAGGAAGTGATCAGAAGCCCACACCAACAAGAAAGGTCCTTGAATGATTTTCACAAAGATAAAGATATGACTCCAATGGAATCAAATTGGATGACTCACTTGCAAGCTATTCAAATGACAAGCTGTGTAAAGTCAGATCTAGGGTTACTTTAGATGTGATCTCTTTGTAGTTTTTCTACAACTCTCATTTTCTCAAGATGTTGTACCAATTTCATATCATGTTTTATTGTCTTAAATATCTCTGCAGTATATGATATGCACAATAATATACATGTAATGGTGACTAGAAACATGCTAGTTTAATATCAAATCCCTCGATACAATAAGAAATTTTAAGATGCCTTCCATTATACATTGCACGTGAAATATTGACCGACTAAGTGTGGGTATGTTCTATGTGGTACACCATCTATCTAGGGGAAGTGTGATGATAAGTATATGGGACTTCTAAGTAGGGTGCATATATTATTGTAGTGGACTTTGGGTTGAACATGACTAGGTGATCTAAATAGGTTAAATTCTAGAGGCATAAAATTGGCATTAATTTTATAATATAATTTATTAAAAGGATTTGAGAAACCATATATCCATGAGTTGGGTGGCATGGAATTGATAAACATTTCCTACCTAAATAGTCTAGTTGGTCCTAAATATGAAAAGGATTTGAGAAAATATATATGCATGCACAACTTTGTTCTACCATTGTCATTGTTACTTGGCAGGTTAAGAACCATTTGGTCTTACATTAAGAAGTACAAGCCAGATTCCATGTTGATGGTCAATAAAGGAAATAACATGTCAAATGGAAAATAAAAAGCTAAGAAAAGTTCTAAATATAGCCAAAAGCCCCAATCTTCTTCACTTATTTATAAAAGATTAGGAGAGGAAAGAAATTGTCATCATTGTAAAAAGTTTGGTCATTGGAAAAGAAATTGCCCTTACTACCTAGACAAACTAAGGAAGAGTAAGTAGGGGACAGAAATCTCCACTTCAAGTATATATGATATTATTATGAACCTTTCTACTCCTTCATCTTGAGTATTGGATAACGGATGTGGAACTCACATATTTTCTCATATGCAAGATCTTAAAAGAAACACACACTTCATGAAGAGAAAGATGGAGGTACACTTAGATAATGGAGAAAAGGTCCTCCTACAACTCTAGGGATACATAATTTATCCATGCCTTGAGGGCTTGTTATAGAGTTGGATAATTTCTATAATATACTTTCTATAAATATGAACAATAGTTCTAGATCTTATTTAGACAAGAATGGTTTTGAATTTTTATTATAGAATGATCACATTTCTTTTTCAAAAAGTGAGGTTTTGTATGAAGTGCCCCTAGTTGAAATTCTATTTCAAGAGACAAGATGTTGTATGGAAGTTCTGCAATATCTTATAGTTTTTGTTAATAGATCTTGAGGCAAGTGTATACAACATTACAATAAGTTAAAACTCCATGGATAAAATGAAAACTAATATTTGGCATGTCCATCCAGGGCAAACTAATGAGAAACACATTTCTATACTCCATAAGATATTTATTTGGAATCTTTTGATTTTGAATCAATAGAGACATGTGAATCTTATTTATTGGGAATATGATAGAAGAATACTTCATTAGAAAGATGAAAAATTATGGAAAGATGAAATGCAAAATGAAATGCATGTCCATGTTAAGCTAACTATATCACAATAGTCAACACTAGTTTAAGAAGAATTGATTGAATAATAAGAGAATCATTATTTCAAATCTTGGTTTTATAATGGATATATTTGTAAATGAAATTATATGGACATGGAAATGTTTGTCAATTACAACTTAATGTTTCTTAACTAATACCAATTACTTTCATAGAAATGATTTGTTGACATATACTACTATTTCCTTGTGAGTTTTTTAACATCACTGCTAATGTAATGACGTATCCCTAGGATCAGATGCATAAAGAAACTAAAGTTAGGTATCAAGAATATGATTAGAATGAGGGCGTAGTGTAAGCCATATTGTGGGGCTCGACAATCCCCAATGAAGAGACCCAATATTAACTTTTTCTCACCACATGATTAAATAAGAAAATCCTATTTGATTGATCTTCTTGTGGTACCCTCAGAACATAGCTATATCTTGGGTTTACCTTACCAAGGGGCATCACTAAGTGGTATGTTCTGAGGGAGGGTTCATCATCATAATAACTGTATATATGATTAGAATGGTTATGAATCATATATAGGCTAATTAGTTAACTAGTTGATTAAGTGGATGTCTTGAGTAAATAATTGGATAATGATCAATCAATTGATTAATCACATATTTTGTAAATTAGTCATTCGGTCGACTAGATTATCTTTAGGAAACAATAAGGAAAAGTTGATAAGTTTGATCTAGGATTTGATTTGTCATATGAAGTTAGATCTGGATTGATGAATTTATTCACTAGGAATGCATATTGGTCAAATGGGTGATCACCCCTGACCCAACTAGTTGACTGGTTAATGAACCATATGATTGGAAGTTTTGTTTGAGTTCTCCTAGTTTGATTCTATTTTGAGCTGCAATAAGAAAAAGGATCAGAATTTTGGAGTTACAACCCCAAGACTCTCCTAAATATAGGGGTTAGTGTCTAAAGGGTGATAAATAGTTTGAGAATCAATAGAAAAAAGTTTTCTAAGAGATTTCCCTCTTGGAGTGAGAGAAAATCACCTCAAGGATGACATCTTGTGATTGTTGGTATGTATGCCCAGAGAGTCGATCATATGATGATTGTGATGGAATATCATGTAAATGATTTGATTAATAATAACAAAAATCTTATGATTTATTCTATTTCATAATGAATGTCTAAAGAATGACAATACTTAGTGACATATGTCTTCAGGTTGATTACGTGAACAATGAGATCATATAGATGTCAAGAGCATGTACATTCTTGTTATGTCCATAGTCAGATGTTATTGGGGAAGACTGACATACAACAATAGCGCATAAGACTAGAGTGTGTGCTGGTTGATGATAAAATCTCATTAATCCTGATATATGAGATATCAAACCAAACACATAGTACTTGTTGGAGAACGATGTATCGACCAGACCCACCTTGAGAGTGACACATGGAAACAATAATTGGTGGTCATAATCATCTCTCATAGTGAAGGTGGTGATTTTGGTTCAATGTACTTTGACATCATCTATTCATGAATATAGTTTAAACTGGATTACAAAAGATTTAGGTATTCAATTAAACTGATTAGCTCAGGTACATGAACCAATCATCTCAGGTTGTGAACCGAGTCTTTGGTGGATCAATTGGATTGATTCACAGATTTGTGCTGACGTCATATTGAGCATTACATCAGATTATTATTTCCAATACAATTGTGATTGGGAAATTTGAGGAAATGACCGATTTAAGGGTTGAACCGATTGACACATGTTCCAACTGGTCAGTTCACCCCTGAACTGATTATTTTGCCACTTGCAGGTTGTGAAAATTCATGAAATGTTGCTCCCTTTTGGTCCCACAATTTTGGGAACCCTGGCCCTAAACCTCCTATAAAAAGAGGGGTATTGGGGGCTTCTCAGACACAACTCAATTTCTTCTGACAATTGTTTATATTCTTTGATTGTGGAAACCAAGAGAACCCAAGCAAGTCCTACCAGATAAAGGGAGAGATAGCAAGGGAGAACAATTGTGGGAGAGCAAGTTGGTGCTAGTATACCAATGAGAGGGGTAAACTCCTTCTTGTTAGTTCTACTAGAATGACAAGAGTACTTGGTTTTCCATGTGGACTACCATAGAGGTATGGAACTTTCCCTCTAGGAGGACAACGTCAAGTTGCTATCTGTCGTGATCAACTAGGAGCTATTGCTAACGCCATACAAGTGTGACTTGAAGAAAGGCACATACAACAATGAGGAATAGTTCCTAGACTTGCTCCAGGACCATGTATGGCCTCGTAAACCATCTTTCCTATTACATAATTATTGACGTGATGCACTAGTTTATGGGGAATATGGCATATAATTTTTATTTCCACTTCCTGCTCTCTGCCACAATATTTCCTAAGTGTGATATTAGAGCCATGCCAATTTAATGTGTTTTGGAATTTAATTGATATTATTGGATTTTGGTTTTTGCCTTTTATTTATTACTTACAATATGAATTTTTAAATTTAAATTTAATAATGTACATATCCGATGAAATACCACACACAATCCCAAACATATTCATATATATGCAATTTACATGTTTGATAACACCCAAATTAGCACATATTTTCTATGCATTTTATCTATTATTTTGTGCCACTTTAGTCTTAATATGCACTCTTTTGTTCATGTTTTATGCTTTCTGTCTCGCATTAGATAAAAGTAGTAAAAATAGCCAATAATGTAGCTAATTAGCTAATTTTTGACTTACAGACACCGAAACTAGCCAATTTTGGGACTCTCAAGTACCGAACCTGAAAAGACAAGAATTCTAGCAGCTGGCCAATACGGCTGCCCGATATGGTCTTGCCGATATGGCTGCCCGATACGGTCTGGCCGATACGGCTGCCCGATACGGTCTGACCGATATGGCTGCCCGATACGGTCTGGCCGATATGCCTGCCCGATATGGCCTGGCCGATACGGCTGCCCAATACGGCCTGCCTGATACAGCTTCCTGACACTCCCCTGCCCAAAACAGTCTTCGGGAGACAATTATATTGGCCCACCTGATGCCTCAAGATCGAATACACGATTGAAGGACACGTGGACCAATAAAAGCTACAACTCCCATCAACTCACTGCCTATAAATAGCAGCTGCCAACCTACAAAGAGGGGAGAGCCGGGGGGAGGACCCTGCAAGAGCTAGTTCCTAGACCAAGGAGCTAGTGTGTCGAGTTCCCCAAAAGTCTGTTGCCCGATACGGTTTGCTCGATACGGTCTGCCCGATACGGTTGCCCGATATGGTCTAGAGAGAGAGAGAGAGAGCCAAGGAGTCCATAGGGGCGAAGAGAAGACCCAAGGGCCGAGATCAGACCTACACAGAGGCCGAGGAGCAAGAGCCACCTCTCCTCTATGGGCTATATCTCTTCCCTCTTCTCTTTCATTCTACTACATTCCTTTATTTCTTGTAAAAATGAGGTGTATCCATCTTTGTTTGGTGCCAGCTATGCTTGTCTATGGCTAGTTAGCTCCTTGTTGGCTATGTAGCCCAATCTGGGCATGTTTATATACTTTTGCCTTAAGCAAGTAGATTCATATCAGATCTAGTATGTTTCATGTTCTATTTTCTCTTTCCAAGTTATGATTGCTAGTTTGGTTGATCTTTTACTCGCTTGAACTGCTGTTTCTGCCTGTATCGATCCTTCTTAGATATGTAGCCCGATCTGGGCATGTTTATATACTTTTACCTTAAGCAAGTAGATTCATATCAGATCTAGTATGTTGCATGTTCTATTTTCTCTTTCCAAGTTATGATTGCTAGTTTGGTTGATCTCTTACTCGCTTGAACTGCTGTTTCTGCCCGTATCGAGAGATCCGTTGTAGGAATAGCTAAGAGACGATAGTTTGGATCTGAACCCGAGAGGAGGATGATCCAAGGTATTCTGTTCCCAACACCCCAGAATATCCTAAGACCCGAGAGGGAACTTAGAGTATTCTGAGGTGTTGATATGTCATTCCTCGAGAGAGGGTCTTTGACATATTGTTGATGGTTCTATTCACGCATTGCGAGAGTGAGTGGGACGACCCCATAGGACAGATGCCACTGTGCGTACTAGATGCTTGCTTGGGTGTTCGAGGGTTGTCTATGCCCGAGAACGAGTGCATAGACTATCCCATTTGTGGTTACATAGCCAGGAACTCTCTTTCTCTGTTTAGTAGAATCACGAGCTCTATTTTATTTTGTTTTGTTTTCTTTGTTTTGTTTTATATCGTGACAACCCACTAGACTAGTTATAGCACTTACTTTTATCAACTATCCTCTTGGCTTATCTGACCAAAGAACAAGATCTGTGGCATCCTAAATGTCACCACGTCCCTGTGTTCGACCCCCAATATCTACTTTGACCTCGTAATAAAGTTGCGGAGGCCTAGAAGGTTTCGGGTTATAAATTTAAAGCTTGATTTCTTCCTTTGTCCCGCGTTCATTTCCGGACGCGTGAAAAAGGCCGATCAACTTTTGGCTTCGTTTCCAGGGAACGTGGTTTTCCACATTTACACGCCTAGTAGATTTTTGTTCTGTCACTATAAGTTTGTATATACATGCATAGTTTTCCTCTTGCTTTACACATACTTGTTCATATATACTAAATCACTTTTCTTTTTCTCATACCTTTTTTTCAGCCATGGACCTTGCTTCCGCAAGACAAGTCATCTTGTCCACCTGTCCTCCTGAGTTTTTCCACAGTTCTAACTGCTGGCAAATAATTGAAGGTCATGCTCTGCAACTAGTCGAGTTATACTCACCTCCACCATCGTCATATGTTGAAATTCCAATAAAGGAGACTGCCAGTCAACCATCGACCCCCATTCTATCATGGGATCAAGGCAGTGGAGTTGGATAGGGAAAGTATTCAAGCACTCACCTCCTTAGCCCCTCATCTCCAAGAAGATGTCGATCCAATGCAACAACTGCTAGAAGATCAGGATCGTCATCTCAAAGTAGCCACTGAGGCTGCAGACTGCAGTAGAAGTTTAGTTCAAACTGTTGAGCGAGGATTCGTTCAAGCACATCAGTTTGGTACAGCAAGTCAGCAACTGATGTGCATGGCAGAATCAACGAGTCTCGAAAGCATTGCTGCTCAAGTACAACAACTTCATGGTAAAGATGTTGAACAAGGCAGGAGGCTCCAAGAGCTCATTGATTTAGTTACAATCCAATTACAAATGCCATCAAAAGATAATGAAGACGTTAGTCATCAGGACCATTCCATTGGGTATGAAGTGGAGTATGCATCACCATCCTATTCAGACCATCAACTGGATTCACCATGATTTTTCTGTGAAGACCAACCCACTCCAGGAAACCCTTCATTCTATCCAGATGACCCAGTTGATGAACCAATGGAAGAAATGAGTCATAGACATGAATGGGTCTATGATGACGATGATGAAGACTCGAAGAGCCAATCAACCTCACAACCAAAAGGTTGGTTTGAGGAACCAGAGTCAGATATTGAACCAGACCAAAGTGACATTTCTCATATTGAGACTTGTCATTTCGCTTTGAGCAGTACATCAACCATGGTTTGGAACAATTTGTTCGACGACGATGATGACGAAAGCTGCTCGACATGGAGCAGTGAGTATAGTAATGAACACGAGTTGGAGCAGCATGAGCCATCATTCGCCACCATACCTTTACAAGGCTTGGTGGACGTCAAGGGGGTAGGATGGATGGTTCACTACAACATGGCTGCTGAGCATGAAGACACCCCTGACTCTACACCAGGTGATAAGCTTGGGGTGGTAGAACCACAAACATATTCTTCAGGGGGTACTTTTTGCTCATAAGATGATTGGATGACTCAGACGGTACATGAAGATTTATCTGAGCATCCAACCAAAAGTGCAGAGATGGAGAGAGAAGATATGAGTCCTCAAGATGACGTCCAACCTCTATCATCTATCTCATCCTATGTCGACATGCCATGACCTTCATTTTTAGAATCATATAATGAAAGGTACCCTGAGGATGAAATGGTGAAGAATTCATCCCAGTGCAGTTCAAGCCACTTCCAGCACAAAGATGACTTCACCGAGTCACCAGATTTCACTTTGCTTCTTCGGACTCGGAAGGGTCAACACATCCACCTATTCTACTCCTACTATGTGGCGGAACCCGTCGGCAAGACACAGGTGACACTGGTCCCAAAACTTAGGATTTGGGATCCCAGTGTCGGTATTGTGGGGCAACTACCCCCTTTTCTATCACCCACCCTCCCACCCTTTTATTACAATACATTTCTCTTTTCATGTTCTTGTTGGTTAATTTCTTTCCTCTAAGTATTTTGATATCCTTTCACCCATGCATCATCTTTAGAACTTCAATAACTGTCATTAAACTCATGCATTCCTGCCTCACTATTTCAAGTTTGAGTCTTGCTTGAGGACGAGCAAAATTTTAAGCTTGGGGTGGTAGGCTTCACCCTTCTTTTCTCTTCACCCTTCTTGCATGCATGTTTATTTCCTGCATTTAGTTTTAAATTTTCAAAAAAAAATCAGCTTTTTAACTTTGCAATTATGGCTATATGGTGTGAATCTAATAGATAAATGCTTGACTTTATGCCTAGATGCACAATTTTATCTTAAAAATTGCTTGACCTTATGCTTGACTTGCTCTTTGACTCTTTCCTTGAGTTTGATAATAAATCTAAGGTTATAGCTTAAAGCTATATTCCCTTGATCTATGTTGTGAATAGCGAATCCATGGTAAAGGACCTTTGGAATGAGCTAAAACACGATCAAAGAACCTAGCTGTGGATTCACAAGTTTACCTCTATTTTAAGGATTCTTGAATTATAATTGCTACTTCTCACACAGGTATCAAGCGGATTATGATGGGCTTTGAGCTATGATCAAGATGAAGTGTTTTCCTTGATGGACTACATGCCTTCTCACATTAGATTGAGTCAAAAAGATGAAAAACACAAAAATGCGCAAAAGAGGCTTGGCCGCCCACAAAATCCCAAAAATATCTATATAGTTCTCACCCAAGCCTAAAAATAGAATGCAGATGATAAAAGCCTGAGTGTGAACAATAAATGAGCGCTTGTTTTCTCTTTTAGGAGATTTGAGGATGGTTCCCAGCCGGTGTATGACTGCGCTCATGAACGCGGGTATGTCGTGCCTGGTAGTATCACTCCGAATGCTCATTAGAGAGTCACAAGGAACCCCCTAGGTGACCTATGAGATCATCTCAGTAGCAGGGTTGGTTTGAGCGCAGTACGAGGAGTTTGTCTCACTGCTCTGGGCCAACTGGCTCGGACTGCAGGGACTGTTGCTCGTTACATGGACCAACCTGACGTAGATCGGGATTCTCAAAAGTTAGTAGAGTCTTTTTACTTTGTTTCTTAGGACATGAATAAGTGAGAGGCGTGGTATTCCTGATTGGTTTGCATGGATTCATGGTGATGGCTCATTGCTCATCACCTGCGTGATCACTTGTGTGACAGCTCTTTCATGTTTAAATAATTATGGTTCAAACCCTCATGAGTATCGACAAGTTGTAGTGAATTTGCTTAATATTGCCTGGAAACTCTTTGATCTTGCTTTGGCAGGATTGTGCCTGACAGGTGGGGGTTTGTTCTAAAACGACATGGATCAGGAGAATTGATGTTTTAAACTATTTTTCTTAACCATAGCATTTATTGCCAAGCTTAATTTGGATGTTATCTTTTTGTTCTTTGAGCACAGCCTTGCTTGAGGACAAGCAAGTTTTAAGCTTGGGGTTGTTGATAACACCCAAATTAGCGCATATTTTCTATGCATTTTATCTATAGTTTTGTGCCACTTTAGTCTTAATATGCACTCTTTTGTTCATGTTTTATGCTTTCTATCTCGCATTAGATAAAAGTAGTAAAAATAGCCAACAATGTAGCTAATTAGCTAATTTTTGACTTACAGGCACCAAAATTAGCCAATTTTGGGACTCTCAAGTACCGAACCTGAAAAGACAAGAATTCCAGCAGCTGGCCGATACAGCTTCCCGATATGGTCTGGCCGATACGACTTCCCGATACGGTCTGGCCGATACGGCTGCCCGATACGGTCTGGCCGATACTGCTGCCCGATATGGTCTGGCCGATATGCCTGCCCGATATGGCCTTAGCCGATACGGCTGCCCGATACGGCATGTCCGATATGGCTGCCTGACACTCCCCTGCCCGACACAGTCTTCGGGCGACAGTTATATTGGACCACCTAATGCCTCAAGATCGAAGCCACAGATGAAGGACGTGAACCAATAAAAGCTACAACTCCCATCAACTCACTGCCTATAAATAGCAGCTGCCAACCTACAAAGAGGGGAGAGTCGGAGGGAGGACCCTGCAAGAGCTAGTTCCTAGAACAAGGAGCTAGTGTGTCGAGTTCCCCAAAAGTCTGTTGCCTGATACGGTTGCCCGATACGGTCTGTCCGATACAGTTTGCCCGATACGGTCTTCCCGATACGGTTGCCCGATATGGTCTAGAGAGAGAGAGAGCCGAGGAGTCCAGAGGGGAGAAGAGAAGACCCAAGGGGCGAGATCAGACCTACATAGAGGCTGAGGAGCGAGAGCCACCTCTCCTCTACGGGATATATCTCTTCCCTCTTCTCTTTCATTCTACTGCATTCCTTTGTTTCTTGTACAAACGATGTTTATCCACCTTTGTTCGGTGCCATCTATGCTTTTCTATGGCTTGTTGGCTCCTTCTTGGATATGTAGCCCGATCTGGGCATGTTTATATACTTTTGCCTTAAGCAAGTAGATTCATATCAGATCTAGTATGTTGCATGTTCTATTTTCTCTTTCCAAGTTATGATTGCTAGTTTGGTTGATCTCTTACTCGCTTGAACTACTGTTTCTGCCCGTATCGAGAGATCCGTTGTAGGAATAGCTAAGAGACGATAGTTTGGATCTGAACCCGAGAGGAGGATGATCCAAGGTATTCTATTCCTAACACCCCAGAATATCCTAAGACCTGAGAGGGAACTTAGAGTATTCTGAGGTGTTGATATGTCATTCCTCGAGAGAGGGTCTTTGACATATTATTGATGGTTCTAGTCACACATCGCGAGAGCAAGTGGGACGACCCCACATGACAGATGCCATTGTGCATACTAGATGCTTGCTTGGGTGTTCGAGGGTTGTCTATGCCCGAGAACAAGTGCATAGACTATCCCGTTTGTCGTTACATATCCAGGAACTCTCTTTCTCTATTTAGTAGAATCACGAGCTCTATTTTGTTTTGTTTTCTTTTCTTTGTTTTGTTTTATATCATGACAACCCGCTAGAGTAGTTCGAGCACTTACTTTTATCGACTATCGTCTTGGCTTATCTGACCAAAGAACAAGATCTGTGGCGTCCTAAACATCACCACGTCCCTCTGTTCGACCCCATATATCTACTACGACCCCGAAATAAAGTTGCGGGTGCCTAGAAGGTTTCGGGTTATAAATTTAAAGCTTGATTCCTTCCTTTGTCCCGCATTCATTTCCGGACGCGTGAAAAAGGCCGATCAATGTTTCACCCTAGAATAGATTTTTGATGGTGGATTTGTAGCATGGTTATGGCCAATAACCCTTATATTTGTGTGTGGTTGATGGTTCACTTGTATCTATTTATATCTCGATTGGCGCATCGAGCCTCTACCTTCTTCTTCCCAATGTAAAAGTATTATAATATTATTCCTTTGCCTCCCTTGAATGTAAGTTGATATTTATAATTACCATGTAATTAATTAAATAGAAATAGGATAGTTTATTTTCTTAGAATGACAAAGAAAATACTAAGTGCCAGACGATCTGACTGTCTCATAAGTGATTCGACCAGGATGATAGACAATTGAAGGAGTCAAACCATTCAGTTGGTGGCCTGAATGACCATTTGGAGGTGTCCAGACATCGGTTGGACAGGAGTCCAGACGATCATTCAACAAACTGAACGACCGACGAAGAGGTAAGCTGATCAGTTTAGAGTGGTTCAAGAATAGATCGATACCAATAACAGGTTCATGCATGTGATGTAGACCTAGGTGGTAGTAACTCCTTGTAGCTCCAAGGAATTACATTATAATGACCATAATCATCATTAATGTTTTACATTGCATGTTTATGTTTGTGGGATATAGCATGTATATGATAGATACTATGCAATTGACAAATGTTGTCTACCTTAATGATTGATTATGGACTCTGGAATTGGCTGGGTAATAATTGAATTATTGTGGATCTCGTCTCATTAGAAGTTTGTGTAGTGCAATCTTCTAAATTGAAAATTGAGGGGTATCAATCTAAACAAAATGATGAGAATGATAGTTAATTTAAATGACTAGTTGAACATCATAAAATGTATAAAAAATCAAATCATATGAAATCAAAAATGGATTTTTGAAAAAATTAAAAATTTCTCTTGTAGAATTAAATGGCAACATACAATAAAAATTTCTCTCTCTGATCAGTCCTTGAGAAGGACAACTTAAATGTGAATAACTTCCACAACTAGTTCAGGATGTTGAGAATCATTTTCACATAGGAGTGCAAGCTCTATGTCCTAGAGACACTAGAGCCAGATGAACCTCTTCCCAATGCATGTGCGGATAACAAGAATTCTTACAAGAAGCATGTTGAAGATGCTATTAATGTCTAGGGTCTAATGTTGTGCTCTATAAACTATGAGTTGCAGAGACAACATAATAACATGGATGTTATTGAGATGGTCACACATCTTAATAATATGTTCAAAAACTAGGAAAGGAGAGATATGATGTCTCCAAGGCATTGTTCAAATGTAACATGGTAGAAGGATATCCAGTAGGTCCTCATGTGCTCAAGCTCATTGGGTATGTGGAGAATGTTTATAGACTGAGATTCCCCTTGGGTCAAGAGTTGGCCACTGATGTGATTTTGTAGTCTCTTCCAAAGTTATATAATCAGTTTGTCATGAACTACAACATGAATGACTTTGGCAAGCCGTTGATAGAGTTATTAGGCATGTTGAGAACAACTAAGGCACAAATGAAGAAAAACAATCCCAAGTCTTTGATGTTGATCAACAAACCAAAAGGGGAAGTCTAAAGGTAAAAACAAGCTGAGAAAAGTTTTAAAGCTGGCTAGAAGCCCAAGTCTTCGTCACTCGAGGAAAAGGGAGGAGTGAATAAAATAGGCAATTGTCACCACCATGACAAGCCTGGACATTGTAAGAGGAATTGCCCTCTCTACCTAGAGGAACTAAAGAGAAATAAGGAGGGGATAGGGATCTTCACTTAGGTATATACGTTATAAAATAAATCTAATCACTTCTTCATCTTGGGTATGTGATACCTGATGTCAATTTGACATATGTTTGAATATGTAGGATCGTATAAGAAGTAAGCCTTTATGAAAGGGCAAGGATGGACTATTTGGAGAAAGAGTTTTTGCAACTTCAGTCTAAACCTAGAATTTATCTTAGCCCACAAGGCATAAAATAGAGTTAGATGAACTGATATTTCATTTATGCCATTTATATAAACATTTTACATTATGCGTTTTGTTTGGACATGGATGATTATGTTCTATTTCAAAGATAGGATCTTATGTGTCAATTTCTTATGATCTTTATATGATCTAAAGATAAATATTCTAACATCAATACCAAAATATTATAATTTGATAACTCCAACAATTTATATCTAGAGCATTATCATCTAGAGCACATATGGGAGAAATGCATTTCCAAAATCCATGATGATGTTTATCTAGACTATTTTGGTTATTGAATCAATAAAGGACATGCAAGTCTTATTTATGTGCAACATGACAAGTGACCTCTCACTAGATGTAGTGGGAGAATAAGAATTCTATTAGGAGATGTACATAATGATATGCAAAGAACTTCAGAATAAAAACTAGATATTTATACTTCATTATATTTAATGATGATATGGTGATATGTATCTCTTGAAATATTCAAGGAGATCATGTATGAAGTGCACAACTTCCTTAAAAGTGTTAAGATACTTTGATATGTTCAACATTGAAATAGTTTAAATAGTTTGAGGACCTTCTGGAAAGACCGTGATAGTGTATCACAGTTAACTTCACATGAAACATGATGATGTATCAGAAAGAAGGAATCACATTTTGATGTGTTTATCATTTAACCTAATCTTCTAATTTACTTTAGATACATGCTTTACACTAGAACAATGTACCATCTAAAATGGTTTAAAAGACATCATATGAGATATGATATGGGAATATATATATATATATATATATATATATGTCTTTTATAAGGATTTAAACTTATACAAAAAAATAGTTTTTTGAAGAAGGGATTTATCCTCAAGACCATATAAATATTCATTTGTTGAATATTACCTTAATCCCAATCTAATAATAAAAGTATTTGTTACTAGGATAATTGAGTTCCAAAGGAATAGGTGGGAGCAAAGTAGAACTCAAAAATGTTTGAGATAAATAAGAAAACATATAACCTAAGATGGTACTATAAGGAATTTGGAGAATCACAAATTATTGTGGAATCTCAAGTTCCCTTATGTAACAAAAAATTTGTAGTTCTAGTAGAACACGTATGAGATTGAAAGATTATGAATCCTACAACTCAGATAGGTTGCAAGTTGGTCATAAGATGATGAGTCAACAATCAACTAGAAACTTTTGAGGGACCAGACTCTAAGAAATGGTTTGAGGTCATTATATGCAAATTGGAATCTATGTTTGCCAATAAGGTATGGCCTTGTTTTTACCACTTAAAGGGGTAAAACCCATAAAGTACATTTGTGTTTTCATTGGAAAGACTGACATGGATAATCTGAAAGGACATATTGGCAGCAAAGGTTTTCAAATCAGTTTAAGGCATTGAACATGATGAAATTCCTTCACCAATTGTCATGCTTGTTGTTGCAGCTTATATAGAATGTCAGATTTGGCATATGGAAATTTGTAACCTCATTTCTTGATAGAAATATTTGAGAGGATGTATATGTGACACAGTCTAAAGTATTTATAACTTCATTAATGAAAATAAAGTCTATAAGTTACAATTTTCAACATAAGGTTGAAACAAGCATCTTAGAGCTAGAATCTTCAATTTGACTCGAGTAAAGATAAAAAATGAAATTTGTGATTACAAAAGATTTAGTTGGGGCATATATGAATATTTCACATAGTGATGGGGAATATTATTCTAATACTATAAGTATTGAAACTTGGCATGGATAACACCTTTGAAAAAAAGGATTAAGACATACATCATATGTGATAGGAATTGAGATCTATAGAAATAGTTCTGGAAAGTTTCTTAACCTAAGTATAAGCATATATATTGGCAAGATGTTGAAGGGGTTCATCATGAATGTTTAAATGACAGAAAATTTGTCCATGATAGATGAGATTAGTCTCTCAAGAACCATGTATTCCAATTCTTATGAAGAATGCAAAAAACATGAGTAAGATACCCTATGCACATGCAATTGGATCTATCATGTATACAATATAATGTACTAATCCCATAATCTTGTATGTGATGGACATGACAAGATGATATTAATCATATTCCAATGAAAGTCATTGGAATTCCATGAAGAACATCCATTATTACTTGAGAAGCACTTCAGATCAGTTGGTAGACTATGGCAATAAGGAAGAGTTGGATGTAAAATGCAAGATTCTGAAATGTCAGAGAGTGATCACAATATAAAATTGTGTTGAATCTTAAAAGAAGAGTGAAAAGATGGAAATGTTCAAAACTATAGACCATTATTTAAATTTTATGATAGAAGCTGAGCATCCTGGTGTTATGCATACTGGAGTGGATATTGTATGGATCTAGAAGTTCATATAGATGAATTTATCGATGTTCCAACCACTAATGACACAGTAGAAATAGTATAACAACAATGGATATACTAGTTAGGCAAGAAATATTAGATAGCATATTATAGATATTCCATCTCATACGCAATGTCGTATAGGGAAGATATGTGAAACATGCAATATACCGACTAAAGGAAAAATATTGCTAACTCGCTCGATTAGCACTTGTGTAGCAGAAACATGATGAACAAGTTTAGATCACTAAGAATGAGATTTGTGGGTTGTTGGTTCTAAGTGAAAGTGGGAGTTTCTTGGTATGTATGCCCAGAGAGCCAATCATATGATGATTGTGATGGCATATCATTAAACGATTTGATTACTAATAAATGAAATATTTTAATTTATTCTATTTCAGTCAGTTATGAGATGATGATGAAACATAATGAATGTCTAAAGAATTACATTACTCAATGACATATGTCTTCAAGTTAATGAGGTGAACAATGAGATCATATGGATGTCAAGAGTATGTACATTCTTGTTATGTCCCCAATCGGATATTATTGTGGAAGGTTGATAATTAGCAATAACACATAAGACTAGAGTGTGTGTTGGTTGATGACAGAATCTCATCAGTCATAACATATAAAATATCAAACCAAACACATAGATACTTGTTGGAGAATAGTGTATCAGACATGCCCACCTTGAGAATGACACATGGAAACCATAATTGATGGTCATAATCATCTCTCATAGTGAAGGTGGTGATTTTGGTTCTTAGACCTGAAATTACTACACTCATCCCATGTAGTCCAATGTACGTTGACATTGTCCAACGTGTTCTTGAATAAGGGTTGCCATAAAGGTGATCATCGAATGCATTGTGATAAGTGATGTAGATGGGATTTTCCCTCCTATTGGAGTTTGATATCAAGGCCACTGGATAAGCGAGACTAAGAAAGGAATGCACATGCACATGTGCAACAATGTCTGATATTGAGGTAAAATAATTCTCAGACAGTCTTCTCTAGTTCAAGGGACATAGATTCAACATTGAGAGGATGATGATTCCACACCTTGAGTTCAATCTCAATGTCAATTGCAAAGGAATTATACAATCACTGTAACACCAATAAGAAATTGTAGGTCAAAGTTTTTATCCATGTTTCCATTTAATTGGGTAGTGATAATGTGTTGTTAGATACCACTCTTTGCTTGTGATGTCATAAATTGATTATGGTCATTCACTGCCAATGTAACTCAGAACCCATGGGGTCACACACATAAGATACACTTGGAATAGGAGTTCATTCATGAACATGGTTTAAACTTGATTACTAAAGAGTTAGGTATTCAATTTAAATAACATAGGTTGAATAATTGACTCACTAGAGGGTGAACTAATGGGTTCAAGTGTTGAACTGATCATTTCAGTGTGTCAGATCAATTGAACCGATGTGGTAGTTCTGGACCATGAACCGACCGGTTCAAAAAGCAAACGGATTGGCTCAGATACATGAATCAACAATATCAGGTTGTGATTTGAGAGGTTGGTAGATCAATTTTATTAGTTTAAGGATTTGTGCTAACATTTTTTTGAACATTAAATCAAATTATAGTTGCTAATACAATTGTGATTTAGAACCATAATGAAACAAATGTTTTAAGGGTTGAATCGATCGTCTCACATGCCCGATCGATTGGTTCACCCCTAAGCGACAATTTTGCTGCTTGCAGGTTGCAAAAATTCATGAAATTCTGGTCCCTTCTATCCCCACTAAGACTGGGAACCCTGACCCTAACCCTACTATAAATAGAGGGGGTACTGGGGGCTTCTCAGAGACAACTCAACTACCTCTGACAATTGTTTTCCTTCTGTGTTTGTGGTAATTGAGAGAACCTGAGAAAGTCCTACTTGGTAAAGGGAGGGATAGCAAGGGAGATCAATTGAGGGAGAGAAAGTTGGTGCTAGTGTACTAATGAGAGGTGACAACTCTTTCTTATCAGTTCTACTAGAATGACAAGAGTTCGTGGTTGTTCGTGTGGACTACCATATAGGCATACAACTTTTCCCACTATGAGGAAAACATCAAGCTGCTATTCATGGTGATCAACCAGGAGTTGATACTAACATCATCTGAGTGTGACTTGAAGAAAGGTGCAAACTGCAACGAGGAATAGTTGATGGAATTGCTCCAGGATCGTGTATGACCTCATAAACCATTCTTCCCATTGCATAGTGATTGACATAATGCACGGGTTTATGGGGAATATGGCCTATAAATTTTTGTTTCTGCTACCTGCTTTGCCGCCATATTTCCCAACAGTGATAGGAGGAGAGTAGGAGTTTGAGCAATGTCTAGAAAGTCAAAAACTCTGGTTATGCTTCCTTTTTGTGACTAAGGTGGTACACCATGTACTGTTTCCACATCCATGTGGACAAAGTAGAGGCTAATGTCCTTGCGAGGAGGCTTTAGGACAAGCTAATTCTCTAAAGAACATACAAAGTTGTTGATGTGTTGAAAAGTAGACAACAAAAACAATAATCATACATTTCAATTGGATACATAGTGTTCATGTTCTTCATCTACAACAAACATGTCTAGTTTTTTATATAGTTTTTGCTAAGTTATATCATGTATCCCTTTGTGTATCTTGTTATACAAACATTTCATGGCTTCCACAGATCTGAATGTAGGGTTTTATTTGAAGAAAAAAATATTCTGATGGGCTTCCTCTCTTCAAAACTATGCAGTGGTAAAAAGATCCAACAAAGTAAGAATTGAATGCCTATTTGAAATTTTAATCATAGAAGACTTGTTGGAAAAATAACGTGCAAATTGTATCCATATTTGATCGCCAAAGATTATATATATACATATACATATATATATTGTATATATATATATATTGGATATATATATATATATATATATGTACACACATATATACAAATATACTTAGATATATGTATATATGTATATTACATAAAACAAAACGAGCTCTATAAAAGTGTTTCCATTTGGTGGATATTAGTAAGAAACTAGGTCATTGTGGTGAATGTCTGAAACTTGTAATAAAGCTATTTTTGATTGTGATAAAAATTATGTAACATGCATATGGCTTGAATGCCATGCCTCTCTCCATACTACTTCATGTAAAATATAATATTTGTAATTAAAGTAAGATGATGTAATGTCATCACTATTAGATGATTGGTTGAGAGAAGAATGTGATCAGATCCCACACCAAGAAGGAAGGTCCTCGGAGGATTTGTGACAAATATGAAGCGATGACTCCATCAACAACATCATACCTACAAAACATTATAATCTAATCAAGCGACTAGCGTTCTAGCCAGCCAACTAGAAATCCATGTAAAGTCAAATTTATGGTTACATTAGATGTGATATCTTGGTTATTTTTTCTACAAGTCTTTTTGGTTCAAGATGTTGGAAAAGTTTTCATATCATGTTTAACACTTTTCATGACTGTTGTACTATATTATATGTACAATAATATAAATGTAATTGTGATTATATACATATGAGTATAATATCAAATTCTTCTACATAATAAGAAAGTTTACGACACCTTTCATTTTGCAGTACATATAAAACCTTGACTGCCTAACTGTAGGAAATGTTAGTGTACCATCTATCTTGTGGAAGTGTGGTGATAATTATCTGAGTCATCTAAGTAGGGTGCATAGCTTATTGTATTGACCTTTGGATTGGATTTGACTAGGTGATCTTAACAGGATTAAGAATCTAGATTTGTCGATGTGGCATATAAGTCATAATATGATACACAATATCGATATGTGCAATCATCTTTACAAGAGTTGCATTTTATACAATTGGTAGGTATTACCTACCTAAATAGTTAAGTTGTGAGTGACCATCCTGAGTTTACTCTAATTTAATGTATTATGGATCTTGTCTCTGTAATATTGTTCATTTTAATCTTCCAAATTGATAGTGATGTCTAATAATATTATCAAAATAGGACGATCATTTCTAATTAAATAATTTGTTAACATTAATAAATTAAACTAAAATTCAAATCAGTTCTTTGATTGGTATAGTTTTTTCTTTGTAGATCTATTGACAAACATGCATCAAAACTCTTATTGCATGGAATTCGAAACCTTCATGTTGTGCAACATGATGTCAACCATAGATTTGTCATCCTAGAAATTTTTGAGGTTTTATACATGACAACCGAGAAATAGGGCACTGACATCTACCTCATTCAGATCCAAGCCAATTTAATTGTATCAAAAATCAAGGTTCAATGGGTCCCAAATGACATGTATGAGCTGTTGAATATCATGACAAGCATGCTATTTATGAAAAAAAATTACCTTAGGTGAGGTTGCACAAATGGAACCATAGAGTAACCAAAGGAGAGGCTCCCATTGTCAGTCATAAGAGCATGACATGAGAGTGTTACCGAGATGGCCTTGCCAAGAGGGTGATAGAGATGTCCCTGCAGGCAGCCAGCCTAGACCAGATGACCACTCTTTTTCTCTATAGGGTTCAGATTGATGCTCTAATATCATGTAGGAAGGATAAGGCAAGGATAATATATTCACGATATGTTGAAAATATGTTTGATATAAGAGAACCACTCCCCTTTATATAGGAGGAGGACATGACTCTAGATACTTTGAGACCTATTAGGACTTTATATGAATCTATAGACTCCAGAGACATATATTATATGATATGATATGATTTCTACTTCTATCAACATTAATAGTAGAGAACTGATGTTGCCTCTACACAATTATTTTTTACATGTGTACCTAATTTTTTTAATTATTAAACATGACTTTAATTATATGGTTGTGTATAATTTGTATTTATATGTGGTTGTTTAATATCATCATGGTGTTTACTTGAAGTTGTATGGATATTAAATGCTATAACTATTGTGGAGATATAATTTGTATATGTTTTGTTGATCTATATATGAAAATTATATCTCTACATTTGGAGACACCCAATATTCAAACAAAAAGGTTCATTTAAATCTACTATTTTCATATTTATGGATAGTTGGTGTTGTCAAGTTCAAACCAAAATAGTATATTATCAATTAGTGGAAATGTGTCTCGGTTTGATGGTTTTGGTTATCAGGTTTATTATACAGTTGTATTTGGTACCATGTTTAATAGGATAAGAAGGACGACTAGAGTTGGCAGTTATTTTAGAATGGACAAATGCGACTGCCAATTTTTCTTCAGAAGTCGTGGTTACAACAATCCAAACAAACCCTATTTGTAACAGTGATGTTCTAATATGTCAGACATAAATGTTGAGAAAGGGCTATTCTATTTTTTTCTAATAGAAAACTCAAGGGCTATTCTATTTCAATTATATGATTTTGATAGTAGGTTTTGTCAATGTTTGATACATATTGTAGCTGGGGATGGCCCAGACTTTGATGGTCTGTAGTGGAACTTGACCATACTTTCTATCCACCTTGGAGGTTTAGGCATTAAATCTTTCCAAGATGTCAGCAAGTTAGTCAATGTTTCTCTTGAGTCCACTTCTAGAAACTCCAATACCACAACTTGCAAGAGGTGTCATATATGCCTCCAAGAGCCTCATTCATTATTGCACATACTACCATATGTAAATTGTTGTTGTCCTTTTGATGGTCCCATTTATTATGTATGACTTATGTCACTCTAAAGAGCCATTCTACTTTTCCAGATTATTACTATAAAACTATTGTCAAGTAATTCACTACAAGATCTCTCCCGGTGACAACTAGCTATCTTTGCTTCTCTTCAAGAAAATCATGCACAAGAATTCTTACTTGTGATTCTCATTGTTGGTCTTGGTTTTTCAATGTCACATGTTGAGTATCGAGCTATCCTTCATTATCGACTCATTATTTCTTTGTACTTAGGTGAAGAACTTTTCCTGCTTTGAAGCACCGCATATCTCGACGCCTTCAATGATCATGTTGTGCATTACAGCACAAGACTTGGATATAAGTTTTGACATGACATAGTTCGTGATACTCTTCATAGCATTGTCTCTCGAACTGAGCTAGAAGTCCTAAAAGAGATCGTGTGGCCTTTCTTGACACACGACCTGATGGTATCCACTCCGAAGGTCCTATTGATATCTTGTTATTTGATTGGATAGATTGCAAGCAGACCTATGTTGACCTCATTGGAGTCGCTCCCTTGGCTAGCATTCTTTCAAGTAACTTTAAGATGGGCCAAGTAGCTGGGCCAAGAGATCTAAAACTTACAAAAGCACAGTGTAGCTTGTATGAGAAATCACTATTTTTTGGTCTTTTACTTTTGATATCTTTCGATTACTTATTGATGATGTGTCATCTCTTATATGGTGTCTTCAACACGTCATCAATAGGAACTTATGCTACCATCATCTACATCTCTTAATTTTATTTTAGATCTATATACTTCGCCATTTAGAAGAGAATGACATCCTAGTTAGTTGTCCATGGTTGTATAATGATAATTTTGTAAGACATGTTTGTAAAGAATTGGGAAAAAATTATTAAAATTGAAAATTAAAAGTACTCAATATAGACTAAAAAAATCCATTGGAAGGGGATAACATGTCAAATCCAGCTCTTGTACAACCTGTAATGTATACACATTGTTTAATAGTACAAGTTGGAAATGGATTGCACTTGAATTTTGACACCACTATTCACAATTAATGCTTTATTGCTAGCCTTTCATTTTTTCAGATTCTATAAATTTAGTGGTCGGGTTCTTATAAATTTACGAGCAGAAGACATGTACTATGCACGTGTTATATAGTTGAATCAATATAAAATGTGACTATATAATGATTACGACATAATGAGTTGGTCGACATCTATTCTTGTTTGCTACATCTGATTTATTAAATAAGCTTTTTGTGAGTTTGAATTATCATTTTTGTGTATGTTGATGACTAATATGTAGTTATTATTCAAAATAGCATACATACTACCTAGTAAAAGATGGACCGGTTTGTTATTCTAAAAAATAATAAAGAAAATTACATTTAGCCCCCTCCTAGGAGTTTCTCATATAGCAGTTTGAGATCTTCCTTCCTAAATCCCTCTGTGGGATGACTCTCCTCTCTATTCTCTTTATGTCGATAGCCCCTCTTTAGTAAATACATCTAAGCAGCATGATTCAGTTTAGTGAGGGGCAACCAATCAAATCACATCTCGAAAGAGGGATAGATAAGTCTCCTTACACAATATAAAATTTTGAAAAGAAAAGATAAAAGTATAGTGTACACACATTGGGATCATTTTGTAATTCCAAAAAATGGAAAAAAATACATTTAGCCCCATATGTGGGCTTTCTTATATAGTATAGATGAGTCTCATTATACAATATAAACTAAAAAAAAGACAAAAGTGTATTGTACACACACAACAACCAATTTGTAATTTTAGAAAACAATGGAGAGGAATCCATTTAGTCCATCCGTGTGCTTTTTGTACAATATAAATGACTCATCTTATACAATATAAAATTTTAAAAAGAAAAGACAAAAGTGTAGTGTACACACAGAGACTTGTTTGTAATTACAAAAAGAAGTGGAGAAATTTGCATTTCACATCTTTTGTAGGTTTTCTTGTATAGTATAGATGAGTCTCCTTACAAAATATAAAATTTGAAAAAGAAAAGGAAAAAGTGTAGTGTACACATATATGGACCTATTTATATAATAGAGAAAATTGCATTCAACCTCCTCTTTGGGATTCTTATATACTGTAGATGAGCCTCCTTATACAATATAATTTTTAAAAATAGACAATAGTGTAGTGTACACACACAGATCGGTTTGTAATTCTAAAAAATAATGAGAAAAGTACATTCGCCCTCCGTTGTCTTTCTTATATAGTATTGATGAGTCTCATTATATATGTACAAACACAAGGACTAATTTATAATTTTAAAAACTCTTATATAGTATATATGGTAACACATCACATTTAAGACGTGGTCCACACAATTGTTTGTCAAATAATACCCCCTCACTCTACTATTTCCTAATAAATAACCAAAAATAACGAAATAGTTGACAATTATTACATACATTAGAAATGTAAAAAAAAAAATATGAACTGCATCCCAAGTAGGCACCCTAGTTGCTGGAAAAGTTAGTACACAAACATGTCAGTTGTCTTATTAGAAATGTCGAAAGAAAAACAATCTAAATTATGTGTCAAGAAGACGCCCTAGTTGCTGCAAAAGCAAGCACAAAGGCACGTGAAAAGTTAGCACACAAACAGGCACGTGAAAAGCAAGCACCCAGACAGGCATGCGAAAAACAAGCACACAGACACATGAAAATCAAGCACACAGGCAGGCACATGAAAAGTAGGCATACAGACACATTATACAGCATATATGATGACACATCACATTCAAAATGTGGCACACCAATTGTTTGTCAAATAAAACCTACTCAGCCTACTATATCCTAATAAAAAAACAAAAAAAAACAAAATAGTTGACAACTAAAAGAAAAACGAATATAAACTACATGTCAAGAAGGCACCCTAGCTATTGGAAAAGCAAACACATAGACATATCAACTGCCTTGTTAGAAATGTTAAATGAAAAAATCTAAACTTCTAAGAAGGCACCCTAGTTGTTGGAGAAGCAAACACACATGCATGTGAAAACAAACACATAGATAGACACGTGAAAAATAAGCACACATATTTGTCACCTAGGAGAAGCAAGCACACATACACGTGGAAATCAAGCACACAGACAGGTACGTAAAAATATGCACACATACACGTCACCCCTAGGTAAATAATCATACTATAAAAATAAATATAATAACCTATGCAATATGGAATGACCATCCTGACACAATCTGACTAATATTTCAAATGCATAATTCAAACTGACTCATATCATAAGAACCCTAACTAAAAAAATATTCAAAAAGGTTTGTTACAAATGAAAATATTATGATTTGGATATTTTAGTTATCTTATTTCACCCTCTATATAATATTTACACATATAGAAGACTACGAGTAGAATATTTAAGCATCATTTTAGTGATCAATTTTCATTTGCATTAATTAGAGGATAGACAAATAACTCATTGAGCAAGATTGTGTGACATAAAGAACATAAGCAACATGTGGTACTAAATTTTTTGACTAAATCCTAACTAAGAAACATTAAAAATACTTTATGTGACAAATGGAAAATATTACGTTTTGGATATTTTAAATATCTCATTTCACCCTATAGATAACATTCACACATATAGAAGACTTTTGGTAGAATATTTAAGCATCATTTAGTGATCATTTTTCATATGTATTAATTAGATGGGTTGATAGATAATTTATCGACCATGATCGTGTGAAAAAAACATCATAAGCAAATTGTGATACTAAAGATGTTGACTACAATGTTGGAAAATACTTTTTAATTTCTTGAGATCATCGTACTATAAAAATAAATATAATGACCTATGTGATATTTGAATGACTATCCTAACACGATCCAACCAATGTATCAAATGCATAATAACAACCTGACTCATATTATAAGAACCCTAACTAAGAAAACATTTAAAAATAATTTATGTGACAAATGAAAAATGATTATGATTTGGATGGTTAAATTATCATATTTCACCCTCTAAATAACATTCACACATAAGAAGACTTTGGTTATAAAAAAACTTCTTTCTCAAAGAGTTGATGTAGAGCCCACTTTCCACGTAGTGGAAAATTCTTATGATCTAAAAGATGCATAAGAAAAATATTGTACTAAAAATATTTGATTGCAACGATGACAATTTTTTTAATTTCATAGAATCACTCTATGCTACGATATATATGAAATTTTATCTGATATTCAATGACCAACTCATTGTGATCTGACTAATGTCTCAATGGATAATCTAAACCATACCTTATCCGGTACACAAAATTAAGACAACATACATACAACATATATTATATATAAAGACTTTATACACCAAAAAGATACACATAACCTTATACATTCGATCTACCATATAAGCATGGTCTTTCATAAAGAACACTAAGACAACATACGTAACCTATATTACATATCAAAGCTTTATACACCCAAAAAGATATACATAACCTTATACATGATTCACACATGCTACTATACTTTCTTTACACATAACTTTATACATTTTTCACTCATATTTGGCCAAGCTTTCATCATTTACCATATCTTACGTTGTCATCATCATTGTTAAAACCATAGAGAAGTTATCGGCCACCTCTTCTTTGTACTTAAGCTGATAATGTAAGTCTTGCATCGTCTTTAATTCCTCAAGTGTTTTCTTTAATTTTCTCATTTTTTTTGTTTAATTTTTCCAGTCGTTTTACCCTTTGACATTCCCCTATAGTCACTTTTCCTTTTTTTTAGATTTTTCATCATAATTCCCTTTCTATAATATGTCCTCTCCATCGACCTACATTGAAGAAATCATGTAATTAAATTTGTCATCTCAATTAAAATTCTTAAACTCATGATAAATAATGATTATCGATATTTCTTTATTTTATTGAAGTATAGAAAATAACCCAAAAGTACATAATATAAGTGAGAAAAAAATTAGCATCATTACATAAGGTCTCATTTTTGAAAGCAACATTCATATATTAAACAACCATACTACCTACATCCATGAAACTCACTGGTACCCATGTATTAAACCTATCCATTTATCAAACAAAGATTTTCACGTACAGATTTATTTTAGATTTTCTAAAAGTGGAGTTGATTGGCTTAATTTTGTTGCTTCCAACTTATTTTCTAAGTCTCATGTGCACAAAGACAATCATGATATATAAAAAACTATACTATCAATCGTCAACACAGTCCAACAACAAAAGCATGACGACATCCCCTTTTATAAACAATGTCCTCATGAGTAGAACCGAAAAAATCAGAAGATTTTTAATTAAAAAAAATTCGAGAATGAGACATACAAATATCAACAAATAAAACACATTTAAAGTATACATGCAATAAAATGGTATGAACTTGTGAAAGGAACCAAGAACCGAAGGCAGTCAGTAGTAACATTTAAGATAGACAGATTTAAGGCCGTCAACAGATTTCTGATTAGACTAATTTGGAGAATGGGAGCATGAAAATAGAAACAAATATGGTGTATTTAAGGCATACAGAGGGAAAGAAAATAAATTCCTTGCCTTTGTTTGTTTAAGAGAAGACTGAATTCTATCTAATGTTGGTAAGTAGTGCAGGTGTTGGTCAAATGAGGAGATATAATGCATAAGAAGTGGATCGAGTTACTGAAATGGCAGTTGATAAACACAATAGTTCGTCGTCTGTGAAATGACGAATCCATTTGTTAAAAGGTGAATACAAATTTCCATTTACTGTGGAAATCTTTTCACTTCTGCGGTTTTGATTTCTCTTCCCACAACTCAAATGAAATTAATAGCGTGAAAGCAGTGATTAATTCCACGTGTAATCAATGTGAGGAGAGAAAGGGTGAGGAATTCGGCAATTAATTTGCCATAAATCATCCGCTAATAGGGTTGTGTGTTTACTTTCAGATGACAACTCTATATTTTGCAAATAAAACGCCATTAAGATATGTAAAATGGCAGAAGGCCAATCACACAGATTAAATATCCTCTCACCTGCAAACTTGAACTTGGAAACTAGAGTTTTTTATGTCCCGCCACACAATACACATAGACTGTGAAGTAAAAGGCAACCTTCGACTTCTATTAAATTCTGATTCTCTGTTGGAAAACGATAACTTATTTCATACATATAGATAAAAGTATGTCCATTTATATTCCTTTAAATTAAAGCAACATGCAAAACGTATCAAGAAGGAAGCAATAACGTGGAAGAAAGGGACTGAAGCAACATGCAGATAACAGAAGGTCAGTCGCATAAATTAAAGAGTTTTTTTCCCAAATGTCCCCTCTACTTACTAAAAATTCCTCAATACCCCCTCTTCTTTCACTAGTTCCAAAGGACCCCCTATTGTTAGCCTATAATTCCATGTTCCCCTTCCCGTCAGGCTGCCGTTAATTCATTTGACGGAATGGTTGACGTGGGCCTTTATTTGGGAACCTCTTCCAATACATAATCATACATCACCTTAGTCAATTCAACAAATTTAAATCAATGGCTACATTGGATATACACAATTAATAATGCCAAGTTGATTAAATTTATTTATTTTATACTTCAAGTCGGGTTAATTTTGGTACGTAAAAGGTTGAAGTATTTTTGGAATTCAAACCAAGTCAGCTAAATCTTAATTTCAATGACTTTGTTCAAACTCACAACTTTTTAGGATTGTCCAGTTAATTACTTGAAACTGATTTGGACTCAAATTTTGCTCAACTGATGCAATTCAGAATTGAGTTAAATTTGTCAAACCCTAAAATCCAAAAGTTAGATGTATCAAAGTTTATTCAATGTTTAATTTAGAATTTATAAATATCATAATGCGTATAAATTTGTTATGACTTTTAGATTTGATATTCATATTACTTACCAATTAGTTTTCTAAATGAGGGAAATACTCGATTAATTCTGTAATGTTTCTATTTTTCATAAATTTTAGTTGTGACATCATTGGTTAAATTAAATTGAATATATAATTGTACTCGTATCCAATTTATTTAGTTTCCTATTTAATCACATTGCGATAGCTAGTGGATTTTGAAGGGGATACTGAGTTTTAACCTTTTGATTAGATTTAGATTTGAGTTTTATATTATTTAATTTGAACCCCATTCTTATAAACAAATTTTAGAAGATCATATGATATTAAAATGAATAAGGTTGTTAATGATATGTCTGAGTTGATTCTGTCTGATGTAGAAAAAAATGTTACACAACTAATTTTGACAATTTGTATTTCTTTGAGACTATACAAACTGGTAGAAATGTTGAATGGGTCGGTTATGTGTTCTAACATTTATAATGCATGTCAGTTATGATTTTAGAAAAATCGGGTCCGAGTCAACTTTCTATTAGACTGGGGAAAAATCTAAGTTATTTATAATTAAAATTTTGATACACGTGGTTTTCAGACTCTAATTTTGGCAACCATGGGCCAGTTCCGTGGTTGTTAGAAATATGTGCCTAGGTTTGTTTCAGATTTTAAATTTGATAATCGCAGTCAGTTTGAAGTCAAACGAAGTCACCGAAATTCAAATTCAAGATGATCAGTCTGAATGTTAGATAACATGTCAGTGCCTTTTCTCAGTTAAAATAAACACGGACTTGGAGTTTTGACTGCCCAAATAAGTAGTGTTATTAAATGTGTTTACCCAACATAATCATTTTATTTATACTTGTGTAATCGACGAAAGCCTTATATTATTATGTATAGGGAGTGGTCTCAAGAAAAAACTCACGTGGAGCTTCCGTCAACTGAATTTGACAGCAATCTAACGAGAAGGGGGCATATGGAATTATAGGCTAACAACAGGGGGGTGTTTGGAATTAGTTAAAGGAGAGGGGCTAATCAGGAATTTCCAGAGAGTAGTGGGGGTATATGGGAAAAAACTCTAAATTAAATATCCTCTCACCTACAAACTTGGAACAACAAACATACAGGTCACTCTCGGTTATTCATAGGTATAAAGGACTTGAAACTCAGAGTTTGTGAGAAGCAAAAGGCAACCTTCGTGGTTACCCACTGCTATTCAATTCTGGTTCTTTGTTGGAAAATGGTAATTTATTTCATGCATATATGCATAATTCCCTCTGCCATCACGTTTAGCCTAAGAATCATGTACGTGGCAAGCATTGACAGTCACATGGCAACAACAAGAGGTAACGTAGAGTATAGACTAAAGTAAGCAAACATGCACCTCGAAAAGTAGACGAACATACAAGTCACTCTTGTTTATTCATAGGTAAGAGCTGAAGACACGTGCATAGCACGTATTATAAGGTTGAATCAGTGTAAAATGTGATCATATGGCATAATGAGTTGGTCGGCATTTTACTACAACAGATTTGTTGGATAAACTTTTTATGTGAGTTTGAATTATCATTTGTATGTATGTTGATGATTAATATATAGTTAGTATTCAAAATAAGATACATACTACCTCTAAAAGTGGGATCAGTTTGTAATTCTGAAAAATAATAAAGAAAATTGCATTTAACCCCCTCTGGGGACTTTCTTATATAGTGTAGATGAGTCGCTTTATACAATATAAATTTAAAAAGAAAAAAAATAAACACAGTGTACACACATAAGGATCGATTTATAATTTTAAAAAAATAATGAAGAAGATTGCATTGAGCCCCCTCCACGGACTTTTAAAATGATCATTCAAAAAATGAGTTTGAATGATCATTTTGTGTATGTAATGACTAATATGCAGTTAATATTCAAAATAAGATACATACTACCCACTAAAAGAGGAACGAGTTTGTAAATCTAGAAAATAATGAAGAAGATTGCATTTATCCCCCTCTAGGGACTTTCTCATATTGTATAGATTTGTCTCCTTACACAATATACAATTATGAAAGAAAAGATAAAAGTATAGTGTACAACATAGGAACTAGTTTGTAACTCTAAAAAAACGAAAAAAAAATTGTATTAAGTCCCCTCTAGTGGCTTACTTGTATAGTATAGATGTGTCAGCTTATACAATATAAAATTTAAAAAGAAAAGACAAAAGAGTAATGTACACACATTGACTTGTTTGTAATTACAAAAAATATAGGAGAAAATTACATTCAGCGCCCTCTGTAGGTTTTTTATATAGTATAGATGAGTTTCCTTACAAAATATACAATTGAAAAAAAAGACAAACGTGTAGTGTACACATACATTGACCTATTTGAAACTCTAAAAAATAATAGAGAAAATTACATTCAACCTCTTCTCTGAGCTTCTTATATACTATAGATGAGCCTCCTTATACAATATAAAATTTTAAAAAGAAAAGACAAAAATTTAGTATACACACAGACTGGTCTATAATTCTAAAAAATAATGGAGAAAATTTCATCCGCTCCATGACCTTTCTTATGTAGTATTGATGAGTCTCATTGCACAATATATTTAAAAAAGAAAAGATTGAAGTATACTGTACAAATATAGGGACCGATTTATAATTTGAAAAAATAATAAAAAAATTCGTATATAATATGTATGGTGATACATCACATTTAAGACGTGGCAAACAGAATTGTCCATCAACCAATGCCGCCTCAGCCTCCCAGTTACTAATAAAAAATTAAAAATAACAAAATATTTGAAAATTATTATATAAATTAGAAATTTTAAAAAAGTTGAAATGTGTGCCAAACAGGCACCCTAGCTGCTGAAAAATCAAATACACAAACATGTCAACTGCCTTATTAGAAAAATAAAAAAATCTAAACTGCATGCCAAACAACCACCCTAGTTGCTGGAGAAGCAGACACATAGGCACGTGAAAAATAAGCACACAGCCACATCACCTGCCTTTATTCATATGAATACATATACGATATAAAATTTTAAAAGGAAAAATAAAAATTTAGTGTTCACACATATACAATATAATTCTAAAAAATAATGTACAAAATTTCATCTTCCCACGACCTTTCTTATATAGTTATATAGTATTGATCAGCTTCATTATATAATATAAAATTTAAAAAAGAAAGGGTAAAAGTGTAGTATATAAACATAAAGACCGATTTATAATTAAAAGAAAACCTTATATAGTATATATGTGATACATCATATTTAAGACGTTACAGACACAATTGCCCATCAACTAAATGCCCCCTCAGTCTACTATTTCCTAATGAACAATTAAAAATAATAAAATAGGTGACAATTATTACATAAATTAGAAATATTAAAAGAAAAAAATCTGAACTGTGTGTCAAACACGCACGCTAGCTGCTGAAAAATCAAGCACATAAACATATAATCTGTCTTATTAGAAAAATAAAAATAAATAAATTACAAGCCAAACAGCCACCTTAGCTGCAGACACATAAGTACGTGAAAAAGCAGGCACAAATACATATCACATGTCTTTATTTATAGGTAGTATAGAGATAAAGGACTAGGGCTAATACTTGATAACTTCACGGTGACCGTTTGTTTGGTCATGAGAGAGGTCCCTCCCTGTCTTCCCAAATCTCAAGTCGTTGATTGCTACAAATGCGGATGAGTACACGTCATCAGCTTATCTTCGCTTCTTACTAATGCACCATGAAAAACAAAGGCGTAGACCAGACGAACTCATCTACTCGTCAACTGATCTTTAGTCTACTACTCCCCATCATAAGCAATCTATAACTCAAGCTCATTCGTGCATGTTCAATTACCTGCACAACCTCGAAGCTTCACGAGTCATGGATTGTCTGGCGTTGCTAGCTTTCTTCCTCCTGGCTGCTGCTCCAACATCTGGCCAAGGTACAAACTATAAAGCCTGTGGTTTTTATTAATTGTTTCCCTTCATGGTCTATCCTCGTCAGTGATAGTAAACATTTCTAACGACAAAAACAGTTCAACATTTCTGGAACATAGTCTGCGGGGGGGACTCGACCTTCAAATCAGC
Source organism: Alisma plantago-aquatica (assembly GCA_963693085.1). NCBI lineage: Eukaryota > Viridiplantae > Streptophyta > Magnoliopsida > Alismatales > Alismataceae > Alisma > Alisma plantago-aquatica. The sequence goes on from OY856409.1 coordinate 1,455,086,751, forward strand.
CAATGGCCTCATATTCGAGGGCGACGGCCCATACATGATACATCCGCACAGGCATGGATGTCGAAGTGCCGATCGAATGCCGCCATTAACGATTTGACTGCAGAGTTCTCCATGCTGAGAAGTGAGAACGTTTCCCAAGACGTACGCCATAGGCGAAGAACTGCTATAGGATTCCGGTGGAACAAGGAACGAAAGTTCTGGTCCGGACACAGTTTTTCTACGGCAACTACGACGGTAAGAACTCGCCACCGGCGTTCAGCGTCCGATTCAACCCCTCCTCGCTGTGCAGCGTGACGACCACATCAGATTTGTCGTCCTGGCAATTCTGTGAGGTTGTGTACCAGACAACCAAGAAGCAGGGCACGGACATCTGCCTAATATGGATACAAGACCCGATTTTATCCACTAGGTACGGCGGATCCCGAACGACGTGTACGACTTATTGAATTTCACGGCGAGCACGCTATTTATGAAACGGAGATTCGCCTTCGGCGCAAATGAAACTATAGAGTATCCGGTAACCCGGCGGATCCCTACAATCGCGGTTGGGAACCGAATTCTTTGCAAGGAGTCGACGGAGTTAACAACGACCCAGTCATCGTCGAGCGTAAGAGCATGACAGCCCCAAATACTAGCATATTGTCAGACACCCCTGCCCAGTAGTTGTTCCAGAAAGCTGCCATGGCACCCATGGTAGACAATACCACCGCAGGCAACATTACTATCGCCCCCCTTGGCTTTCGTCTGATGCGTCAACTGAAATAAGTTGGAGAGTCAAAGTGCGTCCTCTCCGGGACAAGAAAGCAGACCAGCACCTTCTGGTGGCGGTCGCAGACTAACTAGCTCCAGATTGGGCCTTCTTCTCCTTTTACTAGCGCTAGTGGCAACTGCTTGATACATTTCGTATATAATGTAACATGTTTTTTTTGCTTATATTTGTATCCACCTTTATGCACCATGTGTTATTTCAACCCGTTTGAGTTATTTCTACTTACACATCAATATAGTACTAGCAAGACAGCACGTACTAAGCATGTTTATTTCCAATTAAGAGTTCAGATGACATATTTGACATATATAAGCATATACACTCAATTCTACTTATTTCTCAATGTATATCTAAGCGATATTTGTGTCATACTTCAAATACTACAAATAAAATAATTTTTATTAAAATTGTGATGGTAATGTGTATTTAAAGCATAATTAAGTACACATTCATTCACATCTCATCACTTTGGAGATTCTTAATATATCACATAATAAAAAAAATCCCTATGTAGAATCTTCTTTTTCTTTCAAAATTCGTAAAGTTTATTCAAAATCCAAGACCGGTTTATATTTTTTATAAGCATGCAACTAATATTTCAATGAATATCATATTACTTGACATACAATGATATTTTGTTATCTTTTGTGGTTAATAACTCATGATATCTACTAAACTATAATCTTATCAAGATATTGATTATTTGAATTTATCATATCTAAACTAACTTGACTTGATAGAGTATGAACTCAAAATCAATTTGGAACCATTTTAGGCACCAACTTTCAAACTTAGATCCGATTCAGGTTGATAAAATTCACATTCACAACAATTTTTTCATTTAAAACCAAGTCGGGTTCACGTGTTTGACAGAACATTAACATAGTTAAACAACTTCCCACTAACCATCAAGATATCTGTAACATCCCAGGATTTGAGGCCTTGGATAACATGATCTTAAAAGGAATGATTGTACTACCCATATCACCAAGGTGCACCTCCTTTTCCGGGAGCTCATCACTAAAGAACTCCATAGTTAAGCGTGCTTAGCTTGGAGTAGTATTAGGATGGGTGACCAGTCGGGAAGTTGACCCCGGGTTGTGCGTGGGTGAGGATAAAGCGTACTGTTAAGGCTAGTGGTAGTCTGTGGGGCCAGTCATCATTCCTGAAACTCTACTAGAGCCTAGGGAAGTGGGCCCAGGCATTACAATTGGTATCATAGCCATAACCCCTCCAGTAGGTGGGCCCACATGGGCATGTGGCATCCCAGTCTTCGATCTGTGCGGTCTACGTATGTTGGAAAGGGCTATCCGAGTTGATGGAGCCGCCCATGTGCTGGTAGTCTCCAGGCATGTTGGAAAGGGCTATCCGAGTTGATGGAGCCACCCTTGCATTGGTAACTATGGTCGGGAGCTGGGTGTACATGGGTCATTTGGGTCTACACTGAATTGGGGAAAAGATTATGAGACCATATAATTGAGCCTTGACGAGGACGTCAAGAGTCTAAGTGGGGGACATTGTAACATCCCAAGATTTGAGGCCTCGGATAACATGATCGTAAAAGGAATGATTGTACTACCCATATCACCAAGGTGCACCTCCTTTTCTGGGAGCCCATCACTAAAGAACTTCATAGTTAAGCGTGCTCAGCTTGGAGTAGTATTAGGATGGGTGACCGGTCGGGAAGTTGACCCCGTCTTGCGCGTGGGTGAGGATAAAGCGCACAGTTAAGGCTAGTGGTGGTCTGTGGGGCCAGTCGTCATTCCTGAAACTCTACTAGAGCCTAGGGCAGCAGGCCCAGGCGTTACAATAAAGTTGGTCTGATCGAACTTATGGACACTACTTGTTGGTCAAACAGGCGTCACAGTGCGCTCATGGGGATTCGAACCTGGGTCCCTCAGGAAGGACAAGCCGGACCGAACCATTTGAGCCACACTGGCCGGATACTACAAAGATCTTGAGGCTCGAACCACGTACCTTAATAATTTCATAATTAACACTCGGGCCCACTGCCCTAGGCTCTAGTAGAGTTTCAGGAATTACGACTGGCCCCACAGATCACCACATCCTTAACTGCGCGCTTTTCCCACACTCATGCGCAAGTCGGGGTCAACTTCCCAATTGGCCAGGCTATCCGAGTTGATGGAGCCGCCCATGTGCTGGTAGTCTCCAGGCATGTTGGAAAGGGCTATCCGAGTTGATGGAGCCACCCTTGCATTGGTAACTATGGTCGGGAGCTGGGTGTACATGGGTCATTTGGGTCTACACTGAATTGGGGAAAAGATTATGAGACCATATAATTGAGCCTTGACGAGGACGTCAAGAGTCTAAGTGGGGGACATTGTAACATCCCAAGATTTGAGGCCTCGGATAACATGATCGTAAAAGGAATGATTGTACTACCCATATCACCAAGGTGCACCTCCTTTTCTGGGAGCCCATCACTAAAGAACTTCATAGTTAAGCGTGCTCAGCTTGGAGTAGTATTAGGATGGGTGACCGGTCGGGAAGTTGACCCCGTCTTGCGCGTGGGTGAGGATAAAGCGCACAGTTAAGGCTAGTGGTGGTCTGTGGGGCCAGTCGTCATTCCTGAAACTCTACTAGAGCCTAGGGCAGCAGGCCCAGGCGTTACAATAAAGTTGGTCTGATCGAACTTATGGACACTACTTGTTGGTCAAACAGGCGTCACAGTGCGCTCATGGGGATTCGAACCTGGGTCCCTCAGGAAGGACAAGCCGGACCGAACCATTTGAGCCACACTGGCCGGATACTACAAAGATCTTGAGGCTCGAACCACGTACCTTAATAATTTCATAATTAACACTCGGGCCCACTGCCCTAGGCTCTAGTAGAGTTTCAGGAATTACGACTGGCCCCACAGATCACCACATCCTTAACTGCGCGCTTTTCCCACACTCATGCGCAAGTCGGGGTCAACTTCCCAATTGGCCAGGCTATCCGAGTTGATGGAGCCGCCCATGTGCTGGTAGTCTCCAGGCATGTTGGAAAGGGCTATCCGAGTTGATGGAGCCACCCTTGCATTGGTAACTATGGTCGGGAGCTGGGTGTACATGGGTCATTTGGGTCTACACTGAATTGGGGAAAAGATTATGAGACCATATAATTGAGCCTTGACGAGGACGTCAAGAGTCTAAGTGGGGGACATTGTAACATCCCAAGATTTGAGGCCTCGGATAACATGATCGTAAAAGGAATGATTGTACTACCCATATCACCAAGGTGCACCTCCTTTTCTGGGAGCCCATCACTAAAGAACTTCATAGTTAAGCGTGCTCAGCTTGGAGTAGTATTAGGATGGGTGACCGGTCGGGAAGTTGACCCCGTCTTGCGCGTGGGTGAGGATAAAGCGCACAGTTAAGGCTAGTGGTGGTCTGTGGGGCCAGTCGTCATTCCTGAAACTCTACTAGAGCCTAGGGCAGCAGGCCCAGGCGTTACAATAAAGTTGGTCTGATCGAACTTATGGACACTACTTGTTGGTCAAACAGGCGTCACAGTGCGCTCATGGGGATTCGAACCTGGGTCCCTCAGGAAGGACAAGCCGGACCGAACCATTTGAGCCACACTGGCCGGATACTACAAAGATCTTGAGGCTCGAACCACGTACCTTAATAATTTCATAATTAACACTCGGGCCCACTGCCCTAGGCTCTAGTAGAGTTTCAGGAATTACGACTGGCCCCACAGATCACCACATCCTTAACTGCGCGCTTTTCCCACACTCATGCGCAAGTCGGGGTCAACTTCCCAATTGGCCAGGCTATCCGAGTTGATGGAGCCGCCCATGTGCTGGTAGTCTCCAGGCATGTTGGAAAGGGCTATCCGAGTTGATGGAGCCACCCTTGCATTGGTAACTATGGTCGGGAGCTGGGTGTACATGGGTCATTTGGGTCTACACTGAATTGGGGAAAAGATTATGAGACCATATAATTGAGCCTTGACGAGGACGTCAAGAGTCTAAGTGGGGGACATTGTAACATCCCAAGATTTGAGGCCTCGGATAACATGATCGTAAAAGGAATGATTGTACTACCCATATCACCAAGGTGCACCTCCTTTTCTGGGAGCCCATCACTAAAGAACTTCATAGTTAAGCGTGCTCAGCTTGGAGTAGTATTAGGATGGGTGACCGGTCGGGAAGTTGACCCCGTCTTGCGCGTGGGTGAGGATAAAGCGCACAGTTAAGGCTAGTGGTGGTCTGTGGGGCCAGTCGTCATTCCTGAAACTCTACTAGAGCCTAGGGCAGCAGGCCCAGGCGTTACAATAAAGTTGGTCTGATCGAACTTATGGACACTACTTGTTGGTCAAACAGGCGTCACAGTGCGCTCATGGGGATTCGAACCTGGGTCCCTCAGGAAGGACAAGCCGGACCGAACCATTTGAGCCACACTGGCCGGATACTACAAAGATCTTGAGGCTCGAACCACGTACCTTAATAATTTCATAATTAACACTCGGGCCCACTGCCCTAGGCTCTAGTAGAGTTTCAGGAATTACGACTGGCCCCACAGATCACCACATCCTTAACTGCGCGCTTTTCCCACACTCATGCGCAAGTCGGGGTCAACTTCCCAATTGGCCACCCATCCTAGTACTACTCCAAGCTGAGCACGCTTAACTATGGAGTTCTTTAGTGATGGGATCCTAGAAAAGGAGGTGCACCTTGGTGATATGGGTAGTCTAATCATTCCTTTTAAGATCATGTTATCCGAGGCCTCAAATCTTGGGATGTTACAATCTCCCCCACTTAGACTCTTGAAGTCGTAGTCAAGGCTCAACTATATGGCCTCATAATCTGACATCATTTCAATGCAGACCCACAATGGCCCATGGACACCCAGATCCCGTCCACAGCTACCAGCGCAAGGGCGGATCCATCTCATCTCTACGGATAGCCCTTTCCAACTTGCCTGGACCGCACGGCTCAAGACTGGCATGCCACATGCCCATGTGGGCCCCACCTACTAGAGGGGTTATGGCTCTGATACAATTTGTAATAGAGAAACCATGATATGATAGAATTAGGGTTGGTATCCCTAATCCCAGTTCCAAACACGAGATATCCCTAAACCTAGTTTAGGAGCGAATCTAGATGTAAATAATGTAATACATGGTGACACATATGTAATATGCATGTTTCAACTACTGTTGATTGAATGCCTTATTGCTTGGATGGTTGGATACACTCTTAAAGTACACATGATATATTCTGCATTATTTCTACGATGGCATAAGGTAATTGGTTACGCTTATGAATACATGTATCGAATTCCGAGATTGCCGATGTTTCTCGATGAGATTGAATGACAAATAAACTGCTTGCTTGTTTATTTAGTTCTTGCAAACTATAAGGTGCATATGAGTATCACGTAAAGTAAATAATGGTATTCTAAACCCTGGGTTAGACTGATCTTAAGGGTAATGCACACGAGCCCTGGAGGGACAGTGATTACACCTGAGGTAGTAGACCAGATAAGGGTTAGAATATGAAAATAAGTTTATATTCTTACATGCAAGATAAAGATGTTTGCTTATATCTGTACTTGTGATTATTGTTTGAACCCATGTACCAGTATAGCAATATACTGACCGCATATTTGTTTGTCGGCGTTTTAGGTATCAGATATACTTCATTCGTGGACATGAGGGTACAGATAGAGATGTTGAAGACACTACAGTTTAATCATGACGGTTTAGTCTTAATGGTTTATCTTCACACCTGTAAAAGTTAATTCTGTTTAAAAGTTATGTAACACCTTAGAGGAGTTTTTTATCTAAACATGTAAATATTTGATCATTAATGGAAATTGTTTACTATTTTGTATTATTTCATGAATCTGATCACATATGAACTCGATTTGCTATTAATTCCACCTTTTATCCATAAGAAAACCCTAATTACTACACTTAGGGTTTTCATCAACAAATTAGGAACTTTAATGCTCAAAATAGTTTAGATTCAGCATATTCCAAATTTAATCATGAAATTAATGAATTAAAGCCATTAATAGTCGAATTAATCAACATTAGGGTTTCAAGGCCCATTAAAGTATATCCATGCATATGAAACTCTAAATTAACCAATTATATGCAAAGTTCATCCTTTTTCTTCCTAATGTTCCTTTTTATCATTAACAAGCTAATATCAACTTTAAACATCTATTGAACCCTACTAATCACTTTAATCATATCAAAATAGGGTTCTTTAAACATTATCACATCTAAAGCTAATAACCTCCATTACTTTTCAAATTGAAATTAAAATTAGGCTTCAAATATATTTTATTTAGATTCCTCTTGATTTTCTGATCAACTTTCATGTATAACATGTCCTTATTTAACCTACCATTTATTTACTATGAATTAAACAAATTTCACTTACTCTGGCGAATCAGGAGCTGTCACGTAGCCGTCTCCATGCAACATCGCTCGGTGGTTTGAAATCATGACGAAATGACGGGCTTGCCCCCGCGTAAAATGCCAACTCTTCATACCCCAGGGGGTATATTTGTCCAACGTCACTGGATCATCTTCCACCTCGTGAGGGTTCAGCCTGCCGCCGTCTGGAGCCGGCCACAGAGCCGTTTCCTCTTTCCCAAAGGTCCGGAGATCACAAGGGACCAACACCCTATCTCCGCCGCCTTCCACCATGCCCAGAAACACCTCGACCCATGGCCGAGATTTCCAAACTTAAGAGGGCCATGGCTGCGATCTGCAGCTAGGTTAGAGACCCCTTGTAGGCATTGGGTAGGGTCAGAGGAACAAGTTGAGGGCAGAGCTTCCCTAGATCATCTACGGAATCACCATGCCCACCCCTTGTAATCCTTCACGACTCCCTGCTACTCTAGGGATAGAGCTAATTCAAAGGTTAGGGTTTTGAGCGAAATCTAGGTGAAGAAGAGGATGGGAAAGAGAGAGAGATGTGGGATTTCTCCTAAAGTCGAACCAAGGCTTATCCCTTTATATAGGGGTGAGTAGCAAAGCCTTAGGTCGGCTATCCACGAGTTACTAAGTCCTTCTCCCAATAGGAACCCTTTTTCCTTTAATGAGAAGAAATCTTTTCTATCCTTCTTATTTCCTTTGACATTCTTTATTTCTTGGATACTAATACATACGAAAAACCTCTCACTTATTCCCTTTATTCTTGCCTTTTTAATCCATGGTCACGAACTTCTATTTTCTTTTAGAGAATATTTTCCTTGTTAATAATGCTACATAATCCATTAATTATGTATTCCTATTATCCCATTATTTTGCAATTTGGTATTTTCTCTTTCTTTCCTCTTCATTGGGACTCCTTGGATCCCAAGAAACTCAAAGATTTCGAAATTCCTCATTAAGGATACTCGTTATCCTTCTAGATGCATATAAATGCATTATTCTTCTTTATCTCTCATTATCTTGTTCATTTCTTTTTAAAATATTTCCTTTTTGAGGATTTCTCTTTATTTCTCTTCTATTTTCCTCATCAGTATTCCTTTTATTATTAGGAATCCTTGGGATACAAAATTTCCCCAAGGATAACTCAGTTATACCTTTTTCCACTTATTTTCCACATATTACCATTATTTTCAATTTATTTCCCGATAAGGAAATATTTAATTGATATTTTCTTTTATTATTGTATTCTCTATGCCACCTTGGACTCCTTGGAACCCAAGGAACCCAAGGGGCATGAAATCCCTCTCTGGATTTGCCTTCTAAAGGTTTCCACACTTTTCCTTTTTCTCTATTTTCTTATTTACTCGATAATAGTGGAATTTCTTTTATCCCTTCCATGTTATTGGGCCCAATAGCCAATAAAGCCCACAAATAAATCAACAAGGCTATTTTAAACGAAAAATCATGCATTCATTCATTATTTGTTCATTTTCTTTAATATGAGAAATTACATTTCTCAGTAAATGAACCCAAAACTGGGGTTGTAACATCCTTCCCCTGTTATAAGAATTTTGCCCTCAAAATTCCATCAAGCAAGCAAACAAACAGGACAATCCTTTCTTATGTCCATCATGGCTCCCATGTGGCTTCACCCTTTCCATGGTACTTCCCAAGAACCTTCATCATTTCATATTCTTCCATCTGAGTTCTACCCTTGGTATATCATACCCTCATAGGTGACTCAGGACATTTCAGCCTTTCAAAAGCTGAATAGGTTCAGGGCTCATCACATGGCTTGGGTACCTCACATAGTGCTCTAGATCGGACTCATGGAACACATTTATTTATCAAGTTATCCTAAGGGGTAAGGCTAAACACAACCTTCTCCACCAATCCATCTCAAAAGGGCCCATATATCGGGGATTCAGCTTTCTCAGTTGTAGTTCCGAGGGGTCGGATTTTCACGTCACATATTCTCCCACAGTGAACTGCATGTCATTCTGCTTTGCATCAGCTCGTGACTCCTGTCACCCTTGGGCTCTCTCTCAGCTATTGCTAGATCAAGTGACTTCATCTGCACACACTGTGGTTCTTTTCTGACCTTCGCGAGGCCTCCTTCACCAACATCATCTTAATGAAGTGGTGACCGACACTACCTCCTTATGGAACTTCTTGCATCCCGATAAAGGCTATGGTGGTTAACATCACATCATAAGAGCTATCTCCTTGTATCACCCTGAACAAGCGCACTTGCTCTCATCAAACCCTCTAGTCTGGACCATACCAAAAATTAGTTAGGGGTGATAAACTATACTATCATCGAGTTCTTCATGTATCCACTTCCACCTTATCGAAGTGAACCTTGGTCATACCCAATAACTTTTGAACTCGCATCACGGTGTGGTTGAAACATCTCTCTCTTATGTTAGTTCAACCCGATCTGTCCCTTGACAGTACACTTTCTTTCCCTTGTCATCTAGGTAAGGCGATCTACCATAACCCATATTACATCTTGACCTTCTTGATCAAGGGAAGACTTACCACCATCCATAGTGGATGAACTCCCATTCCCTCTCAGGAACTCTTTATACGTTATATCCATATACTGGGTTACTGGTGTTCATCCTTCGCCTCCTAGATTTCATGGCCACATGCTACATGCAACTTCACCTTAGACATCCAAAATACTACTGTTACTTACTATCTTTGTAGAATTACCATGATCCTTGATATGTCATGATTCCTCAAGATTAATACCTCATAACCCTAACCACTCTCATCACGGCTTCATCACTTTCCTTTCCAAAGAAGTACATCTAAGGTTCTACAACCATCCTTTCATCATATCATGTACTAGACTGGCTAGCCAATCAATCATTTACTTTATTAACCTCTATTGATACGTCTGGGTGTTAGCCAAACTTATCCTTTTTCCTCCTCTTAAGGTTAGCCTAACAACCTCAACTTCTTCTAGCTTCCATCTAAGCAGCCATATCTCAACCAGAGCATTCATTACCACTTCTTATCCTTAGGTGTTAGGTAATGTTGAAGACATACACCTCCATCATCTCATCTCTAAGTTGGTCTTCAACAAGAAGCTCTGAGCTCATCCTCATGGTGATCAAACTCAACCTTGGTTAGCTTGCAAATTCCACATAGCTCTTGATAAAACATCCTCATAAGATGACTACATTATTCCTTTTAGTGTTTGTAAACCATCCATGTATCATTCACTCCACCAAGATATGTCATCATCTCTGTCCTCATACCTTGTAGCAACGTTCCAACTCACATCATCTTTATCCCTGGTGTATGGCATGCGTACTGTCCTATCTCTCACTCCCATAATAAGAGGAAATAAACATTTGGCTGCAGTCCAAATACAGAGTTCTTCCTGTTCCAAGAATAGAGATGGTACATCCCACCTTGCCAGTACACCTTTAAATCTAAGTTGAAATGTGCCACACTTGTCTCTATACCACAAACATTCCGACATCAAAGTTACTTCCATGGAAAATTGTTCTCCAACCTACTGAGGTTTATACACATTCCTTGGTCATCTCCTCTAGGTCTATAGGGTGCCGGAACTTTTGGGGTCATCCCTTTTCCCTTATGCATCCAGAGAGTTCCCTACTCATTTGTCCTTTGGGTCCTATGAGTTCATGAAGGTGATCAATCTCCTAACCCATGACTCTCAGACAATGATAGTTGTTACCTCCCGACCCTATGGTCATGTGTAGCTAGGGAATTAGGCAACTCCTTCTTCCATCGGTCTTATCCCTACCTGACCCTAGGATAGACTTAGGATTCCATTATAGTACATGATCAACTTAGAACCTTACCCAATCCTTCCTCATCTCTCTCTGCATTCCTGTCTGACTTTCATCCCTTCATAGGGGTCATGGCAACCTGCCTACCTTGGTTAGGCCCCATACCAGTTACCTCCATGGTAGCACATCCATATGCACTTAGAGATGGTTATCTATGGGTCTACAGGTTCTGTCATGTACTTTTCACTTAGCTTCACAAGATCCTCTGAAACCTCTTTAGGTTACCTCAAAACCAACAAAGTTGGTATACACCCTACCAACGGGTCCCTCTCCCAGGATGGGGGGAAACTACACCTGGATAACAAAGGTCACAAGCGTCTTTATGTTTAGGGTTTGCATCCACATGAGCATGCTTAGCCCTGGCAAGCTACTAAGGCACAAACAGACACCTACAAAGCCAAGCTAGGTCACCCTTGTTCTCATCCTCAACATTTGTCTAACTTAGTTGTGAGGGGTTCGTCAGACATACCCTTAACTTAAGGGGTTTCTTCTAATCATGAAGGGGTCCATACTCGATCCAAAACTCATCATGAGCACTAGGTACACTACTTCCCCTCTTAGGTCTAGGAACCCTATGTTCACCTTTGGGTATCCAACTGCATGCTCAACTACAAATCAAGCACGTCCAAGATATGTCTTGTACTTCAATGATCCTTCTACTGGAGAAACACTTCAGAGTTGAGTCCTCTTCCATGACAACCAACTAGGTATAAATCCTCACAACTGGTTACTTAAACCTCCTCAAGGTCTAAGGCACTCTTTATCTCATCCAGTAGGTAGTCACTTATACCACGGGTACTGGAAGCATCATCCTCTCTCTAGGGTTTGGTTCCTCTAAAGGCAACCAAGATATCATCAGTTTCCAGGGATCATGCATGAGGCAACCACTATCATCCACCTAGGTCGCATCATTCTCGACTCCCACTTTTCCTCACATCTCGGGATTTTAGGTTTCCAACCTTCTTGCTTGATCTCTAAAGCTAACTCCACATCCAACCTTACTACTAGAGGTCCTCTCTCCATGAAGGATCAAGCTCATAGGCATACCTCTATGTGGGTGAAGCCTATTCTCAAACTTATGTTTGCTCAAGAGCATCCATAGCCCTTTCATAAGTCATCCATCATGATCTCTTAACTAGGATTTCATCAAGCTATACCCTACTTGCCTAAGCCCATAGGGTAACTATAGGTTAACCTCATCCACGAAGGAGCTATCCTTCGCTATGGCATGCATGACCCTCTCCAGGGTTGGGTCACCAAAGGTACAAGGTCATCTACCCTCTTATGGCATCCCAAAGGCATGTCCAACCAAACACTCAGTCAACCATGACATCTAACTCATCATGTCATCACCCTCTCTAACCTTCACTTAGGGTTAGGGTTAACATCATCCTCAAAGGATGTGCTAGGTCTCTACTTTTAATGGAGGTCTCTACCTCTAAGACTAACTCTCTCTACTCATCCTCCTGCCAAGGAGGTCTAGCCTCAGGTCTCTCCTGAGGGCAATGACAACTTATGTCATACGGCCTAAGCATGTATCTATTCTTTTATGCTTACTCTATTAAGTCTTAAGTCCATGACATCTTATTTACATGATTTTTATTAATTTAGTGGAGGATTCCTTAATCCTTATCAACCTTACCCATACCTCAAGAGGGAGAGGAGAAGAGAGGAAACCCTAATCCTTAAGGTCCTTAATAGAATTTGAGTTGAGAAAGGATGAACAATATGAGAGAGTCCTAACGGTATCTTATTTCGATTCATACCCTCAGACTTTGGCCAGGCAGTCACATGGATCCGGGAGTCCTCGTATTTTGACTAGCGGTGTGGAGGAAAATATTGCCAACCCCCGGTCGTGATCCTTTTCTAGACACCTCTATCTTTCGGATAATCCTCTAATAACTCCCTTGGGTTCTACAGAATTTGTAAAATTTAATAATTATTAAAGATTAATTGAGGAACCTATGCTCTGATACCAATTGTAACGACCCCACCTCCCGGTAACCCCCAATTAAGGGAGACCCGAAGGTCAGAGCCGTTATTCAAATAACAGGATCAAAGGTTCAACAAATAAGCAATAATAATTATGAAATTCTACTAATTAACTGGAATTTGGTATAAAATTAAAACTTTACTTACCTTTAAAAACTTTGGAAATCTATCTATCTAGAGCTTGAATTATCCTATCTAATCCTCCTTGCACTTTATTCCTTATTTCCACAATGTGTCACTTTACTGTTTGTTCTTTCAATTGTTGTTCCTAAAATGCTGATAAACAAAACGTCGGTCAGTATATCGAAATATACTGGTATGTGGGAACAACCAAAAGTTTTCACATAAGGATAACAATCTAATTATCACAATCAAGTTAATTAACAAGCCAATTTACACTTTTCAGTATGACATTCTCCACCTCTTTTTCCCTAACCCTGGCATACCCACCTTAGGGTTCCCTTTGCCAATGACTTAAGGCCACCTTCTCAATCCTGAGCTTGGTGCCTGGGGGTCACCACTCATGGTTCCCACTAGTCATGCAATATCATAGGCCAACTTCTCATTCCCGAGCTTGGTGCCTGGGGTCACCACTCAAGGTGTCCATTGGTCTACTCTTCTGGACCTGACCTTTGGCATCATCCATCAGGGTGGTATGTAAGTGCGAGAATTCATACTTCTATTATTAATGTGATAATCATAGTGACTTTATAGTTTGCAAGTATGAACATTCAAATTGATAATTTGCATTCAATGTGATTAACCAACTGAAAAATCCTCGAGAAACTAAGGCGGTTATTCATAATTAACCACATACCTGATCTGACGATTTGAACAGAAATATCCATGCAATTAAGAATCCAAGCAAGCAAGCATTTTCATCAAGATCCTGAAATAATCATGTAATTCCCTTTTTATCATTCATGTCATCAAGATCCCTTAAACCTAGTTCGCTTCCTAGGGTTTCACTTTTAGGGTTTCTATTGCAATTAGGGCTTCCCTTCATCTTTTACTATTTTAAACCCTAATTTAACGCAATTGATTGCAAACCCTAATTATCTCAACATCGAATCCTCAGTTTCGGATTAAAGGCATAATTATCCATTAATTAAGCCCCTCAAACCTCTTTTCATTAGAGTTACCATTTTTATCCCTTTAATCCATGACAAGATCATTATACACATTTATCATCAATTCATAGTTCATTATGGTACAAATCAAATATGAACTCGATTTGCTATTAATTCCACCTTTTATCCATAAGAAAACCCTAATTACTACACTTAGGGTATTCATCAACAAATTAGGAACTTTAATGATCGAAATAGTTTAGATTCAGCATATTCCAACTTTAATAATGAAATTAATCAATTAAAGCCATTAGTAGTCAAATTAGTCAACATTAGGGTTTCAATGCCCATTAAAGTATATCCATGCATATGAAACTCTAAATTAACCAATTATATGCAAAGTTCATCCTTTTTCTTCGTAATGTTCCTTTTTATCATTAACAGGCTAAATTCAACTTTAAACATCTATTGAACCCTACTAATCATTTAATCATATCAAAATAGGGTTCTTTAAACATTATTACATCTAAAGCTAATAACCTCCGTTACTTTTCGAATTGCAATCATAATTAGGCTTCAAATATATTTTATTTAGATTCCTCTCGATTTTCTGATCAACTTTCATGTATAACATGTCCTTATTCGACCTACCATTTATTTATTATGAATTAAACAAATTTCACTTACTCTGGCGAATCAGGAGCTGCCACGTAGCCGTCTCCATGCAACGTCGCTCGGTGGTTTGAAATCATGACGAAATGATGGGCTTGCCCCCGCGTAAAATGCAAACTCTTCATACCCCAGGGGGTATATTTTTCCAACGCCGCTGGATCATCTTCCACCTCGCGAGGGTTCAGCCTGCCGCCGTCTGGAGCCGGCCACGGAGCCATTTCCTCTTTCCCCAAGGTCCGGAGATCACAGGGGACCAACACTCTGTCTCCGCCGCCTTCCACCACGCCCAGAAACACCTCGACCCATGGCCGAGATGTCCAAACTTAAGAGGGCCAGAGCTGCGATCTGCAGCTAGGTTAGAGACCCCTTGCAAGCATTGTGTAGGGTCAGAGGAACAAGTCGAGGGCGAAGCTTCCCTAGATCATCTGTGGAATCACCATGCCCACCCCTTGTAATCCTTCACGACTCCCTGCTACTCTAGGGATAGAGCTAATTCAAAGGTTAGGGTTTTGAGTGAAATCTAGGTGAAGAAGAGGATGGGAAAGAGAGAGAGAGAGAGAGATGTGGGATTTCTCCTGAAGTCGAACCAAGGCTTATCCCTTTATATAGGGGTGAGTAGCAAAGCCTTAGGTCGGCTATCCACGAGTTACTAATTCCTTCTCCCAATAGGAATCCTTTTTCCTTTAATGAGAAGAAATATTTTCTATCCTTCTTATTTCCTTGACATTCTTTATTTCTTAGATACTAATACATACGAAAAACCTCTCACTTATTCCATTTATTCTTGCCTTTTTAATCCATGGACACGAACTTCTATTTTCTTTTAGAGAATATTTTCCTTGTTAACAATGCTACATAATCCATTAATTATGTATTCCTATTATCCCATTATTTTGCAATTTGGTATTTTCTCTTTCTTTCCTCTTCATTGGGACTCCTTGGATCCCAAGAAACTCAAAGATTTCGAAATTCCTCATTAAGGATACTCATTATCCTTCTAGATGCATATAAATGCATTATTCTTCTTTATCTCTCATTATCTTGTTCATTTCTTTTTAAAATATTTCATTTTTGAGGATTTCTCTTTATTTATCTTCTATTTTTTTCATCATTATCCCTTTTATTATTAGGAACCTTGGGATACGAAATTCCCCCAAGGATAACTCAGTTATACCTTTTTCCACGTATTTTCCACATATTACCATTATTTTCAATTTATTTCTCGATAAGGAAATATTTAATTGATCTTTTCTTTTATTATTGTATTCTCTATGCCACCTTGGACTCCTTGGAACCCAAGGAACCCGAGGGGCACGAAATCCCTCTCTGGATTTGCCTTCTAAAGGTTTCCACACTTTTCCTTTTTCTCTATTTTCTTATTTACTCGATAATAGTGGAATTTCTTTTATCCCTTCCATGTTATTGGGCCCAATAGCCAATAAATCCCACAAATAAATCAACAAGTCTATTTTAAATGAAAAATCATGCATTCATTCAATATTTGTTCATTTATCTTTAATATGAGAAATTACATTTCTCAGCAAATGAACCCAAAACTGGGGTTGTAACATCACCACTTGTAACGTTCACAATATGTAGGACCGAACCACGTACCTTAATAACTCAGCTTCCATGTTTAGGGTTTTCGAGGAGTCGATCTTGAGGAATCATGGCGTATAGGAGATCATGGTCTTAAGATTACCAAACACCGTGATACTACAAAGCTAGTAAGTGATAGTAGCACGTTGGTTGCTTGATGTGACGTTTCATGTAGCATGTGGTCATGCAAGCCAAGAGTGAAGGACGAACACCAGTAACCCAGTGCATGGATATAAAGTATAGAGAGTCCCCGGGAGAGAATGGGTGTTCATTACTATGGATGTTGTGGTAAGTCTCCCCTACACCAAGGAGGGTTGAGGTGCAATATGGGTTATGGTAGATCGCCTTACCTAGGTGACATGAGAAAGGAAGAGTACTGTCACGGGACAGATTCAGTTGAACTACTTAAGAGAGAAAGATGGTTCAACCACACCATGATGCGAGTTCAAAAGTTCTTGGGTTTGACCAAGGTTCACTTCCATGAGGTGGAAGTAGATACATGAAGAGCTTGATGATAGTATAGTTTATCACCCCTACTAAAGGTTAGTATAATCCAGACTAGAGGGTCTGATGAGAGCCAGTGTGCTTGTTCAGGGTGATACATAGAGACAGTTTTTAAAATGTGATGTTAACCACCATAACCTTTATCGGGATGCAAGAAGTTTTATAGAGAGGTTGTGTCAGTCACCACTTCATTAAGATGATGTTGGTGAAGGAGGCCTCACGAAGGTCAGAAAAGAACCATAGTGTGTGTAGATGAAGTCACTTTGATCGTGAAAATGGCCGAGAGAGAGCCCAGTGGTGACATGAAGCATGAGCTAATGCAAAGCAGACTGACATGCAGTTCACTATGGGAAAATATGTGATGTGAAGATCCAACCCCTCTAAGCTTCAGCTGAGAAAGCTGAGTCCCCGATATATGGGTCCATTTGAGATGGATTGGTGGAGATGGTTGTGTTTAGCCTTGCCCCTCAGGATAACTTGATGAATAAATGTGTTCCATAAGTCCAATCTAGAGAACTATGTGAGGTACCCAAGCCATGTGCTGAGCCCTGAACCTATTCAACTTTTGAGAAGCTGAAATGTCCTGAGTCACCTATGAGGGTACGATATACCAAGGTAAGAAAGAACTCAGATGGAAGAATATAAGTTGATGAAGGTTCTTGGGAAGCACCATGGAAAGAGTGAAGACACATGGGAGCCATGATGGACATATGAAAGGCTTATCCTATTTTGTTTGTTTGCTTGATAGAATTTGAGGACAAAATTCCTATAAGAGGGGAAGGATGTTACAACCCCAATTTTTGGGTTCCTTTGGTGAGAAATGTAATTTCTCATATTAAAGATATTTGAACGAATAATGATATAATCTATTTTGAATAAATAGATTTCATTGACAATAGCCTTGATGATTGTTTTGTGGGCTTTATTGGCTATTGGGCCCAATAACAAGGAAATTCAATTAATTAATGAATAATTGAGAATTTGAGAAAAGAAAGGTGTGGAAACCCCTAGAGGGCAAAAGAGCTTAATCCAAAGGTGGATTTCGTGCAATATGATTCCTTGAGTCCCAAGGAGTCCAAATTTGCAAGATAATGCAAAAAGAAAAGAAAAAGATCAATTAAGTATTTCTTTATTAAGAAAGAAATTGAAAGTAATGATAAAATGTGGAAAATAAGTGGAAAGAGGTGTAATTGAATTATCCTGAGTGGAATTTCGTATCCCAAGGATTCCTAATGATAAAAGGAATACCAATGAGGAAAATACAAGAGAAATAAAGAGAAAACCTCAAAAAGAGTTATTTTAATAAGAAATAACCAAGATAATGAGAAATAATGGACATAGATACATCTAGAAGGATAATGAGTATCTTTAAATAGCAATTTCGAAATATTTGAGTTTCTTGGGATCCAAGGAGTCCCAATTAAGAAAGAGGAAAGATAAAATACCAAAATTGTAAAATAAGAAGATATTGTGCATACATAATTAATGGATTATGTATTGTAAAGAAGGAAGTATTTCCTACTAAATGAAAATAGAATTTCATGCCTTTAGAATAAGGGGCAAGTACTAAGAGAATAAAAGAAGTTATTTTCGAAATCTTAAGATCTAGAGCATAAAGAAATATCAAGGAGATAAAATTCGGATTTCTTTTTCCTAATGACTAAGGGATATGAATAATAAGATTTCTTGTAAACAAGGAAAGGAGTTTTCCTATAGACTATGGGACTTACTCTCCTCGTGGGTAGGCATGCTAGGATTCTGCTACCCATCCCTATAAAAGGGACGGATCCACAGACTCGAGTTTTTCCTTGTCTCCCACTCTTCTCCTTCTTCTTCTTCTTCAAACTAGTTCAAAACTCTAACCGAAAAAGATGGTGCTGTCTCGAGGGCGTCGAGGAGTTGTATTGGAGTCTCATCGAAGTCTCGAGGTAACCACGATGACCTGGGATGATCGGCTATCATCCCCAGGCCCACGGTCACCCTGCAACACCTGTCGGAGGTCTGCTGAAACACAGCAGGTCGTGAGCCTAGTTCGTGGTGAAGCAGCCATCTTGGCTGTGATCTGGGGGCTTCCCCGCGTGTGCGGGGATAAGATGGAGGTAGGGAGGCAGAGGGGCGGTAGTTTCAGGCTGTGGGTGGTGGAGGAGATCCCCCCCGAGCGGGCTGTACCAGCGGCAGCGCCTAGGGCGCGCAAGGTAGAAGATGAGGGGGCCGTTGGACGGTTTTACCCCTCTGGGCAATGCATGACCAAGAAGCCACGCGGGGGTAGAAACGGAATTGTGTTATGTTTTCCTGATTAGCAACGGTGCATGAAGTCGAGTGACGTGGCTCCTCCCTATTGGGCAAGTAAGTGAAATTTTACAAAATTCATATCTCCCTAATAGTAGCTCAGATGATTATACATAAAATATGAAACTTGCTAAGAAAAATGAGAGGAAGCCAATAAAAATATAATTGGAGCCTGATTATGTTTGCAATTTGAAAAGTAATAGAAGTTATTAACTTTAATGTAATGATGATTAAGAAACCCTATTTTGATATGATTAATGTGATTAATAGGGTTTAATTGATGGTTAAAGTTGATAAAAAGCCTGTTAATGATAAAAAGGAACATTAGGAACAGAAGGGATGGACTTTGCATATAATTATTTAATTTTGAGTTTAATGTGCATGAATAATACTTTAATGGGCCTTGAAACCCTAATGTTGGTAATTAGGACTACTAATGGCTTTAATTATTCGATTTAATGCATAAAACTAAGTTTTCATGGTTATAGGCTATTTTGAGCATTAAAGTTTCTAATTTGTGGATAAATACCCTAAATGTAGTAATTAGGGTTTTCTCATGAATAAAGAATAGAATTAATGGCAAATCAAGTTCATATGTGAATTGGACCATAATGAATTATGAATTGATGATAAATGCGTATAATGATCTTGTCATGGATTAAAGGGATAAAAATGGTAGCTTTAATGAAAAAGAAGCTTAATTGATGAGTAATGTGCCTGTAATATGAAAATAGGGTTATATGTTGTTAAGATAACCTTAATGTTGAAGAATAGACGAGATAATTAGGGTTTAATATGGTAAAAGATGAAGGAAAACCCTAAATGCAATAGAAATTCTAAAAGTGGACTAGAAACCCTAGGAAGCGAGCTAGATTTAATAGATCTTAATGACATGAGTAATAAAAGGAAATTGTATAATTCTTTCAGGATCTTATTGAATGCTTGCTTGCTCATTGTTATTTGGATTATTCCTGCACCTGAATCTACATGTACAGGTTTGTGGTTACGCTTATGACTACCCAAATTAGTTTTCCAGGATTTTATCGATGTTTCCATCATGGCTTGAATTAAACAGTTGGATTTATTTAATTCATGCAAAGTATAATGTGAATATGACTATCACATAAGAAATATGCCTACTAGCTCAGATCCTAGTCCCCTTTGTAGCTTAATGGGTTGAGCTAGTAAATGGCTACCAATGGGGTAGGCCCATCAGGTCATTGAATGACTTAGTAAATGGCTACCAATGGGGTAGGTCCATCAAGTCACATTGAGTTAGAGATTGGACTACCTATGAGTAGTGCCATGTGACTCAACCCTAGATATTGATCTACCTGTTAGGTAGGATCATGCGGGGTCTAATAAGGATCTACCTAGAGAGAGGTAGTATCTCAGTCCGCTGCAGGGACATCATAGAGATAGGGGATAGGAATGGATTGAGTAGTATGGTTTAAATTGTAATCTTGGCTTTTAAATGATAATTGGCTGATTACGTTGTTATTATAGTTGCATGATTATTGTTTCCCCCACATACCAGCTTCTTGCTGACCGATGTTTTATTTGTCGGCGTTTTAGGTACAAATGAAAAGAACAAACGGTAAAGTGGCAGACGTGAAAATAAATGAGAAATAACATGCACATAAGGATTAGTTAGTTTAGCATCTTCATGGATAGAAGTTTAGAAATCCCAGTTTTTCCAAGGTAAGAAAAGTTTTATTTTATACAAGTTTTCAGTTTAGTTGGTAAAATTTATTAATTGTTATTGATTATTTGTCAAACCTTTGATCCTGTAATTGAATAACGGCTCTGTCCTTCGGGTCTCCCTTAATTGGGGTTATTGGGAGGCATGGTCGTTACAATTGGTATCATAGAAACCACACTTGAGCCACACCGGGCTATTCTTGAGTTTTCAGCATTGATTGCCTCATATGTATACCATCATATGTGTGTGTAATGCATCTCGATTATTGGGTTTAGTTTTAATTAGCCTTGACTTGGCCTGTATAATAGTTTGTGCCAAAAAAAATTACTTCAGCTAATCAATCTAGCTTATATGAGACAGGTTCTAGCTTATATGAGCCATGTCGGACTCAGGTTTATGCAAGATGTGACATCTGTCGAATTGGTCCATTGCGATTGATGTCCATCCCATCTTGAAGTGTTTCCTGAAAAGCATATATATTAGACATGTCTAGAAATCACACACATCCCATGTATCCATAGGATCTATAGTAAAATTATCCAATAATTTCTGAAATTTCAGCATGCACATTATGTTTTAGTGAATTATCCAAAAATACATGATTAAGATGATTTTTGGAACACATTTAAGGTGAAAACACATGTATGTTATAAGGTTATATTTTTACATTTTAAATATCAAATTGGTACATGTAACTTAGGTATATTGTGCCATGTGATTTTTATAGCCTTACAATATGGCTAACAATTAAAATAATATATAAAAATAATTTGTAAAGTTTGCAGTCAAATTATTATATGGGAAATACATATTATATGTAAAATGTAGCTATAATATATGTATGTTATGGATATGGTGGTATCTTAGTGTTTGAGTTCGGTTTACCAAGGTCCTGAGTGAAAATGTGGATCAAAATTTAAAGATGAATCATTATTGTAGTTTATGTGAATTAGGTCTAACTTAAATAATTTGTTGAATGAATTAATCAGATGGCTTTGGGTCAATCGAAGACTATCACTTCTTAAATTGTTTTGTGGAAGAAGAAAAATAAGTAAACCACCTAAATAGTTAAAGATATGTGACAAATAAGTTCTCAGGGTTGAATTTACTTTGGGCATCGTCTAGGCCATATAAAAAGTTGGACTAAAATTTCCATCTAGGTCCATCAAAGTTTTTTATCTGAATTGGGTCAGGTTTAAATTATAAGGTTGAAAAAATTATCAAACCATGTCAGGCCAGTCCATAGGAAAAAAATAAACAACTCAAATAATTAAATGTTGGTGGCAACTTGAGTTTTTTAGCCCTTGGTATATCTAGGAATGACTCATGCCAAATAAAAATTCGAACTAAAATTTTCAATATAATTCATGTAAATTACGTTTAGTTTAAATTATATGGTCAATTTTTTTATCAAATCGTGCCCATACTGGTCCATACTCATGTCTTATGAATCTAATATCTAGAAAAAAATAAACATCTTAAATAGTTAACTAGATGTGACCAAGTGATTGAAGACCAAATGCTTATTTATAGGGTAGCAATTCCCACCACATCTTAAATTATTTTCTACAAGTAAAAAAAAGAGTAAACAACCTAAATAGTTAAAATTGAGTGACGAAATGAGTTCTAAGGCTTGAGTTTATTTTCTTCTAAAAATGTTATTTTAAAAAATACTTTTCAAATAGTTAAATATAGGTGACCAAGTGAATGGAAAAGCACACATGCACACACATGAAAAGCACACAAGCACACACGTCACTTGTGCTTATTCATAGGGTAGTAAAGATACTTTCATGTTGCCATAACCACTACCAAAACAAAATATTAACTTGACTGGAGCAAAAACAATTATCTATCTTTCTATAAAAAAATGAGAACTATTAAGGCAAAAAAACTAAAATGGCATGTTTAACCATTTTGATTTGCATATTCTTGAACTTAATTTTCAAAATGGCATGTTTGGATAGAAACATGTCCCAGCTGGAGACGTGTTGCTCTTTTTGAAGGCAATACATCCGCTTAGGTGACGCATTACCCTCTGACAGAGTAATACATCTCAAGCCGGGACACATTGTCCTGTTGTGGGGCCAATACATCCAGAGACGGTATGTATTTCTCTGCGAGAGAGCAAAGCATCTCGGGAGTGGACACATTGACCCCACCTCAGAGCGTGCATCCTGATGCATGATGTATTACCTGTGGGTGGGGCCAAGACGTCGTCGACCGTGACACATTTCTCTCTCATAGAGAAATAAGTCCTGAGGGAGGACGTATTGACCCCACGACAGGACAATGTGTCCTGACGTAGGTGACCGGCCTAAATCACGTGTCCTAAAATTGGAGGCGGATTTGAGGTAGTCGAGCTTTTACATTTATAAACCCGAATCCTTCTAGGCCCCCGCAACTTTGTTTACGGGGTCGAAATAGATATACGGGGTCAAACACAGGGACAAGGGGGTAGTGTTGAGAACACGGAATCGCCACGCTACACTCTGGTAGGTATAAAGAGAGATAAATTCCCAAAAAGGGAAGCAGTAGGATGTCACAAATAAAACGAAGAAAACTATCTCCAACTGGAGCTACTAGAAAGATTTAAGGTTTTATTCATTTAGCAGTTTTTAGGGGTTTTCATGCAACAGAAACAGAAAGATATTGCTCGAGCTAAAGCGAGGTACGAAGGATAAAACTCCAGTAAGACAAGCGGCGGTAGAACCAGTCATGTACCCCTCCTCTCGAAGCGGGTACCTCTAACAAGGCATCAGCGCCCCTCTCGAGGTCAGCAGACTAAAATTAGAGTGGAAAGGTCACTAAAGCAACTCTGTTCCAGGCACTCTTGTACTCCATAATCGGACCAAACACTAGAGCCACAACACAGCTCTCGAAGTTGTTGCGACGGGAAAAAACGATTCGTTAGCTAAGCGAAACGCGATCCAAACATGCAAGCTAGAGTTTGGATATCAAACATAGCAATCATCCAACATATTGTACCAAGCACAGAGCAGTAAGTAAATAAGCATCTTCTATTTCCATAGATAAATAAAGGGTCTTAATTACAATGCATAAGTAAGGAATTAAATGACAGAAAGTAAAGATAGGTGTCGCCTCCTTGATGTAGAAAGACGACAGGGTGTTGTACCTCTCCTGCCCGATATTGGTCAGAGGCCTAGCCCGATACAGAGGTGTCGAGCAGCACACCCTCTCGGGCGGCACGCACCGACTGTCGACCGTATCACTCAAGGACCCTGGCCGATACGCTCTTGTCGGGCGGCACACCCTCTCGGGTGGCAGGCTCGACAAGCTAAGCATATCGGTTTGATATCGTGTCGGGCTAAGAGCTACGCATTTTTGTTGTCGGGCACTTGTGTCGCTCATCTATGTCGGCCGATATCGGCCCACAGTGTCGCCCGGGACGGTCCTAAGTGAACTGTCCCCTCCCTCTCGGGATGAGGAGAAGCTCACCTAGTGTCGCCCGAGACGAGCACTGGAGCACGACATGTTTGCTCTCGCAGTCTCCTCGGAAGATAGCTCAACTCCCAACTATCCGAATTCAAAAACTCCCAACTGTCTTTTCGGCTCCCTGTAGCTGCTATTTATAGTCAGCTGGCCGGGAGGAGTTATGGTGCTCGAAGCGCCATGTGGCCCCCTTAAGCACCGGTCGATGGACGGCCGATATAGGTATAGCTCGGCGCGGAGGTGTCTGCTATCGGTCACGTGACGGGCGGTGCGCCTGCCGGTGGGTGGCTGTGTCGCCCGACAAGCTGGGTTGTCGGGGCGAGCCGGGCTCCCTATCGGGTAGAAGGCATGTCGTCCGTCAGCTTCTTCTTACGCGGCACCTCTTTGTCGAGCGTCTTTGTGTCGCCCAACCCCTGTCGGGAAGGGGTTGTATAGGGCGTCAGGGAGGGCGAGACAGGCTTGGAATTATTCATGGGCCGGAGCGGCCTTATTGCCCAAAAATGAGGAAAACTCTGCAAAAGATAGGAAAATTGGATTAAGACCATTGCTTGGCCAATTATTGCGAAAGTGCATACAAAAGAGAGGAAAATAGCTAAAAATGGCAGTTTTGATAACAGAAAAACAATCTAAAATATCACAAAATTTGGTGTTATCAACTCCCCCAAACTTAGCATTTTGATTGTCCTCAATCAATATTTAAACTATATTTTGTGATGCTTCTTCTTGCTTGGTATAACTTTCAGGCTAAGAGGTAAAACAAGTATAGTAATGCCTTTAGAGATAATGCTGCTTCACCGCAAACAAAAGACCATGCGTTCCTTGCCTTATCATTTCAGTAAAATTTTTCTCTACAGCTTCGGCGAGACTTTATTGTATGATTCCGAAGTTAGCTTACACACCAAACAGCTTTCTTTTTGGGGCAGAAAGCTGTGTATAGGGTAGGCTAAGGCTTTTTGGGTTTTTCATTCTTGTTTCCTATCAGTCCATCCAGGTAAGGGTCTGTTAACGGGCAAGTGGTCCCTGCAGTCCAAGCCAGTTGGCTTTAGAGCAGTGATTTCACATCCTACGTACCACTGCCCCGGATCTACCATGCCTAAAGATGGGTACTTTTGGAAAACAAGTGGTGTATATATATATATTTTTCTTTTTCTTTTATTGGGCACAACTCTCATGCTTTTATTCACGCTCATAAGGCTTCTCTCTCTTTTGGGATTTTTGTTGGGTAAGGGGGAACAAAGAGATTCCTTCTGTTTGGGCAGCTTTTTCCTTCTCCATACTCGTCTCTTAACTGTTTGCGAGATTATTGTATTTTTTGAAATTTTTGACATGACAAAACATATTCTTTTGTTCGTTTGAATCAGCATTATCAAAAAGATATAACAAAACTTGTATCTCATTAAGTACAAAGAAAACAAACTTTGCAAGAAGTCACAATAGGTTTTTACTAATATAGCAACTTTGTACATATGCATGGGAACAAAATAAGCAAAATTTTCGAAATTTTTATATGAGCAAGGGTACAAGTACATGATATAGGGGAAAAGAAAAATGGCACAAGAGAATTTTATACCTCCTTCACTGGTACATGGGTACCCCCCCAAACTTATCCAATACTCTGTCCCAGAGTAGTGAAGAAGAGGGTGAGTTCATGTTAGTCCAGTGAAGGTTATTTAGCGGGTTCGCTTATGCCTTGTAGAAGCTACAATATGCTTCTTTGCTGTCGCCTCCTTCTTTCTCATTTGGAAACAGCTTCAACAAGTGCGAACACTTGTGGCTTCTTCCTCCTTATTAAGTAGCTAGAACCGGGATGGCCATGTTCCATCTGGAGGTTGCCGGAAAAGCACTTTCCAAGCTCAGCCTCCGCTTTATTTCCCAGCTCAGCCGGAACACGCGCAATAGCTCATAGTAGACAGAGAGCTCTTGTGCTGTCCCGGCAGTCCCTGAGGATGTACTCGGGCTGTCTCTGTAGTTGGCCCCAGGCTACTACAGAAGACAGACCATGATAAAGAAACGAGCCTCTTTCGAGGCTACCTAATCAAGGAAATTTTTCCTTGCTCACTTTTTGGTGGTTGGTGGCCCCTTGTGACGTTTCTGTCCGACAGTTGCTGCTTCAGCTGCAGCCGCAATGCTGCCTGTTATCAAGTTCATTAATCATTTAAAATGTTAGATAGGAAAAGCTAAAGAGACTTGATAAAACATGACTTATTTCGAAGATCCGAGTATCGTCCATCAAAACAAAAAGTCGAGTCGATACAAAATCGGGCGATACGAGGGGGGCTGCATGACACAACATACCTCCCGATATGGGTATATCGGGCGATAAGGTCGCCAAAGAGCAACTGCTCGACATGACGTCACAAAAGAAAAACATGTCTCCCGACATGGTGTGTCGGGCAGACACCATCGGCCGTTATGTCGTGCTTAACTGCGTTGGGTGATACAAAATCGAAAGCGCGCGATAGGAAAAACCCGTGTCGGACGATAAGCCTGTCGGTCGATAAGACTGTCGAGAGGAAGCATGTCGGTCGAGAGGTCTGTCGGTCGATAAGCTTATCGAGCTATACCTTTGCTCATAGGAGCCATCGCCCGATACCACTGTGAAGGCAAATGGCCGACATGGGAGCAAAAGGGCGGACTACTGCATGCGTTACAGGTGGCTAAAATGAGTAAAGTGTGACAGCCCGACACGGTAAAATCTCCATTCTTATTTATAGCCAGCTCGGCCGGGGGCGAAACGGACATCTCTGGGGCACGCGCCGGCCAACGGGTCAGGCAGTTCCTGAGACGATGGTCACATCAGTCTCATTAAGGGCATTTATTCCCATGCACGATAGGGTGCACGCCGCCCAGGAATGCCAACCGTCACGGCCGTTGCGATGCCCGAGAGACCAAAGCCCGGTACGGGCGGTCCTGTGCGCCAGCTGAGCGGCTGCCCGACACAGTTAAAACAGGCGGGCAAAAAACTAAAAACCTAAGAGTAGAAACGGCAATCAAAGGGTAAAACATCATTGGCCAAGGGTTAAGCCTTTGACCTCAGAGTGCAATACTCTTCAAAGCTTCCGAAAATTCGGCGATGACCCATAAAACAGAAGAGTCGGCACGCTCGGCGCGTGCTCTGACTTGGGCCTTATTACATACCATAAAGTTTGTTTTTACTTTTTATAATAAACATGCAACCTATTCTATGAAAGAAAGAAGAACTCGGGCTGCCTCCCGAGGAGCGCTGGGGTTTGTGTCGCCAGCTCGACCGGTGTAAGATCATCTTGATCAGTCCTCAACTGTGCCCATATCTTGGAGACTGATCTCGGCTCTCCTGACAAATGTTTCATCTTCGTAGAACCTTTTCACCCTGTGCCCGTTCACCTGAAAGGCTTTGGTCAGATCGTCTTTGTCGTAGAGCTCCATCATCCCTGATGGATATATCTTTGACACAGTGAACGGTCCAGACCACCTCGTTTGCAACTTCCCAGGGAAAAGACGAATAGAGGACTTGAATAACAAGACCTTATCCCCTTCGCTTACATCTTTTCTCCTGAGATGGGTATCGTGCCACAACTTTGTCCTCTGTTTGTAGATTTTTTCATTTTCGTAGGCATTCATTCTCAGCTCTTCGAGCTCTTGAAGCTGCAAAAACCTTTTTTCTCCTGCTTTGTCGAGGTCCATATTTAGGAACTTGATTGCCCAAAGGGCCTTGTGTTCCAACTCCAAAGGCAGGTGGCAGGATTTTCCGTAGATGAGTCGGTAGGGGGTGGTTCCAATGGGTGTTTTGTAAGTAGTACGGTAGGCCCAAAGTGCGTCGTCAAGCTTCATTGACCAGTCTTTCCTCGTTTGATTGACAATTTTCTCCAAGATTTGCTTGATTTGCCTGTTGGAAACCTCTACCTGCCCTGACGTCTGTGGGTGGTAGGGTGTAGCGATGTTGTGCCTCACTCCGTACTTGCGCAGAAGTGCTTCAAATTGTCTTTCTCCAAAGCGCGACCCTCCGTCGCTTATCACAGTGCGCGGTACACCGAAACGAGGGAAGATGGTCTTCTCGAAGAGCTTGATAACCGACTTGGCGTCGCAGGTTTGGGTGGCTACCGCTTCCACCCACTTCGATACATAATCTACTACCACTAGTATGTATTGATACCCCCGAGATGGGGGAAACAATCCCATGTAGTCGATCCCCCACACGTCAAATATTTCTACTTTGATCCAACTTGCCATTGGCATTTCATTCCTCCTCTCTATGTTTCCTGTAAACTGGCACTCTTTGCAAACCTTCACAAATTGTGCAGCGTCTTTAAACAAGGTGGGCCAATAGAAACCTGACTGTAACACTTTTGCAGCTGTTCTCTCGCTACCCAGGTGTCCACCGTAGGGGGGAGGCATGGCATTCTTTCAGGATGTCTGCGGTTTCTTCCTCTGGTATGCACCGCCTGTATAAGTTGTCAGCACATCTTCTGAACAGGAGAGGATCATCCCAGTAGTAGTTTTTGACATCTGCAAATAGCTACTTTTTCTGATTGTACGTGATGTCAGGAGGCAATTCTCCGTAGGTAAGATAATTGCAGATGTCTGCAAACCAGGGTAAACTTTCTTCTTGAGCTTCTTCCAACATCAGAGCCTCGTTGGCGTAGTCGTCGTTGATTTGAGGCCCTCTCTCTCTCAGTCACGATTCTTGATAGGTGGTCTGCGACCACATTCTCTGCGCCCTTCTTGTCGATAATTTTGTGGTCGAACTCTTGGAGTAGCAAGGCCCACCTCAACAGTCTGGGCTTTGCATCTTTCTTTTGCATTAAATATTTTATAGCCCCGTGATCTGTGTATACCTTGACCTTGGCTCCAACTAGATATGACCTGAATTTATCAAACGCGAAGACGATCGCAAGCATCTCTTTCTCAGTTGTTGTATAGTTTACTTGATCCTCGTCCAACGTGCAACTAGCATAGCAATCACATGGTGCTTTTTGTCTTTCTTTTGCCCTAGGACTGCTCCAACCACGTAGTCACTAGAGTCGCACATTAGCTCAAAAGGTAAACCCCATTCCGGCGCTTGAAGGATAGGTGGTGATATCAAAGAATTTTTCAGGGCCTGAAAAGCACTTAGACAATCGTTAGAGAAAACAAATTCCGCGTCTTTTACTAGAAGATTGGACAGCAGTTTGGAAATCTTTGATAAGTCCTTGATGAATCTTCGGTAATATCCCGCGTGCCCGAGGAAGCTTCGCACCCCCGTCAGGGATCTCAGTGGAGGAAGCTTGGATATTGCTTCAACCTTGCTTGCGTCCACCTCGATCCCGTGCTTCAAGATCTTATGCCCGAGAATGATGCCCTCCCGCACCATAAAATGGCACTTCTCCCAGTTTAGAACTAGGCTGTTCTCCTCGCACCTTTGAAGGACCAATGATAGATTCTTCAGACAGCCATCGAAGTCCTTCCCATAGACAGAAAAGTCATCCATGAAAACTTCTACGATGTCTTCTAGAAAATCTGAGAACATCGATATAATGCATCGTTGAAAGGTAGCGGGGGCGTTGCAGAGTCCGAAGGGCATCCTTCGGAAGGCATAAGTGCCGTAAAGGCAAGTGAATGTTGTTTTCTCTTGATCGTCGGGCAAGATGGGTACCTGGTAAAAACCTCTTTCTTGATGACCTCCTTGAGCATCTGGTTCAGCTTCATCTGGGGTTGAGCCAGAGACTTGGGAGATTCATCCAAGTTGATGTGATGCATGCACAGGGCGGGGATAAGGCCTTTGATATCATCTACTGAATATCCTATAGCCCTCCTGTGGAGCCTTAACTCCTCAAGGAGTCGGTCCAGCTGGTTGCTTGAAAGATCGGCCTTTATGATGACGGGGTTTCTATGCTCTTCATCTAAGAACTCGTACTTCAGGCCTTCGGGCAACACTTTTAACTCTGGCTTTGGTCTGGGTGCCTTCTCCTGAGGCTCCTCCTCGAGAGAGGCATACTTCACAGACTCCACCTCTGTATCCTCTTCTTGCAAATCTTTGTCTAAAAGGTTGAGAAGGTTGAGGTGCTTCGCGACCCCAAGATCTTCGAGGTCGGGATCTTGGCAGTTTATAGCCCTCAAGAGGGGGTTTACTGTCTGGATATCTTCCTCTACTTCCTCGCAGAATTTATTGTAGCTATCCGCGAAACATGCTGATTCAGATAGGGATGGGCTCTTCATGATCTCTTTCAGCTTGAAGTCGACATGGTCATTTCCGACCCTTAAGGTGATCATCCCCTCGGAAACATCAATCAGTGCTCTCCCTGTCGCCAAGAAGGGGTGACCAAAGATGATCGGGCAACAAGGGTCTTCAGCTGTGTCGATGACGACTATATCGCAAGGGATGAAGAAGTCACCAACCCTGATCGGCACATCTTCGACAATGCCAATGGGTCTCTTAAAGGTGTGATATGCCAGTTCAATCCGCATGTTAGTTCGAACCATGTCGGTCAAACCCACCCTTTGTGCGAAACTTTGGGGCATGAGGCTTATGCTAGCCCCCAAGTCTTCTAGACCCTTGCGCTCGACGTTGTCTCCGATGGAAAACGGGATTGTGAAGGCTCCGGGATCCCTTCTCTTATTTGGCGTGTCGGACTTCAAGAAGGTGGAGGAGGCGGAAGCTAGATACATTGTCTCTGTCCTTACTCCCCTTCTCTTCTTCGTGATAAGGTCCTTGAGGAACTTGGCATACATAGGCATCTCTTCCAATGTGTCAAGGAAGGGGACTTCAAGATGCAGTTTCCTAATCGAGTCCATGAACCTTTCGTGATGCCTTTTCAGATTTGTCTTGATCATCTTATGCGGAAAGGGAAGCCTTGGAGCATAAGGATTCCTCCCACCAGGTAGCTCATCGGAAGGCTTCCGTGCAGGCTCTTGAGCTTCTGCTTGTCCACCTTCACCCTCTGCTGGAATGATACTCTCTGACCTCGGTACAAGTTCTGGTTCGGCATCAGCTGTGCGCTCCACCGTCTTCCCAGACCTCAGTACCGCCATTCTGGTAGTTTCCGGATATGAGAGTGTCTTTCCCGCAGGGTTCTTTATCAGAGCTGCCATCTGGGCTAATCATTGATCGACTTCCCATTGGCGCATCCGCAGACTTGCCATCTGGTGTTGCATGGAATTCTGAGCTCTAGGGCTGGGAAGTGCACCCTATACCAGCCGGTTGATGATAGAGTCTTGTCTTTTTATGAAAGCATGCAACTGGCACACCAGGCTGGGCTGGTGTGAAATCTCATCTCGGCCTTGACGTTCACCTTCAAACGGAGATTGCTCACAATGAGACATGGCGTCAGATCTCGAAGGAGTAGGTCACCGTTCTTTAAAGTTCCTGAAATGGCACGAGAAAACAAGTTTAGAAGAAAGATTTATCAATTTCAAGCAAAGAATAATAGTAAAGAAAAAAAGAAAAAGAGTGCTGTCAAACTCATTGCTAAGCTTGAGGCACAAGAGTGTAGTTAGTGGATTCAGATTCGTCAACAGTACCGTTTTTTCCTGGTCCCCGGCAATGGCGCCAAAAAGTTGACCGGCCTAAATCGCGCGTCCTAAAATTGGAGGCGGATTTGAGGTAGTCGAGCTTTTACATTTATAAACATGAATCCTTCTAGGCCCCCGCAACTTTGTTTACGGGGTCGAAGTAGATATACGGGGTCGAACACAGGGACAAGGGGGGTAGTGTTGAGAACACGGAATCGACACGCTACACTCTGATAGGTATAAAGAGAGATAAATTCCCAAAAAGGGAAGTAGTAGGATGTCACAAATAAAATGAAGAAAACTATCTCCAACTGGAGCTATTTAAGGTTTTAGTCATTTAGCAGTTTTTAGGGGTTTTCATGCAACAGAAACAGAATGATATTGCTCGAGCTAAAGCGAGGTACGAAGGATAAAACTCCAGTAAGACAAGCGGCGGTAGAACCAGTCATGTACCCCTCCTCTCGAAGCGGGTACCTCTAACAAGGCATCAACGCCCTCTCGAGGTCACCGGACTAAAATTAGAGTGGAAAGGTCACTAAAGCAACTCCGTTCCAGGCACTCTCATACTCCAGAATCGGACACTAGAGCCACAACACAACTCTCGAAGTTGTTGCGACGGGAAAACACGATTCGTTAGCTAAGCGAAACGCGATCCAAACATGCAAGCTAGAGTTCGGATATCAAACATAGAAATCATCCAACAGATTGTACCAAGCACAGAGCAGCAAGTAAATAAGCATCTTCTATTTCCATAGACAAATAAAGGGTCATAATTACAATGCATAAGTAATGAATTAAATGACAGAAAGTAAAGATAGGTGTCGCCTCCTTGATGTAGAAGGACGACAGGGTGCTGTAGCTCTCCTGCCCGATATTGGTCAGAGGTCTAGCCCGATACAGAGGTGTCGGGTGGCACACCTTCTCGGGCGGCACGCACTGACTGTCGACCGTATCGCTCAAGGACCCTGGCCGATACGCTAATGTCGGGCGGCAAACCCTCTCGGGAGGCACACTCGACAAGCTAAGCGTATCGGTTTGATATCATGTCAGGCTAAGAGCTACGCATTGTTGTTGTCGGGCACTTGTGTCGCTCATCTACGTCGGCCGATATCGGCCCACAGTGTCGCCCGGGACGGTCCTAAGTGAACTGTCCCCTCCCTCTGGAGATGAGGAGAAGCACACCTAGTGTCGCCCGAGACAAGCACTGGGGCACGACACGTTTGCTCTCGCAGTCTCCTCGGAAGATAGCTCAACTCCCAACTGTCCGAATTCAAAAACTCCCAACTGTCTTTTCGGCTCCCTTTAGCTGCTATTTATAGTCAACTGGCCGGGAGGAGTTATGGTGCTCGAAGCGCCACATGGCCCCCTTGAGCGCCGGTCGATGGACGGCCGATACAGGTATAGCTCGGCACGGAGGTGTCTGCTATCGGTCACGTGATGGGCGGCGCGCCTGCCGGTGGGTGGCTGTGTCGCCCGACAAGCTGGGTTGTCGGGGCGAGCTGGGCTCCCTGTCGGGTAGAAGGCGTGTCGTCTGTCAGCTTCTTCTCGCGTGGCACCTCTTTGTCGAGCGTCTTTGTGTCACCCAACCCATGTCGGGCAGGGGTTGTATCGGGCGTCAGGGAGGCCGAGACATACTTGGACTTATTCATGGGCCGGAGCGGCCTTATTGCCCAAAAATAAGGAAAACTCTGCAAAAGATAGGAAAATTGGATTAAGAGCATTGCTTGGCCAATTATTGCGAAAGTGCATACAAAAGAGAGGAAAATAGCTAAAAATGGCAGTTTTGATAACAGAAAAAAAGTCTAAAATATCACAAAATTTGGTGTTATCAGTAGGACACATTACTGCTACATCAGATTAATACGTCTCCATACAAGACATTTTTTCTGTAAAGCAAGCAACACATCTCCATACAAGACGTACTGCTTTTGTATCGATATTTTTTATATTTGTAATTATTATTTTCTATTTATTAATTTTTATAATAATATAGATTGTATTTGTACATTTATAATTAGATCACTTAAATTTTTTAGTATACAATATGTTCAATTATTATAAAGTTGTTAATTTGAATAGCTCTAAATATACGTATGGATTATAGAAGTGTTATTGCAATAAACAATTCATGATTTATACTTGATTACATAAGAAGAAATTACTCCAAAAACATGATATATCAATTAAAATTTAGGTTACAAGATTAACCAACATGAAGA
This sequence comes from Alisma plantago-aquatica, assembly GCA_963693085.1. Lineage (NCBI taxonomy): Eukaryota > Viridiplantae > Streptophyta > Magnoliopsida > Alismatales > Alismataceae > Alisma > Alisma plantago-aquatica. Next base: position 1,455,120,716 of record OY856409.1, read on the forward strand.
GAAAATAATACATATATTGTCTAGATGCATATGATATCATAAACCAAAACAATCATCAATCAAGGACCACATATATAAAGAATAGGTGGTGGACATATACGATAGATCCATATAAAGTATAGGCGGTGGACATATATCATAGATCCAAAGACATATATACAAAATAGGACAACATGTAATATACTAAGCACGTCCTCCACATCCACGTTACCCTTGCCCACCTCCTTATACCTCTGACTCCTGAGTAGGGATCTCATCTGGAGACGCCTCGATGAGGGACAACTGTATAGCTGTAGGCTAGCATGGTCCATGATAGAAATGGAAAGGTGGAGGTGGGGTGAGGGCTCTATGAAAACTAGGATGTGGGGCCTCAGGTGGGATGTAAAATGAGAAATCAAATGGAGTCGATGAGTATGTAGCATAAGATGGTGGTTGATTCTCATGAATAACTAGTGGTGGGATCAGAGTGTATGGAATAGAAGAAGAACTTGATCCATAGTAGATTGCAGGTGGAGGAGGTGGGTGATGTGTGAAACAGATGTACAAACTCCTAAAAAGTACGGTCATGTAGGTCCCCATCCCATGAACTAAGAAGTGGGAATGGGTTCAGACTGAGTGGTACATGTATGAGTAGGAGTGGGCCTGGGTTCAGGACCAGTGGTATGAGTAGGAGTGGGGATGGGATCATATGGGCAAGCATAATCAGGAAGACTCACAAAGTAGCTCTCCTAGATGTTGTAGATATCATCTATAATATGTGTAGGGGCATGTTGTAAAGCTGTTCGGATCCATACATGTGATTCTACCTTTTCAAACAAAATATTTAGAAATAATAAAGACCAATTACGTATAGTATAAATAATAACAGTTTGTCAAAAATAATAATGATACTAACAAATTGTTGTTGTCGGTAACTGGTTGGGTAGTATGTGTTCAAAGGCTAATATGGAGGGACCACTACATACATTGGATGATACGATGCATAGTGAACATGTGAACTGAAGATTTTCTCTACTGGTGGAGGGGGAACCAAGCTATCACATCTGCTGTGGCATAGTCTCACTTCCTCCCTATAGTGATGCAACCAATCTTCAACAACTTGACCCCTCCCATCTATCATACTAAGACATGGCAAGTCAAGAGTAGGTTGTTCTTGAACAAAGCCGAATTGTCTAAGAACTCTGTCTGGGAGGTGCCACTCTACTACTGTGTAGCACACTAAAGGCACTCGGGCTGACCAAATATCACGACCCTCTTGAAACAATGCTAGAATTCTCATAGAATATCCTTAGTGTAAGGAGTTAATTATATCTATTATTCAGAAATATAACATATATCATATAAAAAGAAAGAATATTTTTCATAAATATAACATATATCATATAAAAAGAAAGAATAATTTTTAGAAGTAAATTATACACGAGAGGGAAAAATCTGGTCAAAGGAAGAATCCTAAAACTGGACCGATCCTCTCATAGTATCAATCCTTTGAACAAATTCGACGACCTACTAAATTGACAAACTAAAGTTATTTTAACATACAAAATAATTGAGATTTTTTTATAAAGAAGTTGTGTAGATATTTACTTGTAATCAAAGGGAACATTTTTTGGATACTCCCCATAGTTCATAATAACCAATGATCATGGGCATCCAATTCCTAAATTGAAGAAAATAACATTACATGGGTTGACTAAACTAAAATAAGAAACATTGCATGACTTGACATCACATGTAAAGAGGTGAGATCACCCCCTTACTAAAATTTAACATAACACACACAACATCCATCTTTTATATGAAAATTTGATCATGAAGGATCCATGCATAATAATCCCATTTAAATAAGCATGGCTAAAATACAAAATGTCAATACTAGCAGCGGAAAGAAAATTTCTAGGATATTACATAGCTTAACCAAGTTCAAATTATGAGAATTCTGAAAAATAAACTAGAAAAGTAAGCTACAAGATCTAGTAGTAGTAACCTAGTCGTCTCAGCAAGACTATTCCTGGTCAAACACTCCTTGCTATGGTCCTACTCCTTATCCAGGACCTGGGTGGTTGGGATCACCCAACATGAGGAGAAATAAAGAATGTGTCAAAAAGGGAAAAAGGACAGAATAACAATAATTGCTATGTGATAAAGATCCAACTATACTAAGGGGGTTCAAGAGTATGAGGCACATAAAAGAAATAAAAATTCTTCCATGATAAATAATAATAAAGTTAAATGAATGATTAATATTATGACTACTTTAACTATGTAGGGATGTGGTACCTACTAAATCTCAACGAATAGGTGAGGGAGAGTAACACATTCCCAAACACCTACAATATATACAAAAGTGGGGAGAGTAATCACATCCCCCTAGGAAAAATAACACATGAACAACTATGGGTGGTTGTACATAAGTAATACTACATTATCTAAACAGTCAAATAAATCATCATGCTAGAAGAATATTATGGCAGATTTAAATAAATGAAATATCACAAGTGGGGTCCAAGACCCTACAATTATTGAAATGAATGTACCAAAAGAGCAATATTAAAAGTAAGGTATAAATCCATGCCTCATTTGGAAATTAAGGTTGGATAATAAAATTCCCAACTTAAGGTTAAGAGTGAACATACCTTAGATCAGAGTCCTAGAAATACTTTTCACCAACTAAATGATATCCAAGATCACTTTAACCTAATTATAAAATTTATCACATGCATTAGGGTTTTATAAAGCATAAAGTATAAGAAACTCTAATTTTGGATCTTCTAGGAAAATCTTGTATTTTGAACTCAAAACTTATACCAACCATTTAATTAGATTTTTCTAATCAAGAAAGAATATATGATTACCTAATTTGAAGTTAAAATGACTTAGTTACAAATTTTAGGGCTTTTTATATAAATAAATTAGTTCCTAAAAATCATCACTTCAAATCATGTAAATAAGGCTCGGGAATCATGTTTGTTACATAGAGATTATTTTTCTGATTGTATAACATATTTACTTAATTTTCTAGATATGAGGATCAAAAGTTGTGAATTATCTAAGATCAACCAATTAGAATATTCAAAAATGCCACGTAGGCGAAGAAAAGAGGTGAAAAGAAAAAGACACGAAAGTCGAGCCCGCATGACCTATCCCATCCCTGGGTGGTCAAGTAGCGGGTCAACGCTTGCGTGGCCTTGGTCAGGAAAGAAACAAAAGGGACAGAATATGAAATTAACCCTGTGCAAAAAACAAAAGAAAAGAGAAGAATGCGGGGGTAAAATAGAGAAACTACCAAGGGTAATCATCCCCAAGCTCTCTGTTACCACCCCGATTTTTGGGCTTGAATGGTTTGAGATGCAATTTCTCCAATAAATGTATGACTATGGAAATTGTATAATATGTGTGTATCAAATGGATTTCCTTTGCAAGATTTCCTTTAAAAATATGATTTCGTAGACCCTACTAATTTAGTGAGTCCAAGATGATAAAAAGAGAAAGAGAATTGAAGGAAATCAAATAATGCATAAATAAGAAAAGAAATTGAGATAATAATTAAAATATGAGATATATGTGGGAAGATGTATGATTGATCATCATGGATGAGATTTTGAATCTACAAGGTTTTTAATGGTAAAAGGAATCCAAATAAAGAGAATAAAATAGTAGGAGAGAGAAAATATGAATAAGATATGCCTTTTTAAGTGATAACTTGCATATGAACAGAAGTCTCTCATACTTTCAAATTTTAGTCCCAAACTTGGCACACAAGTAGTTAAGTTTTTATGGACTATCCTTTAAAATTTGGGATCGATTGGATAAAAGAAGAGAGAGTTCTGCATTTGTAACGTTTTCTTAATGTGAAGGGTTAACTAATATAATAATGTGATTTGTCACATTTCAATTTGAATCAAGAATCTTAGGCCCAGACCAGGTGCGTGTCACACCCAATGACAATCGTTGGATGGATATCTAACGATCATGAGATCATCTTCTACCTCTAATTGGAAAGGGAAAATAGAGAAATATAACTAGCAATATTCCCGACCAAAATTCTTGTGAACCAAGGCACAACCAATTTTAGGAAATATGTCCAATGAAATTAGGAGATCGGTCCGAGTTGGTCTACCCTAAGTTTTATGGGGTTTTGTTGCCTAAAGGAGTTTTTCCCAAATCAAGCTTCTTGGCCACCTAGTTAGACCAATATATATGGGGCCTTGAGCCCCTCTCCAAGGTTGTGGTTAGTTGATTTGGTTTCAGTTGAGTGTTGTGAACAATCTTGCACTTACAAATGCGATAGATAACCCATCTTACTTCCCATGTTGTCGAGAAGTCCACGATGGGTAGTACTTCTCCGTTCGGCCAACTTCGACCACCACTCGCCAAATTTAAGATAGGGTCGAGTTCAGTGGAGAAGGGCAGAGGTGGGAGACCCTTTGCTGGAGAAGAAGGAGGCATGTTGCATAGAGTAAATGGGTGGGTTGACCACCCAGACTGCCTGGTTCACGAGAGAGGCAAACGAAGGTAGAAGAAACTTGGAGGCGGAATGACCTCCTTGCTCCCAGACGCATGTAGCCCCAAGGCAAGGGAATAGGGGAAAAATCATACAACTGGCTTTGATCAGTGCCCCTCTTGTGAGGAATGCACTGCTGAAGTGGTGAAAGCCCATTCGCAGAAGTCGGTCCGCATGGAAAAGGAAAAGAGACCCTGGGTAGCTGACGTGGCGCGCCACCATTGGTCCAAAGGTAAATAATTTGGAATAATCATAACTAATGATTGGTAACTCTTATCGAGGCATGCTATGTATTAAAGTTGCGCAAAACAATGCAAGGAATCCATTAAAAATAATATTGAAGCATGAATATATTCATAGTTCAAAAAGTATATAAAGTTACTAACCATAATTCTTTCATGAGTAAGAAACTCTAATTTGATGATTAAGGAGGTTGAGTAAAGTGCTATGGATGTGTTATGTGGATATTAACCTATTGATAATAAAATGGATGTTTTGAATCTAAAAGGATGATCCATGTACTTAATTGGCTAATTTAGGGTTTCATATGAATAAAGTGCATTAATGGGCTTAAAAACCCAAATCTAGGTGCTAATGACTTTTAATGAGTATTATTTTGAGATCCTTTGTATGAGACGATATTAGGTTGATCCTAAGACAAATTGATGATAAAGAGGTTTTAATATGAATAGTTGAGTAATTAGGGCTTTGAACATTGAATTTCTATTTTAGGGTTTTGTTGACATAAAAAGGGAAAGTTGAGAAATAGATCTAAAGAACCCTAAGGAAACCCTAATTTAGATTAGAAACCCTAGGAAGTAATCCCAAGTCAATAAAGTAAGTTCTTAATGAGTATGTAGTGAATAGGTTGTACATGCTTTTCAGGATTATGTTGTGCTTGTGTGATTGGCTGGATTGATTGCTATGATTTTATGATTGGATTGGATTATGCTTATTTCCTGTGAGATCTCCAAACCAGGTATGTGGTTACTCTTATGGATAATCGCTCTAGTTTCATGGTGATTCCTGAGGTTTTATCGATTGCTTGAAATTAACTGCTTGGTTGACATTTATTTCATGAAACTATAAAGTGACTATGGATATCACCATAAACATATGTGCATAACTAGCTCAGATCCTAGTCCCCTTTGTATCTTTATTGATGATGAGATGGATGACCTATACATGGTCTACCCTTGGGGTAGGAACATCAGGTTATCATGAGTATATGTGGTGGTCTACCCTTGGGTAGGACCATACGAATACACAACCCTAGGTCATAGTCTACCTGTAAGGTAGGACCATATGGGCTATTTGAGATCTACCCTACGAGAGAGGTAGTATCCATGTCCACTACAGGGACAACACATAGGTAAGGATATGCAGGGATTGAGTAGTTATGTTTAATACGTAAAGTTTTATCTGTTAAACAATAATTTGGTTGCATTATTTTGTTACAAATAGATGCAAGATTTTGGTTCCCCCACATACTAGTATAATTCATTATATTGATCGCCATTTTGTTTGTTGGGGTTTTAAGTTTATCAAAAAGTGGATATTCCTTTAAAGTGACATTGAATGAATAAAGATCAATAAAGAATTGGAGAATTGTAGAAAGATAGTTTCTTATCTGGGTAAAGTCCCTCAAATCCTTTTTTTTTAAGGTATGTGAAAGAAATTTTTTATCCTATTTTAAGCTAGTTGTGGTAGAATTTATTAATTATTTTTTATTATTTGTAAAACCATTGATCCTGTTGTGGGATAGAGGATCTAACTTCTTGGTCTTCTTTAATTGGGGGTTACCGGGAAGCAGAGTCTTTAAATTTGGTATCAGAGCATGGTTTTCCATTTAATCTCTATTAATTATTATATTTTACAAACTCTTTATAACCCAAGGGAGTTATTAAAAGATTTTCCAATGATGGAGGTGTCTAGAAAAGGATCACAATCCAAGGGATGGAAATATTTTCCTCTGCCCCTCCAGTCAATCTATGAGGACTCCCTGATTCTATGTGACTGCCTGGGCAAAATCGGAGGGTTTGACTCGAAATAAGATACCTCTAGGTCTTCTCTCATATGTCTTCGTGACTTCTCTACCACATTCATTGAATACCTTTAAGAGATTAGTGTTTCTCTCTCTCTACAACCCTCCTAAGTTTAGGGTAAGTATAATAAGGATTAAGGAATCCTCCACCAAATAATAAAAAGCATGTAAGAAAGATGTCATGGACATAAGATTTGATAATTAGAAACTCAGACTAAGTTTAGTTACATTCTTATAATGCATGGTTTGTGTTTTTGTGCCCTTGGTTACCCCTCAAGAGAACGCTGAGGTTAGACCATCACGTAGGATGAGGAGAGAGTTAGTCTTGGAGGAAGAAGCCTCTAGGAAGAGGAAGAGACCCGACGCATCCACTAAGGACAATGCTCAACCCAAAACCTTAAGTGATGGATAGAGAAAGAGAAGACATGATGAGTTGGATATCATAGTTGACCATGCATACACGTAATGTGGGTTTGACATGCATGCTTTACGTGAGGCATTGAGTATCCATGAGAAACATAGATTTTGAGTAGTTGTTTGACCTCTAGTGCCTTTTGGTGACCCGACCTTGGGTGGGTCGTACCTGTTAGGGTGAGGGATAGTTCCCTCATTGAGAGGGTTGATGGCGACCGTATAGGAACCCTAACAGGAATATATGAATAGAAATGAGGCACGTACCTACTTCGAAGAGAGTAGAAGCAAGGTTGGTAGTAGGTTTTAGACCTAAGCCAGAAGAGTTATGTCTGATAGTTTATGAGATGGTCATGCATAGCTCTGGATGATCTTGGCCAGATATAAGTTTTGATAGTATGTTTCACCCAGATAGGGATAGACGTATATCCTTAAGAGCTTGGCCCATCTTCTTAGAGATAACCTCCATTCGTAGGATCAGTTGTATGTTGGGTTTTAGGGGAGACGGAGAGGGCAGCGGAAACACAAATTTTTTCTTCTCCCCAAACCCAGAACAAAGGAAACACGTCAACGTCTATACAATAGGAAGGATGGTTTGTGGAGGCATACCTTGTCTCGAGGCTTGCTCGGTGACGTTACCTCACAACTAGTGTAGTCTTAACCTCTAGTCTTGGACGGTGTATGTGCAGCTCCTGGTCTCACCGGGACTGTCGGGATTGATAGTTGTCCTCTGAGTGGTAGAAGTCTCCCGCCTCTGATGTAGACCTCACGGACCACCTGGAACTCTGATCTCCTTGTCCCACAAGGAATCAGAAGGAGTCACACCCTCCTATCAGCATGCTAGTCACTAACACACTCTCCTGCCACCAGTCACTTTGTGTAGTTGTCTTTCCCTTGCTATGCCTCCCTTATCGGGTAGCACTTTCTCTGGTTCTCACTTGGTTACAAAACCAGAGAGAACAACAACTTTATAGAAAAACGGGTGCACTGAGTTGTTGTCCCGAGAAACCCCCACTTCCCCTATATAGAGGAGGGTCACGGGACAAAGTTCTCTATCCCGGACAATACGGGATTAAAGCAGGAGTAGAAGGGTTTGGGATTTTTCACAAAACAACCAGCTGTGCCACCTGAACCGATCATTTCATGCATGAAACGGTCGGTTGGGGAGTTGAGCCGATCGGTTCACACCTCAACTGATCAGTTGGGGAACTTGAGTCAATCGATTCACTTCTGAGCCGATCGGTTCGTGGTCCTGATCCAACTCAAATTGACTTTCAAATTTGTTTCCGATTAATCAAATATTAATCCTTGTCCAAATCAAATTTGTACAAGTGAAACAATTATATTTGCAAAATAGTATTCTGACTTTCCAAATGATCTCGGTTAGACCAGTTGAGACGATCGGTTTAACCCTTGAACGGTCATCTCAGCCTATCTTCAGCCGATCAGTTCATGATATCAGCTGATCGGTTCACCAACCTGAGCCGATCGGTTCAACTCTTGAGCTGATCGTTTGGGGCAGCAGACATGTGCAAATCAGTCAATTGTAGTTTCAATCAATCTGATACTCTAATTAATCGGTCCAACACCTTGAACACTATGATTTTGAGCTATCAATCAATTGAGTGTTTAATTGAACTACTAAACACCTTTAGTAATCAATCTAAACATTATTTGTGGATAAACTCCTCTTCCAAGTTAAATCCTATGTGTGTGACCCTACAAGTCCATTTCACGTTGGCAGTGAAAGTCCATAACATTTATGACTTCACAAGCAAAGAGCGGTGCCTAGTCACACATCAGTGCTACCCAAGTGAAATAGAAAGTTGGAGAACAACTTTCAATCCTACAATCCATGAATGGTGTTACAACGAACGTATAATTCCTTTGTCCCTGATTTCCTGAATGAACTCAAGACATGGAATAGTCATACTGTCAACGTTCATTCACTTTCTTGATCTCATAGTAGATTGGAGGAGAGATGTATGACATCAATATTGCATACTAATTCACACATGCGTGCACACACCTATCTCAGTCCTACTCATCAAGTGGCCATGGATATCAAACTCCCTCAGGAGGGATAAATCCCATATCTATCACTCGCCCCTCAAAAGCCCCATGTGTCAAAGCCACCCAATCATCACCTTTATAACAACCCATGTTTCAAGACTGCGTTTGATGATGTCAATGTGTACCCAATGACATGTGTTGAGTGTAGTGATTTCAAGTCTAAGAATCACACTCACCACCATCCCTGTGAGAACTGACTGTGACTACCATGTCATGGTTCCATGTGTCAAACTCACGGTGGGTCTGTCCGATACACTTGTTCTATAACAAGTACCTATGTGTTTGGTTTGATATCTCCATATCATGACTATTGAGATTCTGTCATCAACCGACACCACAATCTAGTCTTATGTGTCATTGTTGTCTATCTACCTTCCACAATAACATCCGACTAGGGACATAATAAGAATGTACAAACTTTTAGCATCCGTATGATCTCATTGTTCAGGTCCTCAACCTGAAAGCATACGTCATTGAGTACTATCATTCTCTAGACATTCAATTTGTTCTATCATTATCTCATATGACTGAACCAGAAAGAATTGGATGCTTGTCTTTGATCTTTATCAAATCAATCTTAATGTATCCCACCAATCATCCCATGATTGGCTCTAGGGCATACATACCAACATTGTAGGGTTATCTCTAGAGAGAGAGAGAGAGCAAGACCCGATGAAGAAATTTGGAGACTTTGACTCTGAGACATGAGGAATCATGAGAAGTTGGGTATAATATGGCCTGAAATAGATGACCCTGGGTAGATATATGTGGTTTCCTCATGCATGATCCTTGGAGGATTATCGTACCATGGATTCCTTTAGAGGAACCAAACCCTAGAAGAGAGAAAGAGGCTTTGTGAATGAATGTACAGGATATAAGTGCCTACCTTTTAGGTGTAGGAAGGAGAGATCCATAGACCCTGAAGGGGGTATAGTAACAAGTTGTGACGCCTCACACCTAGTTGGTTTTCCTGGTGTAGGAATATAAAGGTTGTTCATGTAGACGAGTTTTAGGATGTATATGCCCTATCTAGTATAGGTTTGGTTCATGGTGGAATAGTTGAGCATGCAGTTAAATAGATGATGCATAAGAGGTGAACCTGGGGGTTCCTGACCTAAAGAGGGGAAGTAGCAGTACCTAGTGCACATGGTTCTCATGAGGTTATTTGGGCTCATAGGGATTGAGCACAACACCCCCCATGTAATACAGTAAAAGGAAACCCCACTTGAACTGAGGTATATGTTTGATGAACCCCTCACACAAGTTGGTGACATGTGTATGTATGAGATTAGTCCAACCTTGAGAAATGAGGAACAAGTATGATTTACCAAGTAACTTGGCATGGATTAGTAGTTTATCTTCTTGCTAGCTATGTGCCTAATTAGCATGATAGGGCTAAGCATATACATGATGATGTAAACCTTGGAGTTAACAACGTTTGTGACCTGTGTTACCATCAAGAGATAGTTTTTTCCCATCCTAGGAAGGGACCCTTATGTAGGGTGAGTACCAACTTTTGTTTAGGTTGGAGGTAACCTAAAGAGGTCACTTATAGGAGCTTGATGAGCTAAGTGAAGAGAACATAGTATGAGCATGAATCTATAGCCCCATGTGTGACCATCTCTAAGGGGCATGAGGATATGTTGCTATGGAGGTAACCTACAGTATGGTGCCAGACCGAGATAGGTAGGTTGCCATGTTTCCCATGAAGGGGTGAAAGGTTATCTATGAGTGCCCAGAGAGATGATGGAGTTTTGGGTGAGGATTCAAGGATGAGATGTGTTTAAGGATCAACAAAGGAGATACAAACTATGATGGAATCCTAAGTCAATACTAAGGTCAAGTAGGTATAAGACCGATGGGAGTAGGAGGTGGCTGTTCTCTGAATGCACAAGACCATAGGGTCGGGAGGTAACAACTACCTTTTCCTGAGGCCATGGGTTAGGAGGTTGGCCACCTTCATGAGTTCATGGGGCCTAAGGGGTAAATGTGAAAGGCACTCCCTAGATGCATAAGGGTCAGATCACCCCAAAAGTATCGACACCCTAGTGACCTTGAGGTAATGACTAAGGATTGTACATAACAGAGATGTTAAAACCCAAAAATAATGGGAAAACTCTTCCCATGGGTGTGGAAACAGAGTTGTGATGTTCATGGTGTGGAGAGAGGAGAAGTATGTTTCAACATAGATTGGAAAGTGTAATGGTGATGTGTGGTGCACCATCGCTACTTTTGGAATAGGATGAACTTTGTATTTGAACTACAACCAAATGCTTATTTCCTCTCATTATGGGTGTGAGAGATAGGGAAAAACGCATGCCATATACTAAGGGTAAAGGTGATATAAGTTGAAAAATTTCTATGATGTTTGAGGATAGAGGAAGTACCACACCCTTTTGGAAGTATATTGGACAGATGGTAATAGACCAACACATCATCAATGAACAATACTACAAATTGATTAAGATAAGGGAAAAACACTCAATTCATCAGGTACATACAAGTAGAAGGGGCATTAATCAGGCCAAAGGGCATGACCAAAAATTCATAGTGCCCGTATCAAGTTCTGAAAGATGTATTCAGAACATCCTCATCTTTCACACACATCTAATAGTAGACACTTCGCAGATCCATCTTTGAGAACACAGTGGCTGACTTCAGTCAGTCGAATAGGTCATCAATGTGCAAAAAAGGATAATGGTTCATCACACTCATTTGGTTAAGCATGCGGTAATCCATGCACATATGCAAAGATATATCCTTCTTCTTCACAAACAAAATAGGGGCTCCCCAAGGTGAAATGTTGGGAAAAATGAAGCCCATATAAAGAAGCTCTTGAAGCTTCTTCTTAAGGTTAGTGAGTTCAGCTGGTGCCAAGTGATAAGAAGGATTTGAGATAGATGATGTCCCATGTGTAAGCTCAGTGGAAAACTCCACCTCGCGAGTAGGGGGTACCTTGGGTAATTCCTCAGGAAAGAAATCAAGGAAATCCTTCCCCACTTCTATATGATCTAGAGAAGGAGGTGCGACATCGAGAACTATAGATGCTAAGTATGCCATACACCCTTGCGAGATAAGTTTTTTGGATTTCATAGAGGAGATGATAAATTTCCGATCTTCATGTTTCCTACCCTTGATACACATCCTTCCCTCAACAGTATGTTACAAGATAATCTACAATTCTTCACAGAATAAAGCAACTGTATATTTCTTCAACAAATCCATTCCCAGGGTTATATAAAAGGTAGTCATATCAAGAAGAATGAAGTCTTAAGGGAACATCTTCCCAAAGATATAGTGGTCAATGGTTGGACATTTAAGAAAAGAAGAGAAGATTCTACCACTAGGGGTTTTGACATCTAAGCATTTAAGATGTGATCCATATATTAAGATTCTATCTCTAAAATTTAGGCAAGTTGTGTAGATATGAAAGTATTTGATGATCCAGAATCAAAAAGTGCCTTTATAGGATGCATATTAAGGTGTAAAGTACCTTCAATAACTCCATTGTCCTATCCAACTTCATTAATATTTAGGGCAAACACTCTTCCATTTCGTCTTTCCACAGGCGGGCGGAGACCTTACTGGTTCTGGTTATTATTGTTTTTGTTGTTGTTGTTCTGTGGAGGTGGATTCTTTCACTTTGGAGCCTACTGAACTGGCTTCTGAGCTGGGGCTTGTCCTCTCTAAAGTTTAGGTCAGTTAGGTCGAATATGTCCAGCTTGGCCACACTCATGAGAGACAGGTGCAGTTGAATCATATCTTCGGGGTGGGGCATTGCCTATAGGGCACTTCCCAGGTGGATGAGATTGTGAACAATGGTTGCACCTATCACGCCCTTAGTTGCCACTAGAGTTCTTCATCTTGTTATTGTCATTGTGTTTGGATGATTGAAATTCAGGGTAGAACTCTATTTCTAGTGCCTTGTCCACCATTTGTTGAAAATTCAAGGCTATTTGGGGAACAAGATTATGCGCGACATTATAGTTGAGTCCTTCTAAGAAAAGGGTTGATCTTCACTCAACTCCAAGGTCAAAAACATAATGTTTAAGCAATATGAAATGCTAAATGTATTCAAAGACACTCATACTTCTTTGTCACAGACTATAAAACTCGACTTCCTTCTTCTTCATATAAGCAGGACAAAAGTACCTCTCCTAAAACAGTTTAAGAAACTGCTCCCAAGTCATATAAGTGGTGTCGCAAGTACAAGACATGCCATTCCACCAGACTTGTGCTGGCCCATCCAACACATAAGGTGCAAAGTGAAGGTTCTGATGTGGAGGACACGTCGTGCCAATAAAAGTGCGCTCTAGGGCCAACACCCAGTCATCAGCCTTATCCACCATGTTGGATTCATTATTTCCCTTGAAGTACGGTGGTTGCATTTTGATAAAATTAGTCAGAGTGAACTCCTTAGGTTTGCTAGGAGAGGATATAGTAGTAGAAAGTTGACCCACTAAGGTAGTAGAAAGTAGTTGCCACAACATGGCAACCTCTTGTTCTGGGGTCAACACTGGAGGAGTCACACGAGTAGTTGGGGTAGTAGGAGTCATAAGAATTTTCTAGTTGTCAGTGGTGTCAGAGTTGGATTATTTGTTCATATATCTGAACAAGTTACCCCTCTTAAAAGATAAGGTCATGCATAAGATATGTAAGGCTACTATTGCCTATAGGCATGCTATTTCAGACAGTCAATATGAGTTTAGGTCAGGCCAGTGTCATATGAACCCAGGAGTCCCTATAGACTAGGTTAGTGGAACGGAGGAAAATTGCATTCACCCTGGTTCTGACCCTTTCTATACACCTTCACTTTCAACGCATTCCATTGTAGATTCCTAATAGGATCTGATACCATGTTGTAAAGAGGCGATTTCTATACACCTTACTAATGTTTAACGGAAAATATACAACATCCATCTTTTTTAAGAAAATTTGATAGTGAGTGATGCATGCATAATAATCCCATTTAAATAAGCACAAATCAAATAAAAAATGTCAATAGTAGAAATGGTAAGAATATTTCTAAGCTATTCCATAGATTTAGAACAAGTCCAAATTTTAAGAATTCTGAAACATAAACTAGTAAAGTAAGGTACATGATCTAGCAGTATTAACCTAGTCATCTTAACAAGACTAATCCTGGTCAAGCACTCCTTTCTCTGGTCCTACTCCTTGTCCTGAACCTGGGTGGATGGGATCACCTAGCAAGAGGAGAAATAAAATATGTCAAAAATGGTAAAAGGATAGAATAATAATAATTGCTATGTGATAAAGATTCAACTATACTACGGAGGTTCTAGACTATGTGGTACATAAAAAAAGAATTTCTCCATGACATAAAATAATAAACTTTCATGATTGATTAATATTATAACTACTTTAACTATGTAGGGTTGCGGTACCTACCTAACCTAAACCAATACATGAGGGAGAGTAACACATTCCCAAACACCTACAATATATACAAAATTGGGGAGAGTACTCACATTCCCCTAGGTGAAATAATACATGCCCAACTATGGGTGGTTGTATATAAGTACTACTACATTTGTTTTTAGGAAAATTCATGCATTAATAATGATAGAATCCACTTACAGACCCAGAAATGCCTGCAAGCATAAACACACCAATAGTTTTCCCAAACACTGGGAGCATAAAGTCTACCAAAACAAGAAAATCTGATGGAAATAAAGGATGAGTTCGTTGGGGAGGCACCCCTTAGACATAGCCTCAGCAACTAGAGCAAGTTGAAAGTAACATAAATAAACCAGCTAAAAAGTCCTATCTTTAGAAATCTGATTCATCTTCTAGGATCTCCTTCAGGGTATAGAATCATCCACCTCCTTTGCACATAAAGAAATTCTCTGAGTTAGCTTTGGCTTGGTTCTCCTATATGGAAGGTCTTCTGGAGTTATTGAATTTTCTTTGGTTTCTTTCCAACCACACATTGCATAGTGTAAAGGCAAGAATGTCTTCAGTTTTGAAATCAGGTTTACCAAGGAAGAAGTTTTTGAAGATATTATTCATGAAGTTGTAGTGTATGAAGATATGATCGATAGTTTCTTATTCATTTTTGCAAAGGTAACATCTAGTTGGTCCCAAGAAACACCTTCTGGTGATGTTATGATCAGTAAGTAGTTTGTCGTTAAGGGTTAGCCAATAGAAGATTTTAAGTTTTTGCGGCCATTTTATTTTCCAAATATGAGCTTGGATGAAAATGAGGCCCCTATCGAACAGGAAGATGTATGCTACTTTTGGAGTATATTGAGCTCCCCATCTCTAGGAGACATATTTGCTGGTATTGTTTTCAAGCTCAGAGATGATTTCCCTTAAATCATTTCTCACTATGAAGGTGAGAAGGTGTCTCTTAAGTGCATTTGTTCTATTGCTGGTGAGGAGTTTTAGTACTTTTTTAATGTTCAAGGAAGTTAGAGATCTAGGGACTAGTATATATGGATGGAGATTTCTGATGAAGTTATGGTGGAACCATGGGTCTTTCCAGAAGTTAATGTTGTAGTGGATGTGTGGGGGGTGTAGATGAGATTCTTGATTAGACGTATATTATTGTTGATGTATTTCCACAGAGGTGAAGAAATGTTTTTTCTATTTTTTTGCCATGGTGGTTTACTCTTGTAGTATTTTTGGAGTATAAGGTGGCTCCACACTTTGTTCTTATTAGTAGAAAGAGTTTTGATACACTACAACAAACAATAGTATACCTGACATGCAAAAATACTGCAAATGGCCCAATATTATGCTGAAATTTACTTTCTCCATCATTAAACATAATACTGAATGGATGACAGTAAACTACGTGTCGTTAATGGTAGTCCGGAATTTTGAAGATAGTCGGAAAATGATTCCAAAATGACATTAAACAAATGACAGGACTAATACCGTACCCGCACTAAATGATGTCGGAAAACACAAATTTGAAACAATCTTGTACACATTTTACAACAGGAATAACATACCAGGAAGATACATGAAATTTTGTAGCCATTAATATAAAAAAATAATATTGATAATAGCAATTTTTATTTGGAATGCTATTCAATTACATCCATTTATGAAGTTAAGATTTCATATAGAGCCATATATATATGTGTGTATATGCATATATATATATATATATATATATATATATATATATATATATGATCACTTGTACAAGACAATCTCAAATTTCATATTTCTCATCAAGTTGACAATAAAGATGATTTCTCATCATCGTGACAATCATGACAAACTGTGATTACAGCAAAATTTCAACTTGATCATAAATATCTCCAATAACAAGATATAATATTCATACATGTGCCATTTTGTTCACGTACATGATAAACACAAAGTTCAGCTATATCATGCATGAACTAAAAACAAAAATAGAAAAATCTATATATTTATATATAATCAAAGTTGCACTTTTTGAATAATGTGCTATTCATAGAGATCATCATGTGTTGGACCATCATGTTGATTATTCCCATATGCAAGCTCCTGAAAGAAGAAAAGAATCATTCAGATATAAGAACAGATAATAAACTAATATTTAATTTGTAAATAAAATATGAATAATAACACATGATATGGATGGTTCCAATACAACTGATGGACAACATGGCAATAACACAATAGTAGAAGGATGGATTAAATATAAAAGTCGATAATGACAAAGCAAACTCCAGAAGACTAAGTGAGACATCACTAGTTTAAATTGATACTGCATTTAGACATTTATTCTTGGGTTAATTTCATTATAGAACATCACGTTTACACACTATATTACAAATAAATCATAACCTTTCAATAATTACATAATGATACACTAGTTAACTACATTAGATTCAAATTAAACAAATAGTAATGCCATCAAAACTTCTACCCTTTATCTTTTGACTTCCGAGCCTCGTTCACCGGCTTTCTCATGTGTTATAAATAGCACCCATCATGGCTGGAAGTCCCCATGCCTAATTGTAGATAGAAACTATACAAGACACATCAACATGAACAACAACATTGTTGTAGCTGCTGCAGCTACCTAGTAGACCCCCTCAACATCACTACAACATTGTGAACACATTTAAGATGTCAATGTCGTTGTTGTTAGTTCGTTGGTGTTAAGAAACTTGAAACCTCATTGCAAATAATTAATTCTGGTCATTCCTCCACTCCGTTTGTTGCTACATGGCTACTAATATGTACTCATGTTCGTGAGTACCACAAAAACAGTACCTCCTTTACGTCAAGGACAACACCTCCATCTTTTCCTGTTTATCCAACAACTCACAATCCTATATACCCATATCTTCCAACAGCTCGCAATCCTATATACCCATACCTTCAATGAATCTTCTCTGCCAATTTCGTCACCCTGAATCCCATAAAAAGATATGCACAATCTATCTTTTAAACCCCGATTTATGGGTGTAACTGAAGTTTTGTAGGAACTCCTTTTCCAGACATGTAACTTCGGTTCCTGTAAAATTAGTTCAAGTGTCTCCTGGAAACTGACTTCCATGCAATTAGTTTGCTATATGAATATCTGAAATTAAGAACAAGTACAATAAAATAAAAGAAATCATGTATATACTCATAGACACATGAACTAATATGAAGTTCGAGCATTGAAATATTCTCCATTGTTCCATGTATGGATAAAATTTTGTCCTGAATATCAACTAATATATAACACCAATCCAATAGAAAATTTTATATTCATTCATGATAGAGTTCTTATGATTGACTACTGAATTCCTTGCAAGAGATATATTATATGTAGATAACATATTATTAACAAAAAGAACACAGTAGATACGAACAATAATGTGATTTTTTTTTCAAAATTACCTAAGCTATAAAGACTGATCAATACATATAATATTCTAATAGTAACTTTCCTTTCTGATACATAGGCTTCATGTGAGCTAATGAAACTCCGTCAAACTACCGACTGCCCAAGCAATAATTGTTGGTTAATTAACTCCAGGTCTTTATTCTCAGTGCAAAGTATTACACAGTGCAAATAGTTGTACTCATCGATCAGGTAAAATTCCTCTATGATTTCACGATTGCTACAAAAATGAAGGTTCTTTTATCCAGTCACAGGTAGTGGTAGAGATAGATGAAGTGGAAAGTCGGGAGTATTGCACATATATTTCTGCGATGCACTCCTTTTTTGGTCAATCGTGTGGCTTCCTCCGCCACCGGGCACCATCAGGGAACACGTTGGTTCCTATTCGTTATTGGTCATCGCTAGCTTGTCGACCCAATGAAAAGGTCTACTGAATTCTGAGCGATGGACAATCATGTTATGTAGGTAAGGACATTTCAACCAAGAACATTGGCATCTGCACATAGGTTTCTTCCAATCAATCCCACATACACAACACAATAAGCATCTTAACTGTTACCCCTCTTCCTTCTACATCTGGTATAAATAACTAAAAAAGCAATGGGCTATCATATAGACCAAACCCCCAAATTGAAACCGTAGTAACATCGGTTGAACCCCTCACTTGCCGCCACAAAAACAACCAATTGTGATGGTCCTCTATAGTGGACACATATATTCATGCTATGTAACTAATACTCTAATGTGGCCTCAAATAGGAGGTATATAGATGGGGAATGCTTGGCTCCGCAAACCCCTCTGCTATTGTGAGAAATCTGGAAATGCTTGGACCAGAAACCATATAGAAGTAAAGACAAATCGTGACATATAGAAAAGTATATGTCACTGCCATCACAAGATGGTAGAAAAGAAAATAAAAAGAGAAAGATCAAATAGAACAATATTTAAGTAGGGGTAGAAAGATATTCTTATTTGTCATTTGAATAAGCATATCACTATTTATCATTTGAATAAGCATATCACTATTTTCCATTTCAATAAGAAACAATAACAGAATATTGTTCAGAAGTAAACATTGAAGAATAGAGAACTGAACAAAGAACATGGGGTAGAGGAGAGAGGACTGAGTAAGAGAAATAGGACTGTGGCTGTAACAAAAAATGGAAAAAGAGAAAATAGAACTAAGAAGAACGTAGAGAGAAGATCGTACAAAGAATGGGTAGATTACTTGTTGCCTCTGTTGAAGCGGCACATTGTCTGGATGCTGAAGCGGCCACACCGACCGCTTTTAAATTTGCAGGCCATGTGTATATGTAATGGGGTACATTAGGGACAAATCAAGTAAGGATTTTCTAGAGTTGAGGGAATAAACTTGATCTAAGATGGCATCAGAGCTCCTTATGTTTAATGGGGTAATTTGAGAGAAAGTTTCAAAACAAGAAAGCTACTTACATGGATCTTCTTATGAAAACTCAAAGCTTATATCTAGAATTGTCGAAAACCAACATTAAAAAAAAATACAATAAAGAATTTTCAGACACTCAAGTATGAAAAATATATACACATTCAAAAAGGTCTCAAGGATCAAATAATATAGCTAAAAACCTCAAGTATAAAAAATATATATTGAGTAATTTTAATATAATAAAATGCACAAGTCAAAAGGTAATACCTCATCTGTGGGGTAGTCAAGTCCCACAGTATCCATGTCCCCCTAGATTTCAAAACATATAATATTTTTTTCATGTAGGAATTAGCTTTCTCAACTGCCTTTTCTGCATGTTTTGCTCTAATTTGTGCTTCATTTACTACTTGTTTATACTTCTCCAAATCTCTGATGTGGCTAAGATTTATAGCATGTGAACTTCCTCTCATTCGAATATGGCCAGATCTCTCAGGTCCAAATACTTTACAACAAATATCTTCATCATTCATTTCAATCAATCCTTCTTCACATTGAGATGTCAATGTTGTAATTTGTTCCTACCCAAAAATGCATTTCCTTTGTTTATTTCATATCTCTGATATCTAACACAAACAAAAAGATCGACTTACCATCTTCTCTTCAGCTACATCAACAAGTTTTTTGTCTTTTCTTGTCCGAGTCAATTCAAACATCCTTAGTCGACTAGGAATGACTCCATTGTTCTTTACAGTCTGCATGTTCTTAAAGATGGTATAATAACATTCATCGACAATTCTTTAAATTAGAAGGAAAGAAAGTAGTATAAAAAAACTCTTACATCTTCATGCTCCACAACACTAAAATGAGTCCTTCCAGTACAATGAGGCATTGATTGTTGCACACGACTACTTTTATTTTTCTTACTAGCAGCCTTGAGAAAAATTGCATGCATAATGTTAGAGAATAGTGAGGTAACAATAATGAGTCAAATAATGCTATTGTAACCAGTTTACCCTGAAATAGTCACTTTTCCAATACTTTTTTATTAGAAATACCCAATCTTCTTTAGATACATTTGATGGACAATTTCTAATGGCTTCTTCATCATTGGCAAACCTCAGATAAAGTTTATATAGTTCTATCTTAAATTCACACCAAGCCTTTCCCAAAGAATCATATATATTGTGAATTCTAAGTTCCTTTTCCTCACAAATTAAATCATCTTGAAGAATTATAAAATCATCCTGCAAGTATTCAAAAGAGGTAAGAAACATTACCTTTAGTTTCTTAATAATATTAATTTGTCAAGTAAAAATCAAACCTAAATCAAATCCAACATCATCTCCTTTTTCTCAATCGGCATACGGTCCCACCTTGTATAGGTAAGCAGAGCAGTAATAGAATTCCGCACTATTGTTCCCATTCGTCTAGCCAATAGCCATGATTCAATGCGGTTTATTGTCTTACCTCAAGCATTAAATTCTAATTTTATTTTCCCTTCACTTTTGAATCTCTTCAAGTTCAAATCGACAGATTTCCCATGGACCCTTTTTCTCTTTACTTGACTTACAACATAGAAAGATAATTTTAATATCTTATAGTAAACACTAGAAATTCACAAAAATAAATAAATATTTTTTATTACCAACAATGTTATTCTCCTCTTCGACAATTGGAGGTGGCTCATCAATCAAATGTGGATTGACACTAGGCATGTGTGAATCCTTGTTGATACTTTGTGACCTCAACACTCTCTTTCCTGTGTTTGTTCACCTAGTTGAAACATCTACAACATCTGATAGATGCATTGAGAACTTGATTACAATACATTCAAATAATAAATGTAGATGTCTATAAAATCTAAATTTAAAAAAAATTATGAGTGACCATACTATTTGTTGGCCCTTCCTTTTGTAATGTACCTAGACTCTCATCTCTTGATGGATTGTAGTCTCGACTATAGTTACCTACATTTCATGAATCAATACTATTAGATCAAAAATTCAAATAGGTTATTTTGTATTAGTTACATAAGATGAAAATGCAATACAACAATATGCTACTTGTGATGGTGAAGGCTTACCATTATCCTTTTCAACGTGTATATTAGAAGGGGGATGTGTTGCTTGTCATGTACATGATTGACCCCACCATTAGATCTCCTTCCCCCTTCTTGCAAAGCTTACAAAATGTTGTTACTGTGATTATTTGCATGTCATGAAATTAAATATAGAATTTTACACTAACATAGGAAATTCATTACTTAAATTTTGTAAAATACAACTTCAAGACAACACCGTGGTTCTTGGATTGATTTTCCTTGTTATCACTCATTCAATGCTTCAAAAAGTTTCCATACTATTGGAAATAATGTAGAAATTTTTCATTGTCCATCAAATCATCATTATCGGGAATTTGGTTGAGCTTTCCTCCCTGATGTTGATACTCAGTCACCCCTGTGCTCAAGTTCGATATGGTTGATATTATAGTGCTATTTTTGAATGGGAATTTATTACCAAAGATGTTGAAGGCTTACCATTATACTTTTCTCCATGTGTAATAGAAAGGTTGATGTGTTGCTTGTCACATACATTAGTGACCCCATCATTAGCAAGCTCAATTCCTTGTTGCAAAACACCCAAAATCTTATTGGAGTTATTTGCATATCATGATATTAAAGAAAAGTATTATAACAAGCATATGATATTCATCACTTAAAATTTATAAAATACAGCTAAACACAACACCATGATTGTTAGGTTGATTTTCCTGGTTGTCACTCAATTGATGCTTTGAAAAAATTTCATATTGCTGGAAATATTGTAGAAATTTTTCATTATCCATTAAATCATCAACATCAAGAGTTTGGTTAAATTTTTCTTCTTGATGATGACACTCACTCATCCCTACTTAAGTTTGAAATGGAGGTGTTATGCAAATGAAGTTTCTATGTAGGGATAAAATAAACAATCTTCTTGATTTGATTAGAATGTAACCTCTATATCATGAATACATGGATCCTGATTTGATTATTGTTCCACTCCGATTACATTGACATCAATGATCATTTCATTAGCTTTATCTCCTGCACCAACTCCTTCGCAAGTGAAAACATTAAGAGTCATCATTCCAGATAAATGAAAACTAATAAGAATCAACAATGATGTAGATTACAAGACATCTATATAAAATTTGAAAATTTAATATGATGAATACTTATTTTTTGTGAAGATGTATAGAGTTGTTGCCCAATTGTCGTGGGTGGCTTTCCACTCCAAGACTTCTTTTTTTATAAACCTGTATATAACAAAGTAATGGTATTAATTGGTATTCTGATCTTTTATACAAATTAATTGTAGAAGTCTTATTACAACATGTACTACCTTCTCCAATGGTTTGAGTTTTTTCTACAAGATCTTTGTTCTAAACAGACTCTCCTATGAAGCATCTATTTCCAGATTTTCCTATATAGTTCATCATAAAAACAAAATTAACTTGAATAAAAAATTTATTGAATAAAAATTGCACTATGATCACACCATCCAAATTTTCATTTAACTTCATATCATATATTTTTGTAGTATGGTATAGCATGCCAATCTTGAGAGAAGAAGAATTCTTCCTTATCCCATCTGACAAACATATAAATGGCATTATTTAATTTTTCACATAAGAATCTAATATAAAAGCATGTGCACTATGATGTACTAAAAATATATGATCAAATGGTCTAAGTACCATAGATGTCTTAATACCTCTTGTCACATAATAATTGTCTTAATTGAGTTGAAAAAAAATAATGCTATTTTAGTACTTTTTTTTGGAATTCTGACTGCAACATGTACTACCTTCTCCAATGGTTTGAGCTTTTCCTGTTGGATCTTTTTTGTGGATAATGTTTTTCTGAACAAGCTCTCCTATGAAGCATCTCTTTCTAGATTTTTACTATATAGTTCACACAAACAAAATTAACTTAAACAAAAAAATAAATGGATAAAAATTGCAATATGATCACACCATCCAAATTTTCATTTAACTTCATATTGTAAATCTTTGCAGTGTGGTTTAGCATGCCAGTCCCAAGAGAAGCAGAATTCTCCCTTATCCCATCTGACAAACCGATAAACACAATTATTAAAATTTTAGTAGAAGAATCTAATATAAAAGAGTGTATATTGTCATGTAATGAAAACATAAGATCAAATTGTTCAAGTACTAGATTTCTTAACAAATCTTGTGTTTGACAATTCTGGATAGAACCTCTCTTGCTTGCTTTGGTCATTTCTGTTGGGTTTTAGGGGAGACAGAGAAGGCAACGGAAATAGAAATATTCTTCTCCCAAACCCAGAATAAAGGAATCGCGTCAATGTCTATACAATAGGAAGGATGGTTTGTGGAGGCGTAACTTGTCCTGAGGCTTGCTCGACAACGTTACCTCGTGGCTTGTGCGGTCTTCACCTCCAGTCTTGGACTGTTTCTGTGCAGCTCCTACTCGAACCAGGACTGTCAGGATTGACAGCTGTCCTCCGAGTGGCAAAAGTCTCCATCCTCTGAAGTAGTCCACACGGACCATCTGGAACTTCGATCTCCTTGTCCCACAAGGAATCAAAAGGAGTCACATCCTCTTGTTGGCGTACTAGTCACCAACATACTCTCCTACCACCAGTCGCTTTTCTATAGTTGTCTTTCCCTTGTTGTGCCTCCCTTATTGGGTAGCACTTGCTCGGGCTCTCTCGGTTACCAAAACCAGAGAGAACGACAACTTTGTAGAGCAACTGGTGCACTAAGTTGTTGTTCCTGAGAAGCCCCCACTACCCCTATATATATAGGAGGGTCATGGGATAGGGTTCTCTACCCCAGGTAATGTCGGATTAAAGCAGGAGTAGAAGGGTTCGAGATTTTCCACAAAAACAACCATCTGTGCCACCTGAACCGGTCGTTTCAACCCTGAAACGGTCAGTTGGTGACTTCAATCGATCGGTTCACACCTGAACCGATCGTTTGGGACCCCTAAGCCGATCAGTTCACTTCTGAGCCGATCGGTTCGTGGTCCTGATCCAACTCAAATTGACTTTCATATTTGTTTCCGATTAATCAAATATTAATCCTTGTCTAAATCAAATGTGTATAAGTGAAACAAATTGTATTTGCAAAATAGTCTTCTCACATTCCAAACGATCTTGGTTGGTCAGTTGAGTCAATCAGTTCAACCCTTCAACCGGTCAGTTCACTCTGTTCTGAGTCGATCAGTTCACCAAGCTGAGCTGATTGGTTCATCCCATTAGCCGATTGATTGGGGCAACAGACTATGCAAATTCAGTCAATTGCAATTTCAATCAATCTGATACTCTAATCAATCGGTCCAACACCTTGAACACTATGATATTGAGCTATCAATCGATTGAATGTTTAATTGAACTACTAAAATCCTTTAGTAATCAATCTAAACATCGTTTGTGGATAAACTCCTCTTCTAGGTTAAATCCTATGTGTGTGACCCTGTAGGTCCATTTCACGTTGGCAGTGAAAGTCCATAACACTTATGACTTCACAAGCAAAGAGCGGTGCCTAGTCACACATTAGTGCTACCCATGTGAAAAGGAAATTTGTAGAACAACATTCAATCCTACAATCTGTGAATGATGTTACAGTGAATGTATAATTCCTTTGTCATTGATATCCTGAATGAACTCAAGGCATGGAACAATCATCCTATCAACGTTCATTCTCTTTCTTGATCTTAGAGTAGATTGGAGGAGATATGTATGATATCAATATCCCATACTGATTCACGCATGCGCACGCAAGCCTATCTCAAACCTACTCAACAAGTGGCCATGGATATCAAACTCCCTTAAGAGGGAAAAATCTCATATCTATCACTCACCCCTCAAAACCCCATGTGTCAAAGCCACCCAATCATCACCTTTATAACAACCCATGTTTCAGGACTGTGTTTGATGTTGTCAAAGTGTACCCAACGACATGTGTTGAGTGAAGTGATTTCAGGTCAAAGAATCACACTCACCACCATCACTGTGAGAACTGACTGTGACTACCATTTCATGGTTCCATGTATCAAACTCATAGTGGGTCTATCCGGTACACTTGTTCTCTAACAAGTACCTATGTGTTTGGTTTGATATCTCCATATCATGACTAATGAGATTCTATCATCAACCAACACCACAATCTAGTCTTGTGTGTCATTGTTGTCTATCTACCTTCCACAATGACATTCAACTAGGGACATAATAAGAATGTACAAACTCTTAGCATCCACATGATCTCATCGTTCAGATCCTTATCCTGAAAGAATACATCATTGAGTACTGTCATTCTCTAGACATTCAATATGTTCTATCATTATCTCATATGACTGAACCAGAAAGAACTGGAAGCTTTCCTTTGATCTTTATCAAATCAATCTTAATGTATCCCACCAATCATCCCATGATTGGTACATACCAACAGACTCCCACTTGCACTATGAGCCAATCACCCTTGAATCATATTCTTAGTGATCTTCAAACATGTCCCACATGTTACTATACTCTAGTGTTGACATAGTGAGTTATGGAAACACCTTTTCAAAGTCGGTATTAATTGCATGTCTCTCATCTCTTTGTTGTACGTCACACGTATGAGATCGAGTTGTCGTAAAATGTGATCTAGTATTCCTTTGCTAACCTTTTAGCCACATTGCATGACCAAGTACATCTTACTTGTTATCAAAGATCAGAGTAATTATAAGTTCATCTCATGAACTTTCATATCCATATAGTATTCACTTATGTTCTCGAACACACAGATACTCGACTTTTTCCTTTTAAACGGCTTTAATGGAACATTTCCATTTATCAACAAACATTCACTTATATATATATATATATATATATTGTGATTAATTTTCTATCCTTTTCAAAAGTTCGCATCAATATAACTCTTTACAGTGAACCCTTCCTTATTTCCATAGAACTAGTACTTCTCAAGTACTTATCAAGTTCTTATGGTATTCCAGTAACCCTTACTGGAACTAGACAGACATCCACTTGTCATGTCCCACATATGAGTTATCAGGATGAGCACATCATATTTTCATGTCCTACATACAAGATGATGAATGCACTTTATTTTGCTATGTTTATATATGCAAGATAATGGGATGATTACATACATGATAGATCCATATCTATTCTTAGTGTTCCCATTCTTCATAATAATTGGATACTTGGCTCTGAGATACTAACTCCACGTAACATGGATAAATTTTCTCCCACTAAATCTATGCATACTGAACCCTTCCGTGTAGATTACCAATGTATGCTCCCTCTTTTTAGGTCAAGAGGTTTTTGAGAACTATCTCTATAGATATCTATTCCTATCACATAGGAAACGTGTCTATCTTCCTTAAAGAAAATTTTCAATTTGGATTTCCATTCTAGAACATTTCCATTTCACATCAACATGTGGAATGTGAATACGCTCCCACTAAATCACAGATCCCTTCTTTATCTTTGACATATCGGTCAAAACCCTTTGATCATATCATCAAAGTAAAGATCCATTTCTGAGTTTCTTGTAATTAATCAATCACATTGATTAATTCATTGTAACTTATAGACTTCATTTGCATTAATGGATTCATAAACCTTATAGGTTGTGTCACATACACATCCTTGTCTTATTCCTCATAGGAATGTGATTTTAGTATATGTATGCCAAATCTTTTAGTCATTAAGTTGCAATTAACAAGCATCATCCTTCTCAAAATGTTATCCATGTGTCTTAATGCTTAAGACTCATTCACGCTTATGGATTTCATCCCAATGGGTGCTACCATCAATGTCATACCTTATGGTTCACATGGAAATCATTTAGGATGTAATGGTCATAAACCATAACTCAAAATTCGGTTTCTCATATTCATCTAGATAGTTGACTTATCACATGACCAACTCAACACATAGATAATCGAGGTGTTTCTGTCAAGGATATAAGAACTCACAACTCCTTGGGATTCTTAATGTCCTTTATTAGTGTAGGGTATTCTTAAGAAGAACTTAGTTATTTGATAATCATCCTCTGACTCCTTAGAGTATGACTCCTTGTGTTGTAGACATCACCATGCCTCAATAATGAGTTCACTGTGATACTCTATCATAATCATTCATAAGGATCTCAAACATTTGGTTCAAGTATTTCAGTCATTGATCTCATCAAGAATTAACACTTTACCAAATTCGTACTTCATCTATGATATTCTCAAACACTTCAAGATATTCATATTGGTATTTCTCTAAACACCATTTGAAGTACTAGCATTACCTCCAATAGGTTTGTAAAGACAACACATGTATTACACCTAATAGGATAATCATTCTCCCACTACCACTAGTGAAGATTGATTAATCATGTCTAAGATATTCATGTCTCTTATTGGTTCTCTAACCAAAAGAGTCTAGATTTATCCATCATATGGAAACCAGAAATTAATTTCTCATGATAATGCTAATTTGATTGTTTTAGTTATCAATAACTTTTATGTATCATTTTATCTTATGCATACCAAGTACCACAAGATAAACAAGGCATTGTCACAAAGATTGAAACATCAACTTTATTAATTTCTATCATTGTCATACAATATGCAAAAAATAATATGTTTCTATCCATTGGAAAATATGAAATAGTAGTTCATAACTCTATTACATGACTTTAAGGATAAAAATAAACTATAGTACTCCTATCTATGGCGGAAACACTTGCCCCATTTATTGAGTGCTTTACATTTTATATCTTGGTATCATATACCTCAAAAATGTTACAAGTTTATTTCATGACACCTTCAGGTGGAGACGTTTGTCGCCTCCTTCTTTAGTTCTTCCAGATAGAGTGGACAATTCCTTTTCCAATTTCCTGGCTTTTGACAATGGTGGAAATTGCCTCTCTTGGTCACGCCTCCCTTGGCCTAGAGAGTTGAAGGTGACTTGGGCTGCTGGCTAGCATCAGAACCTTTCTTAGCCTTGCCCTTGCCCTTGCGCTTCGACTTGCCTTTCTTGTCACTGATCATCATCACAGACTTAGGCTTTTCCTTCTTCATCTGTGTCTTGGCTGTCCTCAACATGCCCAACAACTCTGTCAACGGCTTGTCAAAGTTGTTCATGTTGTAGTTCATCACAAACTGACTGTAGGATTCTGGAAACGATTGCAGTATCACGTCAGTAGCCAACTCTTGGCTCAGAGGAAATCCCAGTCTTGTCAAGTTCTCCACATACCCAATCATCTTGAGTGTGTGAGGACCAACTGGATCTCCTTCTGTCATGATACACTTAAACAGTGCCCTGGAGACATCATATCTCTCTTGCCGTGCTTGATCTTCATACATGTTCTTGATATGTTGAATCATCTTAATGACACCCATGTTCTCATGTTGTCTCTGCAACTCATGGTTCATGGAGCACAACATCAAGCACTTTGCATCAATGGCATCATCAGAATGCTTCTTATAAGCATCCCTTTCTGCCTTCGGTGCGGTAGGAGTAGGTTCCTCTGGAACTGGAGTATCTAGGACATAGATCTTTCACTCTTGATTGAGAACAATTCTCAATGTCCTAAACCAGTCATGCAAGTTAGTCCCAGTCAACTTGTCCTTTTCAAGGACCGATCACAATGAAAAGTGATTGTTGTTTGTTGTCATTTGTACTAAAAAGGAAACATATGCAATTTAGTCCAAAACTCAATTTTGACTTATTTGATTGATTTGAAATGTTGACGATATAATTAGGACTTTAATTAATTATTGCTCCCACTATATTTGTTCAAATTGATAGCCCTCACCATCAATTCGGAAGATTGCAGCATACAATCTTCTAGTGGGTCAAGATCGTGAAATCCTCTGAGTCATGGACCAGCTAGGACTGTCTTAGATCTTCCAGGTAGGCAACTTTTGCCAATTTCATCATATGCAACTCTTAAAAGATGTCATATGCAACTCCTTGCCATGATCACCTCCATGCCTCAAGGTGCTAGATCCTATCTAGGTTACCTTGTTAAGTCTGACCCAAAGCCAACACGATGAATATGCACCCTGCTAGGGTAGACCCACATATCCATCCTTCATGCTTCCACGAGATAGACGGTGCACCACGCTAGGGCGTTCCCACACTTGGCCGATCAAGCTTTTCATGTGTGTTGCATTTGGAAGGCATCTTCAACTTTAATATTTAATGATGGATTTGGTTTAATATGTACATATACATATCCAATCACCACAATAGATAGTACGTATCATATACATGCTATATCCCATGGAAAACATGTGAAATGATAAAAGCAATGATTATGGCCATCCTAATGTGATTCCTCGAGCCAAGAGGAATCACGGTTATCTAGGTCTACATCACATGCAACCTGTCCATGATGAAGTGCTATAGCCGTCTGAGTTGATCAAATCATCACATGAATGACCTGCTCGCCCTGGCCGGTCGTCTAAGTTCCACCAATCGATCGGTTGGCTCCTCCAACTGATTGGTTCGCCTAGTCATCGTTCATCTCCTCAGGTCGCCCCCCACTCATCTCGCTCCTTGAGCTGATCATCTGGATTGCCAACCGATCGGTTCATGCCTTGAACCGATCATCTCAGTCTTCGTCAGATCGTCCTCCGTTCTTTGATATAACAGGAAATAAAAATATATCCTATTTTGCATTTGAAAAGGGAAACCCCGAGTTACATTCGGGGGGAGAAAAGGTAGGAAAGAAATCTTGAGTGATCTTGAGTTACATCAGGAATAGGAGATAGGGAATTAGTGTGCAGACTAAGATGCAAGCAACCACATACAACCAAGCACACATATATAGGGTTTATTGGCCATAACCACAATATACATCCACCACAAAACTCGTTTAAGGGTGACGCGTATCGAGTGCATTCATATTACATATCATATATGTATATTGAGATTTGTGGATTTAGGATTGGACATTCATAAAGACAATTTTATTCTCATTGTATGCAATAAATAAAGGCGACAAACAAAAATCGATCATATCGATAATCTTAAATTATAGAGCAGTTGACGTGGCTCTAATACCACTGTTGGGTTTTAGGGGAGACAAAGAAGGCAGCGGAAACAAAAAATTTCTTCTCCCAAACCCAGAATAAAGGAATCGTGTCAACGTCTATACAATAGGAAGAATGGTTTGTGGAGGCGTACCTTATCCCGAGGATTTCTCGGTGACGTTACCTCACGGCTTGCGCGGTCTTCACCTCCGATCTTAGATGGTGTCTGTGCAGCTCCTGGTCGAATCGGGACTGTCGGGATTGACAGTTGTCCTTCAAGCAGCAGAAGTCTCCCGACTCTGAAGTAGTCCACACGGACCACCTGGAACTCTGATCTCTTTGTCCCACAAGGAATCAGAAGGAGTCACACCCTCCTTTTGGCGTACTATTCACCAACACACTCTCCTACCACTAGTCACTTTTCTACAGTTGTCTTTCCCTTGTTGTGCCTCCCTTATCGGGTAGCACTTGCTCGGGCTCACTCTGTTACCAAAACCAGAGAGAACGAAAACTTTGCAGAGCAACTGGTGCACTGAGTTGTTGTTCCTAATAATCCCCTGCTACCCCTATATATATAGGAGGGTCATGGGATAGGGTTCTCTACCCTGGGCAATGCGGGATTAAAGCAGGAGTAGAAGTGTTTGAGATTTTCCACAAAAACAACCATCTGCGCCACCTGAACTGGTCGTTTCAACCCTAAATGCTAAGTTGGTGACCTCATCGTTTGGGACCCCTGAGTTGATCGGTTCACTTGTGAGCCGATCGGTTCGTGGTCCTGATCCAACTCGAATTGACTTTCATTTTTATTTCTGATTAATCGAATATTAATCCTTGTCCAAACCGAATTTGTACAAGTGAAACAAATTGTATTTGCAAAACAGTCTTCTCACTTTACCAACGATCTCAGTTGGTCAGTTGAGTCGATCAGTTCAACCCTTGAACCGGTCGGCTCACTCTATCCTGAGCTGATCAGTTCATCTCATGAGCCGATCGGTTCATCAAGTTGAGCCGATCGGTTCATCCCATGAGTCGATCGGTTGGGGCAGTAGACTATGCAAATTCAGTCAATTGCAGTTTCAATCAATCTGATACTCTAACCAATCGGTCCAACACCTTGAACTCTATGATATTGAGATATCAATCGATTGAATGTGTAATTGAACTACTAAACTCCTTTAGTAATCAATCTAAACATCGTTTGTCGATAAACTCCTCTTCCAGGTTAAATCCTATGTGTGTGACCCTGTAGGTCCATTTCACGTTGGCAGTGAAAGTCAATAACACTTATGACTTCACAAGCAAAGAGCGGTGCCTAGTTGCACATCAGTGCTACCCAAGTGAAAAGGAAAGTTGGAGAACAAATTTCAATCCTACAATCCATGAATGGTGTTACAGTGAATGTATAATTCCTTTATCACTGATATCTCGAATGAACTCAAGGCATGGAACAGTCATCCTGTCAACGCTCATTCACTTTCTTGATCTCAGAGTAGATTGGAGGAGATATGTATGATATCAATATCGCAAACTAATTCACACATGCGTGTGCATGCCTATCTCAATCCTACTCATCAAGTGGCCATGGATATCAAACTCCCTCAGGAGGGACAAATCCCATATCTATCACTCACCCCTCAAAAGCCCTATGTGTTAAAGTCACCCAATCATCACCTTTATAACAACCCATGTTTCAGGACTGCGTTTGATGATGTCAAAGTGTACCCAACGACATGTGTTGAGTATAGTGATTTTAGGTCAAAGAATCACACTCACCACCATCACTGTGAGAACTCACTGTGACTACCATGTCATGGTTCGATGTGTCAAACTCACGGTGGGTCTATCCGGTACACTTGTTCTCTAACAAGTACCTATGTGTTTGGTTTGATATCTCCATATCATGACTAATGAGATTATATCATCAACCAACACCACAATCTAGTCTTGTGTGTCATTGTTGTCTATCTACCTTCCACAATGACATCCGACTAGGGACATAATAAGAATGTACAAACTCTTAGCATCTGCATGATCTCATCATTCAGGTCCTTAACCTGAAAGCATACATCATTGAGTATTGTCATTCTCTAGACATTCAATTTGTTCTATCATTATCTCATATGGTTGAACCATAAAGAATTGGAAGCTTGCCTTTGATCTTTATCAAATCAATCTTAATGTATCCCACCAATCATCCCATGATTGGCTCTCAGGGCATACATACCAACAATTTCTACACTGGTCAGTCGAAGTTTTCTACACATTACTTGTTATTTTATCGGCTAGGTTGGACATGTTGATCATATTTCCTACATGTTTCATTAGTTAATCACTAAAATGATATTCATTTTGATCATGATATGCAAACAACTCAAGATATATGTGTATATCCTAACAATAGTAGGATTTATCAAATTACAAAATCCAAAAGTATTTTGAAAAAATATGACAAGTACTTGTTTGTTGTGGAGAAGTATAGAGTTTTTGTCCACTTGTCATGGGTTCCTTTCCACTCAAAGACCTCTTTCTTTGTAAACCTAAATATAACATAGTAACATATTTAATTTATTTGAAAAAATCATACTATTTTTATAGAAATTAATTGTAAAAATATGATTGCAACATGTACTACCTTCTCCAATGGTTTGAGTTTTTTGTATAGTATCTTTGTTGTGAACAACCTCTCCTGCAAAGCACCTCTTTCCAAATTTTCCAATATAGTTCATACAAACAAAATTAACTTAAAATTAGCAAAATAATTGAATAAAATTTCACCATGATCACACCATCCAAAATTTCATTTGACTTCATATTGTAAATATTTGTAGTGTGCTTTAGCATGCCAATCCCAGGAGAAGCAAAATTCTCCCTTATCCCATCTGACAAACCTATAAATAGTATTATTAAATTTTTAGTAGAAGAATCTAATATAAAAGCATGTACATAATCATGAACTGAAAATATAAGATGAAATTGTTCAAGTACCAGATTTCTTCATAAATCTTGTGTTTGACAATTCTGGGTAGAACCATTGTTGCTTAATTTGGTTCTTGCTACACTGGTCAGTCGAAGATTTCTCCAAATTACCTGTCATTTTATTGGGTAGGCTAGACATGTTGACCATATTTCCTACATGTTTCATTTGCTAATTACTACAATGATATTCATTTAGATTGTACTATCCATCAACTTTTCCACTATCACCCCCAAAAAACATGCAAACAACTCAAGATATATGTGCATATCCTAACAACGGTAGAATTTATCAAATGACACAATATATTGCTGGAAAAAGAATATGAACGATTAGCTTAGATAATTGGGAAAGTTCATCCATTAAGATTTACAAATTCTTTTATATGAATAGCAAAAAAAATTGAAATAATAAATCATAATGCATTTAGTTGATTAAATCCCATAAAAGATTCCCATCTTTGTCCATCCATCCTTTCTTCTTTGCAGTTTTCATAGATAATGATTTCACTACATCAAGTCTCTTCCAATTGCAAATATCAAATTCATCTGATGGAAATGCCAAAAGTGACATAGGAATGAACTCTTGTTCTTGAAATGGACTTTGATCATTAAGAACATCATCATCTGCTTCCTTTTCGCATGAAATGTATAAATCACGCGGTGGCAATTCAATCACAACCATCCAGTTACTCTTAGAATGGTCCCGAACATAGAAGCATTGTTCTTCTTGATATGCCAAAATAAATGGTTCATTAATTTTCAATTTACATTTCATATTGACACTAACAAAACCATATTTATCTCGTTGAAAACCTCTCCCTTCATTATGCATGTCCCACCACTCGATCTTGAAAATGTGAACTCTTCTCCCACCAGTGTAACTCAACTCTAATATATCATTCAGAACACCATAGTAGGAAAAGGGCCCATTAGTTGCCTCCGCTTTAATAAGAACACCACTATTTTGTGTTGTCAGCCTATTATCACGATCAATGGAATGAAATCAGAAACCATTAATGTCT
The DNA here is from genome assembly GCA_963693085.1 of Alisma plantago-aquatica. NCBI lineage: Eukaryota > Viridiplantae > Streptophyta > Magnoliopsida > Alismatales > Alismataceae > Alisma > Alisma plantago-aquatica. The sequence goes on from OY856409.1 coordinate 1,455,155,070, forward strand.
AAGCCAGTATAAGATAACACCCGCACATCAGGTCCATGAGCTAAACTTAGAAGCTCGTCATCGACCATACCCTCTTTATGTAATTGAGCCACCTAAAAATAAAAAATATCAATATTTACTATAAACACCATCAACATTTTTAAGTTATGAAATTATATACAACCTAGTAAAATGTATACTCACCCGAGACTCCAACCACTTTGGGAATTTACATTTATGTACCACATCAATATCATCAACACCAACTGCTTGAATAAGATGTTTATGATAGTTACATAAAGATAGAATATTATAAATATTATTTTATGGTTGTGATTATATAAGAGTTAAAATAAACTAAATTACCTTGAAAATGGTGTAATTGTATCAGTATTTTCTAACGCGTATTTGTGGACCTGATGCCATTCAGTGGAACTTAGGTTCTTAGTGATACCCACTGATAGAGTCTTCCCAATTTTGTTAAAAGTAGGTAATTTTGATGATATTTGTGTCTCTTCAAGTTCATGGTATCGTGATTGATGGTCGATACCAATGTCATTCTCCTTCATATTTTTTGAGCAAAATGTTAAACATTCATTTGTGATATACATCTCTACTATGCCATTCTCCTTCATATTTCTTGAGCAAAATGTTAAACATTCATTTGTGCGTACATAAGATTTCAAAGTATGAAGATACCAACATAATAGGAAAAAAATTACACCCACATTACACGATTTATTATAGAAAAGATATAAGAGATATTAACCTCTCGATTGGGTACATCCACCTATACTGGATTGGACCTCCAAAAATTGCTTGCTTTGCTAGGTCAATAGGAAAATGTACCATTACATCAAAGAACAATGGTACAAATATTTGCTCCAACTTACACAATGTTATGGTTATATGTTTCTCCAACCTTTGCAAATCTTCTATTTTAGAACACAACTCCTTTAAATACACACTAAGTTCAATTAATGCCTCTGATATAGGTTTTGGAAACAATCCACGAACTACAAGAGGTAGGGCTTTCTGAAAGAACACATGTAAATCATGAGACTTCATGCCAGAAATTTTTCAATCTTTCACATTCACACATCTAAACATATTTGAACAAAATCCATCTGGAAACTTGATTTCCTTTAAGAATTCACAAAGAATACTTTTCTCTTCTTGAGATAATGTAAAGCATGCAATTGGAACCTCTAGCTTTCGATTAATAATTCTTGGAAAAAGTTATTGTCTTATTTGCATATATTTCAAATCTTTGCGGGCTTTTGAATTGTGTTTTGTTTTGTCATTGATGTCCATGATCATGCCAATTAAACTATCACATATATTCTTCTCAATGTGCATAAAGTCAAGATTGTGGTGCAAAATAAGTCCCTTCCAATAAGGAAGATCAAAGAAGATACTCTTTTTCTTCCAAGCATGATGACTCTTCATTTTTGAAGATTTTGTCTTTCTCTTACCAAGGTTTGTGACAAACAACTCATGTACTTGTTTTAAAGCATCTTCTCTAGAGAGATCATGAGGAGGAGGGCAGGGTTCCTTTTTTCCATCAAATGCATGCTCATTTTGCCTCCATATGTGATCTAGTGGTAGAAATCTACAATGTCCCATGTAACAAAACTTCCCACCATATCTCAAACGTAGCGACCATGTATCCTTGTGACAACAAGGGCATGCTAACTCACCTTGGGTACACCATCCAGACAGGTAACCATAAGCTGGAAAATCATTTATTGTCCATAATAATACAACATGCAATTGAAAATACTATTTCGAAACAACATCATATGCTTCGACACCTACATCCCATTACTCTTTTAACTCCTCTATTAATGGTTGCAAATACACATCAATCTTGTAAGTAAGCGATTTTTTTCCAGGAATAAGCATAGATAAAATTAAATAATCTTGTTTCATACACATCCATGGTGGTAAGTTGTACGAGATAAGGACAGCAGGCCATATGCTAAAAGAATGATTCATGTTTCCAAATGGATTAAAACCATCAGAAGCCAAACCAAGTCTAACATTACGAGGCTTGCTAGAAAAATATGGATGCATCTCATCAAATCTTGGCCACTCTTCAGCATCAGCTGGGTGTCTCAAATTACCATCATTGTTACATTTTTCTTGGTGCCATCTCATCTCAACAGCTATTTTGTAGCACATGTACATTCGTTTCATGCTTGGTATCAATGGAAAGTACCATAAAGTCTTATAAGGAACCTTTTTCCCCAACTTAAACTTCTTTCTACTCTTTTTGATGGGCTTGTCTTTAGAATTTTTTTTCTATAGATGTGTATTTCCACCTAGATGTGCCACAAGATGAACACATATCATCATTCTTGTGATCCTTCCAAAAATAACATGCAATGTTTGGAACATACATCTATCTTCACATAGTCTAAGCCAAGATCAGTTAGATATTTTCTAGCTTCATAAAAAGAACTAGGAATACGACAACCCTTGAATGCCTTAGATAATAATGTTATCAAGCTATCAAAACACCTATTTCTCATACCATGAAAGCCCTTCATCTGCAACAACTTCATTGTGAATGATAACTTTGAGAATCCTATACTGTTGTCATATAGTGGTTCCTTGACATCTTTCATTAGCTTATAAAAAATAGAAACTTCATCATCTAGAATAGCCTCGTGTGTCTCATCCATTTGAACCTATTCAGGTATAAAACTATGAGGCATTCCTAGCCCATCCCGGATCATTCCCCCAATGTCATCAACCTCATTGTCAAAATCATATACATCATCAAAACTACTCAACTGAATAGATTCACCATGCATCAACCAACACTCATACCAATCAGTTAGACCTTTTCCTTTTTTCATGATGTGGGAGTTAGAATTAATTCCTATTTACTACCATGGACTATCAAATCAGTTTTGACTTCCTCTGTAGTTTTATGGCTTGTGTTAATGCATTTCACATAGGGACAAGGAATCATTCCATTATTCTCTACATTTTGAGTAGCAAACTGAATAAATTCATTAACACCATTGACGTATTCCTCAGATAATCTATTTTTATTTTGCATCCAACTCTTATCTATTCTAGCCAATGAATCCTACAAGATGAAAGCCATTTCAGAAAATATACTAATGAAAAATTGGTTATCATAGTTTATTTACTTGATGATTTCTTATCAAATAATAAAAAAAATGTGAATAGCATAACTTTAAATAAGGAGTTACAAAAATGCAAACAACAATTTTACACAATGAACAATGTAGACAATAACTATTTAAGGAAAGTAAAATTATAAAGTTGTCCAATTGCATGAATTTTATCAAATCAATCATATGTATACTATGTAAAATGCAATGACATATTTTATAGTACACTCACTTAATAGTCTCGGTTGAAGAGAGCCCTTTTTGGTGTCAAGGACCAGTGGATTCATAATTACTTATCTGATCACTAAAAAATAACAATTTTCAAATTATAATGGAATTTCTAATAGCTATAACCAAGTGAAATATAGAAAAAATCATCGACAAGTAACAAATGCATAACCAGACAAGAAAAGGTAACAATGTTAGATGCTCTTTATTATCTTGTACCATACTATTTCAACTCTACCAATGTCTTGGGATAGTGTTTGGGGCAACTCACCAAGGATCTCACCTCCTCTACTACCTTTGTTACAACCCCAAATTTTGGGTTCAATTGGCGAGAAATGCAATTTCTCATATTAAGGATATTTGAACAAAGAATGGTATAATTTGTTTTGAATAAATGGATTTTGTTTACAATAGCCTTGATGTTTGTGTTGTGGGCTTTATTAGCTATTGGGCCCAAATAATAAGAAAATTCAATTAGTAAATGAATAATTGAATATTTGAGAAAAGAAAGAGGTAGAAACCTCTAGAAGGCAAAGAGATGTAATCCTAGGATGGACTTCGTGCCTCTTGGGTTCCTTGGGTTCCCAGGATTCCAAAGTTGCAAAAAGAAATCAATAAGAAAAGAAAATATTAATTAAGTATTTCTTTAGTAAGAAAGAAATTGAAAATAATGATAAAATGTGGAAAATGAATGGAAAGAGGCATAAATGAGATTTCTTGGTGAAATTTCGTATCCATGAGGTTGCTAATAATAAAAGGAATGCCAATGAGGAAAATAAAAGAGAAATAAAGAGAAATCCTTAAAAAGAGCTATTTTAATAAGAAATAAACAAGATAATGAGAAATAATAAAGAATAATGCATTTAGATGCATCTAGAATGATAATCAATATCCAATAAAAAGGATTTCGAAATAATAAAGTTTCTTGGGATCCAAGGAGACCCAATAAAGAGGACGAAAAGATAAAATACCAAAATTGCCAAAATAAAAGGATAATGGGGATACATAATTAAGGGATTATGTGGTTTTGCTAAAAGGAAAGTATTTTCTAATAAATGAAAATAGAATTTCGTGCCAATGGTTTAAAAAGCAATAAGAAGGATGATTTTTAAAAATCCTAATAAAAAAGAAGAAGGAATGTCTAAAAAGATATATAGGAGAGAGAAACTTACTTCACATTGAAGGAAAAGAGTTTCTTTTGGGAAAGTGCTTGGTAACTCATGGATAACCCACCTAGGTCTTCGTACCCTCCTCTATAAAAGGTTATGACCTATGGGTCGAGCACAAGGAAATCCCTGCATCCCTTCCTCTCTCATCTCCCTCTTCTTCTACATCGTCTTTGCTTAAAACCCTAGATAGAGGAGCAGTGTGGCCATGGCACCACAAGGAGCTATTAACTGATCTCGATGAGCGAAGAATGCACCCACAACGACTTTGGGGAGATCGGCCATCACCCCTTTGCCCACGCCTTTGCGCAGCTCGCGACCGAAGGTCTGCAACTCGCAGTAGGTTGTAGACTTGGCGTGCTTAGGAGAAGCCACCTCAGCCATGGAACGACGACGCCATGTGTGCACCAAGGCACGACGGAGGCAGAGGAAGCACCCCCAGTGGCCATCGAGATCCGGGGTGGAGAAGGGCAGCCGCAACTTGCTGCAGATCGGCGCCCAGGCCTAGGTCACGGGAGGTTGAAGACAACCCATCATCGTTGGGCGGTTCTGCCCTCCGAAGGCTGAAGACTCAACCAACTTACGCAGGGGCAAAGCAGTAAAATCGAAATGTTTTCAAGTGAACTAAGATGTGTTGCATGGGAGCGCACATGTGGCGCAATCTGATTGGCCAAAAAGGTAATTCCTTTATTAATTCATTATTAAATATTGGTAACTCCAATTAGGACAAGTAATATATGAATTTTGATTGGAAGAATACAAGGAATCCAATAAAAATAGTTTTATAGCCTGAATCTGATCATAGTTCGAAATGTAGAGTAAATTATCATCTTTAATGAATTAAAGATTAAGAAACCCTACTTTGAAATGAATAAAGTGTTTAATAGGGTTTAATGGATCATTAGAGTTGATGTTAACCTGTTAAATTTAAAAAGGTACATTATGTTCAAAAAGGAAGAACTTTGCACATGATTAGTCTAATTTAGAGTTTATGTGCATAAATATGCTTGAAATTTGAAAAGGACATAAAGTTATCATCTTTAATGATTTAATTAAGGAAAAACCCTTAGATTTGACGATAGATGGATTTAATGTTGTTCAATGGATAATTCAAGATGATATTAACCTGTTGTTAATAAAAGTGAAAATAGGATCTAAAAAGATGATCTTTTTATATAATTGGCTTAATTTAGGGCTTCGTGCATGATTATGCATTAATGAGCTTGAAAACCCTAATTTAGGAGAATATGTCTTTTAATTGGTTTAATTGTTCAAATCCATGAATAAATAGGGATATGATGATCCTAAGTCAATTTGGGTATAAAAGACTATTAAAATGGATAATTTGAGCAATTAGGGTTTATACGAGTAGAAAAGAGTATTTTAGGGTTTGTTGACCTAAAAGGGATAAAGTTTGAAGAATTGATCTAAAAAACCCTAATGAAGATTAATGAAACCCTAAATGGATACAAAACCCCTAGAAAGTGAATCCAAGTCAATAAAGTAGATTCTTGATAAAGTGTGTAATAAATAGAGTGCATATTCTTTTCATGAATTATGTGATGATTGAATTGCTTGCTTGGATTTCATTCTTGGTTGGGTATACTTAATGCTTGTGAAATCATCAAATCAGGTATGTGGTTACACTTATGAATAATCACTCTAGTTTCACGACAATTCCTGAAGTTTTAATCGGTTGCTTGAAAATAACTGTTGGATGTTTATTTATTTCATGCCACTATAAAGTGACTATGATTATCACTATAAATGTGCATATATAACTGGCTAGATCCGGGTCCACCTCTATTGCTTTGAAAAGGCTAAAAGAAAACAAGGGGTAATCCTAGAGCAAGGTCTAGGTTACCGAGAGTTAGAAATTGGGCTACCTACGTGTAGTGCCATGAGACTCATTATCCTGCCATGAGTTAAGGAGTGGGCTACTTACGAGTAGTGTCATGTGACTCAACCCTAGAAACTGGTTCACCTATAGGTGGGACCATGAGGGGTTTAATGGGGATCTACCATAAGGAAGGTGGTATCCAGGTCCACTGCATGGATAGCACAGAGGATAGGGTACTCATGGATCGTGGAGTTATATTTAAAACGTAATCTTGATTGTTAAATGATTAATTGAATGATTACGTTGTTATCATAGTTGCACATTTATTGTTTCCCCCACATACCAGCTTCGGCTGACCGACATTTTGTTTGTCGGTGTTTTAGGTACAAGCCAAAAAGACAAACAGTAAATCGTCATATTGTGAAATACATGAAGTAAAATACAACGAGGATTAGTTAGAGTAGAATCCTTAAGTGGATAGAAGTTTAGAGATCCAAGTTTTCAAAAAGGTATGCAAAAGTTTATTTTCTTACAACTTTTCAATTTAGTATGTTAAAATTTAATGATTGTTCTTGGTTAATTGCTGAACCTTTGATCCGGAAAGTATGGGTACGGCTTCGACCTCTCGGTCTCCCTTAATTGGGGGTTATTGGGAGGTGGGGTCGTAACAACCTCCTCTGCCACCCCTACACAAACATTGAGGGAGAGCTTAAATTTTAGGAAACTATTTAAGTGAGCTAGGGTTTAATATTCCTATTTAAGTATATTACTCTACTTAAGGAATGAAATAATACATATTTTATGTTTATATGAATATGTTATTCATAGAAATCTAGGATTTCTTCATTAACATATATTAGTAGTACACAATGACATCTATAACCTTACTTGTTGTTCAGGAGTTCACTGCATTGTTTTGTGTGAACTCTTCTCGTCACTTTCGGTTGATGAGGTTAGATGTTGCTTGAATTTTAAGTCTAAATATTCTAGTCCTTTTTGGGTATTTCTTTATCTTTGAGAACTCTTTATGTTACCCAAGTTGTGAATAAACACCCGCTTCAATCCAACATCATATAAATTAAAATATTTCTACATTCCATATTGTTCTTTGTCATTACTCATATTAATTCCACTTTGAATAATCTACATAGCTATTTGTTCAATAATACTATGTTATAAATGTACTACTTGAGGAGCCACTCTTGTATTTTGTATCATTAGTTTTGACTATGCCTGAACTTGCTAAACAATCTATGAAATCAACTTGTTATTGTCCTAATTTTAGTATTTCTTTTCATTGGTCTTCTAGGGGGAGATACACAAGCATTGAAATTCTCCACCAAGGATATATTGTGTGTTCGAGTCACCATTTGGAAGTGTTAATGGCATCACTGAATATGGTACTCACTTTGCTCATTTGGAATTTGGTAATGATTTATTGATGGCACTTGAGAAATTGGTGGTCTAATGTTCTGTAAATAGAGATTTTAGGCTTTAGATCAGAACTATCCATTATCCAAGTGTTAATTACAAGAGATGAATATGGTTGTATGTGAATCAAAAAGACAAATCCTGACTAGTTTAACCACCACACAATCACGATGTAGGTAGAATGTTGGGTTTTTCCATTCTCCACTTTTTCTACCCTCTCTTTAAGACTGGCAATGGGTCTGTATGACTTTTTTCCTATCATGGATTTTTCCATTGTGGTTAGTTGCTTCATGCATGGACCCTAAGGATGGGGTTAGTGAAACTAACACCTTATGTATATATATATATGAATATATATTTATATATATATATATATGTTTGTATGTATGTGTATATCTATGTATATATAAATTTATTAAGCAAGGAATTGATAATCTATGTCTTTTATTTTTTATGAGGAATTCATATATCATCCTCATGGATGTACATAAATTAAAAGAGGGTTCACCTCTTTACTTACTCTTCTAAATTATCTATAAAAAAATCCAATAATCAAAGGGATATAGTAGCTTGACTTAATCCCTTCCCAAGTACAAACATCTATAAAAATATTCTTTTACTAACTTGTAGAATTTTGATGTGTAAACAAATTCATAGATACTTGGATGAATGATGTTTTACTAAAAAACTGAATAAAAAGCATTCCATACTTGAATATTACATTTCTATTTTACTCACATTCAACAACCTGTATTGACAAATTCACATATTCACATATGAAAAGCAATTAAAGGATCGCATGTGCCTTAAATTTATTACATATGCAACTCGTACTAGTGACCTAATAATAGATTCACATGCGGGTGGTAGAAGAGGTAAACCTCTATTTGGGTCTTGACACCTTAAGAAAATCAACATGTTCTGCATGGATTTTGATTCATGCCCATTAAGCGCCTAGGCGGGCCACCCAGACTGCCTAGACTTTCCAAATGCCCAAATTATTTGGGCGTCTGACTTTAGAAGGCTGGGTGGATTCCCAGGATGCCCAGGCGCGCCTAGGCACCGCCCAGGCGAGCGACTGTACAACACGGGATCAAAGCTCATTTTTTGGAGTTCTCTCTTTCAACTATAAGAAAGGAAGGAGAAAGGAAATTCTGACCAAGAAGGAGAAGCAACTTTAATTGGGCTACAAGCACCTGAATCAGATCTTTGGGATATGTACAATATCAGAGGTGAACACTATAAGACTAAAAGAAAAAGGTAAGAGACAAAAATAAATAACTAGATGTATCTGGATGTGACATGGACAAATTGATTGGAGCTATTTGAGGCTTATTCTTTGTTTGATCTGCATGCTAATGATTTGTATTCATTTTTTTCTTCAATTCTAGAATATTTGGTGGTAGGGGTACTATATACTAGCTATATATGTATTTGAATCCAAATACTAGGGATTATGAATAACAAAACTATTACAGAAACTTGTTTCCATATTAATTAAAATGAATCCAAATATATAGATCATTTTTACTTGTAAAGGCCCAAACCCAAAGACCATCTATACTTGTAATGATCCAAGCTGAAAGACTGTTAATAGATTGTTCTCTCTTATTACTTGTTTTATATCAAAGAAATAATGATACTCTCATTTAATGAGCCACAATATAAATTAGTCAATAAGAAAAAAGCAAGAAAATCCACAACAATGTAGTCTTGTAATTAATAAATCTATCAAATTTAATACTTGGACAGGACCATGTTACAACTTTCAGTGGCCCCTTTGAAAATGCTGAAATACATAATGTCGAATAATATAGGATTTGTTGTAGACGTACGTGTCATCATATCATAAGTGAGACAAACATAATAGATAGTATTATCCTTATAATTATCATCAAATCAGGTATCTAATGCCACATTCCAAGAAAGGTGTATTTCCACCTAGCAGCATTGCATTTTGAACATTTATCATCATTACTTTGCTCCTTACAAAACAACATACAATGATTTATCATCATTAGATTTGTCATACTGAGCGCATTTCGTTCTTTATTGTGTTCAGAAAACTGCTAAAAAATAACTAGTTAGGACTGATCTTTCTATCAGTAATGCAGGTATACTAGATCATTTATTATTATTCATATACACATTGTGTTGTTTTGCAGCAGTAATGTTATGACTAGGTTATGCAGATATTGTTAATGTTATGACCAGGAAATCTCTAACCCTTACCTTGCTGTTAATGGGTTACTACACTGGTCCGGTGCGCACGGGTTCTACCCTGGTAATGGTGAGTCTACTCTTAACAGAGAAGCCCAAAGAAGGATTGATGCCTGGTCCCCACCTACACCAGGTTGTTATAAAGTAAACACTGATACTACCTTTCTTCCTGGCGACTTGATCAACCTAGTTTTTGTTATCTGGGACTACAGGGGAAGATTGATTGCTTTCCGCGCCAAGACGTTCAAAGCTGTGTGGTCAGTGTTCTCTGCGGAGGCTGCCACGTTGCTGCTGGGGGTGGAGCTGGCGCGCGAGATGGGCTTCCCGAACGTGGCTCTAGATTCTGACTCTTCTGTAGTTATAAAGTTGGTTAATAGCAATCAAATAGGGAGAGGATCGTGTATGAGTGTCGTAGCTAATATCCAAAACCTGAGGTTGTGCTTTGTTAAATCCACCTTTTGTCATGTGAGAAGAGAGGAAAATATTATTGCCCATAACCTTGCCCGTTTGGGTTTAGGTGGGGATAGTGGTCTTACATCCTTTGAAGATGGCCCTGAAATTTGTATGGAGACTTTCTATTAGCTGTTTTAATACAAGGTCTTGGTTTAAAAAAAAAAGGTTATGCAGATACTTGCAAATGATTATTGACCCAGCAACTACAAAACCACACAGGGGACTTACTTTGAACATTTCTTAGTAGACGCATAGTTTTGTCTTGATCCCAATTATGTGAGTGGTATCCACAAGATAATTTAGTAGATGGCGAATAGAGACCAAAATAACAAACAAAATGACAAAAATAATAAATTTATGGATGTATTTTCTCTATTATATAGTAACAACACCTAATGGTTTGGATGTTTGCAACGAAAATTATTGCTGAAGTGCACAACCATGGAAGTCCAGAAGAAGAAAAATCACAAATACTTTATCTTCAGGATTACTCCCCCTTCTGTAAGGAAAAATTGTCATCATTTTTTATCTTTATGTATTCTGAATCTAGACCTCATCATGAAACATACAAGGAGGGAAATCAAATAAAATATTTTTAAAATGGGAGTAACCTTCTAGTTCTTCCATCAGTAAATGAGAATGAAACCTGGAGTTAGTCACGGAAGTGTCCTGAAAGTCAAACCTAGCCTCTTTGACTCAATTCTCAATCAATTTCCAGTGGTGTTTGAACATCGTTCCTAGAAGTCTCGCAACTAGATGTCTTACTAATTGCCTCTCACAGTATTGTGGTATCGATTTATCCCAAGATTATTGGCCCCTAAAATCCAACAATTGGACTTAGAAATGATAAATTAGAGTTAACTACTCAGGCATGAATGTTGTATCTACTACCTTTAACATCGAAGTCACCCGCTAACAGGAAGACAGAGCATATAGAAACAAAGGAATGGAGCATACATATAAGGGATGGAGTCTACTTTGATGATGACCATGATTGTTCCCTGTTCAATATTGGTGGTAGGACAAGGAAGGGGAGATACTGTGGGGTCCTGGATTTGGCTTGCGTGAGATCAAGTCTAGTGTCATGTTGATGTTGTTTCAGGTGCTTGATGAGAGTGTGTTTGAGAAGATGGCTGATGTTATTTCTGTGATGATGTTTTTATCCTGCTTGAGGAGGGGATGAATAACATTGACCTCACTAAATTTAAACAAAATAAAAAATATAATCTATTCTTGTTAAATAAACCACCAACAATTCTCATGTACCCTCACAGATTGCCCAACTTGTAATACAAGTACAATGATGTTAGTATATATCTAAATTGGGTAGGTGATTTTTTTATATAACATAGAAATATTGAATTGTTATTTAGGAATCACATACACCTAGACTAGATGAAGAAATACATATAGGTAGAATCAGGTAAGTAAATACCAATAGTCTAAGAAACTATGACTCTTCTAATTGTTGATAGTGAATCAAAGTACCATGGAAAGAATGATGATTTTACCTCATAACAGAAGCAATATAGTAGTCAATTTTTTTGTTCAGTTGTCCCAACCCGAGTTCTTGGTTTCTTCAGAGATGCAACACCGCTGACCGACTTGCCACTATGAGTGTACAAAAAAAAAACACAAGAAGATATAATATGAAGTCATCCGCAAACATAACTAAGCCATTTGAATTTGTTTCTTGACTTATGTAACTAGTTCAAAGTTCATGCTAGAAAATATAGTTCGAATCAAATTGGTTTTGTGGAAAAAAAGAATAGAGAGGCTTGGCTTAATGAGATGTTTACATGGATCCACACTTAGCGTGATTAAAACACTGGTATGAAGCTAGAGACCTTATCGACTTAATGGTAGACATCACATACGAAAGGGAAATGAAGGCCGGAGGTGGAGGTGGAGGCCATCGGCGGCCAAAGCAGTTCATTGAGGAATAGGGGAATACAAACTAATTCAAATACTATTAATCATGTATCCCTATGCCACCATAGCTTGCTATTATATTAATATATGTGTTCCACCATTACAGTCAATGGCCCTTTTTAAGAAAAGAAGAAACATCAGAACAGGAGTCAAGATCTGTTCTGTTACGAATCATGTCCTTCAATTGGCTTTGGAGGACCCTTGGATAGTGGAGGTCAGTGGTGTAGCAGATGAGTGCATGGCAGTTATCAAATGGGTGTTGGAAGTAAGGAAATAGGTGTTGATCAGAAGGGAAGGGAAGGGATGGGCAGGGCAATGATTAAATAGAATATAGAGAAGAACACATACATCTAATGTGCATGCAAGGGGAGGAGAGGGGCATTGACCGAGCACAAACAAATACAATCAGAATTAGAGATAACAAAGTGGAAGAAATACATACCTAGAATGCGTGAGCATAAATTTGCACTGGTGCTGCTGCAGTTGACGATGAGATCTTTATAGATGATATGGGGTGTGCAGGATCAGAGGCGGTGCTCGACGATGGGCCAGACAGGTACAACATGCATGGAATAGGGACGAGCATAGGTTTTCCTCACAAAGATAAGGTTTTTCACTCGATGGAGAGGTTGAACGAAAGGGTGAACGGGAAATAGGGTTGGGCTTTTGATTTTAGCAGTGGTAGTGGGGGGATAATTCCAATGGTCGCATCATGATTATCGGTGGTAATGGGTCGCTCACACAGTTCTGATTAGCGTGCTCTGGTAGGATAATTGGTGCACTCACACAGTTTTGATTAGCGTGCTTTGGTAGGATAATTGGTGTTTTTATTTTTTATCTAATTACGACATTGGTATCTTTGTATGCTGGTGCAAAATTTAATAAGAAGTGTCTGTGTTCTTAGTCATGGCACTACTTCCAAAAAATTTTGTGAATTAGTGTCAGATTAAATAGTATTTGTTGCCGTGATAATCTTAGCTATGAGGAAAATGTGACAAAGTGGAAATTTGCATAAGTTTGAATTAATTCCAATTTTGACCTCTTTATACTCACTCATGGTCCCAATTCATTTTTCTTGGCTACATAATTAATATTGAGACTCAAATCCAAAATTTGGTGATCAATGTGAATTTTATACACTTTGAGACCCCACATATTTGATTTATTTGTTACTTTGTCCAATGAAGTAAATTGATCCATCAAACCTCATGTTTTTGTTCACAAACTTTTTATAAAGGTTCTCCACATTTTTTTGAAGTTGTGGTCCAAATTTTAGAACAATTGGACGTTCCTATAATTTACTATGATTTCTTGAAGTTTTGTGGTAAAAACCCCTTTTAAATTGCCATCTTACTGGGTTTTCCATTTCACTGATCCAAGGCATGGATTCGGGGGTGATCTATGCCCTTGGATGCACCCTCCCACGGACCAATGCATGATCTAATGGCCTGGGAGTTATCTTCAACCTCCCACTGATTGCGGGGAGGAGTAATTGTGACCCCAAAGGCACAGTTAGCCATAAACAACCTTGATTCAAAATTCAAACCGAGAGGAAATGTGCACCTCATGATTTCAAACCGATCTAGCCCTAGTTGGACCATCACTATTGCTCTCTTCAGCCACCAAAACATTTCCCTTAGCTAGCCTTCTCACTCCGACGGCCATAGCTAAGTGCTAGATCTCGTTTAGCCCTAAAACATAGCCTCTACCACTATAAAAGGACCCCCACAAGGTCCGCAGCAAACACACCATGCTCAGAGCCATGCCCTTTCTGACTCACTCGGCCCTGAACATCCCATTTTCTCCTTGCCACCTCCTGCTGCCATAGTGGAACCGCCACATAGGCCCCTCTGGGTGTCTGCTTTCCGCACCATCATGCCTCAATCCACGCCGCCACCCAACTCGTGAAGCCGCAGCGATCACATACAGCATGACCGCGACCTCCATCAGCCTCTCCTGCCCCTAGATCCCCTTCACTCCAGTGACCCTGCTCCTCCTAATTTCTAGACTCATGAGGAACAGAATGGGTGCAAGAGAGTCTCGGACCGGCTGGTCCAGAAGGGAAGCCAATCGGTCCTGGGGGGCAATAGGCCACGAAGTGAACCGATAAATCAAAGGGTGAAACGGCCAAACATGGATCAGACCTGATCCTCAGAAAAGTGAGCCACGACTCCACATGGCCCAATCTAGTCTATTTCTTGTGCATCCAACGACCCTCGTATTTCGTAATTAAGGTATTTATTTCCCTCTCTGCTCGAAATAACAATAAATAGTCAGATCTTGTTTTAATCATAATAAATGCATCCTAGCTCCAAATAATTCATATAAATAGTCAATCTTGATTAGAAAAATCTAGTGAATCGATTACAAATACTTTTGAAACCTGATTTTAAATTTTCCTCACTGATATACTTAAATCTTGATCTCCTTCTTATTTATTTTTTTCAAATGACTATTTTAGTGATTGATCCCTTAAAATTCTAATATTTGACTCTAATGATCATCTTGAAGACAAACTTGATTAAATATGCGTTTAGATCTGATCTTGTAACTCATCTCCCCTAGAATGTGAATCATGCACATTGAACTAGGGGTTAACCTTAATATTATGATGATGGATCTAATCTTACAACACACTTGATATACATTTTATCCATCAATCTAATATTGATTTCCAATGATGCTAACTATCATGATGATGATCTAGACATTTGATGATGACTTGGATAATGATCATAAAATTAGGTTTTACACATGTGATCCTAGAAAACCTAAGTAGGTCATCCACACTTGAAATATTCTTGACACTTGAATAATGTTAGACATATTGATATAGTATGAATCATAAGTGGATGACCTAACCCTAAGGTTGACCTAGGAAAATGTAACCCAAATCTCAAATATTAAAACATGATATCCAAATATCTTGACCTTGACCCTTGATCCAAACATTGTGTTTTAGGATCTAACTCGAACGGTCGACCTATTACTAGATGATATGTACTCGAAATCCTCAGTGAAAGGTATGATATATATAACTCCTCCTTAATTGTATTGAAGATACATTTATGTATCTCTTGACTATATACTTGGCTAGTTACTTGGATGAGCTATTGTTCCTTGTAATTAGTCTTCTGTTTTTCTATACTATATTTTGAAAAACATGAAAACATATATTGCATGTCCATTATGACTGCCTGTATATTCACTACTACAGAAATGGCTTATAACGTCACATTTACAGGCATCATTTGAATACAAGAAACTGACGCGTAAACCCTCCAGTGTCGGTGAAATACACAAACCGACATCTGTATGTGAAGAGCAGCCAGACATGGGTATAGATTTTAATTTAGCGTCGGTTCCTTAATAAGCAACCGATGCCTGAAATCGACCATGAAATTCAAATTTTTTAGTGGAAAAAATAACCTCTAAAATTTAACATATGGCGTCCGTTATTAATTAATTATATGACGACTAAAGGTTACAAAAATTGGGACATTTTTATCGTCGATTGTCTTCCAATAACCGATGCTGATGTGTTTTCCCATGTTGACTGCATGAAAATTTTTACACCCCTTTGGCATTGGTTTACTACGGTAACCAAAGACGATGTTTAGAATTCGAGAACATTTTTTTGTCAGCATATGTAGATAGATGTCGATTTTTCTAGTAGAAACTGATGACTATCATTGAGCATAGGTGTCGGTGTTTTTGTGGTAACTGACTCCTATTAGTATAAGTGATGGTGGATTTTAATAACTGATGTCGATTGTTAACTTAATAGCACCCGTGTGAAGCAGACTCTTTCCCTTTCTCTCTATTTCATTGCCAACTTCATTGCTTAGGTGTGGCGATTTGCGCGATTCCTGCCGCCGCTCGCCATCGTTGCTGGTGTGCTCGCCACCATTGCCGCCACTACTATTGTGCTCGCCACTACTCACCTACTCCTGTCGCTGCTCTATTGTGCTTGCCGCCATCGCTGCTGATGTGCTCTGGCTGCTGCTCTAATGTGCTCGCCGCCATCATTGTTGTTGTGCTCGTCGTCGCCGCTGCTGTGCTCGCCGCCACCGCTACTGTCGCCGCTCATCTTCTTCCTCAAAGGGTACTCTTCTTCCTCCTCTTGTTACCCCCCTTCTTGGGTTTGTTAGGCATTGGGTTTATGCTCGCCGCCCCCTTCTTGATTTTTGATTTGTCTCGTTACCAAACAATGGCCTGGAACCGATAGATTCAGCAGTGGCAGAGTCACTCTAGGGCCACATGAGGCACGAGCCTCACCTAGAATTTCAAAATTCAACCTGTTACACCTGAATATTATTTTCCCATCTTAATGTATATGAGACCGGAGACCAAGATAGTGAAGAGGCTAATTCATATCATAATTCTTAACCTAACCCTAATGCAAGTAAGAGATTATGGTACATAGCCTCTTGTGTGGTTATTATAATGATAGAGTACTTTCTCTCTCTATGTTGTTGTAACCCTAAGTTGATGTCACATGAACATCATGTCTTTTAAATAATGTTGTATTAAGCTTATGTATCACACATATGATGACGAGCCTGGATGAGGTATGGGTAGATCATGATGTTCTTGCAGGAAACAATGTGAATGGTCTTCCTAATGAGTTTTATTACAAATATATGTATATTAGGTTAAAGACATATTTCTGTTGTGACATGTTGAGTTTTTTGCTATGTTGTTATGGTTGTCCACAAGTGTTTTTAAAAGAAAATTGTGTGTTGAATGGGGTTGTGAACAAGGGACTGGTGTTATATTTTGTTGGCCTAGAAACCCATCTAAGATTTACTCATTAGGAGTAAATCTTGGATAGTCCCCGGTTTGGGAATGTTCTTGAACACATAATCTCACTTAGGATGTAAGTGTATAATGTGTATTTGGTTTTCAAGAAAATTTCGGTAGCATTTCCCCGTTTTTTCTCTAAGTACATATCTACTTGGAGAACAGTGGGGAAATGCTGCCGAAATTTTCTTGAAAACCCAATACACATTATACACTTACTAGTGAGATTAGGTGTTCAAGAATGGGATAGGTGGTACACATTTATTATATATATGACCTTAAAAACTAAAGTTTTAACCATAAACCCTAATCTTTTAACCCTAGACCCTAATCTTGTTCTAATATATACTTGTTTTCTCTTTGATCATAGAATGGATAGATCATGGATGTCCATTCCAAATCGATGCACCCCAGAGTTTATTTCTGGTCTGGATTAGTTTATTAGATTTGCCGAGGAACATAGGAAACAACCTAGAGATAGGTTCTATTGTCCATGTCGGCATTGCGGTAACAACTTGAAAGTCAGCACTAGTGACAAAATCAAAAGTCATGCCATGTGCAATGGGATTGTACAAGGCTATACAGAATGGCACTGGCATGGAGAAATTTCAAATATGAAATTAGTGGATGTTGATAGAAATGCTTGTGTGGAAGAATAAATTGCCTCTGATGATGTAGATGTGAACGAACCAGTTCCAACAGACATCATTGATGCGATGTTGAATAGTTGTGGGGTAGAGCACACCGATCCACCTCCCATGTTTACAAACATTGTGCATGATGTTGAGATACCATTATACATAGGTTGTAAGTTGACAAAGCATAGTGTTGTGTTGAGATTGTATAAGCCGAAAGCTAACAATAGATGGAGTGACAAAAGCTTCACGTCATTGTTGTCTTTGTTGAAAGAAATTCTTCTTGAAGGAAATGAGCTACCAATCTAAACATACCAGTTAAAGAAATTGTTGTGCCCAATGGGAATGGAGGCTAAGAAGATACATGCATGCCCGAATGATTGTGTATTATTCCAAAAGGACTATGTGGATTTGAAAGATTGTCCCAAATGTGGTGCGTCAAGGTATAAATTGACGACTTTGGAAGAGTCCAAAATTGGTTCTCCTGCCAAGGTGATGTGGTATCTAACTATAATACCACGGTTTCAACGCTTGTTTTCCAATCTGATAGATGCGGAGAATTTGAGGTGGCATGCTGATGTTAAGAAAAATAATGATGGGATCCTACGACATGCGTATGATTCCCCACAGTGGAAGAAGATTGATTTATTGTACCCTGAATTCGGTGAAGAAGTCAAGAATCTAAGACTTGGGCTTTGTACAGATGGGATGAATCCATACGGGACATTGAGCAGCCAACATAGCACTTAGTCAATTATGCTTGTTATATACAATCTTCCTCCCTGGTTGTGTATGAAAAATAAGTATGTTACGTTTTCGTTGTTGATATCATGCCCTAAACAACCTGGAAATGATATCGACGTTTATCTTGAACCTCTGATTGATGACTTGAAGAAACTCTGGGGTGAAGGTGTGATGACCTATGATGCTTCACGAAGAGAGACAATTCATTTGCACGCTATGTTGTTTTGCACTGTGAATGACTTTCCAACATATGGGAATTTGTCTGGATATAGTGTCAAAGGATCTAAAGCGGCAAGACTATATATCTTAGTCATCGAAAGTTTCTTCCAAAATTCCATCTGTATCGTAGGTTGCGCAAAGCATTCAATGGACGGAATGAGGAACAGAGTGCACCTAAACCTATATCAGAGGAGGATGTTTATGAAAGAGTGAAAAACGTTTCTAATGAATTTGGTAAGAGATCACAATGTACGATGGCCACATGGAGTGACAAATCTTTATTCAAGAAGAAGTCAATATTTTGGGATCTTCCTTATTGGATTTCTTTGATAGTCAGGCATTGTATCGATGTCATGCACGTTGAGAAAAATGTATGTGATAGCGTCATCGGTACTCTATTGAATATACCATGTAAGACTAAAGATGGGATAAAATCCAGAATGGACCTACATGAAATGGGAATAAGGACATAATTAATAGAAGTAGTTAGTAGCGATCGGAGAACATACTTACCTCCCACTTGTTACATGTTGTCGAGAAAGGAGAAGAAAGCTATTTGTGAATGCTTGGTAAATGTTAAGGTGCCACAGGGTTACTCATCCAACATCCATACATTGGTATCAATGAAAGATCTAAACTTGATAGGTCTTAAATCTCATGATTGTCACACTCTAATGCAACAAATATTTCCCATGGCAATTCGATCTATATTGTCGAAGCATGAAGGTTTACAATCACCAGACTTTGTTTCTTTTTCAACAATCTGTGTAGCAAAGTTATTGACCCTGATACTCTTGATAAATTGCAAAGAGAAGTGGTTGTTACCCTATGTCAGCTTGAGATGTATTTTCCTCCTTTGTTCTTTGATATCATGGTACATCTTTTTGTCCACTTGACTAGGGAAGTGAAAATGTTGGGACCAATTTTCTTGCATTGGATGTATCCCTTTGAACGATACATGAGTGTTTTTAAAGATGATGTTCAAAACTGTTCTCACCCTGAAGGGAGTATTATTGAGGGTTATGTGGCGAGAGAGGTTATGGATTTTTGCAATGACTTTCTAAGTGCTAATGACGCTCCTGTTAATGACAAGAATATTGAGGAGCATTTTGGAAAAGTAATTTTGGGATCACGGATGAAAGTAATCAGTCGTGAGCAGTTGGAACAAGGTCACTTTTATATTTTACATAACATCGACGAAGTGAATGTTTATATCGAGGAACATACCAATTTCATCAAGAGATAATAACCTCGAGCCTATTCAATGTGGCTTTCTAGAGAGCATAACAAGACATTTATTAAGTGGTTTGAAGATAAAGTCTTACATCAACTATCTCTAACACTAGACAATCTTACTGAAATTATCAAATGCCTCACCTTTAAACCAAAATTGAATGTTATGTCTTATGAAGGGTTTGACACAAATGGATTCTCATATTACACAAAGCGTCAAGATGATAAAAGTGTCATCCAAAATAGTGGGGTCACCCTTCAAGCGTCTTCATTGTTTTTTGCAAGTGCAAAGGATAAGAGTCCACGTGAAGCTAAAATGTCATATTACAGTGTCATTGAAGACATATGGGAGTTTGACTATGTAGATTTCATAATTCCTCTCTTTAAATGTAATTGGGTTGATAAAACCAAATGAGTTATAGTGGATTAATTGGGTTTCACATTAGTGAACTTTGAAAAGATTGGCGAGAAGGGTGAACCATTCATATTGGCATCATAGGAGAAACACGTATATTATATCGATGATCATGCAAATGATAAATGGTCGGTTGTTCTTCATGGTAAAAGACAGTTCATTTAAGATCCTATAGATGAAGAAGAGTACTATGATAAGTATGATGACTCCAGTCCATTCTCAGTTGGGTTGCCAACACCACCAAATATTGAATCTAATGATGACTTATATGTGCGCGGATATCACAATGAAGGATTGTTAATTGATAAAAGATCATAATATTAAATGCATTCATGTTTATATTTTTTTATATGTTTTATTTTTCTGAATGTGAACTTTACAATGTGAATTACTTTACAATGTGAATGTGAACTTTACAATGTGAATTACTTTACAATGTGAACTTTACAATGTGAATGTGAACTTTTAGATGGTTGAGCATTCTCCTGATGACCATGCTGATGATTACCGTGAGGGTGAGGACGTCAATGCGCTGCCTCACAATATAAGTTTTAAAAATATATCCCTAAGGTTTTTATCTATATGTTCATTTATAGTTATACCATGTACGTGTTTTTTTTGTCAAATTTTAGGATGGTGATGTACCCCCTGAAGAAATTGGGGCACTTGATGAGCAGTAAAAAAAATTGAGAAAGTGAGGGGCATCGCAATGATGAACAAGTTACTACAACAAAGGGGCAATGGACCCAAACTGGCTATGAATTTCGATCATGGAGGAAATCTAGTTGGAGTGAACCGCAACTCATTTATTTCATATCTTGGGGTTCTTACTCGCAACCATTGTAGTCCTATTTTTGAATCCTAGCATAAAGTTCCTAAGGGGAAGAAAAACTTAATATGGAAGGAACTATGCATGAGTTATTATTATTTGCAATTCTATTTTTGTAGATTACTAATTTTTAGGAAACTAGTTAATAGCAATTCTATTTTGCAGAGTATATTTGATCTAGATGAAAA
This sequence comes from Alisma plantago-aquatica, assembly GCA_963693085.1. NCBI lineage: Eukaryota > Viridiplantae > Streptophyta > Magnoliopsida > Alismatales > Alismataceae > Alisma > Alisma plantago-aquatica. The sequence goes on from OY856409.1 coordinate 1,455,176,534, forward strand.
GTTGCATTGTAAATGTGTAATGCAACATTGTGGGAGGGTCCTAAGGAACTATAGGACAAATCTCACACGAGTTTACATACACGATGATGAGAAGAGGTTCTTGATTGATTTCCAATTCTAGACATTGATCACTTTTTGACTAACTCTACACTAATAATTTTTATTTGTATTCTCTTTAAAAAATAAATTTAGGCAAAAGACAGACATTGAGCAATGGAACTACCTGGACACCAAAGACTGGGAGGATTTTTTTACCCAAAGAAAAATGGATGAATTCAAGGTATTAAGCGCCACTTCCAATTTAATTAATATATGTTCTTTACGTACATTTGTAGGGGTTGAAGCCATGTCGACTAAAAAGTAAAGAATATATCGTTGCAGAGGCATAGGCTTACCCAGACCTTCCTGGGGAGATGTTTCATGGGACTCCAATACCAGCTGGTTCGGTTCGTGTGAGCTCGATACATATACTCCCCGATTGGAAGGATCTTCGACTGTCATATACCCACCCAGATTCTGAAACGCTTGATGAGGCAGAAGGAAGAGTGATAATGTGGCCCAAAGTGGATGTTGTCTATACTAATATTCTATGGTAAATTTACATTACATTAATTTTTTAGTGTGTATATATGAGTCAATTGATCTGAAATTACATATACAGGTCAAAAAGATGACACCCGCTACATCTCGGCCTCCACATCCACCTCCTCAACTACCAAGTTCGCTTCCAAAGGACCTAGCTACATGCCTCGTTAGATCCTAATTGTAAGGGTATGGCAGTATGGATTGGCGAACATGATCAAAATTGCCCTATAAATGTTACAATTCTAGAGGATGTTGTAGGTCAATTATACGATAACAATCTATTTATACAAGTTTTGCATATGTATTAATGCATATGTATTAGTGAAGGTCAATCATACGAAAACAAGCTATTTTACAAGATATTTTGGAGTTGTTTTTGTTATGATTGTCTAAACACATCTATGTTAGAGGTGTGGATATGGTGAGATCTTGTTTATACATTTGTATACCTTGTTTTATATAGAGTGATCTTATTTCTTATATATTAATTCATATGTAATACATGTTTTGCAGCCACTTACACACGATATGTATAGATTTTGCATTTTCCCATGTGGGATTTTTGGTTCCATCTTTGATTAGTCTTGTAGATACAGACCCTTCTTCAGTTACTTCATACTGCTGTAATGCTTTTCAATATTTTAGTAAAAATAAGAAGACAGTGATAATAGCTCCATTCAATGTCGAGTAAGTTTAGTTTGCTTATAATTTGGAATTAAGAAAATTACATTTTTATTGTGGATTTTGAGTTATTAATTTTTAACTTTCTTACCTATAGTGGTAGGAATTGGGAGTTACTAGTTATTGTCCCTAAGACGTTCATTGTCTATTATCTAGATCCTATGGGGAATGAATTGAATACATTATATGGACACGTAATGAAAAGGCCATTATTCTCTTGAGAAATATTTCATATTTTTATATTCGTTAACATCTTTTATTACATTACTATTTAATTATGCAATTTAATGTGTTACATTAACATGTAGGGCTTTACAAGAGTTCAAAAAAGCTGGAGGAAAGGTCCCCAGGAAAACGAATCAGCCACTAGTTTGAGAGAATGTGAAATTAATTTCCCGACTCCAATATATATATTATTTATGTGAACTGTGCTTATTTGTATTTTTGAATATTTTGTATGTTTCAATTTACAGTGTGCTACACAAGACAACGAATGGGCATGTGCCTACTATGTGATGCGATTTGTGGACCAAATCATCAAACAAGTTGCAATGAAAATCAATATTATACATAAGGTATTATATATATTCTCATTAGATAATATGAGATATATCTATCTTATATATTATTAATTATATATATACATCATTCTCTTTGCAGGTGTTTAAAACTGACTTCAGCATAGGTGGAAAGTTATTAGATGTACATACTCCTTATATGATGGAGGAATTAGATGTTGTAAGAGAAGAATGGGAAAAAGCCCTACAAAGAGTGGGAATTTTTAAATATAATTGGGACAATAATGATGACAATGATGACGATGATGAATAAAGAATGATATTTCTAAACTTTGTTCTCATAATTATTTTTGTGTGAATGTGAATGACTTTTTCTGAATTGTCATATGTATGAATGTGAATGACTTTTTCTAATCAATGCATGAATGTCTGAATTTGAAAAGAGATGAAATGAATGGAACTGAATGTGAATGTAAATGACTTTGCATGTTTCTACATGTATCTGATCAATACATGTGTCTGAATGTGAATTACTTTGCAGGTTTGTGGCCTATTTTTGGCTGATATCAATGGATGTTGTAAACGTATAGTTTAGAACTAAACTACAGGTTATGCATCCTATGACCAGCCATACAACAGACCTACAAACTGATAAGAAAAAAAAATCATGACATCAGTGTCGGTTATTTGTATAAAACTGAGAACAAAGACATACATCGTCAGTTATTAGCAAGAAACTGACGTCTCTTCCATGGATGGTGTTAGTTATCTGTAAGAACCGACGCCTATAGTGGCCAGGTACCATGGTCGTGTTGGAAATCCATGGCCGTGCTGGTAGGGATATAGCGTCAGTTATTGTTTAATAACTGACATGTTTAAAATGATATAGTGTCGATTTTCTGTACTAACCGACGCTTATAGTTCCCTTGTTGGCACATTTTTGGTGGCGGGAAGGGTTATGGTGTCGGTGTTTGGTTAATAACTGGCATCATTGATCATGATATAGTGTCAGTTTTCATGAAGAACTGACGCCTATAGTCCCCTTGCTGGCGCATTTTCGGTGGCGGGAAGGGTTATGGCGTCGGTTAGAAACTGACGCTGAAGGTGTCAACTTTTAGTGGCACCCACTTGGGTGTTGCTTGAAAACTGATGCTAAAGGCTCTAAATAATTGATGCCAAAGGCCTTTTTGTAGTAGTGTTGATAATGATGATGATGATGATAATGTTGATATTGGGTGCAACCAACCCCCCTCATTGAGAGGTGGGATTTATACATTAGCTTCCTATGTTCCTATGGTGAGAAGGAGCCTAGTGACCTTCCCCATCACGTTGGGGTAATAGAGTCACACAAAATATATAAGCATGCTTCTCGAATTACTGCATAATGGGAACTCGTAATAAAAGTCAAATTGCTTGAAAATTTTGTCGAATAAATGTTGGTTTTGCAAATTGTTTGTTATTCTTTTGAATATAAGTCTTGCCAAGTATACTATTTTGTTATAAATATCTTTGCTTGATTTTGATAGCGTACCTTGCAATTGCATGATTGTGTCTTGGTTTTCTTGATTTTAGGCAATACAAATGGAATATTGAATAAGATCACTTCCGCACTCTAAATACTCTATTAACAAAGAAAAATCAGATATATCTCCATATTGGGTTAGTTGTTCTTTAAATATCCAATTTTTGAATATTATTTCTTATTGTATATGCCAGTGTGTTAGATCCTATCGGGCCACTCAGGGACGGGTGCTTCAATCCTTTTACCATTGTCTAGGCAGTGGGATTGGGATTGGGGTAAGAACGGTTCCGTGACAGTTTGTATCAAAGCTTACACACTCCCATATACTTTAAGTAAATAGTTTCTCAAGTCTCTTACACCCAAGAAACCCTAAAGTCCATAATGGTGAAAATTGAGGTGTCTAGGCTCGGTCTCCTGGCATAATTTCTCCTATCTGTCTTCACAGTGGCTGAGATCCCCCACTCTACCTGGCCTTAATTGATCCAGAACTGGACCTAAAGGTTCTCTTGTGAAACCTTAGAGAATCTTCTAGCATCTCATTTCTTCATTAAGGACTACCTAAGCCACCCATGTAGATGAATATTAGGTAGTCTTCTCATCTCCTCATGTGGTCCTTTCTTGTAACCTTATACCACATGATGTCTCAATTATGGGTAGCTTATGCATGGGAATAATGAATATCACAAAATCTGGAAAGTGGATACCATGATTTGACCTAAATTTTAAAACTTGATTTTGATCGATTAAGCTTGAAAACAAATACTCATGTATGACTCCTGATATCATGAGCACTCAATTTAGCCAAAATGTGACTACATATTTGCTATGTTTGAGGTCAATATTAATAATCTTGATATGGTGAAATAAGAAGGACTTATACCTTATACCTCATTGTTGATGAGGTCTCTATTTGATTAATTTCCATGTTTCCCTATTATTGATTAAACCTCAAATATAGTTAAACAACTCGTATCCTATTTTATACATATCTTGACCATGCTATCAAGTGACTAAGCCTAAGACTCAAAAAACCATGATGTAAGACCTATGATGCAAAAAGTAGTTTTCCTATTGACCATTGATACCTTTTGCAATCTCAATTTTAATATGATGATTATGGGCCTAGATTTTCAACTATTATGCTCTAATTCCTATAATACCAAATTCAAATCCTCAATTTCCAAATTATATCACTACCTTGATCATTAAAGGAAAGGAATGCAAATATTAACCTGACTTTGTAAAATATTGACATTATTGCCCTATTATGGTCTTGAATTTTGATCTTATGACCTTATGGAATAAGATTTAATCATGGATACTCTCCCTATTTGAATAAGCTCAATGGATCATAACTAATGTTGGTAATGTACCAGATTAGGGTGGTAGTTGACTCATGACTCCCCTAACCTAGGTCACATCCCTATTATAACTACCTCTAAGTTTTCATCCTATTGATTATTTAGAGTTTGGAAAGGTATTCCCTTCCACCCTATTTCGATTGGTTAACCTAAGCCTAATAGGTTAAACCCATGGTTGATACTCAATCTTGAATATTGATTTGATAATGATCTTGATATATGACAATATTGACTATAGCTTGTGGTTGACTTCCTACATAGACCTAGGTGTAGATCATTCATCAACATTGGATACGATGATAATGGAATATTGATATGTTGCTCAAATATTGCTTGAAAATTGTTGCTCAAAATTGAATACAGATGAGTGATCTCCCCCAAGGTATAAATAGGAATCTATGCCTAACTTCAAAATTTTGGACCTATAACTTTTGATGCTTAAAATCTCGACTCTTGATATTGATTAATGGACATGTGACTCATGATTATCAATCTCAATAATGATATAAATCCTATGATCACACTATTTGGACCTTGATATATATGACTAATGACTTCAAAATCCCAAAATTTGAAATTTTTGAAATGATGACTATTTTGACTTCTCGATTTATGAGTTAGGGTTTAGCTCCCATTAGGACTAGGGTGGGACCTCCCAGTGATTTTGAGCTTGAAAATCATGATATTGAAAGTATGATGTGGTCTTGAAATGTTGAAATCTGAAATCTCAAATCATGGATGTATAACCCCACCTAGGCCAATGGAGAGTCTAAGACCCTGAGATATTGGGACTAAAAGTCACCTTATACACTTGAACTCTACTTGTTTGACCTAAATATGATCCCTCAAAATTTGTGATCAATAGGATACTTCCCATATTTGTGGCTCAAATAATGCATTGACCTCGATACTCAATTTCTCGATGATGGAATGATATTGGTACCAAGTTAGTTATGACATGAAACATGGAATACCAAGTATGATTATTGAACTAGTTGAACTTTGAGGACATGATTTTCATTATATAGTTGAGGATGTTGTAGTAATTGAGGATATGATCTGGATTTGGATAATTCTTATTTTGAGGATGTTTTTGAATTTTAGGGACAAAATTCCTTTATAAGGAGGGAAGGATGTGACAAAGTGGAATTTTGCATAAGTTTGAATTAATTCCAATTTTTCCCTCTTTATACTCACTCATGGTCCCACTTCATTTTTCTTGGCTACATAATCAATATTGAGACTTAAATCCAAAATTTGGTGATCAATGTGAATTTTATACACTTTGAGACCCCACATATTTGATTTATTTGTTACTTTTTCCAATGAAGTAAATTGATCCATCAAACCCCATGTTTTTGTTCTCAAACTTTTTATAAAGGTTCTTCACATTTTTCTGAAGTTGTGTTCCAAATTTGAGAACAATTGGACATTCCTACAATTGAAGTTTTGTGGTAAAAACCCCTTTTAAATTGCCATCTTATTGGCTTTTCCATGTCACTGATCCAAGGCATGGATTCGGGGGCTATCTATGCCCTTGGATGCACCCTCCCACAAACCAGGTCATGATCTAATGGACTGGGAGTTATCTTCAACCTCCTGCTGATTGCGGGGAGGAGTAATTGCGACCCCGAAGGCGCAATCAGCCATAAACAACCTCGACTCAAAATTCTAACCGCGAGGGAATGTGCACCTCATGATTTTGAACTGATCTATCCCTAGTTTGACAATCACTATTGCTCTCTTCAGCTGCCAAAACATTTCCCTTGGCTAGCCTTCTCACTCCGTCGGCCATAGCTAAGTGCTAGATCTCGTTTAGCCCTAAAACCTAGCCCCTACCACTATAAAAGGACCCCCACTAGGTCCGTAGCAAACACACCATGCTCAGAGCCATGCCCTTGCTCACTCCCTTGGCCCTGAACAACCCATTTTCTATTCGCCACCTCCTGCTACCATAGTGGCGCCGCCGCATAGGCCCCTCTGGGCATCTGCTTTCCTCACCATCTCACCTCAATCCATAGCCGCCACCCAACTCGTGAAGCTGTGGCTATCACATATGGCATGATCGTGTCCTCCATCAGCCTCTCCTGCCCCTAGCTCCCCTCCATGTCGGCGACCCTTCTACTCCTGATTTCTAGACTCACAAGGAACAGAACAGGAGAGAGAGAGTCCCGGACTTGCCGGTCCGGAAGGGAAACCAATTGGTCCTGGGGGGCAATAGGCCACGAAGTGAACCGATAAATCAAAGGGTGAATCGTCCAAACATGGATCAAACTGGATCCTCGAACAAGTGAGCCATGACTTGATGTGGCCCAATCTAGTCCATTGCTTGCACATCCAATGGCCCTTGTATTTCGTAATAAAGGTATTTATTTCCCTCTCTGCTCCAAATTACAATAAATAGTCATATCTTATTTTAATCATAATAAATGCATCCTAGCTACAAATAATTCATATAAATAGTCAATCTTGATCAGAAAAATCCAATGAATCAATAAAAAATACTTTTGAAACCTGATTCCAAACGATACTCACTGATATAATTAAATCTTGATCTCCTTCTTATTTATTTTGTCAAATGACTCTATTTTAGTGATTGATCCCTTAAAATCATGATATTTGACTCTAATGATCATCTTGAAGCCAAACTTGATTAAATATGAGTTTAGATCTGATCTTGTAACTCATCTCCCCTAGAATGTGAATCATGCACATTGAACTAGGGGTTAACCTTAATATTATGATGATGGATCTAATCTTTCAACACACTTGATATACATTTTATCCATCAATCTAATATTGATTTCCAATGATGCTAACTATCATGATGATGATTTAAACATTTGATGATGACTTGGATAATGATCATAAAATTAGGGTTTACACATGTGATCCTAGAAAACCTAAGTAGGTCATCCACACTTGAAATATTCTTGACACTTGAAAAATGTTAGACATATTGATATAGTATGAATCATAAGTGGATGACCTAACCCTAAGGTTGACCTAGGAAAATGTAACCCTAATATCAAATATTGAAACATGATATCCAAATATCTTGATCTTGACCCTTGATCCAAACATTATGTTTTAGGATCTAACTCGAAGGGTCGACCTATTACTAGATGATATGTACTCAAAATCCTCAGTGAAAGGTACGCTATTATATAATTCCTCCTTGATTGTATTGAAGATACTTTTATGTATCTCTTGACTATATACTTGCCTACTTACTTGGATGAGCTACTATTCCCTAAGATTAGTCTTTCGTTTTTCTATACTATATTTTGAAAAACATGAAAACATAAATTGCATGCCCATTATGACTGCCCATATATTGATAATGATGATGATGTTGATAATGTTGATAATGTTGATATTGTGTGCAAGAAACCCCCCTCGTTGAGAGGTGGGACCTATACATTGGCTTCCTATGTTCCTATGGTGAGAAGGAGCCTAGTCACCTTTCCCGTCGCGTTGGGGTAATAGAGTCACACAAAATAAATAAGCATGCTTATCGAATTACAACATAATGGGAACTCATAATAAAAGTCAAATTGCTTGAAAAACTTGTCAAATAAATATTGGTTTTGCAAATTGCTTGTTATTCTATTGAATATAAGTCCTTCCAAGTATACTATTTTGTTATCAATCGCTTTGCTTTATTTCGATAGCGTACCGTGCAATTGCATGATTGTGCCTTGATTTTCTTGAATTTTAGGCAATACAAATGGAATACTGAATAAGATCGCTTACGCACTCTAAATACACTATTGACAAAGACAAATCAGATATATCTCCATATTGGGTTAGTTGTTCTTTAAATATCTAGTTTTTGAATTATTATTTCTTATTATGTATGCCAGTGTGTTAGATCCTATCAGGCCACTCAGGGACAGATGCTTCAATCCTTTTACCACTGTCTAGGAAGTGGGATTGGGATTGGGATAAGAATTGTTCTATGATAGAAAAGGACATGCATTTTGATATCTATGATTCCCCATCCACCAAATTTTGTTGGAGTAGTAATGGTGCTCCAATTGACAGATGGAAATGTTTGTTGTTGGAAACTTTGAGATTGTGGTTGTTCTAGACGAAACTTCTTCTGATTTTGTCCTTCGTGTTCTTAGTTTTGGTAAGTAAAGGGATGCAACTCAAGTAATGTGTGGTGATGGGGGTGATGACACTATTTAGAAGGGTGAGCCGGCATGCAAGGTTGAGAAAGTTGTTTGTCCAGGAAGATAATCTGATGTTGATTTTATCAATGATTGGTTTCCAGATGGTATGAGTTATTTGCAGAGGCGTAATGGGTAACCCAAGATAATTGATCGGAAAATCATCTAATTTGCATTTGAGAAGGTCTTTCTATTTGCTAATGGTCGATTGGGCAGTGTTCACTCCAAAGATAGTTGATTTATGGAGGTTGATTTTTATTCCAGAGATGTAGGAGAAAATACCAAAGATATAGACGGTATTGATGATAGTAGTGTCTTCAGGAGAGACAAGGATGATGGTATCATCCGCAAATTGGAATATATTTTCCTGACATTCCTGTGGGGAGTTGATGAGACCATGATTCGTGCCAAGTTTAATCAAAATTGTGAGAAAGGAGGCTACAATAATGAAGAGGTATGGAGATAATGGATCTCCTTGTCTAAGCCCCTTAGAGTTTCTAAAATGTCTAAAAGGTGAACCATTTATGATGGTAGAGAAGAAGTTTGTGGAGATACACACATGGATCCAGGTGTTGCAAGTATCAGGGAAGACAAAGCCTGCTAGAGTTTTGATAAGGCAGTCCCAGTTGATGTTGCAAAATCCTTCTCAAAGTCTAGTTTTATGGCTATCGGGGGTGTTTTGTTCTTGTAACAAAGATGGATCTTCTCATTGACCATGATGTAGGCATCATGGATATTTCTATTTTTAAGAAATGCATTCTGATTAAGAGGAATGATGTTGTTCATGAAAGGTTTGATCCTATTAGAAAATGTTTTTGCTATGATCTTGTAGGAGCTATTGATGAGACTTATAGGTCTGAATTGAGAGATGGACTTTGGTTTGTCGACCTTCATAAGTACTACTACATTATCTAAACAATCACATAAATCATCATGCTAGAAGAATTATTATGGTAGATCTAAATAAATGAAATATTGCAGGTGGGGTACAAGACCCTATAATTACTGAAATGAATTTACCAAAAGAGTAATATTGAGACTAAGGTATAAATCCACGCCTTATTGGGAAATTAAGGTTAGATAATAAAATGCCCAACTTAAGTTAAGAGTCCAAATAACTTAGATTAGAGTCCTAGCAACACTTTTCACCAACTAAATGGTATCCAAATCCACTTTAACCTAATTACAAGTTTTATGACATGCATTAGGTTATCGTAAAGCATAAAGTGTAAGAAGCCCTAATTTTGGACATTCTAGGAAAACATCATATTTTGGACTCAAAACTTAGACCAATCATTTAATTAGATTTTTCTAATCAAGAAAACTTATTTGATTACCTAATTTGAAGTTAAAATGAGTTAGTTACAATTTTTTTTTGCTATACTGGTAAAACAGTTATATCAGAAGCCTAGGTTGAAAACAAAGTGGGAAATAAATGTAGATCAGACAGATAAATATCCTGGCCATGTGGAGGACATTCATTACAGTGCATCGATAAGGATGGTTGCTTTAAGCAGAACTTTGCTAGCACATCTGTGAGTTTGTTTTGATTTCTTCTTTGGTGCACCACTTTCTCAACCCCTGCCTGGCTCAGACAGTCTCTGATCTTCCAGGTGAGAGTTAGGTATTTGTCTAGAGGTTCCTTTAAGTGTGAGACCCACTGAACAACATTCCATGAATCGGAGATGATCATTCCATCAGTGAGGTTGTCAAGGATTTCTAGCTCCGCTCCATGTAGAATTGATTTCAATTCACCTTCCATGGCATTTGAACTGGGACATAGTTGGTTGGGCCCTTCAGCCAGGTTCCTATAGCGGAGATGCAATGGCACAGGTGCACATTGTTTGTGTGTTGCTAGATATGGCAGCATCAACATGGATGATAGTTGTTGAGGACAAGATTGACATAGAGAAGAAGCTCTTTGGTTGTCTGGAATCTAGTTTGTAGAGGTCAAAAATTGGGACATTGAATGGATAATGGAGGAAGCTTCGGCTATGTAGTGAATTGCAAGCACCGTGAGCGGGACAAACTTATGTTCGAAGATATAATAATTGTGGTTCTTCCATATTCTCCAGCAAGCAACTGAGAATTTCATGTCCCAATCAGGGACCTGCTGAAGTCCTTTGAGGTTGTACTCAATCCAAGATTGAACATTGGGGCTCGAGAAGAAAATAGTGGCTTTAGGTGGTAGAAGATTGACCCACGTCAATCTCACTTCATTACAATCATGTAAAGCATGGAGACAGTCTTCATCTGTAGTATCGCATCTAGGGCATTTGGGATCTTCAGCCATTCTCTTGTGAGATCTCATGACGTTTGTGAGCAGCTGATTGTGGAGAAGAAGCCATAGATGTGTTTTGATTTGGTGTGGTAAATGAATGGCCCATATGGCATTGAAGAGAGGTAGGTCCTCCTTGGCTGAATGACTTATGGTGATATAGGCCGAGCTAGCCGTAAACTTCCCATAAGAAGTTGGCTTCCATATGAGAGTATCCTCACCATAGGAGTCGTTAGGCGTTGGCATGTGCAGAATGGAGTAGACAGTATCTGTATTGAACCAATAATTAAGGAAGTCAACATCCCGCATACCTTCTTCCTTCACCAGGCTGGAAACCTTGAGGTCAAATAGATCCTTCGGTATGGTTATACCTTCCTTGATATAGGGCATATGACCATTCCCCACCCATTCATCCATCCATATCAGGGTGTCATGTCCAGAAATAGCTATGAGTCTTGAGTTGTTGATGAGAATAGGGATGAAACTATTAATCTTGCACCGTAGGTGGGATCCATTAGAATTTGGGTGTCCTCTGCTTAGGTACTTTCCCTCCATGAGTTCCACCCAAGGGAGACACTATTGTTGCAGAAAGGTCCAACCATCTTCATCAGTAGGGCAGTGTTAAATTCCTTAGTTCATTTAATACTGAGGATGCCATAATTTTTTGGTTTTGTTACTTGTTTCCAAGCAACTAAGTTGAGATGTCCGGTGGTACTCCCATTCCAGATGAAATTCCTTATGGATTGATCTATTTCTTCACAGATAGGCATAGGAAGTTGGATTGATTGCATAATGTAGCAAGCTTGTGATTGTAACATGGATCTTGCTAGAGTAATCCTTCCTACCAAAGAGAGGTGGTTGTTCTTCCATTGGTGTATTTGTTTATGAAGTTTCTCAATGAGAGATAGGAAGAGTTCCTTGCCTTTCCTTCTTTGCATGATCGAAACCCCTAAATGGCGACCCAGGTTGCTAGTTTCCTGGCTCCCAAGCTTCATTCAAATTTGGTTCCTCAGACCCCAAGGTGTGTTGAAGGAGATGAACACTGTGGATTTGTCATGCGATAGATAAAGGCCAGAAGCGTCACTAAACCTCTTGAGGCATGCACTCATAAAATTGGCTTGGTGTAGAGATGCTTCTCCAAAGAGAATGATGTCGTCCGCAAAGCTCACATGGGTGATAGGGATTTTAGCTTTAGAAATGATAATAGGCTTCCATTTACCATGAGCAACCTCAGATGCAATGAGTTGGCTGAGTCTCTCTAGGTAAAGGACGAAGATGTAGGGTGATAGCAGATCACCTTGTTTCACCCCACATGAGGGTTTGAAGGAACTTACAGTATCTCTGTTCCATAGGATGGGCGATTCACCAGTGGTGATGATTTGCATAATGATATTGATGATGATCGTTGGCAAGGAGGTTCTGATAAGGGTGTCATGAATAAAGTGCCAACTCAACTTGTCAAATGCCTTCACAAGGTTGAGTTTCAAAGCTAAGGTCTTCTTCTTGCTTTTTTTAGATTCCATGGAATGGATGACCTCTTGGACCAGTGTTGTGTTGTCACTTATCATCATCTATCCTAGTATGAAAGCTGATTGGTGAGGCGACACCCAATCTTTTAGGAAAGGTTTGATCCTTGTAGCAAACACCGTAGATAAAAGTTTTGAGCAGACATTATTCAAGGAGATTGGATGAAAGTGGGAACATAGCTCAGGTGCAGCATTCTTTGATATGAGGATGATGAGGGAGTTTGTCGAGTTGGGAGGCAAAGGAGTACCCCTGAATGGCAGTTGGGTGAAATTACATCGTTATTGTTTCAATGACTTCTAGTTCCTTTGATAGAAGGCAGCGTCAACCCCATCTGGGCATGGGGCCTTGATGGGAGACAAAGATTCTAGGGCTAGATGAATTTCTTCTTCATGTGGAGTTCCGGCCAGCCATACCTTCCAGTCCGTGGATAGAGGTGTGAACTTACCCGAGAAGGAGGAACATGCCAATCCTCTTAGGTCATCATCTATTTCTTGGTACACATTTAAAAAGAAAGATAAGATTAGTAGCTTGATCTCTGACTCTTCGGTTCTCCATCTTCAGGCTTTGGTAAGGGAGTGGAAAAACTGGGTGTTGTTATCCCCTAGATTAATCCATTTACATCTTGATCTTTGCTGGCTTTCAACTTCCTCTCCCTTGAGGATCATGTCCAACCTAGTCTGTAGGTTGATGGTTTCTTGTGTTGTAGTGTGGTTGAACAGGATAGCAAGATTCATCTGGTTCCATTTTATCTTATTCGATATTTTGTCCTTGTCCTTCCTATCGGCTTTCCTATTTGTAGAGTCCCAACTTTTAGCTTTGATAAGGAAATTGGCATTTGCTGACATAAGATCTTGGTTTTGAGGCCATGATCTAGTAAAGAAGTCCTCATAGCCTGGGGTTGAATACCAACGCGTAGAGGTGTGTGTTGATTGATGCTTGTAGGTTGAGGATTGATTAACACAAGAGACCATGATAGGCGCATGATCCGAGTGGTTCTTCTCAAGAACTCGAACATCTATTCTTGTTGGGATGTCGATCTAGAGTCTGTTGGCTAGTTCCCTATCTAGACGCTCATGGAGAAGGCCTCTCTTGAAGGTGGTTTGAGCACCTGAGGCACCTAGGTCATAAAGAAAGCAAGTTTCCATGACCTCAATGAAATCTCTGCTATTAGCACTATCGAAGGAATTGCTACCAAATTTTTCAGAAGGGTGAATGACTACATTAAAGTCTCCCATCACCACCCAAGGGTCAGTGATGGAATGAGCCATGGTACAAAGGTGATTCCACAGGAGCTTTCTACCCCCCCTGTCGTGCTTGTATAGAAAAAGGTAAAGAAGGAGCCATGGATATTGCAGTGGACAAATTTTTTATGTGAGAAGATGATCTCGAGGTTGACATTGTGCCTCCAAAGCACCCATATACCACCAGAGTAGCCTATGGCCTCTACTCTGTGCGAATGCGTGAAACCCAGTTTTTTTAAGATTCCCATGGCCCTTCCCCCACTGCATCTAGTCTCAAGAAGACTCAAGACTGAGATGTCATATTTCCTTTCCAGGTCTTTAGCTGCGATTTGGGTGTCTTTATCACATCACCTTGTACATTCCAAGTGATGATTCTCATTTATCAGTTTTGATCAGTGTTGATGTTCCCATCGTCCTGGCCTCATCCTCTAAGTCTTGAAGGAGGGATGTTTTACCCCGCTTCCGGTTAGTCGGAGTGGAGGTTTTCCCTGTTTGGACCACTTTCCTATTCCATAAGTGAATACCAACAAGATTTGTGATTGGGACTGTGATAGGGGTGGGGAGGAATGTCCATTTTTGCCATGTCCCCAAACGAGAAGGTTGTGGTGACAAAAGGATGTGGTTCTTGTGATCTGACAGATACTAGGGCATCTCTAGTGGGATTCACTATAGTGTGGTTCAGGTTTGCCTGCTCATTCATGGGGTGTGTCGATGGTTCTTAGTTGTGATTCAGTAGGGGATCTGAGTGCGTCTTGATGATGCTTTGCTAGTTGCTTGAGGTTGTCTTGTTCTGCCTAGAGTTTTTGTTTCTTGTCCTCCAATCTATCCCATTAATGATCTGCTCTGCCACGTTATCCACGTCGATAACCTCAGTAGTATCATCCTTGTCAGTCTGGTTGTCCAAGCTTTGGAAATGATTGTTGCAGTTAACCAGAACCTTCTGGTTTGCTGCTTTATTGACATGTTGCTTGCGTTGGATGGGGCATGCATGAATGAAGTCATGGAAGCCCTGGACGGGCGGTGGAGATGGCTGAGCTGGAGTGTCATTCATCGTGTCGGATGTCCTTGCCTCGTTCTTAGTTGTGATTCATTTCAATAAGTTCTTCTCTAGATGTCCTGCTCTACCGTAGTACATGCAAATAAATGGAATGTACTCATATTCAATCCGGTATTGGTTACCCTCAATCATGACCTGCAAGGTGAGTGGTTTGGATGTATCCAGTTTAATAGCGATCCTAGCAAATCGACCCTGTCGTTGAGATATGGTATTAAGATCAACTTTAATGGTTTTTCCTATGTGGTCACCAATTTCTGAGATAAGAACCTCTTTATAAAGTTTGATGGGTAGGTTTGGGATTTGTATCCACACCACAAGTTTAGGGGGTGAGGATGATTCAGGTGAGAAGTCAGGATGCCAGTGGTCTGTGCATCAGACGATACAATGAATGTAACGTGTGACTGAGGAAAATAACTAAACCATAGGTTTAATGCATCTATTTAATGAAATCAAAATCAAAACCTTAGTTTCACTATATACAAACTCATTTAGTTCATTTGGAGGGTCAAATAGAGTCATAATAACTCCAAAAATTTGGACCATAGACTAATTTTAGTGTCTAAAATATTCATATGCAATTAAATCTCAATTTTCTCATGTTTTGACCCTTAATCACGTTAATGTCATATGAATATTTTAGTGTCTAAGATATTCATATGCAATTATATCTCAATTTTTCACATGTTTTGACCATATACTAATTTTAGTTTCTAAAATATTCATATGCCATTAACGTGTATATTAATGAATAAAAAGGGTGAGTTCATATGAAAAAGTTTTTCTAATTAGATTCATGAGTGAAAATTTGATATGGTCATCACACACTAATTCAAGAGTCATAAATCACTTTAACATTCCCTTTTATTCTTTACTTCCCTCTAAGAGGAGAGATAAAATAAAAGAGGATTATTATTCTCATTAACTAATTCAAAACCACACTATCTCTTATTCCTTGTTCCAAAAAGCCACAAAAAACTCTAAATTAATATAATCTAATTATTATCTCTCTTTAGTGGTCATTTGCAACATGGACCTTTGATAAGAATGCTAGTTGTGGTAGTTATCCACAAAGACCTATATTGACATGCATATTTACTCCAAACTAAACAATTTACACAATTTCAACATTAAGAACAAAATGATAGGAACGATAGGATAACTTTAAGAAAGGGTTGGATTACAAATGCATGTGGATTTAGTTCGTTACAGCACTCCACATGTTAAAAAGATTTCATCCCCAAAATCTCAAACAAAAGAAGAAGGGTGAGTATGTAGCATCTCGTATCTAAGCTCCCAAGTTGATTCTTCTAAACCATGGTACTTCCAAAAGACTTTCACTAGATCAATCTCCTTGTTCTACAACTACTTCACATGGGAGTCAATAATCTTCATAGGTAACTCCTCATAAGTCAGGTTCTCTTGGATCTTCAAAGGTTCTATGGTAAGTACATGAGTAGGATCTCTCACATACTTCCTCAACAAAGATACATGAAAAACATTGTGGATCTTATCATAGGCGGGAGGAAAAGCTAAAGGGTAAGCACAATCTCCTACTTTTCTCAAGATCTCAAATGGCCCAACATAGTGGGGACTAAGTTTGGATTTGAGTTTAGATCGTGCAATAGAACATATAGGTTTTACTTTAAGGAATACATAGTCACACACCATGAAACTTATGTCAGACCTCTTCTTGTCAACATACATCTTCTGTCAGTCATGTGAAACCTTCATACACTTTTTAATTAGTTGAACCTTCTCTATCATCATATGCATGTCATTAGTTTTCTCCAATGTACGTTCTCCCACATCCTCCCAGTGTAACGGAGAACAACAAGGTCTTCCATATAAGGCTTTATAAGGAGGCATACCAATGTTGACTTGGTAGATATTATTGTATGCAAACTCAACCAATGGTAGATACCTATCCCAAGAACCTCCCCAATCCATAACACAAGCACAAAGTAGATCCTCTAGAATCTACACAGTTCTTTCTAACTAGCAATCAATTTGTGGGTGATAAGATGTACTAAAACATAAGCCAGTTCCCAAAATTTGGATCCATAAACGGGAGGTAAAGTTTGGGTCACGATCAGATAATATCACTTTTGGTACACCATGCAGGCAAACAATCCATTCCACATACAACTCAGTGATATCTTCAGTCTTGTAAGAAGATTTAAAAGGTAAAAAGTGGGCAAACTTAGTATGTCTATCAATCGAAACCCACCCAACATCATAGCCTTTTTGGGTTCTAGGAAAACCAATAACAAAGTCCATAGTAATCTTCTCCCATTTCCATTCTAGAATCTCAAGTGGGTGTAGAAGACCATCAGGTCGTTGATGTTCTATCTTAACATGTTGACAAGTCAAACATCTTTCCACATACAAAGCAATATCCTTCTTCATATTCTTCCACCAAATGCTTCGTTGAAGGTCCTTATACATCTTTTGTCGTGCCAGGGTGAATAGTGTACTTAGAACCATGTGCTTCACTCAACACTTTTTGTTGTAGATCACTATCATCAAGAATCCACAACCATTATCAAAAGCAGATTGCACCATCCACTCCAATTGAGAAGTCATACTAGGGTTTTGTGGTTAAAGTCTTCATCTCTTCTAGCTTAGGACTTTCTAGTTAAGAAGCAAAAATTTTGGAGATCCATGATTGGGTAATGGATAAGCTAGAAATATGAACACATAACTTATTGGAAAATTTGTTTTACATATTGTCCCCACAGCAGGGCAATGTGTCCCAACTCCAGATGTATTGCTCTGTCAGAGGGAAACGTGTCATCTTAGTGGATGTAGTACCCTCAGATAGAGCAATATGTCTCAAGATGGGACATATTGCTCTGTAAACATGCCATTTTGGTTTAAGAACATGCCATTTCGGTCATTTAAATTTTTGAACATGCCATTTTGGTTTTTAATCATTAGTAAGAATCTACTTCAACCATGTCATGCTCAGATCTCCTATTCATAGATTATTTCCTCCTAGGGAAGCAAAGCTTATGTTGGATAAGTTAAATTTTTCTTCCTCGTAGAACTAAGCTATCAAAAGGTGCTTCCTTGAGAACTTGATCAAAGATGTTCAATGTAATGTTCTTAGTCCAAGATAAGATTTTGAGACATAAAGGAGCAAGCTTGTGCATAAAATAGCATTAATCACCTCAAAAAGACATACAAAGCATGTATTTTTAGATATCAGTAGGACCATAAGCATTAACATGCTAAGAAACCATTTTTATTGGATAGGGCTCATTTTTCTAATCAAAAAGCATATATTGTATGGTAGATTTAGAGAAATTTGTGATTAATGACAATTTTTCAAAAATTAACTTTGATGATGGCGATTATGGATTGTGGTATCTGGATCTGTCGATGTTGGAAGGGCCACGTAGACCTCCTCATTGGGATGCCTTCTAACCCAGCCCCACACAGTTAGTAGCTGCCACACCCATCCCGTGATGGCAGGGTGTCGCTCTCTATCCCTCCATGAGCGGTCAGTGGTGACCCACAATCGCCTCGCACCTTAATTCACCGCGATGTTGAGGCTGCAACACGAGCTGCTCCACCAGTAGACGGGAGGTTCGCCAGCCCTCCTATCCATGAAGTAGGGGCTTGAACAACATGAAAAGAATTCTCCCAACCTACAAGAAGGATGATGGAGTCAGTGCCATGGTCTATTGATGGAGAGAGAGAGAGTGGGGAAGAAAGCCCTAAAAGAACGCTCTCGGCGGCACCGACAAGCTGGGGAAAAGAAGGGAGATTGGGAGAGGGAGCTAGGGTTTATGGTAGAGAAAGAAAAGTGGGGCAAAGAGCAAGGGTGAAGTTTTACAGGTGGAGGGAACATCAATTTGTAGGGAAAATGGCATGAAGAGGACGGATCAAAGCACAGAGTCAGTAGAATGTGCAACACCATTTGCACTGCTCTGTACAGGATGGAAGATTACCCCAAAATCATTGGATCATGGCTCAATCTGAGGGATATCAATCCGACACTTAGAAATAGAAGAGGTTAGAAATGAAAGACCATGATTAGCCAAGGTATTCAACTCATATAGGAGACCAAGAATAAGGGGGAGCCCCTTTTGTGGGCCACATGCATCACAAAGGTCCCAATAAGGCCGACCAAGCTCAAAATAAGAGATTGGATGTTAGAAATTAGGATTCAAGGTATAGTTAATGAATTAGGCATAACTTCTACGTCTGAGCTCCAAATCAAATGAAATTAGGTGTGTTGGAACCATGAGAAAGATATCTAATGCATGATAACAAGAATAAGGTACCAAATTAAAAAATGATATCATTAAAATTCAAGGGTAAGGTGATGGTGTGTGATATGAAAGTAGACTTGAGCTTTATCAATTTGAGTATCACCAAGGTGATACAAGCATGTTGTATGGACCACTCATGCATCCATAAACATATCAAAATGAAATTGACTTTGGTAACAAGAGATAGGTCAAAAATAAATGTTATAATCAAAGTGTGAACTTCAAGGTTAACACATCCTCCCCACCTTAAAAGGAAAATTTGCCCACAAAATTACTTCAAGTCATTCATTTAGTCAGGATTTCATATTTCCTATCATAATCATATGATGTTCTTTTAACATCTAAAGTATTTTATGATCAAGTAGTCGAGCATCTAGGTTAGAGCATAGTCACATTGATCATCAAATTGGGGGTATTATTACATAAATCTCAAGTTGGAGTGACCATCCTATTGATTCAAATTTGGAGAGATCACAATCTAGGTCAATCAAATTGAGTTCATGACAAAGGCATGACTTTCTTTCCCAACATTTAGGTTTCTAGCTTCTACATTGGCCTAGGTGGGGTTATACATCCATGATCGAGATTTCATATTTCAACTATTTGAGACATACATCATATTTTATTATCGAGGTTTTGTGTTCAATATCTGATTTCCTGTTCAAGATCAATGGAAGGTCCCACCCTAGTCCACATGGAGCTCACCCCTAAGTCATAAATCAAGAGAGTAAACATAATCATTGTTTCAACTTTTTGCAATTTGGGAACATGAAAGTTAGAAGTCATATATTGAGGGTGACCTCAAGATCCAAATAGGGTGATCATAGGCCTCGAATCAAGATCATTAATCAAGAGTCAAGATTTCATTATTCAGTATCGAGAGTCAAATATGGACATAAAATCCACAGTCTAAACATTTCAAAGCTAGGGTTTATATTCTTATTTCAGACCTTATGTGTGACTTAGGGCTCTACCCTTCTTAGGATTTTTTTTAAATGTTGTTCCAATTTTTTTTGAGGTTTCTCCAACAGCATGAAATTACATTATCTTCTAAGTAATTCTTTAACCTAGATTTTGTCCAACTCTTAGGGTGCACCTTATTTACTTTGTGTCCCAGCATTGGGCTCATGGCAACCTTCCCTCATGGGCTTGGTCTTCACAATGGCCTTCCCTCCTATGATTGACCTCTTGGCAACCTTCCCTCCAGGTCTTGGTCTTCATGTGGGCCTTCCTTCTCGGGCTTGACCTCTTGACGACCTTCCCTCCTGGGCTTGATATTCAGTTGGCCTTCCCTCCTGGTTTTGACCTCTTGGTGACCTTCCCTCCCGGGCTTGGTCTTCAAGTTGTCCTTCCCTCCTGGGTTTGGCCTCTTAGTGACCTTCCCTCCTGGGCTTGGTATTTATGTTTGCCTTCCCCATGGGCTTGGCCTCTTGTTGACCTTCCCTCCTTGGCTTGGTCTTTATGTGGGCCTTCCCTCCTGGGCTTGGCCTCTTGGTGACCTTCCCTCCTGGGCTTTTTCACCTACTGTGAGCCACTCCCGAAGTGACTTTTCCTCACATCCCTTGGAGATGGCATAGTTGGGTTCTAAATAATTATACTCAATATATATATTCTTTCATGCTTTGTATACTTAAACCAACAAGCTTTTAGTGATATACAAGCTTATCTCAATTCCTAAGCCAATTTATTAGCTCACCCTTCTAGGGGTGATTATTCTTCCATATACAATAATCGAGCAACAATCAAGCAATATTTTGAGCATTATTCAGCATTTCATGGAATCAATATTGAGTTTTATTTTCATAGTATTTATGATTGATGAATGATCAAGGCCTAGGTCTTCCTAGGAACTTGACCACTAGCTATAGTCAACATCATCATATTCCAAGATCATCATTAAATTGAGATTTTTGAGATCGAGTATCAACATCATCATATACATAACCCATTAGGGACTTAGGTCAATAAATCAAAGTGGTGAGGAAGGGGTCTCCTTCCCAATCTCTAGATAATCAACAAGATGACAATTTTAGAGGTAGTCATAAAGGGGGTGTGACCTAGGTTAGGGGAGTCACAAATCAACTACCACCCTAACCTAGGACGCTAGTCTACATTGGCCATGGGTTATGAAACATATTCAAATAGAGAAAGCATCCAATATCAAATCGTATTTCATAAGGTCATGAGTCAAACGTCATGATCATAATAGAGCATCCATACTTCAATATTTTGCAAAATCAAGGTCATAATTCCATTCCATTCCTTTCAAGGTCAATGTAAAGGTAGATTTTGGAAATTGAGAAGTCAAATTGAGAACTCAAGAGTTTGAGTATAGTAGCTACCATGATATTCGTGTACTTCATGTTTATTAAGAATTGAGCTTGCAAAATAGGCATGGAAGTCAATAGGGAAATGTCTCATTTATAGTCGTATCAGAGTATGTGACATGATACATATGAATAGGGCATGTTTTTCTTAGATATGTTTGAGGTTTGATCAAAATAGGGACAACATAGGTTCAATCAATAAGGACCTCATCAAAATGAGGTGTAAAATACAAGTTCCACATTAGTTCACCATATTAGCAATTTACCTCAAACATAGAAAGCACTTATATCTAATTTGATAACATTGAGTTTGCATGAACTTTACATGTGTACATTATTTTCACGAGTACTTTCACTTATCAAATAGGGTCTTTCATTCTAGATCAGATCACGTCATTATCATCTAGATCGAATTTCATGAGTTCAAATCAATTTTAGTTTTCCCATGCATAAGCTACCCATAATCAAAAAATCATGTGATTAATAGTCATGAGAGAAGAATCACATGAGGGGATGAGAAGACTAACTATTCATCATCTACTTGGGTGTCTTAGGTATTCCTTAGAGAAGAGGTGAGATGCTAGAAAACTCTCTCAAATTTAGGGGAAGATGTGTTATGCCTTACACATACAGTGGCATGTGTGTTTGGCTCTGATACCATATGTCACAGAACCATTTGTTACCCAAAGTCCACACTCCTAATGGCTAAAAAGCTAAAGGTGAGTGAACTTGGGTGCCCATCCCCAGAATGGTAGAAGTAGTTCACACAGACAATATATATGTAAAAGTAGTATCAATAGGATATAATAAGATACTAAAAGGGGATAGATAAGCATGCAACCATATCTACTTATAGCATCCCAAGATTCTTCATTTCTAATCTTAGAGTCTTCAGTGTAGTGGATCTTCATTTAGTAACTAAAAATTCAATAAACAAAACATATTAATTCCAAAGCATTAAGTACATTATGAAAAGGAATTTAAACAGTTTAGAAACATGATCATAATCTAGAAGAAGAAACAAAGCGAGAGCACTTAATGACATCATTTTATACAAAGCATGTTTTATGTTCCTTTATCCATTATGTCAACATTAGGTTGCATCATGGATTTCTATTTATTATGTTCAAGGTTCCAACGAAGAATACTCAAACATGAAAGTAGTAATCAAAAGTACAATAGCTCAACCAAGTAAGTAAGAAGCCAAGAATTCATACGAGCATACATACAAGCAAGCCAATATCATAGTAGGGTTAAGAGGAAAATGTACCTTGTGAGTAGAGTACAAGACTAATCATTGGATTTAGAAAACCATATGTAGCAAGCTTAGTCTTGGATTTTAGGTCACCATAATATCTTGACATTACAAACGAGTGTAATAGTATTAATATCAATAAGATTAGGCCTCATTCTTCATAATCATCGTGGTTGGATGTGTCACGTAGATCTAGGTAACATATCTTCAACATAGGTTTCCACATTTGAACTAGTCATGCGAGTTCATTATCAAATTAGAATATACATCATGGGTTCATCTAGGGCATAGGGTGACACATCATAGCTAAGGTTAGGGGTCAAGATAAGGGTCATGGTCTTAGAAGAGCAAACATGGGGTTTGGGCAAGATTAAGTAACATAAGTATCAACATGGGAATAACTAGTCATATAAGTCATGATCATGCAAGATTGTCATCATTAGAGTATAGATGAAGTCTACTTGAGTTATGTGTCATAACTAACACCAAGATACTAATTTAAGAGTTCACATAATCATTTTAGACATAGAAAACCCACATGTGGTTAGGTTTGAGATTCAACATCATGTATCCATATAAGGCATGTTTCAAAGTTTGAAGTACACCATCGAGTAAAAAAATAGGGTACTAGCATGAACAAGTTAGAATCTTAGTTAAAGATACACCAAAGACTACAAATTTGGATCTAACATAAGGATTTGGGGCATTTCAAACAAGGCTAAGCATTCAAGAAATATACTTTAGCATGAAAGCCCACTTTAGGTCATTCAAGCAATTCTAGATCACATTAGGGTTCACATGTTGAGAAAAGGCCAAATCTTATTAATCAAAGATGTTTAAAGTCTGATCTTAGACCAAGATAAGATTTTGTGACATAAAGGAGAAAGATTGTGCATAAAATAACATTAATCACCTCAAAAAGACATACAAAGAATGCATTTTTGGATATCAGTAGAACCATAAGTATTAACATGCTAAGAAACCATTTTTATCGGATAGGGCTCATTTTTATGATCAAAAAGCATATATTGTATGATAGATTTGAATAAAAAAGTGATTAATGATGATTTTTCAAAGATTAACCTTGATGATGGCGATTACAGATCATGGGATTCGGATCTGTCAGTGCAGTAGAGGCCACGTAGACCTCCTCATTGGGTCACCCTATGACCTAGCCCTACACGGTTAGCATCCACCCCACCCATCCCATGACCGCAAGGTGTCGCTTGCCATCCCTCCATGAGCAGCCAACGGCGACCCGCAATCGCCCTACACCTTGCTTCACCGCAGCATCGAGGCCGCAACAAGAGCTACTCGACCATTGGATGGGAGACT
This sequence comes from Alisma plantago-aquatica, assembly GCA_963693085.1. NCBI lineage: Eukaryota > Viridiplantae > Streptophyta > Magnoliopsida > Alismatales > Alismataceae > Alisma > Alisma plantago-aquatica. The sequence continues at coordinate 1,455,200,673 of OY856409.1, forward strand.
TGCTAGCCCTCCTATCCATGGTTTATAGGCTTGAAATAGCCTGAAAAGTAGCCACCCAACCTCCAAGAATGACGGTGTATTCAGTGTCATGGTATATTGATGGCGAGAGAGAGTAGGGAAGAAAGCCCTAAAAGTACGGTCTTGACGGCGCCGACCTGTTGGGGAGAAGAAGGGAGATTGGGAGAGGGAGCTAGGGTTTACATTATAGTAAGAAAAGTGGAAAAAGAACTAGGGATGAAGTTTTATAGGTAGATGGAACATCAATTTGGGAGAAAAATGGTGTAAAGGGGAGGTATCAAAGTATGAAGTAGGTAGAATGTACAACACCATTTGCGCCGGCTCTGTACGGGGTGGAAGATAACCCCCATGCCTTTGGATCAAGGCCCGATCCAAGGGACATCAATCTGATGCTCGCAAATAGAAGTGGTCAGAATCCAAAGATCGTGATTGGCCAAGGCATTGAACTCATATAGGAGACCAAGAATAGGGGGTCCCCCTTTCATGAGTCGCACACATCATAAATGGCCCAATGAGGTCAACTAAGCTCAAAATAAGAGATTAAATGCTAGAAATTAGGATTTTCAAGGTATAGTCAATGAATTAGGCATCAATTCTTCGTCTGAGCTCCGAATCAAATGAAAATAGGCGTGTTAGAACTGTGAGAACGAGCTCTACTGCATGAGAACAAGAATAAGGTACCAAATTCAAAATGATATCATTGAATTTCAAGGGTAAGGTAATGGTGTGTGATATGAAAGTAGACTTGATTTTCATCAATTTGAGTATCATCAAGGTGATACAAGCAAGTTGTATGCGTCACTCATGCATCCATACACATATCAAAATGAAATTGACTTCAGGAACAAGAGATAGGTCAAAAATAGATGTTATGATCAAAGTTTGAATTTCAAGGTTATCACAAGGAAAGACGGGGAAGTTGTGGGAAGATGGAAAATAGGAGGAAAGAGGAGGGAAGTAGTGGTATGAGAGAGAACTAAAAATGTGAATGGAGAGAGGAGGGAAGAAAAAGATAGAGAGAGAAAGAAAGAACATAAAAGGGAGGTGGGAAGTAGTGAGATGGGAGAGAAATATAAAAATAACAATGAATGCATGAAAGTTGCTAAAAATAACATATTAATATGTAACATAAAACATAGTCTCACTCTATTGAGTATTAATAAGAAATGATAGATGATTGAAGTAGTGGAAAGAGACAGAAGAAGAAAAAGGGTGGAGGAAGTAGTGGGAAGAAAGAGAAAATGAGGGAGGAGGAAGGTGAGGATGAACTCAAACAATTAATATGTCATAGAAAATATATAATAATATGTATATACACAAATGAAGCATAAAAGTAGTGAAAAGAGAGAAGGGAGAAGGGCAGTAGTGTGCAAGAATGTATTTTTGCCTATAATCACTAGGTTATCTCTGATTAGGTGTCATGTTATGTTATGTCCATTGTCTTATTTTCTCTCACATTTTTATTTTACAAACATAAGGAAGAGTTGGAAGAGAGAAAGAAAATAAAGGAGGGATAGAGACAGAATAATATGTGATAAAATAAATCATAGCATGTGAATACAAATGAATGACAAAGTAGTTGGAAGAGAGAGAAGGAGAAAAATAGCATGGATAAGGGAAGTAGTGTGTAGTAATTTATTATCGTTTGTAATCTATCTATGATCTATGACCCGATGCTTGCAATTTTTGGTCCAATATCTTGCTTTTCTCTCTCCTAATCATTTCATTCATCACTTCCTTCTCTTGTAACTACTCTCTTCCAAATTATTATGCAACAACATTTCACTATAAACTGAATAACACCAGAGAACACAAATAGAGGAAGGAAGTTGTAACAACTTGGATTTTCTCTCTCCTCTGATTATGAACTTAATTTACTCTATCTCACTTGATGACATCCCAAATCATGAATTATATGTTTGGAATCACATATTTCTCCATTTTTGAGATATAGTTGGTAAACTACAATTTTGAACTCGATTATGCAATCACTAGTACATATATGATGTTTAATGTCACTTTCGCCAATGTTGGTTCTTTAGAAAAATTGGTACCAATGTGCCAACAGCGTTAGTTTTTCATGACGACCTTCACCATATGTGATGTCCTGCCAATTTAGAAAAGACATGGGTACCACTTTCACTTTAACATCAGTGTCTTTTCATAGAAACTGACGTCTTAAATTGTCTGCAAAATATAATTTTTTCAGAGAAAAAAATTGCCTCATAAATTTTTCAGTCCGACGTCGGTTTTGTATATAGCTGAAGATAAAGTGTTTGCTCCATGTTCCAACCGGAAAAATTATCCCATCATCAGTCTTTGGGTCTATCAAAGAACTGATGATAAAGTCCCCTTGGTGAGACACACAAATTTTATTTGGAGATGGGTCTATATCGTTGATTTTTTAGACGAAACTGAAGACTTGGTGTTTTTACGACATGTCCCCATGAAAATATCCCCCAAACTTTATTTTTTGATGATGGCTTCTCTTACAAAAGCGACGACTATACCCCTAACCCAATGGCAACTTTTTTTGGTTATGTAGCTAGTTGTTGATTTTTATTGACACAATTGATGACTATGGACCTAAACTAGTGCCTATTTTTTTTGTTTGGTTTAGGATTTATTCATCGGTTTTGTATTCATAACCAATGACTATACCCCTAACCCGAGGGCATTTTTTGTTTGGATATGTAGTTAGTCGTCGGTTTGTTCAGACGTAACCGATGAATATGGCTTTAAATTGGTGTCTATTTTTTTGTTTGGTTTAGAAGTTAGTCATCAGTTTTGTCTTCTTAACCGACAACGTTGTACTTATTCATCGGTTCTTCAAAACAATTAACAACTAAGGGTAACTTAATAGCACCTGCATAACAGAGACTTTCTCCATGTCTCTATTTCATTATGATTTTCCCCCTCCATCTTAGGTGTCTGGTGATTCCCCCTACTCCAACTGCTCAATCCGATGTCGTCATTGCTCTCCACCACTCTCGCCAGACGCTCTTCCTCCAACCTCTTTCTGTGCATCATCTGCCACCTCCAGCTACTCGCTGCCATTTGCAACCTCTAATGGCCAACACCAGTGCATCGCTGTCATCATTGCTGCCACCACCATTGTCGTCATCACCGATTCTAGAGGTCAAATGATTATCTCTAATGACTATTTTGACTTGAAAGTAACTCTTTATGCTAATGCATGTTGTTACCTAATTAACATTTAAACTTTGATTTTATTATTCATCAAATGACTATCCCATTTTGAAATCAATTAAATTCATGTTGCTATGTGACATGTTAGATAAGATAGCATCCCTCTTTGCATGGGTACCTCATATGATATAAATATTTATATTTTGAAAATAATTAGACCTAACATAATCTTTATGCACATATTGAATTGTAATCTATTAAGATTTATTATCTAATATTACATGTGTTATTCTAAGACCTCAAAATAAGTAGATTTATCATACTTTTATCCCTAAATCTCAACTTGGACTACCTTATGCTCTTTTATGATCATATGACTTAAGAATAAGATATTATTGTACTCAATTGATTTAATATGAGTTAATCACTCTATACAACACATAGTACATGAACATGATCCAAAATCCCTCATAATATAGTCATATATTCACCCCTCATATATAGAGTCATAGATTCACTCCTATAGTGAGGGAGAGATGAAGTGTCTGATGACACTAAGATCATAGGTCTATAAATGACAACATTGTATTATGGCCTAGAAACATGCTCAAGATTTACTCATTAGGAGTAAATCTTGGAGAGTCCCCGATTGGGACTGTTCTTGAACACTTAATCTCACTTAGTATGTAAGTGTATAATGCATATTTGATACATGTCATTTAGAAAACCAATTCACTAAGATTATTATCCTTGAGTTTAATCCTTTTTTTACTTTACAGTAAAGGCTAGTATAGAAGGTTCGATCACACAAGATGTTTTAAAGATTGTATTCTGCTAACCCAATTGATTTTTTTAACTTTATTTCTTCTTGGAGTTTTTGAATAGGTGATCAAGAAAGTAAAGATCTATTTGCCAAATTTGTGGTTTGATTACACTAATTGAAGAAATAAAAGTTACAACAAATTAAGAGTTACACAAAAGAAAAGTATGGAAATGTTATGCCAAGAACAAGGAGACAAAATGAAGATTGTTAACACAATGAAATAAATTATTTTTGGACTGGAAATTAAATTGTAAACAAGAGAAATTTGATTGAAAAGAATGGTTTCAAAAGAAAGATTACTCAAGGGGGAAAGAATAGAAGCTACAGATTTTACCACCATAGCCATTTGAAAACAAGATTAAAGAATCATTCAAAAAGCAAGATAAAAGAAGGCATGTAAAACATTCATAAATGAATCAAAAAAGGACTCAACATGAACCCAATGGTCCCGACGTTCACGAGTCTTAGTCCTATCATCCTTATAGGGACTTTTCTAAAGTCTCATCCAAATCCCCATGCCATTTGATTTGTCTTTCTAAACTTTGGTTTTCACAGTCACATCAGCTAAACTTAACATGTGATAAAAATGAAAGATCACTCGCTTAAACCAGTGATTTCCAACAAAAAAACATCTATCCAAAGGAATCATATAAACCTTCGATTTAGAAACACATGGATAAGGGGTTACTCCCCTTTGCCTCGATAATAAAATACTCACTCATGATTCTTGAACAAGGAGAGACGTAGGAAGAAAGAATCTTATCCATAGACTAGTCGTAGAATGGAAACTAGTCCTTATGCTAGCATGATTAAATGACTGTATTCTTTGTTCCTTGCTCCCAAGAATCCCAAAGAGGAGAAAGGAGATGTTGGAATCATTGATCTAACAAAGAAACAACCAATAAGAGAAGAAGAGATTACAACATCAAAAACCAAATACTTTTATTTCCAATCACTTGAGTATAATTGCAAATAAATAAAGGGACAAGTATTCAATCAAAGCTATCTCTCTACAAAAAGTGAAACCTCATACAAGTGGAGACCCCCTCCTTATATAGGAGAATGAGGGGGTAGAAACCCAAGAAGGAAATGGATGAAGTCTGATGCAAGACTTGGTCAAGTGAATAATTACTTTCTTCAGTAGGAAATAAAGAAAATTATTAATTGCCTTCTTTTAACCATTTGAATTCTAACTCTATTTGTTGTAAATTCTTGTCACATAAGTTTAGAGTGAATTAACACTATTAAAAATATTTAAAATATTCCCTAAAATGTGATTTCCCTGTAGATAATTAAATTTTCTTTCCAACGCATACTTGCACATTAAATTCCGTCTTAGGATGCAAACATTATAACGATTTTGGTGTCGAGTATATATGAATTTCAGGCACTGCGGGAATTTCTGAAAGGCCTCCTATCGTCATCTTTTCTTATCTTGATTTAAATACTTTGATAATTCCATAAAATTGAGACAAATCTCATAAGAATTTATAAAAGGAATATCAAGAGGATGAAAGTGCTATTGATTTCTGAATTAAACTAAAATTAAAAAAAACTCTTAATTTATTATCCTAAATGATGCATAAATAAATGATGAATATACATTCATCAAAATACCCCGTACTTGAATCTTTGCTTGTCCTAAAGAAAAAAAATCACAAATGAAGTCAAATTTATACTCACAACATGAAACTCCTCACCCTAGTAACATCACTTATTCTTTACCTCCAATTTTTGGCTAAGCATTCCTATCTCCTAGAACCACATATCACAAAGTTCAATATTCTATATTAAAACAATTATCATGACTTGTTTCTAAATCAAGATTTTGTAAAAAAATAGGCTTTGTCTACTTTTTCTTTGACAATCTTAGATTTGTTTTCTATTTATGAGTTTTTGCACAAGAACAGGATGAAGGGGGTGTGGAAGAAGGTGATGATCCCTTATCTATTCAATCAGTATATATTTAATGTGTGGAGTTGTGTATACATTAGTCATAATTTTTCATGTGCCTTTGGGCATCTTTTGATGGTATGCCGCTTTTTGGGGTATGAAATTTTCATAGGGAGGCATGCCACCCGGGACTTGATTTTTGTTTGGAAGTGATTCTTTTCTTCTCTTTTTTAGAAGGAGAATGAGGTGGGAGAAAAGATGTTCTTGAGCTTATAACTTCAATATTTTCTTCATAGAGTGTCATTGCATTATCTAGAGTATTCCTGAAATTCATATCAGCAAGTTTTATAACAAGAATATCCATTGTTAATATAGAGAAAGAATGTGCTTGGTTCTGATTAAGTCCATACGAATTGCCAACTATTCCAAGGAGTGATGTTATTTGGTGTCCTATGTGACATGGTCGTTTCAGACATGGCATTTGTATAATTGTTTCAAAGGATTTTCTGATTTCAAATAGGGGTACAATGATAAATATCTATTCAACTTGACAGACTAGATAATGGTCTTTTTGCACTAAGGAAAACTAAGAAAAACTACAATAAAAGGCCAAAAAGTACTAAAAGAATGCAAAAGATAAGAGGTGGAATATAGACATACCACCTCGGAACTAGACTTTTGCTCATCCCAAGCAAAATCTAAATCGAAGATGGAGGGAAGAAGATCACCAGAAGACAATCGCTCATCTAGATCAGTGAAATGGTGGCTTGCTCAAGCAGAGGTGATTTTGGGAGTCAGAAATGGAAAGGAAAACAACTACAGATTAATAATTAAAAGAAAATCATAGTAAAACAAGCAAGGAAAAATGTTGGGTTGTCTCCCAAAAAGTGCCTGGTTTTACATTGAAGGCCTGACACAAGAGTATCATGGATCTAGTTCAGTCTCAGGATTAGAAGGAGGCGGAGGGTCATTCAAGTATAGATCTTCTAGTAATGAGAGTTGATGTGCCTCAAAAGTAAAAAAATCTTCAACGGTAATGTACCATTTTAACCTATTTCCATTGAATTTGAACTCCCCTAAAAACTTGTCCCAAAAAATAAAATGGCCATGTCGATATGCCTATTTAACAAGGTAAGGCCCATACCATCTTTATTTGAGTTTCCTAGGAAAAATCCTTAATCATGAGTTGTAGATAAGAACTTGATCACCCTCGCTGATATCTTTTCTCCTAATATGACCATCATGCCATTTTCTAGCATTCTCATAGACTGTCATTGGAGCTCATCTAACTCTTTCTTTTGAAGAAAACAATTTTCTCCTATTGCTGATAAGTCAAAATTAAGAGTTTTGATGGTCCAATTAGTTCTTCTAATTCTATAAGTAGATGACAAGATTTGCCATAAATCAACTTGAAGGGATTGGTGCCATAGGGGTTTTGTAGGCAGTTTTGTATGCCCACAAGGCATCATTAAGTTTCAAATCCCAATATGTCCTTGTGTGATTGACTATTTTCTCTATGATGGACTTGATTGCCTATTTGAAACCTCAACATGCCCTCTATTCTGAGGGTGGTAGAGAGAGGTGACCTTGTGGTGGACCCCATAACATTTGATCAAGGATTTAAATCTTTTTTCTAAGAAGTGGGAACCTCCATCAGAAATGACAGTGTGAGGTACCCCGAACCTAGGAAAAATGATATCCTTGAAAAGTTTATTTATTAGTTTGGAGTCACATGATTTGGTAGGGATGGCCTCAACCCATTTTGAAACATAATCAACAACCACTAAAATGTATCTCAAGAAGAAGGAAAGGGGCCCATATAATCTACCCCCCAAACATCAAAAATATCAATTTCTTGTCAGGAGGTCATGGCCATTTGGTCTTTCCTAGATATGTTACCTATTCTTTAGCATTTCTCACAAGTCAAAATGACAGTGTGAGGTACCCCAAACCTAGGAAAATGATATCCTTGAAAAGTTTATTTATCGGTTTGGAGTCACATGATTTGGTAGGGATGGCCTCAACCCATTTTGAAACATAATCAACAACCACTAAAATGTATCTCAAGAAGAAGGAAAGGGGCCCATATAATCTACCCCCCAAACATCAAAAATCTCAATTTCTTGTGAGGAGGTCATGGGCATTTGGTCTTTCCTAGATATGTTACCTATTCGTTGGCATTTCTCACAGGTCAAAATGAACTCATAGGAGTCCTTGAATAAGGTGGGCTAAAAGAAACTGAACTACAACACCTTACTAGTAGTCTTCTAAGAGCTCATGTGCCCTCCATAAGGGCTAGAGTGACACGTCATGAGCTTCACTCTCAATGACACACATATGATAAATCCCATCTAAACATAACTTAAAAAGATAAGGGTCATCCCAATAGAAGTTTAAACATCATGCAAGAATTTATCTTTAGAGTGTCCCTTATATTCAAGATGCAATACACCTGCAACTAAAAAATTATCATTATCGGAAAACTAAGGAAATTGGGAGTCAACCTTAAGCAATTGGTCATTGGGTAAGGAGTTGTTTATGGGTGTGTCATCATCCTGACATAGGCTTAGTCGGATGAGATGGTCAGCAACATTTTTGGAGCTTTATTTGTCTAGGATCTCTAAGTCAAACTCTTGTAAGAGGAGAATCCATCTAATTATCCTAGGCTTAGCATCTTTCTTGGTCATGAGGTAGTGGATGATTGCATGATCACTATAGACAATGACCTTGGATCTGACTAGGTATGAGAAAAATTTGTAAATATCATAAACAATGGCTAACATTTCTTTCTTAGTGATAGTTTAATTTCACTGGGCATCATCTAATGTTTTGGATGCATAGTAAATCACATGGTGCTTCTTCTCAACACGTTGTCCAAGAATGACCCTTACAATGTAATCACTATCATAACACATGACTTCGAAAGGTAAAGACCAGTCAGGGCTTGGGTGATGGGAGTGGAGGTGAGAGCATCTTTATAAAACAAACTAGTCATGCAATGTTTGTCAAACACAAAGGGGGCCTCCTTTTGAAGGAGGTTGGTGAGGGACTTGGTGATTTTTGAGAAATCACGAATGAATTTCTAATAGAGTCCACCTTATCTAAGGAAGGAACGAATGTCTTTGATAGAAGTGGGAGGTGGAAGTTTGGTAATAACCTCAATCTTGGATTTGTCTACCTCAATATCACAATTACTTACATGGTGTCCTAAGACGATCCCTTCTTTGACCATGAAATGACACTTCTCCCAGTTGATAACTAAGTGTGACTCCTCGCATCATTCCTAGACAAGGGATAGGTGTTTGAGGCATGAGTCAAAACTATCTCCATAAATAGAGAAGCCATCCATGAAATTTTCCATAATAGTTTTAGTTAGCCCTGCAAATATCGAGGACATGCACCACTAGAAAGTGGTTAAGGCATTACACAAATTGAATGGCATCCTCCTGAAAGCATAGGTGCCAAAAGGGCAGACAAAGGTGATTTTTTCTTGGTCTTCAGAGTGAATGGGTACCTAATAGAAACTTGAATAGCCATCTAAATCATAGAATATTGTTGATGGGCTAGGTGTTCTAGTACTTCATCCATAAAGGGAAGATCGGTGTGATCTTCCTAGTAGACTTATTCAATTTTCTATAGTCAGCGCACATACACATCTTCAAGGACACATTCAGATCAAGCCATGAGGGCTATGTGTAAAAAGTCTTCAATTAATTCCCATTCTTGTTTCAATTGAGATAACTTATCAACATAGTGGAGGAGATAGACCTCTTCTTCAAAACTAGGACCCTTCATGTTCTCAAACACCCTAAACATGAGGGCCTAATTTCCTAACCTTATAAGGATGGTTATGGACTCAACATAAATTAAGGCACAGGCAGTGGCTAGAAATGGGTGGCCAAAAATTAGTGGATAGCATAAGTCCTCTTTGATGTCCATGATCACAAAGTCACATGGAACATAAGCATCCTCCCCATATTTAACAAGAACATCTTTGATGATTCCCATATGCTTTTTCATGGATGAATCTACCAATTGGATGGTCATGGAAGTAGTAAGCATATTAAAAAACCCAAATCTTTTACAGAGGCTATAGGGAATATTTGAAATTCTAGCTCCTAAGATGGCTAAGCCTTTCTTGCACGAATTATCACCTAAATAGCACCCTATTAAAAAGGAAGCAAGATCCTTTTGTTTGTTAGGCATTTTGGTTTGGATGATGTCAGAGGTGATCCTAGCCAAATTCAAGGTTTCATACTCTTTAATGGCATACTTCCTAGTCAATAGAGTTTTCATGTATTTGGACCAGGCAGGCATGTCATCAAGGGCATCTAATAAAGGAATTTCTACATGCAATTATTTTAATAGCTTCCCCAAATTTCACAAAACGTGTGTCCAGCCTAGTTTGTTTAAAGTGAGCTTGGTATGGTGAATGAGGTTTATAGATTAGAATTTTTGATTCTATAGGTTGGACCTCGGGTGTGGGGATATTGGGTTCTAGTTGTGATGGGGTTTCAAGGACCACAATGTCATCATCCTTAAAATCTAAGGGAACAACTGAAGGCTTCTTCGGAGTAGGGGGAGTGGAATGTACCTTCCCAGAATGGGTAGAGATAATCTTGAGTTGTTTAGGGTGTTTTGGATTGTTCTCGGGCTTCCTAAAAAAAGTGTCGGCAGGAGGCTTTTGTTGGGAGAAGAGGAAAGCTAACTGAGCATCAGTTGCCTTATGGTGGGCTTGTTGTACAAGAATGATCTATTCTAATGTAGTAACCCTATCATCGGTTGAGGGAGGGGGTCATTCTGTTGATCTTGAGAAGGTGGTGGGTTGAGGTTTTGATAAGGTGCCCTTGGTAGGGCCCTTAGCTCTGGAAATTTTTCCGATAATTTCCATGGTTTCTAAAGTTCCTTTGATTATTTTATGGAAATCCTAGTGGTGGATGGTAATTATTTTTAGGTAAAGATGGTATTTGGGGTTGGGGAGTTAAGAGGCATTTTCAGCACTTGAAGGATTCCCATATTGAAATCAAGGATGGTTTCAGGCTTGGCTGGGATTGTAGTAAGCATGACCTAGAATACTATGGATTGAATTAAGATCTTCTACTTGTTGACCGATCTTTGGCTGCATAATAGTATTATAGAGGTATTTACATTGAAGGGTAGCATGATCATACCTTTGGCAAATCCCACAAAGGGATTCAATAGCTCGAACCTGTTGAGGTTGTCTCTCATAAGCATTAAAATATGATTCAAGGTGGTCCTGATTCAAGGAGAATAAGTTAGATATCAAAATTTACCTCATCCTTAGCTACCTTGAGAACCCCACCAGATCCTCATATTGCTTGGGTTTCAAATGTGCATTTGATGACTCCCCAAGAACTTTATAGATTTTAGAACATAAAATTTCCTCCAGATGAGGAATCTTGAAATTTCTTAGTGTCAATAGAAACACCACGGTATAAAATCTCAAAGCGTTGAGATTGGGAAATGTCGTGGTCAGGGTAACTTCAAAGGAGTTCCCTAAATATTTCCCAATCTTCTCCTAAATTTTCTCCTGGGACCACTGAAAAAAGAATAATTTGTCTCCTAATTTTGTAGGTGGTGGAAGGGGAGAAAATTTGTCTAAGAACTTGGTTTGTAGGGCCCCCAGGTGGTGACCCATTCTTCACCCTTCATGACATTATACCAACTATTGGCTTGTCCTGAGAGAGAATATTTGAATAATCTGATCCTAATGTTGTCTTTATAAATAGCTGGGATTTTGTGTACAGAACAAAGGTCAGTAAAATGATGGATATGATCTTGACAACTCTCACCTTTGTTCCCAGAGAAGGGTTGGCTTGGAGCATTGTGATCCATTGGGTGCGAATCTTGAATTGAGGGTTTGTGATTGCGTATGGTACAACATGGTGTTCTGCATATCCCTTTTTAGGAATTGAAAAGTCTTTTAGTTGTTTTGGTCTTTCAGCTTCCCTCTAAGAGGCTTCTAAATCTGCTTGTTTGACTATGTAAGTTGCATGCAAAGTGCCTTCTTAAGCCACCCATTCGGCCACCATGGCCTCTCATTGAGAAGCATGTTCCTTCTTAATCCTATCCGCTACCTCTTCCTCACTCATCTTTTATGATGATTTTGTTGATTGAGATGATGAAACTTCCTTTCAAGTTTTGGATAAAAAACCGACAACGTAGAATCCACATTTTACAAGCATCACATGCACAATTACAATTGAACAATGATAATCAAGTGCAAAGACATGTACTGCTAGAATGAAAACTCAGTATAAAAGAGGAATACACTTCTAGAACGGGACACGAAAGGTACATAAAAATGAAAAAGAGTTTTTGTTCAAAAAGTTTTTTGGGATTTGAAGAAAATAATCCATTATCCCCAACAACGGCACCAACATTGATACACATCTTTTAACACACAAATTCTCTATGATTATTATCCTAGAGTTTAATCCTTTTTTTACTCAAGGCCAGTATAGAAAGTTTGATCCCACCGGAGCAAGTTTTAAAGATTGTATTATGTAAACCCAATTGATTTTTGAACATTATTTCTTTTTGGAGTTTTTGAATAGGTGAACAAGAATGTAAAAATCCATTTGCTGAACACATCTTTTAACACACAAATTCTCTATGATTATTATCCTAGAGTTTAATCCTTTTTTTACTCAAGGCCAGTATAGAAAGTTTGATCCCACCGGAGCAAGTTTTAAAGATTGTATTATGTAAACCCAATTTATTTTTTAACATTATTTCTTTTTGGAGTTTTTGAATAGGTGAACAAGAATGTAAAAATCCATTTGCTGAATTTATGGTTTGATTACATTAATCAAAGAAAAAAAAGTTGCAACAAATTGAAAGTTACACTAAAGCAATGTAAGGAAATGTTATTCTAAGGACAAGGAGACAAAATGAAGATTGTTAGCACAATCAAATAAATTATTTATGGACTGGAAATTAAATTGCAAATAAGAGAAATTTGATGGAGCAAAGTTGTTTCAAAAGAAAGATTAATCAAGGGGGAAAGAGTCAAGGCTACAGATTTTATCACCATAGCCATGTGAAGACAAGATCAAAAAATCATTTGAAAAGAAAGATAAAAGAAGGCATGTAAAACATTTTTAAATGAATCACAAAAGAAGGACTCACCATGAACCCATTGGTCCTGGTGTTCACGAATCTCAATCATATCATCTTTATTGGGACTTTTTCGATGTCTCATCCAAATCCCCATGTCATTTAATTGGTCATTTTAAACCTTTATGTCACGGTCACATCTAAAAAAGTTAACAAGTGGTATAAATGAAATATCACTTCGCTTAAACCAGTGATTTCCAACCAAAAAACCATTTATCCAAAGGAATCGTATCAACCTTGGATCTAGAAGCACATGCCTAAGGGGTTACTCCCCTTTGCCTCGATAATGAACTACTCACTCATGATTCTTGAACAAGGAGAGACCAAGGAATAAATAATCATAGCCATAGACAAATCTTAGAAAGGAAACAAGTCCTTATGCTATCACGATTAAATGATTGTATTTCTTTATCCTTGCTCCCAAGCATCTCATGAAGGGGAAAGGAGAAGTCAGAATGCTAGATGTAGCAAAGAACTAACCAAAATTAGAATAAGAGATTATAACTTCAAGAACTAAATACTTTTATTGCCAATCACTAGAGTACAAATGCAAATAAATAAAGAGACAATTATTCAATCAGAGCTTTCTCTCTAAAAAAAGTGATGCCTCATACAAGTGGATACCCCCTCCTTTTATAGGAGAATGAGGGGGGTAGGAAACCTAGAAGGGAGTGAGAGGAAGGAAATTAATTAAGTCTATTGAAAGACTTGGTCAAGCAAATGATTTCTTTCTTCAAAAGGAAATAAAGAAAATTAGTAATTGCCTTCTTTTGACAATTTATATTTTAACTCTCTTTGCTGCAAATTGTCATCACAGACGTTTCGTGCAAATTCCCTCTGTCAATAAGATTTATAGTATTCCCTAAAATATGATTTCCCTATAGATAATTAAATTTCCTTTTCAATGCATACTTGTAAATTAAATTCCACCTTAGGATGTAAATATTATGATGATTTTGATGTCAAGTATATATGAATTTCAGGCACTGTTTGAATTTTTGAAAGGCCTCCTATCTTCATCTTTTCTTATCTTGATTTAAATACTTCTATAATTCCTAAAAATTTAGAGAACTCTCATAAGAATTTAGAAAAATAATATGAAGAGGATGAAAGTGCAATTAATTTCTGAATTAAACTAAAATTACGAAAAAAGTCTTAATGAATTATCCTAAAAGATGTAGAAATAAATGATGAATATACATTTGTCAATGGTCGGTTATCAAGATGTTTCATCAGTACTTCCCCATTTGTTCCACAAGTATATATTTTGGTGGATATTTTTCCATCTACAATGATGTACTTGGAGAATCGCAGGGAAACGCTTCTAAAATTTTCTTGAAAACTGAATACATGTTGTGCACGTACTAGTGAGATTAGGTGTTCAAGAATGTCATAGGTCGTACACACATTCATTACCGAACCCTAACTTCTAATATGTAAATCATAAACCCTAATATTTAAACCCTAAATCCTAATCTATTAACTTCTATCCCAAAACCTAAAACAATAAATCCTAATCAATCTATATATCCTTAACCTAATTTGTAAGCCATAAACCCTAATACTTGTTTTTCTTTGATCATAGAATGGATAGAACATGATGCCAATTCCAAATCGCTGCACCCCAGACAGAGTTTTTTACTGGTCGTGATAAATTTAAAAAATTTTCATAGGAACATAGGAAACAACCTGGAGATAGGTTATATTGTCCATGTAGGCATTGTAGTAACAACATGAAATTCAACACTAGTGACAAAATCAAAAGTCATGTCATGTGCAACGGGGTTGTACAGGGCTATACAAAATGGTATAGTATGGAGAGATTCCAAATTTGAGATCACTAGATGTCGGTAGCAGTACTTGTTTTGAAGAATAAATTGCCTATGATGATGTAGATGTGAATGAATCGAATCTGATAGACATGGTTGATGTGATTCTAGATAGTTGTGGGGTAGAGAACACTGATCCACCTTCCTTATTTAGGAACATTGTGCATGATGCTGAGAGACCATTATACATAGGTTGTACTAAGTTTACGAAGTTGATTGTTGTGTTGAGATTGTATAATCTAAAGGCTAACAATAGATGGATCCATAAAAGGTTCATCATCATTGTTGTCTTTGTTGAAATAAATTTTTCATGAAGGCAACGAGCATTCCTATCTCAACATATGAATTAAATAATATGTTATCCCCAATGGGAATGAAGGCTAAGAAGATACATGCATGCTCGAATGATTGTGTGTTATTTCAAAAGGACTATGTCGATTTGAAAGATTGTCCAAAATGTGGGGCGTCAAGGCATAAAATGACAACTTTTGAGAAGTCCAAAACTGACTCTCGTGCCAAGGTGATATGGTATCTACCTATAATACCACAGTTTCAATGCATGTTTGCATCCTATGGATGTGGAGAATTTAAGGTGGCATGCAGAGGTTAAGAAAAGCAATGATGGGATCCTATGACATGCGTCTAATTCCCCATATTGGAAGAAGATTGATTTATTGTACCCTGAATTTGGTGAAGAAGTCAAAAATCTAAGACTTAGGCTTTGTACCATTGGGATGAATCCATATGGCACACTGAGCATCCAACATAGCACTTGATCTGTTATGCTTGTTATATACAACCTTCCACCCTGGTTGTGCATGAAAAATAAGTATGTTATGTTGTCATTGTTGATATCTGGCCCTAAACAACCTACAAATGATATAGATGTTTATTTAGAACCTCTGATTGATGATTTAAAGAAACATTGGGGTGAAGGTGTGATGACTTATGATGCTTCCCATAGAGAAACATTTTGTTTGCATGCTATGTTGTTTTACACTATTAATGAATTTCCATCATATGGGGAATTTGTCTGGATACAGTGTAAAAGGATCCAAAGAATGTCGTATATATGAAGCGAACACTAATTCAATATGACTAAAACATGGCGGCAAGACTATATATCTTTTCCATCAAAGGTTTCTTCCAAAAGTTGATCCTTATCGAAGGTTGTGCAAAGTGTTCAATGGATCAAATGAGGAACACAGTGCCCCTAAACCTATACAGGGGGAGATTGTTTATGAAAGAGTAAAAGACTTTGTCAATGAATTCGGTAAGAGATCATAATATATCATTCCCACATAGAGTGACAAATCTTTATTCAAGAAGAGGTCAATATTATGAGATCTTCCTTATTGGAGTTCTTTAAATGTTAGGCATTGTATCGATGTCATGCGTGTTGTGAAAAGTGTCTATGATAGCATCATTGGTACTTTATTGAATATACTAGGTAAGACTAAAGATGACATCAAATCCAGGATGGACCTAAGTAAAATGGGAATAAGGAAAAAGTTAACAGAAGTAGTTAGGAGTGATAAAAAACCTATTTACCTCATGCTTGTTACACGTTGTGTAGAAAGGAGAAAAAAACTGTTTGATAGTCCTTGCTTAATGTTAAGGTACCATAAGGATACTCTTCCAATATCCGTAGAATGGTATCAATGAAAGATCTAAAGTCATAGGTCTTAAATCGCATGATTTTCACACTCTAATGCAACAAATATTGCTCGTGGCAATTTTATGTATACTTTTGAAGCATGTAAAGTTTGCAATCACCAAACTTTGTTTCTATTTCAACACTATATGCAACAAAGTTATTGATCTTGAGAATCTCAATAAGTTACAAAGAGAAGTGTTTGTTACCCTATGCCAGTATGAGATGTATTTTCCTCCTTTATTCTTTGATATGATGGTACATCTTGTTGCCCATTTGACTAGGGAAGTGAAAATGTTGGGACCACTTTCCTTGCATTAGATGTATCCTTTTGAATGGTACATGACTATTTTTAAAGGTGATTTTCGTAACCATTATCGGCTTGAAGGGAGTATTATTTAGGGTTATGTAGCAAGGGAGTTTATGGACTTTTGCAGTGACTTTCTGAGTTGTAATAAAGCTCCTATAAATGACAAGAATATTGAGGACTATTTCAACAAAGGGACTTTAGGAGAATGAGTGTAAGTAATCACTCATGAGCTGTGGGAACAAGATCACTTGCATACTTTACACAACACTGATGAAGTGAGTGTTTATATCACCAAACATACCAATTTCATCAAGAAGCAATATCCTCGAGCCAATTCAATGTGGCTTGGTAGACATCATAACAAGACATTTGTTAGGTGGTTTGAAGATAAAGTCTTACATCAACTATCTCAAACACCAAATAATATTGTTGATAATATCAAATGTCTCGCCTTTAAACCAAAAATGAATGTTATGTCTAATGAAGGGTTTGACATAAATGGGTTCTCATATTACACAAAGCGTCAAGATGATAAGAGCATCGTCCAAAATAGTAGGATCCCCCTTCAAGCGTCTTCATTGTTTTTTTCTACTGTCAAGGATAAGAGTTCAAGTTAAGCTAAAATGTCATATTACGGTGTCAATGAAGACACATGGGAGTTTGACTACTTAGATTTCAAAATGCTGGTCTTTAAGTATAATTAGGTTTATAACACCAAAGGAGTTGTAGTGCATGAATTGGGGTTCACATGTGAGATGGGTGAAGCATTCATAATGGCATCACATGCGAAGCAAGTATTTTATATTGATGATCCTACAAATGAAAAATGGTCAATTGTTCTTCATGGTAAAAGACGGTTCATTCAAGATCCTATACATGAAGAAAAGTACTATAACAAGTATGACGACTCCAATCCTTTCTTACACCAAATATTGAAATTGAAGTTGACTTATATATGTGTGGAGATCACATTGAAGGAATGTTAATTGATAAAAGATCTCAATATTAGAGGCATGCTTTTATTTTTAGATGTTAGATGTGCATTTTATAATCTTATATTTCATTGTTTGAGTGTTTTATATGACATTTTTTTAGATGGATTCTGACCATGAGTATGATTACCGTGAGGATGAGCAACATCCTTCGGACACTGGTGTAAGTTGTGTATTGTTTTGTGAACACTCTAAGCATTTTACAATATGTCTATATTGTTGTATCACATTTAATAAGTTATATTTGTTCATGAACTATATGTGTTTTTTTATCAATTTTAGGTTGATGATTTACATCCTGAGGATCTTGTTTAGGTTGATGAGCAGCATAAAAAAATAAAAAATAAGGGGCATCACAATGATGAAAAAGTTGATACAACAAAGGAGTAACAAACCAAAGTTGGCCGTTGAGTTTGATCATGCAAGAAATCCCATTGGAAATAACAAGAGGCCTTTTGTTTCATATCTAGGGGTTCTTACTCGTAGCCATTATAGTATAGCAGTAGAATCTTGACATAAACTTGATAAACACAAGAAATACTTTATATGGAAAGAATTATGTGTGAGATATTATCATTTGCAATTTTATTTTTAAAACTATTTACAATTCTATGTTTAAGAATATTTCATTAAGCATATGAGACTTTGCAGAGCATATTTGACCTGGATGAAAATCTGCATTGCAAAAAGGTAATGTAATGTTGTGGAAGGGTTATGAGGAATTATAGAATAAATTTGACAAGACTATCCATATGGAGGGGCTGAGAAGATGAAGAAGTCAACCACTGATTAGCGGGATCTTCACGATCAAAGAAAACAAGGTAAGTTCATCCCTGAGGGCAAAAGGGATGAATAGATAGTTGCCTAGGTAACCCAGAGCATCCTAGACGTGTTAGGGCTGCAAGTGTTAGTGTGGGTATAAGAGTGTTCTTTGGGCCATCAGAGCGCAAATTTGTCCATAAAGGGGGATTCTCAAAAGAGGAGGTAAAAGAGTTAATTACAAAGGGAATTCATGAAGCAATGAGTCAATGGGAGGCTTCTCATTCAGCTATTCAGACAGTACCAGCTATGCTGCCCCACTCTTCATTGAACACCTAGCACATCTACTGTAAGTATTTTTATGATATAGTAGTCTTTTCAAGATGATATGTTTAGATATATATAACACTCTAAGCAAATTTGTTGGGGTTTAGGCCATGCCGTCTAAAATTACAAGAATATGTCATTGATGTGGGCGAGTATTACCAACTCCTTGTAGGTACCACACTTCATGGCCATCCATTACCCAATGATGCAGTTTGTGTGTTCCTGAGGTTTGTCTATGAAGCTTGGAAGAAGTATCCAATTCCATATGACCACCCCGACACTGAGACGATAGGTGAAGTAGGAGGTGGTGTGGTCTTGTGGCCCAAAGTGGGAGTTATCTATATTGATCATGATGTCTAATAAATTTATATTAAGTTTGTAACTGTAAAAACATGACAACTGATATGAAATTATATATATGTAGGACATAGGGCCTAAGAAACCCCTTAGAGCTCATCGTCCTCCACCTCCTCCTCAATTACCTAGTTGTCTTGCGCAAGACAAATTCGACTCAATATGTCCTCGATGTAGGGATATTGCACCATTTAAAGGAGAACATGAAGAAGATTCTTCTATGATGGTTTCTATTAAGGAGGACGTTGTAGGTCGACATTCTGATACTAGTATATTTCTACACAATGTTTTGGAGCTATTTTATTTTGCTTGGTTGAATACATTTATGATAGAACTTTAGATATGGTGAGATCTTATATAGTTATATACCTTGTTCAATATATGATTATATGTTTTCTTATATATTAATGCATACATGATACATATTTTGTAGCCACTTACATAGGGTTTGCATAGAGTTTTCAATAAACTATGTTGGATTTCTAGTTCCATCCTTGATTAGTCATGTAATTAAAGACCATACATTTGTTACCCTATACTTATCTACCACATTTAAATATTTTTGTAAAAAGAAAAAGAGCATGATATTAGCTCCATACAATGTTGGGTAAGTTTACTTAATTTGCTTAAAATTTTTACTTACGAAGTTACATTTCATTATGGACTTTGATTTATATGTTTTTTTCTTCTTCTTATCACTGAGGAACAACTATTGGGTCTTATTGGTTGTTGTCCCCGCAATGCTAACTATTTCTTATCTAGATCCTAAGGGTGAAAAAATAGACGATGGGGAACATGATTTGAAAAAGGATTATTCACATGAGTAAATTTTTATATTTATATTCGTTAGCATATATATTACATGACTATTTACTAATGTCAATTCAATGTGTTACATTAACGTATAGGGCTATAAAATGTTTCAAGAAAGCTGGAGGAAAGGTGGACATGAAAAAGAAAGTGATAGTTTGGGAGAATGGTGAGGTAGTTTTTTGACTCCAATGCATGTTTATGGAAATTATGCTTACTTTTATTTATTAACATTTTGTATGTTGAAATTTATAGTGTTACCTACAAGACAACAGTTGGGAATGCACATACTATGTGATGAGGTATATGGACATGATTGTCAGATATGAGGAAGTAGACATCCACGAGATACATAATGTAATCCATATATATATATATATATATATATATATATATATATATAGAGAGAGAGAGAGAGAGAGAGAGAGAGAGAGAGAGTTAGGCTAGAATACACTCGAGTCTATTGTTTTAAAGATGAGAGAGAGATCGCACGGATACACTCAAGTGTGTTTCATATCAAGACTATTGTTTTAAAGATGTAAACCATTGATCTTCATTGTCATAATATAATTAGGCTACATACAAATTTTGAGTCCATTTGGATGAGTGTATGTCACTCATCCGAGGGCAAAAAAATCGACGCATGAAACAAATTTGAAATGCATAATTTTTGAGGTCTTCATAACATGACCTATAAATGTCCAAATGGGCTCAAATTTTATATATGAGCTATTCACATGATGTTTAAGAAGATCAACAGATTAGATTTTTCAAAAAAATATTGCATCACGGAGAACTACTTGAGTGTATTCTACTCCGGATACACTTGAGTGTATTCTAGCCTGACTATATACATATATATATATATATATACATATAGATACACATATATAAACATATATATACACATATATATATAGTCCTGATCATCATATGTATATAGTCTCATTAGATAATATGAACATATCAAACTTATTAATCATATACTTCATTCTTTTTTGCAGGTGTTTAAAACAAAAGACTTCAGTATGTAAGAATAGATGGTAGTCGTACATATGCCCTATACGAGAGAACAACTAGATGAGATATGAGAACAATGGTCAGAAGCCTTCAAAAGGGAAGTGAATTTTAAATTTGATTGGGATGAAGAAAATAAAGAAGAACTTTGAATTATATTATACATGTGGTGCTTATGACTTGTTGCAACTCTAAATTTGATGCATGCAAATGTGAATGATGGTCTATATACATGTGTGTGAATGTGAAGATGAATGAATGAATGTTTCAACATGTCATGAGAATGAAATTGGTATATATGTAAATGTGTGTGTGAATGAATGCGTAGATGAATGAGTTATGATTGCACATGTGATGAAATGGAATTGGAGAATGAACAAAATTATGTGCATATTATATTTGTTATTGCAGGTTTGGTGGCCTGCTGTTAGAATGAACTCACAGGATGTTGTCAATCTATAGTCCACCACTGAACTTTAGGTTTTGCATCCTGCTGACTAGCCAAGCAGCGGGTTGCATGCCTGCCATTTAAAAATAAACAAAACTTAGTCGTCGGTTGTATAAAAAAAACTGAAACTATAGGTCTGTGATAAAGTGGTTTTTGGATTAATTTGTTGGTGACCAATGGCCTAAGTTTCAATATACTAGACTAGGATCTGATAATCTTCGGTGTCACACGTTGCTTTGAAAAGGAGAGAGTGGGTTCTCTAATTCAGACCCTTGAATGCAACATACGACCAGTTGTTTATCCCTGCCTCCGACTGAAACGAGGACGTGGTAGTACTCGCAAGGCAGTGACTCTTGACCACTACCACATCTTCATAATGGGATATCTCAAGATTGTCTCATTTGAGTGGTTGCCTTAACACTTGATCGTGCCTTATTCTTCTGCTTAGAACAGTGAGAGCGAGAGTCCTTCTCCCATGACTTCCCCATTGCAGTTACGTTGTGCTAGTGAGGATGAGGGAACAATAAGAGGGATGCCTTCTCTTCCTTGGCCTATCACCAGCAAGTTAACGAGGACAAAAAGGAGGGGAGGAGTTTCCATGATTCCTTACTGGAGACTATCCTTTAGACCTGCAGTGCCCTCATGGAGGGAGAAGCTTGTGCGACAGTAGCCGTGGCAGGAAGCTCCAGCGGAAAGGCTCCATGTGAGTGGCTCAAGGAGAGGACTAGGATGACCAGATCGTATCTGGATGCCAGATCTGAAGGAAAAATCAACCTTCGGCAGTTTTGGACCTAGGCTCCTCTAGCTAGCCTCCGAGACTCCCCTTAGCAGCGGAGGATATGGGAATCTTCCCATCTCAGCTAGAGAGGTTGTCAATGCAGCAGGTGGTCCAACGATGGTCTTAGAGAAATTGAAGATCAACCCATCAAAATAATCCACCTCGTATAGGAAGCTCCGCACTGAGAGCAAGTGACGGCGCCAGGATCAGGCACACGCGGCGTGGAGTTCGGGGCCTGGCAGTGTATGATTTCTCGCCAGAGCTCATAGACCTACAGCGGTGAGGACTTGTAGAGGGTAGAATCTAAATAGGAAGGTTGTTACGAGGAGGAGATCGATGCCTTTGGTCGCTGGGGTTGAGGATGTGCGGCGGCGGCCATTTTCAGGAGCCCACACACACGGCGCACCGGCCGACACCTGACTCTGAGATCACTAAGGCAGAGAGGTGTGAGGTCGGTGTTGCTATAGGACTCGAACTCACCAGAGGTCCAAGCCGCAGCGGTAGGTTGACGCCGGATAGGAAGACCACGGTGGCGAATGAAGCTTTGAGAAACGCAGACGCATCAGGATGAGAACGCGAGAGAGAAGAAAGAAGGGGAGAGGCCCTGAATCGGAGGAAACAAATCCAACCCAAACCGGTCGGACCCCAGTAAGGCAAATAAGGTGTTGCGCCAGCCCTATGGCCACGTGGGGACATGCCATTCGTCCAAAAAGGTAAACCATTCAGTAAATATCCAGTTCTTAGATAATTCATAGTAATTCGCTCGAATATCAGAAAAATGCAAACAAAGTATCCAAATTCTCAGAAAAATGAGTAGAATAATCGGGTACCATAAAATCAGTGTTTTGATGCACTAATGTTAGGAATATCATGTAAGTTGTATAATGCTTAATTGATGGATAACAAATATCAAACGTTGGCCTAAAATTATGAGAATATGTCAGTAAATCAATATTCATGCTTATAATCTAGTGGATGTCAGTGATTATGATGTTGATGCAAAAATCATGTAATTTGATTAATATGGCTAATTAGGGCCAATAACACTAAAGATAATGCAATTAATGCATTCATGCTCAATAAATGGTGAATTTTACATAACACCCTCATATATGTAACTGGAAGATAATATGTAAATCTGAGATCAGCTATATACACGAAATTCATGTTATATGAAGTTGACCCTTAATGCATGGTTTAAAAGCCTAATTTAGGTGAAGGCGTGTAACCTATTATTAATATGTTCACATAATAATGTGAAGCACAATTATCAGTAAATGAAATATAATACAAAACATGACATCCATAAGATGATTGTAAGACAAGAATGCAAGTAATGATACACATATTCTAATGAACTAAGCTAAACCCTAATATGGACATAATTAGGGTTAAGATGAGATGTATGATAATAAGAACCTGATGATAGTATGTGGTCTTGTTTTAATCAGGGTTGACCAAGGTTAGGGTTGACATCAGGAGTATATGTGATGATTAGGAATATCTCTTTGGAAGGCACGCCATTACCTCTTACTTGGCTTATTATACAATATGCTTGTGTTATATGGTAGTAAAGACTTGGCACATGGTATTGATTGAAATGATTGTTCTTGTATGATATGTTGCATGATTTTCCATACTTATTGCTATGAACACATGAAACATAATATATATGTTCCATTATATCTAAGCACTTCAACTCTTTGGTAGTAAAGTGCTGGAAATAAGTACTTAAACTCCTTGATAGTAAAGTACTTGGAAGTGATCCAACTCTTTGGTAGTAGATCACATTGTGAAATGATCCAACTCTTTGGTAGTAGATCATAAAGGCCTTAATGCATTCAACTCTCAGGTAGTAAATGCATGGATTATATAATGGAAAATGTACTTAAAATATGTGTTCTCTTTTGTTGATGAATATCTTTGTGCAAGTATACGCTTTTCTTATATTTCTTTATAACTGCCAAGTATTATTTTATCTTATTGCCAAGATATGATGAGAGGTATATAAAAGACACGTAGGCGTACTCAGTACAATATTCTTGAATATTGTGTTGATGTGTACCGCATGTAATCTTTTGTTTAGGTTGTGGTTATGCTTTTAAAGATCTAGTATAGTTGAGAGTTGTGTAGCGAGCTGATGTACAGGTGGACCTTGTGTCTTAAGATCCTATTGTTTAGTGGTAGTACATGTATATGTATAGTTTGCTATTCAAAATATAATATCAAATGTTGTAACAATTCATGTTGTAATTATATGTTGAATGGTGAACATGTGTGTATGGTTTTATTATTGTTCATGTACATGTGCTACTGATCGTTGTTCCTTCTGACTCCCTTGATTTTCTTCTTCTTAGCCTAGTGTGTGGTGTTTAAATTGGAATTCTCGCTGAGGTGAGGGTTTCAATTTGGACGTCACACATCAGATTAAGTTTTAGAAAATCTGGGGACATCACAGGTGGTATCAGAGCATGAACAATAGCAAAGCCTGACATTTGCTGATTATGCAACTCAAAACAAAAGAACCTTGAACTGAATAATCTTTTAGGGTTAGATTTGTCATCTTTTAGAGACTAGATCTGACCTAGCCTCTAGGTTAGCACCTAGATGTCTGAGAACTAGGTCTAGACTAGTGCTTGTTGTATACCAAGTCCTTAGATGTCATACTTTCCTAGTAGTGCAGCGGTATGGGACGTTGCACTATTTGGAAATGATGTACAACAAGGGAAGAGAAACCCTAGACATATGGCGCTCGTTGTCTACAGTAGCTACACTAGTCTACACCATGTTCTCACCCTTTTCATTAGTTTTCATGACACTGGACTCTCTACTACGTGTGGGACACTCGTTTTCTGGATTTGGTTTTTGATTCCAATCAGATCGAACCTTGGTAGTTTTCTCTGACGCTTATTTTATCGGAGAAAAACTATATAATATTTTATTATATATATGTATTACAAAAATGTGTCCCCACACATGTACGAGTAGGAGGTGGTCATGCAACCTAAGTGAAAGTGATGACATCAGTCTAGAAGAGAGAGTAGTTCTAGATTAGATGTCTAGAGCCTTGTTTGGAATATATATGATAGATGGAATAGATGAAATAAGTTTTGATGATATGATGTAACTCTTATATAGATGATATAAGACAGTTATGATGATCAATGTTTGTCTTTGAGGACTTAAGGTTCAGTTTTGAGGTTTTGATATAAGCTTGATGATGCAAGTACATAGGCTTTTATGAGATAAGATGTCTTAAGTTAAGACAGGGTTGTGAGTCAGCATGAGCCTCAAGCTCTTTTACAAAGGAGGACCTCTAGGGTTGGGACCAGTTTTAGGGTTAACTCCAAAGAGAGTGAGACCCATTAGGAGAAGGTCAGAGAACCTAAACTCCAAAATATGAGAATTATGAGATATGTGATATGATATGTCCTAAACTAGACTACTCCTGAGTGATTGAGATGAGTCTCTTTATGCATGATTCCAATAGTCTTGTTGAACCCTAGATGTCCTTGGGAGGACCAAACCCTAGAGATAAAGAGAGGCTCATTATATGCGTATATGAACATGGATATGAGTGCCTACCATCTGGGTGAGGGAGAGAGCCCAAGACCCTGGAGGAGGAAGCTATGTTAGTTTCTGTGAAGCCTCATGCTCGGGTTGGTGGTTTCCCACATAGGAATCTAGTGGTTGCATGTATAAGAGAGTTTTGGGTAAGAATGTTTCATGGGTAGAAGACCTATAAATAGTATGTTGTAGCATGTTTTGGTTTGTGCTTATGTGGCTAGAGCTAATGAAGCTATTAGCTAGTGCCAATGAGGTATACCCGAGAACCCTAAACGGAGAGGGAAGATATGGTTTATGCATATGAGATACTCATAGAGTTTAGTTAGCTCAAAGAGTCTGAGTATGGCCCTACCCTCATGATATGGGTAAGGAGAACCTCAGTTGGACTAGATAAAGTTTTGATATATGTTTAACAAGTCACTCACATAAGTTTGTTTAGCACAACCATGATATAAAATATATGTAAGGATGTGATCTAATCTTGAGATATGATATATAGACATGATATGATGAAATACCTAGAGTGGTTTAATAGATGTTAACACATATATGGTTAACCATGTACACGAATAATGATGATAATTTGATAGTGTTGGTTAATCTTGCGATGAATTCATTAATAAATGTTGAAATTTATTATGAGCAATGGAAGAAGATCATATTAATGAAATATGTTATATGAGGTATTAATCTTAGTGCTTAACAAAGATGAAAAATATAGTTTGAAAGTTAGCACAACATAATGATTATAACACCTTGATATGATCTGGATGGACAACGCGGGTTAATTATAGTTAACTCCTTCCTAAAAGGCATATGTTAATGATGAACATGTTCTAACAATGAGCTAAATAAAATGTTGATGACACCCTGACATAATGGGTTAACTCCCTTAGAACATGGTAATGTGATGTGGGAACCCTAATGCATGGGTTAAGATAAGGACGCAACCCTAATATATGAGGTATGTAATGACATAACCTAAGCTTCTAAACCCTTGTTTCAATCTTTTGAAGGGGTGTTTCACCTTAGATGTTTTAAAACCCCCCTAATAGTGCTTTGGATACATGGTTCTAGGTAACCTTTGTGGATATGTTATACATAGAATAGTGCCTACATGTGGTGAAGGCAAGATAAGGTTTTCTCTAGAAGTACGAGTATGGTTTACTTTCGAGGACGAAAGTTCTTTTAAGATGTATATGATGTGATAAAGTGGTTTTTGGATTAATTTGTTGGTGACCAATGGCCTAAGTTTCAATATACTAGACTAGGATCCGATAATCTTCGGTGTCACACGTTGCTTTGAAAAGGAGAGAGTGGGTTCTCTAATTCAGACCCTTGAATGCAACATACGACCAATTGTTTATCCCTGCCTCCGACTGAAATGAGGACCTGGTAGTACTCGCAAGGCAGTGACTCTTGACCACTACCACATCTTCATAATGGGCTATCTCACGATCGTCTCATTTGAGTGGTTGCCTTAACACTTGATCGTGCCTTATTCTTCTGCTTAGAACAGTGAGAGCGAGAGTCCTTCTCCCATGACTTCCCCATTGCAGTTACGTTGTGCTAGTGAGGATGAGGGAACAATAAGAGGGATGCCTTCTCTTCCTTGGCCTATCACCAGCAAGTTAGCGAGGACAAAAAGGAGGGGAGGAGTTTCCATGATTCCTTACTGGAGACTATCCTTTAGACCTACAGTGCCCTCATGGAGGGAGAAGCTTGTGCGACAGTAGTCATGGCAGGAAGCTCCAGCGGCAAGGCTCCATTTGAGTGGCTCAAGGAGAGGACTAGGATGACCGAATCGTATCTGGATGCCAGTCTGAAGGAAAAATCAAGCTTCGGCAGTTTTGGACCTAGGCTCCTCTAGCTAGCCTCTGAGACTCCCCTTAGCAGTAGAGGATATGGGAATCTTCCCATCTCAGCTAGAGAGGTTGTCAATGCAGCAGGTGGTCCAACGATGGTCTTAGAGAAATTGAAGATCAACCCATCAAAATAATCCACCTCGAACGGGAAGCTCCGCACTGAGAGCAAGTGATGGCGCCGGGATCAGGCACACGCGGCGTGGAGTTCGGGGCCTGGCAGTGTATGATTTCTTGCCAGAGCTCATAGACCTACAGCGGCGAGGAATTGCATAGGGTAGAATCTAAAGAGGAAGGTTGTTACGAGGAGGAGATCGACGCCTTTGGTCGCTGGGGTTGAGGCTGTGCGGCGGCGGCCATTTTCAGGAGCCCACACACACGGCGCACCGGCCGGCACCTGACTCTGAGATCACTAAGGCATAGAGGTGTGAGGTCGATGCTACTATAGGACTCGAACTCACCAGAGGTCCAAGCCGTAGTGGTAGGTTGACGCTAGATAGGAAGACCATGGCGGCGACTGAAGCTTTGAGAAACGCAGACGCATCAGGATGAGAACGTGAGAGAGAAGAAAGAAGGGTAGAGGCCCTGAATCGGAGGAAACAAATCCAACCCAAACCGGTCGGACCCCAGTAATGCAAATAAGGTGTTGCGCCAGCCCTATGGCCACGTGGAGACATGCCATTCGTCCAAAAAGGTAAACCATTCAGTAAATATCCAGTTCTTAGATAATTCATAGTAATTCGCTCGAATATCAGAAAAATGCAAAAAAAGTATCCAAATTCTCAGAAAAATGAGTAGAATAACATGGTACCATAAAATTAGTGTTTTGATGCACTAATGTTAGGAATATCATGTAAGTTGTATACTGCTTAATTAATGGATAATAAATATCAAACGTTGGCCTAAAATTATGAGAATATGTCAGTAAATCAATATTCATGCTTATAATCCAGTGGATGTCAGTGATTATGATGTTGATGCACAAAATCATGAAATTTTATTAATATGGCTAATTAGGGCCAATAACACTAAAGATAATGCAATTAATGCATTCATGCTCAATAAATGGTGAATTTTACATAACACCCTCATATATGTAACTAGAAGATAATATGTAAATCTGAGTTCAGCTATATACAAGAAATTCATGTTATATGAAGTTGACCCTTAATACATGGTTTAAAAGCCTAATTTAGGTGAAGGCATGTAACCTATTATTAATATGTTCACATAATAATGTGAAGCACAATTATCAGTAAATGAAATATAATATAAAACATGACATCCATAAGATGATTGTAAGACAAGAATGCAAGTAATGATACACATATTCTAATGAACTAAGCTAAACCCTAATATGGACATAATTAGGGTTAAGATGAGATGTATTATGATAAGAACCTGATGATAGTATGTGGTCTTGTTTTAATCAGGGTTGACCAAGGTTAGGGTTGACATCAGGAGTATATGTGATGATTAGGAATATCTCTTTGGAAGGTACACCATTAGCTCTTACTTGGCTTATTATACAATATACTTGTGTTATATGGTAGTAAAGGCTTGGCATATGGTATTGATTGAAATGATTGTTCTTGTATGATATGTTGCATGATTTTCCATACTTATTGCTATGAACACATGAAACATAATATATATGTTCCATTATATCTAAGCACTTCAACTCTTTGGTAGTAAAGTGCTGGAAATAAGTACTTCAACTCTTTGGTAGTAAAGTACTTGGAAGTGATCCAACTCTTTGGTAGTAGATCACATTGTGAAATGATCCAACACTTTGGTAGTAGATCATAAAGGCCTTATTGCATTCAACTCTCAGGTAGTAAATGCATGGATTATATAATGGAAAATGTTCTTAAAATATGTGCTCTTTTGTTGATGAATATCTTTGTGCAAGTATACGCTTTTCTTATATTTCTTTATAACTACCAAGTATTAGTTTTATCTTATTGCCAAGATATGATGAGAGTTATATAAAAGACACGTAGGCGTACTCAGTACAATATTCTTGAATATTGTGCTGACGTGTACCGCATGTAATCTTTTGTTTAGGTTGTGGTTATGCTCTTGAAGATCTAGGATAGTTGAGAGTTGTGTAGCGAGCTGATGTACAGGTGGACCTGTTGTCTTAAGATCCTGTTGTTTTGTGGTAGTACATGTATATGTATAATTTTCTTTTCAAAATATAATATCAAATGTTGTAACAATTCATGTTGTAATTATATGTTGAATGGTGAACATGTGTGTATGGTTTTATTATTGTTCATGTACATGTGCTACTGATCGTTGTTCCTTCTGACTCCCTTGATTTTCTTCTTCTTAGCCTAGTGTGTGGTGTTTAAATTGGAATTCATGCTGAAGTGAGGGTTTCAATTTGGACGTCACACATCAGATTAAGTTTTAGAAAATCTGGGGACATCACAAGGCCTTTGTCATCAATTTTAGTAAAATAGCAGGCATTAAAGAACAAAACCAAAATGGATATGATGAACAACATGGCCACGTTGGGTAGCAAGTCATAGTCATTGGTTTTTTAGATATAACCATCAATTTAAATCAAAATTGTTGGTTATTTGTACTGCAATCGAACATATACATCATGATAGGTGTCAGTTCATTATAAAACAACGATGTAGGGTCCTTTACCAGTTACAAATGTGAGCTAGTATGTCGCTTTGGATGATAGCTTTTGTCTTGCAACTGACGCCTAGGACCACATAACTGATTTTGGATCTCTGGTGTGAGTTTTTCCTTCCCTAAAGAACCAACGTCTTAGACATGTGGTTGTATTATTTTCCACTTATGTGTTAGTTTTAACCGACGTTATAGAGTTGTTTTAACCAACGCCAAAGATAGTTTCTTTACTAGTGAATGTTGTGTGCCTAATTAACTTTGAGGATGGATTTGAATTTTGGAGACTGCTCAGCATCCTGATGTTGATCTCAAACCTTGTCCATTATATAGATTATGAAATTTTGAATCCACTAGTGAAGATTTCACCCAAATATGATAATCATCAAGGAGAAAGTTCTGTCTATTGCATTCTAGCTTCTTTTGTAGACCTATTTTCATCATTTTTCCCTTTGTTTTTTCATTGATGGTCCTTGGCCCTTTAGTCTCACTTGGTCCGGCCTCAAAAGGGGCACACCCAGCTAGCTTCATTCGGCAGTGTGGCCAAATCATTGATCTAACGGCCAGATACCCCCGTGTGGATCCTACAATCATCAAGTTATCCCCTAGCTTGCAAACGGAGTCAACAACTAGGTTGTTGGCCATGCCCCTCAACACCAACCTATGATGCTCGTTTCTCTTCATTTTTTACTTCTTCACCATGAAGCATCAACTCTTGGTCTCCCTGACCATTTCTTTACACTTTATTAGGCTTTTAGGACCTTGGAGGGGTATGGGACACCCTCCCACCATGGCTGGCCACAATGGTTGAGACCATAGTGGGAGGCTCCATCTGGTCCTCCTCTCATCTCATTTTTAAACCCTTTGAGTATGCCAAGCTTCAACCTTTGATTTCACCCTTTTACCACACTCTCTTGTGCCATGGATATCCTCTCCCACTTCGTCTTCCTCCTTGGTTCACCAGTGCCACCTTGGCGGTCAAGTTTGGGGCTTTTGCCCTTACACCATCTCTTTGGCCAATATCACCGCCTAAGACCTCGCAGTGTTGTATCGGAGGCGAACAAAACCCTTGCAAGCCCCGAGGATGCCGCCTTCCCACCACCTTTAGGGCACCAACGAGCTCACAATGCCACGCCTCCACGTGGGCGTCTGTACGTGAGTTGCGATACCTGGAAATGGGGTTTTAACCCTAGCCGCCGATCGTGTTGGGGGCCACGGCGAGCCCAGATCTGATGGCCCAAATTTTGGGAGGGCCTTCCCCTCTTTCTTTCACCTTTGATTGGTCAGAATATGACTATGGACCCATGCACTTGGCGCGTATGGACCCACATGCAGGCACCCAACTGTGAAGTGACACATCAACATCCTTAGGAGATACAAACCTCCCTCTAAGCTATTTGTATATCTAATTATGTAAAAATCCTAGAAAATCACTCTTAACTCCAAATGGGACGTATTATATATGAAAATTGATCTCCTCGATGATAGATATGCAACTAACTTTGTGTTAGAGTCTAATTCCACTCATAGCTATTGTTATGTTGAAATCAGATCACCTTGATATCTTTTACATGTTTAATGATGTTTAATGTTAAACATGATCATATCTTGAGACCACTTGCTTTTTGATGACCCTAATAAGTAACATATGATGTCTTGTGCTTGTTGAATTGAACTTTCTCATTCCATTCTCTATTAATGAATTCATGATATGTCATGTTTCTAACATATGATGTTGATGAACCCTTTTGATGATGATCCTTAAACCTTGTGGTATTATGGATAAAATGTGATGAAAATTATGTGTTGGTCTTTCAATCAGAACTTATGATGATTTGTGACACGAAATATTTGTGGCACACTCTTGTTTACAATTATGACTAAGTGACCTAAACATGACATGAAATATGACCTAATGTGCACGTAGCTATATTTATTATATAACCATGTACAAGATCACAGCATAAGGGTCATACATTCTATTTGACGTACTCAAACAAGTAACATGTTGATATGTTTGACACTTAATCTAGCTTGATCTATCTTGTACTTTAGGGTGACCATCTTGCATGAAAATGACTAAATATTACTTAAATGAATGACATATTGAGTAAGTCATTAATTGTGACGTCCCCAGATATTCTAAAACTTAATCTAATGTGTGACATCCAAATTGAAACCTCACCTCAGTGAGACTACAATTTAAACACCCCACACTATGCTAAGAAGAAGAAAATCAGAGGAAGTCGAAAGGAAATTATCACAGAACTATTGGATGAAGGGATCTAGAAGGGGGTGAATAAAGCTTCAAAAATCTCACAAAACGAATTAGACCACCAAATTATATCAAGTGCATAAACTTAAACATACAACCAATTTGATATCCTAACTAACATGCCTAGCAAGGGTGAGAGACAAGGAAGAACATACACTTGGACAAAGTGGTTTAGAGTGGTTCCACGCTTCAAACTAGAAGTGAGTCAATCCACTACCTAGAGGTGGTTAGGATCTAGGACTTTGCAATCTTGATGATCTTATATTCATTCATAAGATTACAAGACAACAACCACATTCATCCAAGGACTTAATACCTCAAGCAAGGATCTTCAACCTATAGAAGGAACTTACCCACTTGAACCATGGAGTCTTCAGGCTTCAACAAGGACTTATCCACTCCTTCTTCAAGTCTTTGGCCTTCAAGGATTTACTTATCCTTCTTGAACGTCCTCCTTTCTTATCTCCTTCACTTGGAGATCCGAAACACCTTGCTTTCTTCAACTTTGAAGAACAACAACTCCTTCTCCTTCACTCAGAGAAGATCTTCAGCCTTTTCTTCAATAGGAAAGGGGGTAGGAAGATGGTGGGAGAGAGCTTTACATGGATACAAGAGGTATCTTTATTACAAAAGAACCTATCTCACTCATACTCACGGATTTAACTTGAAGGTAGAGAGAGAAAGGGGCTCAAAGGTGTGCAACACTCTCAACTAATCAAGAACCAAGCATATATGGAATGAGAAACCTTGGAATGAACTCCAAGTGGTCCTATTTATAGCTGGGGGTGCCCTTTGAGTTGGGGAACACTTATGGTAAAATTATAGCCATTTTTGCCCAAGGCAACAGATCTATTTTCACCTAAACAAGTCACCAACAGTCACAATCACTTTTTCTGTAAATTATGTACAGTGCATTTGGTCAAGTTTCAATAAAGGTAACTCGACCGATTGGGTAAAAGACAAACCCAAATTTCAAACTATCAGTCGAGTTTGTCCTGAGGAAACTTGAACGACCAATAAAAGTTGTGTTTGGTCAGTAACCCCATCGGTCGAGTTCTTTGAATGCACAACTCGACCGATGCACTCTTCAGAGAATTGATCCAGTGGATCTGTCGAGATTGTAACTCGACTGATTGATTGCCTGTGATCAATTTTCTAAAGTGCATCTAAAGTGATTAAAACTTGGTGAAAAGTGTCTCAATCAATTTTCTCATCTTAGTTACAAGTCATATCATCAATACAAGTGATTACAAAAATATTCTGAGGTCATTTACATGGATTTCCTAAATTGTACACTTGTATAGCCTTTGACTTGAACTTGAGAAAATTAGGGCTTGTGAATTTTGATCCTTTT
Organism: Alisma plantago-aquatica; assembly: GCA_963693085.1. Lineage (NCBI taxonomy): Eukaryota > Viridiplantae > Streptophyta > Magnoliopsida > Alismatales > Alismataceae > Alisma > Alisma plantago-aquatica. Next base: position 1,455,234,679 of record OY856409.1, read on the forward strand.
CATGTACCTAACACCTGAAATCAATCTTGAATACACATATTAGATACATATGAATGGAATGGTTAAGTCATTATCAAAATATGGACAATGTATAACCTCTAGGTCAACATTCTCCCCCTTTTTGACAATGACAAACCATTCCTCAAACATATTGAAAAGGATTTAGAAATTATACCTTTGCCTTGTGAGTTAGGGGGATTCAAGATTTGAACAATGTGAATTGCTCCCCCTCAATCTATGATTCATCTAACCTGCATAGTTAGTCTATCTACACAAAGGAATTATAGCATACATGTACTATATGGTCCTTTGCAAGTCACATGATAAAACATTAAATGAACAAGAAAAGGATCTCCTAAGCAATAAATAACAGTATGCCAAGGAATAACAATATGATTGAGTTTCAAGACATTGAAATTATCTCCCCCTTTTAACATTATCAAAAAGTAGGGGGTAGAAGAGCATATAATCAAGTCTTCTCCAAACACAATCAAATAGACAATCATACATGATATCTCATATCATATATCAGCCAGAGACAAAAGAAACACATAATCTCATTCATAATCAAAATATGGTGAAGTGCAGCACCAACTCATAAGATATATCAGAGAAAAGAGATAGAGTGCACATAACATAGATTACAACTCAGAAGCATGTTCTCATAAAAGCAACTACAAACAAGAAGCGATGAAAATTGAAGAGAAAAAATAGTACATTTCAGATAATGTGCCCAGATGTTTCTAATGCAAAATAGCCTATAAAGATATATATGATCAGCATACTAGACTAGAAACTAATAAACAAACTAGACATCTAGACTATCTATGTCCACAACATCATCGTCATCATCTCCAGGCTCATAGTCCCCATCTCCATCTGAAGGTGCAACTGTAGTGACTTCATCACCAGAATCAGCACCAGAACCATCACCATCATATGAAGCATCCTCACCATCGCCGTCATCATCATTAGTAGCCTCAACATCAGCCTAGTCAGGCATCTCCTCGTCTACAGGAGGACCAAAACCATGACCGGGCCAATGAGCATTCTGCTCATCCCAAGTCATACCAAGAGCATAGAGCTCATTGGCCTGAGGGGAGGATGGATAAGAATCGCCAAGATTGGCAAGTAGGGTGGCCAAGGGGCCAGCAGGCAATGACAGATAAGATGGAGCAGAACCACCAGTAGCAAAGGGTGCATGAGCAGCAGTAGAAGTCTCTAGGGTAGGGTAGTAATGATTGTATGCATAAGAAGCATAATCACTACCGGGGAAAGGCTGGTAGGTGGGATAGGGTTGTGCATAGGATATGTTCATAGTAGACATGATGGAACATAGATCGTGATGCAGGTGCTCCTGGACCTATTGGTTGTATGCTTGTTGGTGCATCATGTAGCCCATAAGGCTTTCATTAGATACACGAAACGAAGCATGGCTAGGTTGAGGGGGATGAGGAGGTGGATCTAGGGAAGAGGAGGCAGGGGATGCAGAGTCAGAGGCTGAGGGTGAAGCACCAGGTGTGGTAGAGGCAGAAATAGGCACAGATTTTGAATCATGGTTTCACTAATACACACACCCTTTCTGGCTAGATTGTAATGATAGTCAGAGAAGAGTGATTTCTCAGTAGCAAACTGAAACAAACCATAGATCGGGGCTAGATAGGGTGGATGGGTGCCTCGTGTGTTCTTACTGGAATCAAAATAGGTCATGTGGTGAAGAATGTATCTTGACCATTTGACTTTGATATTCTCAAGGAGGCAATACATGATAACCATAGTGTTCTCTGCAATATCCGTTTGATTCGAATGGATGTTGTAGTTGACCACTAAGGCTAAGATGCACTTCCTAAGATCGAGGGAGGATGATGGTAGGGTGCTCTTCTTCTTATATGGAACATCGAGTTTCTTCAAGTAGGGATGAATGTCAGGGAGATTAAGTTCATTCCTGTTGTAGAAACCTTCAAGATCTACAAGATCGAAATACTCGCCATAATCCTAGCACCAAGAGTCATTCTCATTATCTCCAGAAAAGAAGACATTTAAAATATCCTCAAAGATTTGAATACGCTTCCCATCGATCATGGAAGATAGGATTAATTGAGCATTCGGCGAGGGTATTAGGGTGTTGTAATTCCAACGCAAGTTAGAGTAGAATTTGTGAACTGCTTTTGTGCTTGTCATTGAGTTATGAAAGAAGTCACACTCGACAGCAAGGAAGAGAGGTGATGGATGGCTAACAACTTAGCTACTTGTTCTATGACTGCTTGATGCCTAGGGCTAGGCTCAAACAAAGCTCTAAAAGGGAAAGGACTCCTAGGAAGAAGGTCCTTATACCTATTTACAGCTTCTATTGAGACAAACGAGGGGTCATCAAAAGGAATCAAGTGGTTAGATGAAGAAGACGATGGAGCATTGCTAGGGGCGGGTGTCTTTATCCTATAGGAAGCCATGGAGGTGAAAAAAGAGATGAAAGGAGATCAAACGCACAAAACAAGATGCCAAAAACGTCCAAACACTAGCAAAGAGCACAAAGGGAGGTCTAGGGCCGCCTATCTAGGTCGGGAAAGGGCTAGGATAGGAAAGGTAATGGTTTGGGTAGAGATCTTAGGGATAGAAGAAGGGGAATCGTTCAACTATTCTCTAGTTGACAGGGAGAATAGTCGGCCAAACCTAAATTAATTTGGCTTTAGCCCGCTGATTGGTCAAGTTCTAAGAGTCAAAAACTCGACGGATTGGTCCATTTTAGAACAGCTCTCGGCCACGGATCGGTTGATTTTGTCCTAGGGGAAACTCGAATGATGGTCAACCTGACCTAAAACCATGAAACTCAATTTCTAGCCATATGAATGCTAATTAAATTCATTTTTCGAGTCTATTATGTATATTGAACATACTTAGGCACATATCACTCATCATTGGGTACTATTTAGCGGTAAAACCAAGAAAATCAAGAAATGCCCAAAAAATAAGTGAAACTAAGCATGTCAATAAGCAAATTAAGCAATTTTAGGCAAGAAAGATGAGCAAAGCATGAGCAAGACATATAGGAAAGAAACAACTAGCTAGATAACATGTCAATATCATTCAAAGCAACAATGAGTAGTTTAGATCTAATAAAATTAAATTGCTAAAATGTCCGCCAACTGATTTTACGTGTCCACATGTGTGATATAAATATCCTTTTTGGAAATGTGATCATGAAGAAAATGATGGCGAACCTCTATATGTTTAGCTCTACTATGCAATATAGGATTATAAGAAAGATTGATTGCACTAGTATTATCACAATAGATAGGAGAAGCATCAAAATGTATGTTAAAGTCTTGGAGCATTTGCTTCATCCATAGGACCTGGGAACAACAACTCTCAGCTACAATGTACTCAGCTTCAGTAGTTGATAATGCCACGATGCTCTATTTCTTGGAAAACTAAGACACCAAACATGGTCCTAGAAGAAAGCAAGTGCCACTTGTGCACTTTTTATCAACCAAACAGCTCGTGTAATCCACATCACTATATGCTATAAGAGTAAAGTCCCTTAACTTAGGGTACCATACACCAAAGTTTTGAGTTTTGGCTAAGTACCTCAAAATCCTCTTAACAGCAATAAGATGTGATTTCCTAGAACTTGATTGAAAGCGAGCACACAAGCCAACACTAAACATAATATCAGGTCTAAAGGCAGTTAAATAAAGTAAACTTCCAATCATACTTCTATAGAGCTTCTCATTTACCTTCTCACCTTCTTCATCTCTATCAAGCTTGGTGGTGTTGGACATGGGTGTGTCCATCGGCTTCATGTTCTTCATTCCAAAGTGTTTGAGTAGTTCATTGGTGTACTTGCCTTGGTTGATGAAGTTTCCATCTTTGGTTTTCTTGATTTGGAAGTTGAGGAAGAAAGTCAACTCACCCATCATGCTCATTTTGAACTCATTCTACATAAGAGAACTAAACTACTTGCAAAGATCAAGATCAGTTGTGCCAAAAATGATATCATCAACATAAAATTTGAATGATAAGAAAATTTCTAGAAGTGTGTTTTAGAAATAGAGTAGAATCGACTTTGCCCATGACATAGCCACTGTCTAACAAAAAGTTCTTTAATTTCTCATACCAAGCTCGAGGTGCTTGTTTGAGTCCATAGAGAGCTTTTTGCAACAAATAAATATGATTAGGTAGATTTTCATTTTCAAAACCCAGAGATTGAGCAACAAATACTTCCTCCTTGATTGTACCATTCAAAAACACACTTTTAACATCCATTTAATATAGCAAGAAATTTTTATAAGTAGCAAAGGAATGTAGCATTCTAATAGATTCAAGTCTAGCAACAGGAGCATATGTTTCATCAAAATCAATACCTTTCTATTGATTGCAACCTTGTGCCACTAACCTTGCTTTATTCCTTACCACTTTGCCCTTTTCATCAAGCTTGTTGAGGTAGACCCACTTGGTGCCAATGAATTTTATGTCACTTGATCTTGGCACTAGAGTCCACACCAAATTTTCTGTCAGTTGGTCTTGGCACTAGAGTCCACTTGGTTGGATCAAGGGCTCTAGAGGGGGGGTGAATAGAGCTTCACAAATCTCTCAAAATGAATTAGACTACCAAATTATATCAAGTGCAGAAACTTAAACATGCAGCCAATTTGAGATCCAAACTAACATGCATAGCAAGGGTGAGAGACAAGGAAGAACATACACTTGGACAAAGTGGTTTAGAGTGGTTCCATGCTTCAAACTAGAAGTGAGTCAATCCACTACCTTGAGGTGGTTAGGCTCTAGGACTTTGCAATCTTTATGCTCTTATATTCATTCATAAGATTACAAAACAACAACCACATTCATCCAAGGACATAATACCTCAAGCAAGGATCTTCAACCTACTGAAGGAACTTACCCACTTGAACCATGGAGTCTTCATCCTTCAACAAGGACTTACCCACTCCTTCTTCAACTCTTTGGCCTTCAAGGATTTACTTATCCTTCTTGAACGTCCTCCTTTCTTATCTCCTTCACTTGGAGATATGAAACACCTTGCTTTCTTCAACCTTGAAGAACAACAACTCCTTCTCCTTCACTCAGAGAAGATCTTCAGCCTTTTCTTCAATAGGAAAGGGGGTAGGAAGATGGAGGGGGAGAGATTTACATGGATACAAGAGGTATCTCTCTTATAAAAGAACCTATCTTACTCATACTCACGGATTTAACTTGAAGGTAGAGAGAGAAAGGGGATCAAAGTTGTGTAGCACTCTCAACTAAGCAAGAACCAAGCATATATAGAATGAGCAACCTTGGAATGAGCTCCAAGTGGTCTTATTTATAGTTGGGGTGCCCTTTTCAGTTGGGGAACACTTAGGGTCGAATTATAGCCATTTTTTTCCAAGGCAATGGATCTATTTTCACCCAAACAAGTCACCAACGGTCACAATCACTGTTTCTACAAATTTTGTACAGTGCATTCGGTCCTATTTCAATAAAGGTAACTCGACTGATTGGGTAAAAGACAAACCCAAATTTCAAACCATCGGTCGAGTTTGTACTAAAGAAACTCGACCGAGCAATGAAAGTTATGTTTGGTCAGTAACCTCATTGGTCGAGTTATGTGAATGCATAACTCGACCGATGCACTCTTTAGAGAATTGATCCAGTGGATCGGTCGAGATTGTAACTCGACCGATTGACTACCTATGATCAATTTTCTAAAGTGCATCTAAAGTCATTAAAAGTTGGTGAAAAGTGACCCAATCAATTTTCTCATCTTAGTTATAAGCCATATCATCAGTACAATTGATTACAAAAATATTCTATGCTCATTTACATGGATTTCCTAAATTGTACACTTGTATAGATTTTGACTTGAACTTGAGCAAATTAGGGCTTGTGAATTTTAATCCTTTTGATGTACCTAACACCTGAAATCAATCTTGAATACACATATTAGATACATATGAATGAAATGGTTAAGTCATTATCAAAATATGGACAATGTATAACATCTAGGTCAATAAGAACTAGAATCCCAATCCCATGAACCAAATGAATACCAAAAACAACATGTTGAAGCATGAAATGCTTATCACACATGAACAAATAACAAGATAAAGGAACCAACACAGTCTCAACATTCAACAAGTATAATTTATACAAGGTACATCATATTCATGAGTTCAATTACACATTTCCAAGGTCGAGGTACAAGTCATTCATGTATACTAAATTTGGATCTTACAACAAGTACACCTAGCATAGCTCACCAAGCCCATCAACCTTCAAGCCATCTTTCTAACCGAAAAACAAAATACGAGAAATGGGTCAACACACAAGGTGTTGAGTATGGGGAAGAAAGATACATATATATGTATAAGCTTTGCATAATTTGAAAATATTTCAATACTAAAAAAACAAGAATAAACATGTTAATTATTTAACAAAATTGCAAAACCAAATTTTATGACATTTCACTCCATTATACCAACAATATCAAGCATGTTTAAGGACTTTGACCATCTTCCCGTCGGAAGGGTTCGTAAGGGTGCTCAAGATTAGCTAACTTCTTTTATACAAGAGGGCCCTCAAGGCCATATCCAAGAGCTAACTCTTTATCAAAAATATTTTAATGGAGATCTATATATATGTGTTCAAGTTATAAAACTGATGAGGCAAACATAAAGTAAGACATAGCAATACTACATGGCAATATTTGAGAAAGTAAATAAACAAGCATACAATACATGTATTTTCAAGCAAGAAAGAGATATTCATATAACTAGATAAGGCGCATACTTGATTCAGAGATCTGATAACCTAACTTATCCTTCATCATATAGCCACATGCCAAACCTGATTAACAACAAGATAACATGTATGCATTAGATTTTCATCATTAACTTAATTAGCTTCATTTTAGGGTTCTAGCCAAGTTTGGTTCATGTTGGTTAATTACATGATTAGTGATCTCTTAATGATTTCGGGGTCATCATAAGAGTGTGATTCAAGTTTCATATCATTTCTAGGTTTCATGCGGACATTACAAGATTTAGGACATTTATGCTCAAATTTTGTCACGAGACTCTTAATAGAGTAATCAAGGGTAAAGATCGTAAATGAAATAGAACCAAGCATAAGGGATGGTTTAGATCAGCAAGAATAGGACATCAGAAACACATTTAAAGTAAGGTGATGTCCACTGGGGTCTACGCATCAAACCCCCAACATGGGGTACCAAAATTCACTCATACATGCAATTACTGCTCCATAGAACAAACATATAGGCAAAGAGTTTGGTGATGCAGCTAGTTTCATAGTGACGCAAAAGTTATTGATTTTCAAGGTTACAGTGAGACTATATGTCATTTCAAAACAATATTATCATTATAGGCCCAACTCTATCATTCATATGTCAAATAAGTCACATATGGGAAAATGGGGTTAATAATGAGCAATAGGGGTGATTACGAATCACATGTAGTTCAAGGTGCACAACATTTACTAATCTAATGAGAAAGAGGGTACAAGTGTACTAAAGATTCAAGATTTATCATAAAGATGCATTATATTGGTTAACATAATCAAAGATCATATTTTTAGCAAAACTGGAGAACAAATGAAGGATTTAGAGTCTGAAACCTAGTCCACATTGTAGATCTCATTGGCTTGATGAATTTTAAATATAGGTTTGCTATATTTGGCCAAGGGAAATGAGAGTTATCATTTTTGGAAGTTTTATCAAGAACTTTAGAGAAATGAGAAGGTGTTACCACATTATTTGTCTCTTGATTTGAGTTGTTGATAACTAATCCAACAGCCAAGAGTGTTACCCCGCACCCCCTCTGAGAGCTGGCGATCTGTTTGGACAGCGGCAGGTAGCGGTTGGCTCATGCCTCTCACTTCATGGTCTGTGATTGCCACCACATCAATCCAGTCATATACTAGGGTTCTTCATCTCCCACAATTGCCTATTTCTCCACCAACCCCATACGTGATTCCCTTGTCCCACTTCCTAGAACAGAGGTGAAACAGGGCACTTCCGCCCCCACCAGGGGTCTGAGCGGAAATCAGAGGGGATGGAGATATCCGTTCACCCACCACTCTTGAAGCTCCTTCACCTGGCCGCGAGGAGGCCCGATGTGGTCTGGGATAACATGTGAACAAAACCACCATGGTTGTCGACTTGCTCCTGGAACCGCACACCCACAGACGAGGATGGGTTCTAGAGCACCTCAGATCCTCATGGTCATGACGGTCTCTGGAGGGCGACGAGGGGAAGGAGTGGCAACCTAAGCCTTGTATCCACCCAAGGTGGTGGCATTGTCCAAGGATAGAGCAAGGAAGGGTAGAGGGAGAGGATCAGGAGAGACTGGCGAGGTGGGGGTACAATGAAGAAGGAAGAGGGAAACGTGGGTTTATGAAGCAACAAAGAGGGCTAGGGTTTAGGTTCCCTTCATCCATTGTTGGGTTTGATTGCTTTCCTGATCTGGCTAGAGGAGGGGGAAGATCCTCCAGTCAAGCACTTCTTTCCATTTTGGGAAGAAGGAAGACAACTAGTTAAATGGGTCATGCATCTGAAATTGGGCCCAATAAGGGTTGAAATTCAACAACAATAAGTAAAACATGTACAATATGAGTCAATTTTCAAATACCCATTTCTTGGGCTAGGATGGTCCAAATGAGGTGATTTTTGCAACGTTGGTAACACAATTGAATTCTATATAACATGGAATACATGATATATATATGAATATCATATATAAATGGCTCGTTTTATGGTGATATGATATAGCATGATTCTTTATTTTGAAATGCAAAAAAATGTTTGTATTCAGTAAAAAGTGATAATTGATGTGACTGAAAAGGAGACCCACAACCATCTATGGATTGGATATTGAATTTAGTATGATACTACTTGGTGAGAGAGAAAGGGTATAAGATAGGAGAGGGAAAAGTCAGGTTGTCACTTCCTTTCCTCCTTCAAAGAAATTTTGCCCTCGAAATTAGTCCAAGATCATAGTCAAAAGTCAAAGTTCACACTCATCATGCCAAGGTATCCTACCATGGTTGTCACGACATTCCCCACAATGGGATGCACACTAGGTTATCATCATCAAGTTGTACTTGTCTTCATTATATACATATTACTTAGTGTTCCATCATAATGTGACATCATCATGGCATTAGGGTTTTTGCATCCCTTAGTATCCCTACATTAGGGTTTTGTTCATATATTTATATGAGACCAAGGTGTATTATTCAAATCTATGCTATCAATTCTCAAACAGACATGTTCATGGTCATGACTTTCAAATGAGACTATCATCAAGTGTGTATCTCATCTTTATTTTAGATTTTATGCATGTTTTTTTAAATCCTACCAATTTTTCCCTATTATGTTCATCATATCTCATTCTTGGGTATGAATTCGAGCATGTTACCCTTGATTATTCAATATAAGATGTCTACACATCATCGTATCAAGTTCATGATCTCAACGTTACATCTTTTATGTGTAGTATGATTTCACACTAGTTCTAGCTTATGAGAGTGGCTATTACACATTTATCAAAATTTTAACTTAAGTGAGATTCATTCATGTATCGAGTATCATTTGAGGAACAACATTATCATCAATGTCAAGGTTTTGAAACATGTATGTAGAAAGAGCTCCACAAGCCCAAGCCACTCAAACTAAGACATATATATGTCCAACAAGTCCTGCTAACCACAAGCTTCTACCCATAACAAAACTTTCTACCCAACTTTTGAGAAATAAGGGTAACCACTAGATTCCTTTATATACAACTACTAACTTGAGTATGAGGCTCATCGTGGATATCACACAACAGGTAAATCATCTTAGGGTCTTGGGACATCTCCCTCACCTATATAGCAAGCATCAAATTTTCAATTGCCTCTTTCTCTAGGGTTAGATATTTTCAAAGGAAGTCTAGGGTTCAATAGTTTCTAGGGACCATAAACTAGGCGACTTATCTCATATACTTAGAAGTATTCTATCTAGGGGCTCATCATCATGTATTTCATCATGGATATTTTCAATATTTCAAATATTTTGGAGTTTAGGTACTCTTACCTTCTCCCGTAATGAGTCGACTCATATCAAGAGGTCATCCTTTCCATTTGTCCCATGCTAGAGGTCCTTCTTTGTAAATAGATTGAGGCCCATGTTGGTCTCGAACTGTATGTCAGATATCATATCTCAGCACGTACAAAACTAGGTACAAGAAATCATGCCAACCCACTAGCTATGTTTAGCACATCAACCAAGCCATATGTATCATACAAGGTGCTAGGTTTATCTAGGGTTGCATGGTCAAACTCATTCCATATTGTCAAGCTATTTGACTTTCTCAAGGGCAAACTTGTGTCTTATTAACATCAACATAATCATCAATATCATAATCATTGTCACCTTAGGTTATCTAGGCTACTCACTAGCCTAACATTTATCATGGCTCTAGACAACTCTAGATACTACAACTAAACTCTCTCATATAAACTTGATATTACATCTCTTTATCTTAGGTTACATGGACACTCACTGCCTTTCTGGGTGTGATAACATATTTCATAGGTACATATACTAGTACTTGAAATAGATTTTCTCCAACATTGAAACATTCGATGAAAACCACCATGCTCCATTCGAATAAAACCAAAACCAAAATGAGTTACCACACTCATTAGGTAGTCTAGTATCATGACACCTAGAGAACTAGAAAGAACATGGTCACACCTATGTAAACATCCTAAGGACATGTCGCGAATCATATGTCTAGGGAGGTAATTTACACAAGTCTACACCTAGTTCTAGAACATCTAAGTTCTAACCTAGAGGCTAAGTCAACTTAGTCCACAAGGACATTTCATTAAGTTTCTAGGGTTGAGATGTAAGGTGAGTTTAGTTTGTATTTCATGTGAGCAATGTTTGGTGTAGTTATTGTTCATGCTCAGATACCATCTATCATGGAACTAGAATCCCAGTCCCATGAACCAAACGAATATTGAAAAGAACATGCGGAAGCATGAAATGCTTAGCACGCCTGAACAAATAACAAGATAAAGGCACCAACACAATCTCAACATTCAACAAGTATAAATTATACACGGTACACCATATTCATGAGTTCAATTACACATTTCCAAAGTCGAGGAACAAGTCATCCATGTGCACTAAATCTGGATCTTACAACAAGTACACCTAGCATAGCTCACCAAGCCCATAAACCTTCTAGCCATCTTTCAAACCTAAAAACAAAATACGAGAAATGGGTCAACACACGAGGTGTTGAGTATGGGGCAGAAAGATAGATATATATGTAAAATCTTTGTATAATTTGAAAAGATTTCAAGACTAAACGAACAAGAATAAACATGTCAACTATTTAACAAAATTGTAAAACCATATTTTATGTCATTTCACTCCATTATACCAATAATATCAAGCATGTTTAAGGCCTTTGACCATCTTCCCGTCAAAAGGGTTCGTAAGGGTGCTCAAGATTAGCTAACCCCTTTTATACGAGAGGGACCTCAAGGCCATAGCCAAGATCTAACTCTTTATCAACAATATTATAATGGAGTTCTGTATATATGTGTTCAAGTTATAAAACTAACGAGGCAAATATCAAGTAAGACATAGCAATACTACATGGCAATAATTGAGCAAGTAAACAAACAAGCATACAATACATGTCTTTTCAAGAAAGAAAGTGATATTCATATAAATAGATAAGACCCATACCTGATTTAGAGATCTCATAACCTAACTTATCCTTCATCATCTAGCCACATGCCAAACCTCATTAACAACAAGATTACATGTATGCATTAGATTTTCATAATTAACCTAATTAGCTTCATTTTAGGGTTCGGGACAATTTAGGTTCAATGTTGGTTAATTACATGATTAGTGATCTCTTAATGATTTAGGGGTCATCAAAAGAGTGTGGTTCAAAATTCACATCATTTCGAGGTTTCATGCAGACATTATGAGATTTAGAACATTTATGCTTAAATTATGTCACGAGACTCTTAATAGAGTAATCAAGGTCAAAGATCGTCAATGAAATAGAACCAAGCATAAGGGATGGTTTAGATCAGCAAGAATAGGACATAAGAAACACATTTAAAGTAAGGTGATGTCCACTAGGGTCTAGGCATCAAACCCCCAACATGGGGTACCAAAATTCACTCATACATGCAATTAGTGCTCCATAGAAAAAACATATAAACAAAGAGTTTGGTGATGGAGCTAGTTTCATAGTGACACACACGTTAATGATTTTCAAGGTTAGGGTGATACTATATGTCATTTCAAAAGAACATTATCAATATAGGCCCAACTCTATCATTCATATGTCAAATAAGTCACATATGGGAAAATGGGGTTAATAATGAGTAAGAGGGGATATTACGGATCCCATGTAGTTCAAGGTGCACAACATTTACTGATCTAATGAGAAAGAGGGTACAAGTGTACTAAAGATTGAATATTTATCATAAAGATGCATTATATTGGTCAACATAGTCAAAGATCATATTTTTAGAAAAATAGGAGAACAAACGAAGGATTTAGAGTCTAAAACCTAGTCCACATTGTAGATATCGTTGAGATGATGAATTTGATATTTAGGTTCACTATATTCGGCCAAGGGAAATAAGAGTTATCATTCTTGGAAGTTTATCAAGAACTTTAGAGAAATGAGAGGGTGTTACCACATTATTTGTCTCTTGATTTGGGTGGTTGATAACTGTTCCAATGGTCGGGAGTGCTACCCTGCACCCCCTCTGAGAGTTGGCGATCTATTTGGATAGTCGTGAGTAGCGGTCAGCTCATGCCTCTCACTTCATGGTCTGCGGTCGCCACCACATCAATCTAACCGTAGACTGGGGTTCTTCATCTCCCGCAATCGCCTACTTCTCCGCCAACCCCATATGCGATTTCCTTGTCCCGCTGCCTAGAACAGAGGTGAAACAGGGTACTTCCGCCCCCACTTCCCCGGCACAACCCACCAGGGGTCTGAGAGGAAATCGAAGGGGATGGAGGCGTCCGTTCACCCATTTCTCTCAAAGCTCCTTCACCTGGACGTGAGGAGGCCCGATGTGGGCTGGGTGAACCTATGAACAAAACCACCATGGTCGTTGACCTACTCCTGGAACCACACACCCACAAACAAGGCTGGATTCTAGAGCACCTCGAATCCTCGTTGTTACAGCCCCAATTTTTGGGTTCATTTGGTGAGAAATGTAATTTCTCATATTAAAGATATTTGAACAAATAATGATATACATTGTTTTGAATAAATGGATTTTGTTTACAATAGCCTTGATGGTTGTTTTGTGGGCTTTATTAGCTATTGGGCCCGATAACAAGGAAAAGACATAAGGAACTCCATTATTAATAAGAAATGGAAAAAACAAAAATGTAGAAACCTCTAGAAGGCAAAAGTATGTAATCCAAAGGTGGATTCCATGCCTCCTGGGTTCCTTGGGGTCCGAGGAGTCCAAAGTTGCAAAGATAATGCAAAAATAAAAGAAAAGATCAACTAAGTATTTCTTTATTAAGAAAGAAATTGAAAACAATGATAAAATGTGGAAAATAAGTGGAAAGAGGTATATTTGAGTTACCCTTGATGGATTTTCATATCCAAAGGATTCCTAATGTTAAATGGAATGCCAATGAGAAAAATAAAAAGAAAGATAAAGAGAAATCCTCAAAAAGAGATATTTTAATAAGAAATAAACATGATAATGAGAAATAATGAATATAGATGCATCTAGAAGGATAATAAATATCCTTAAATAGATATATTGATATCTTAGAGTTTCTTGGGGTCCAAGGAGCCCCAATGAAGAAAGAGGAAAGAGAAAATACCAATAATGCAAAATAAGAGGATAATATGATGCATAATGAATTAATTTTGTAGTTTTGTTAAAGAGGTGGTATTTTCTATTAAAGGAAAACATAAATTCATGCCAATGGATTAAAAGTCAAGCACAAGGAGATTAAAATAGGTAATTTTCGGTTTTCCCTTTAAGTAAATAGGTTCCTCAATAACCAAGGAAAACTAATAAACAAGGAATTGATTAAAGGAGAAAAGTTGCACCTAAACAAGGAAAGTAGGATAAAGGGGACTTGTTTTCCCTGCGGTTAAGCCCAATGGGACGTTGCCATCCTTCCCTATATAAGGGTTGGATCCAGGGCCTCGAGCCAAAGAGATCTCGGGAATCCCTCTCTCTGTTTCTTCTTGTTTCCACATGAACCCTAGCTAGGAGAGGGTGGAGCAATCTTAGGGACATCCAGGCTCTGTGATGGTGTACGAGGGAGGCATGTGGCTTCCCCAATGACCAGGGGGGCTTGGCCATCATCCCCTACCTCTTACTCTCTCTCCAGCCATCTACATCATGGCTGCAATGTCAGTCGACGGGGGAGCAGCCGCAAGCCTAATCCCAGCTCACCTCGGCCTTAGAATGGGGCCCCATGGGTGCACAAAGGGGCGTCGGAGGTGAGGGCATCATCGCTAGTGGTCACCGGACCCTAGAGAAGGGGGCGCACTCACGGAGCTCTACAAGTCGACGGCTAGGGCAACGCAGCAGAGCTGTGTGAGGTTGAAGGAGATGGATGTGGAATTGGACGAATTTTCCCTTCGTGGGCTGAAGAGCCGAACAAAATTAACCAAGGATAAAACCATATTTTCGAAATGTTTTCCAAGCTGCAAAGCAACGTTGCATGATAGAAGTGATGTGGCGCCTCCTGATTGGCTCAAGTAAGGTTTTATTTCAAAAATCATATATCCTTAATAGTAGATCGGATGAATATGTATAAAATATGAAAATTGCTCAAAAAAATGAGAGGAATCCAATAAAAATATATTGAGAAGCTAATTCCTCTTAAAATTCGAAAAGTAGTGTAATTTATCAACTGTAATGAATTAAAGATTAAGAAACCCTATTCTGAGATGATTAATATATTTAGTGGGGTTTAATGGATGATTAAAGTTGGCATTAACCTATTAATGATAAAAAGAAACATTAGGAACAAAAAGGGTGAACTTTGTATGTAATTGGTTTAATTTACAGTTTCATGTGCATGAATATACTTTAATGGGCCTTGAAACCCAAATATTGGTAAATGCGACTCTTAATGGCTTTAATTATTCAAAATCGTCAATAAAGTTAAGATTTGATGATTCTAAGATATTTTGAGTATAAAGGTTTCTTATTGTGGATAAATACCTTTAATGTAGAAGTTATGGTTTTCTAATGAATAAAGGTAGAATTAATGACAATTAGAATTCATATGTGAATTAGACCGTAATTGTAACATCCCTGACCTGAGCTATGTCTTAACCCTAGGAATTTTACTTAATAAATTTGATTAAATGCTTGCTCTTATATTTTGAAAAGTAATCAAGGCTCTTGAGGAACTTAGATTTCAATTTCAGTCCTTTTTTAATAATGTTGAAACATTGTTTTGTTAATTTTGGACTAAAGTGCAAATTACCCAAGTTGAGGGGTTAACTTGCAAATTGCACATGAAAAAATGTTCATCTGATGTTGATACATCATAAGAATGGATATGATGTAGTGGTATGATTTCCACAAGCTTGGGCACCAAGATAAAGCTTGTAGAGCAATCTGTGTGCATTAAAACCTAGTTTTGGTGTAATGTGCAATTTACCCAAAACCTAGGGTTCAATATGCAAAATACCACCTCTAGAGGGTCTGTCATGTTTCTTAGCATCAATTAGAGCAAATAAAATGAGAGGGGCGCCTCATTTGGATTATCTTGGAGGAGAGAGAATCTTGATATTAAAATAATCAAGATTTAAGCATAAATGGAACTTTAATTTAATTTAATGCAAAAAGAAATAAATTAATTGAGGAGCCCTTCAACCAAAAGTTGAGGGATGAAATAGCAAAGTGTTGGACGAGCTTGTTCCTTGCCATGGCACAAAAAGATCTTGGTTGAGTGGAAGCCCACTCACATTAACATAATAAAAAGTATTATCCACTAAAAGTTGGATATTAATATACAACTCATTAAGGTGCTTAATTTCTTTTCCATTAATTCTTGGATAATGGAGAGGTTTTGCAAGATAATTAAGGTGGCTTCGTGGACAAGGAATGGAGGGGGAATTGGTGGAAATTATTTCTGAATTTAAAGAAAATAATTTCTTTTTTCTCTTTCCTTAAAATCACGTGTACATATCCTTTTTCCAACACACTTAAGGATCTTTTCCTTGGAATTCCTTTTCTCATTTGCTTTGGCTGACCACAGGAGAGCTCAGGAGCAGGAGAAGGACGACTCTAACCTGTTGTTAAGCTTTTGATCATCTTCCACCTTGGATTCATGGTGAAAACTCAAAATCAATGCTTGATTCTTGGTTTTCTTCACTCGATTTCCAACCCTAGCCAACGTGTTCATTCAAAAGCTCAAGAACGGACCTTGGGCAGTTTCTAGAACTTCATCCACCATTATATCCGTGGATCTTGGAGCTTGGAATCAGATTTTGAGGTGGGTTATATAACTTTAACCCTCAAACATTGATATTGCATCAAATTCTCAATGTTTTGTTGATTATTTCCTTCTATTTGATACTCTTTTGATTCGTTGCTGCAATTTCCATGAAAAATGGCAGTAGTTCTTGGATGCACGGAGGAGTATGATGATGACATCATCATATACATATTTCCCAATAAATTATTAGACCAAACAGTTTCAACAAGTTGTTCAAACAGTTTCCCAAACCGTTTGGGAGCAAACGGTTTCAAACCATTTGAGGGGAAACGGTTTCACCAAACTAAATGAGAGAAAACGGTTTCAAACCATTTCGAGGTGTTGACCAGGGTTGACCATTTTTAGAATTGTTGATGATGATGTTGGTTAATGAACCACTAACTGTAATTGATTAGTTTCAATTGGTTCATGAGTTGAAGGACAATCAATAACCAAACCCTAATCGGGTTAAGTGCTGATTTCTATTTTGATTGAGTTAGTTCTTTGGGTTGATTGACCCAAACGGTTTCAAAACCGTTTGGGGATCACCCAAACGGTCTCAAGACAGTTTGAGGGTTACCCAAGACCATTTGGAGGTCTAGGGTTGAGTATGGTTAGGTGTTTGAAGATCTAAAGATATCAAGTTGATTTGCAATCAAATGCTGATTTGGTGATCAATCCTATGATCCAAACCCTAATTGGATGTCATGGATTTGGATGTTAAGATGGTAAAACGGTCTCAAGACCATTTGGAGGTCATCCAAACGACCTTAAGACCGTTTGAGGTCAGGTCATGTCCAATTTGGATGATGGTCCAATGGTTTCAAAGTAACTAGTTTCACATTGATTAACATTGAAGGTTCATTGATTCCAAACCCTAATCCAATTGGAATCTAAACCCTAATTGATGATTAATTGGAAGTTGATTCACTTGAAGGATAATTTATTTAAGTTCAATTGAGGTGCGGAGCTTAGGCTCAATTGATAGTTGGATACATGAATTCAATAGATCAAGGGATCAACATTGGAAACCCTAAATCAACATGATTGATGGAGATCATATTTGGTCCATTCGGTTTTGAGGAAGTTTGGGCCAAATGGTCTCAAGACCATTTGAGTGCAAATGGTCTCAAGATCATTTGAGTGCAAACAGTCTCAAGACCGTTTGGGACCAAATGATCCCAAATCGGTTAAGGATCAAATGGTTTCAAGTGTCACTTTATCAAACGGTTTCAAGAATTACTTTGGTGAATGGTTTCAACCTCCTACTTTACCAAACGATTTCAAGGTTATGTTCAAGACCGTTTGGAGGTATAAATGGTCTTAGACCATTTGGAGGTGTTATAAGAAAGACCGTTTGAGGTTTGATTGGTCAAGACCGTTTGGGGCCTAAGAGACCAAGATCGTTTGGAAGTTAATCAACTAAATCATATGAACTCTTAAAGTGGTTGAAGGTCAATTGTTTAATTGAACAAATTACATGATTTAAACCAATGGTGATTATAATAATGGCACCCTAAATGAGATAGGGTGATTAGTACCCTTTGAATAATTAAGCTTTAATGATCATGGTGATAATGACATAACTCATGGTGTCAATTCTTCTTTCAAGTTGAGTTGACTTAGCCTGATCAAGGCTGAAGTAAACATCATCTTATAGAATATGAGAGAGAAGACTTCCTACATGAAAGATAACCATATAATGGCTAAGTCTTAACACTTTTAATATGAATGAATGTGTAATTAGGGTATGATCCTTGATAGGGAGATCATGAAACCCTAATAATGAAGATTAATGAATCATAACCCTAATTGAGGGCATTAATAGGTGAAATCCTAATACATGATGATGGTATGAACTTAGTTCATGGTAATGACATGAGAAACCCTAATTTAGGGTACTTTGATGATCACTCCTAATTAAGGTGAATATTAAACCCTAATTGTGGGTTGTTGAATATAAACCCTAATCTGGGGTGATGCAATGTGAATAGTAAACCCTAATTCTGAATAAAGTGAAGGAATACATGAAACCCTAATTCTGGGTTATACTACATAGCATGAAGCTCTAAGGTTGGATAATGAAATGATGAGTCATTAATCCTAATTGAGCTAAAGGGATTATTAACCCTAATTGAAATGAAAAGGGAAACCCTAACCCTAGCAAGGGCATAGTGGTGTAACCATTGAATAATGATGTTGTAATTTTTTGCATTGTGTTGATATGAAATTGAGGTATTTGTTATCATCTATACTAATCATGTAAGTTTTATGAAATAGTGAACATAGCCAGGTAATAACTATGATGCCTTATTTATTATAAGTACTCTATGAACCTTGTGAGCAATGATATGCTATGTTACCTAGTGAGAGGTAACCAACGAGATTATTAGGCTGTAAGAGCCGTGTGAAATACCTACACTACAACTATCATGTTTATACTATCAGATGACTTGATGACATTAAGTTACCTGTTAAAGTGGTAACAGGTGTTTTGATGATCTAAGGGTTTGAATACCCATATTCTTGAATCATGATGATGAGATGATAAGAGATTGAGATACCAATGTTAATAAAGTTGTGAAATGAACTTTATAGAAATAGTAATCTTTCTTTATAGCAATTGCCATAATGGTTTATGTTTGAAAACATGTCTGATGCTAAAAGAATACTGTAATATACTTAAATAATCAAGTGAAATGATATCATGTAGAGCCCTGACCATAGATCCATCATCGTCAGTAGTTTGGTGATGGTGAAACAAGTTTTCCTAAGGGAACTCCTAGACGGCATACTTTTGAGTATGTGGGGGTTATGGGCACAAATATCCTTATGCCCTAATGGAGGAATTGATGTGAGATAAACATTAAATCTCTAAATCCTTCATTATATGTATATTCTGGGATGATGTATCACTAATCTCCCGATGATGATGTTAATGCCGAATCGATGTGAGATAAACATGAAATCTCTCGATTGCGAAGAGAGTACAGCATGCCACTGTAACTCTAATAGCAAAGTTGCCAGTATACCCTGGAAAGCTATTTGGCAGAGACATGAGATGTCCTGCAAGTTGTTCCTCACACTGACTGAGGAAGATGAGGTCATAGAAATCTGGCTCTTCTATTGACCTATGTATGGTACAAATTTCGATTTCACAATGGTCGGTTGGAGTATGAGCGGTATACCTCATCTCCTCAGGGCATAAGTATGTTTGTAAAATGTAATCAGCCGTGTAGCATATTTTCTTAGGGTTGAATTACGAGAATCACTGATTGATGATATATTGTCTATTATGTCTTAGTTGGATAAATTTCATACATGTTATTCATATTCCTTACTGAATAATTATTATGCTACTTTATCAAGTTATAACTGAAGTGAAATGCATAGAGAATACTGCTCTACAATGTTGAGACAATGATTTACCTACTGTTGAATATTGATAATCTTTCTGCTCAGTGTTATTCTTTTATTTGCAATAGAAATGTTTCTGGCAGAGAGTTATCTCTCACTGGGGCAATTTTCAATTGTCTCACCCCTGTGGGATTAAATTTTTAGGTAGACATCGAGGAAAAGGTAGAAACCCTACAGTGGGTGAACAGCAACAACAACAACAACAACATCAAGGACAGCAATGATCCTCAGGTGGAGACACAGTCTGTCAAGTCATGTATATAGAGAGAGTCCTATGTGTCATCTCTGTACTCTCAGGTCCTAGGAGTCAGTAGATGGTTTGATATAGATATGAGATTTTTGGCTTGAAGCCTCAAGATTTTTGTATATTTATTATGTACAGTTTAACAGTGCAGCCAATGTTTGTGACTCTCGAGATGAGATGATACAGAGATGTACTGATGAATCAGAATGTAAATAACGTACTTTGGTTCTCTACAAAAGAGTTTTACAGTTTGTGGATCTCTTTGCAAAAAGTTTTCATTTTTAGTAATTTTCAGTAATTCCACTGCTAATAATTTGCTTCCGCATTAGTTAATCTTGTTTTTGGGAGTCGTACGTCACAATAATGAACTATGAATTGATGATAAATGAGCATAATGATCTTGTCATGGAATAAAAGGGATAAAATGGTATCTTTAATGTAAAAGAGGCTTAATGGACTTAATTGATGATTATTTGTGTTGTTTCTGAAATTAAGGTTATATGTTGTTAAAAGGTAACCTTAATAACTTTCATGAAGGATAGATGAGAAATTAGGGTTTAAAAGAGTAAAATGAAGTAAAAACCCTAATTGCAAAGTAAACCCTAAAAGAGGTAGAAATCCTAAAAAGGAATAGAAACCTTAAGTAGCAAGATGGTTTGAATAGATTTTGATAAAAAGGAATTGGATGTAATTTCAGGACTCTTGTACTTGCTTGATTGGATGTCTTGATTGATTGGAATATTCTATCTCAATTCGACATAACATGTATGTGGTTAATTACGATGAATCGTTTTAGTTTTCTCGAAGGTTTCTCAGATGGTTAATCGCATTGATTGAAACTAAACAGTTTGGATGTTCATACTGCAATTATAAAGTCACTATGGTTATCACAATTATAAATACATGTGTATTCTCGCACCTACATACCTCCCTGATGGAAGATGCCATAAAGGCTAGGCCCAAGAGGGTAGACCAATGGGCACCATGAGAGGTGACCCCAGACACCAAGCTCAAGAATGAGAAGGTGGTCTATGTTGCATGACTATGGGGCACCATGAGAGGTGACCCCCAGGCACCAAGCTCGGGATTGAGAAGGTGGCCTTAAGTCAATGGCAAAAGAGAAACCCTAGAGGGGTATTCCAGGGTTAGGGCAAAAGCGGTGGAGAATGACACATTGAAAAGGTAAATTGGTATGCTAATTACCCTGATTGTGATAATTAAATTGTTAGCCATATTTGTGAAATTTTGTTTGTTCCCACATACCAGCATATTCCTATATGTTGACCGACGTTTTGTTTGTTGGCATTTTAGGTACAACAATTGAAAGAACAACAAGTAAATTGACACATTGTGGAAATAAGAAATAAAGTGCAAGGAGGATTAGATAGAATGAATCTAGGATGTGGATACAGTAGCTTACCAAAGTTTTCAAAAGGTGTGCATGGTTTTATTTTATACCAGTTTTTAGTTTAGTTGGTAAAATTTGATAATTGTTATTGATTATTTGCCAAACCTTTGATCCTGTTAATGGGGATAATGGCTCTAATATCTTGGTCTCCCTTAATTGGGGGTTACCGAGAGGTGGGGTCGTTACATTTGGTATCAGAGCATAGGTTCCTCATTTAATCTTTAATAATTATTAAATTTTACAAACTCTATAGAACCCAAGGGAGTTATTAGAGGAATTTCTAAAAGACAGAGGTGTCTAGAAAAGGATCACATCTGGGGGCTGGCAATATTTCCTCTACACTGCTATTCAGAATATGAGGACTCCCAGATCTGTGTGACTTTCTGGCCAATGTCTCAAGATTTAACTCAAAATAAGATACCTTTAGGACTCTCTCATCTTGTTCATCCCTTATCAACTCAAATGTTGTTAAGGATTATAAGGATTAGGGTTTTCTCTCCTTTCCTCACCCACTTGAGGTATGGGTAAGGTTGATAAGGTTTAAGGAATCCTCCACCAAATTAATAAAAAGCATGTAAATAAGATGTCATGGACATAAGCTTAATAGATTAAGCGTAAAAGAATAGATACATGCTTAGGTCGTATGACATAAGTTGTCATGCCCTCAGGAGAGACCTGAGGCTAGACCTTCTTGTTAGGAGGATAAGTAAAGAGAGTTAGTCTTAGAGATAGAGACCTCCATTAAAAGTGGAAACCTGGCACATTCTCTGAGAATGATGTTAACCCTAACCCTAAGTGAAGGTTAAAGAGAAAGATGGCATGATGAGTTAGATGTCATGGTAGACTAGGTGTTTGGATAGACATGCCTTGGATGCCATATGAGCCATGAGAGGTTGGATGACCTAGTACCTTTGGCAACCCAACCCTGGGAAGGGTCGTGCATGTTAGAGTGAAGGATAGCTCCTTCATTGATGAGGTTAGAGAAGAACCTATGAAACCATGTGAGCTTATATGAGCATGGCATAGTAAGAACCCAGATACGTTAGTAGTGCAAGCAGCCGGTTGAAACCCTGGACAAGGGAGTATGTTGGATAGCTGATGAGATAAGCATAAAGGGCTAGGGATAACCTTGAGCAAACATAAGTTTGAATATAAGTATCACCCATGTAGGGGTATGTTTGTGAGCTTGATCCACCTTCATGGAGAGAGGACCTCTGGTAGTGAGGCTTTTGTAGGGTTAGCTCTAGACAAAGAGAGCAAGAACCATACAAGAAGGTCGGAAGCCTAGATTCCGAGATATGAGTAAAGTGGGGAGCTGAGGATGATGCGACCTAAGTGGATGTTTGTGGTTGCCTCATGCTTGATCCTTGGAGGTTGATGATATCTTGGTTGCCATTAGAGGAACCAAACCCTAGAGAGAAGATGAGGCTTCTGGTACCTAGGTTCCCATGGTGTAGGTGGTTACCTTCTAAGATAGGAAGAAGAGTTCTTTAGACCTGGAGAGGTTTAGTAACAGGTTGTAAGGCCTTGTACCTTATGGGTTGTCCTTGAGGAGGACTCCACTATGAAGTGTTTCTCAAGTAGAAGGATCATGGGAAGTGCATGTCATACCCTGTACAGGCTTGGCTTGTGGTTGAAAGTTGAGCAGGCAGTTGGACATCAGAAAAGTGAACCTAGGTCTAAGAGGGGAAGTGGTGTACTTGATGCTCATGACGAGATTTGAGCATGGTACTCCTCATGGTTAGAGGAGAGGGAAACCCCTTATGTTTAAAGGTATGTTTGATGAACCCCTCACAACTAAGTGGATGACATGGGAAGGTATGATCGTGATCCAGTGTTGAGGATGAGAACAAGTATGACCTAGCATGGTTTAATAGGTGGTTTGCTTGTGCCTTAGTGGCTTGCTAGGGTTAAGCATGCTCATGTGGATATAAACCCTAAGGGTGTTTGTGACCTTTGTCATCAAGAGTTCTAGTTTCCTCCCATCCTGATAGGGTGTGTACTAGTTTGTGGGTTTTATGGAAACCTAAAGAGGTCTCATAGGATCGTGAGAAGCTAAGAGAAAAGTACATGGTATGAAAATGAACATGTAGACCCATAGATAATCATCTCTAAGTGCATGTGGATGTGTTACCATGGAGGTAACCGGTATGGGGCCCGACCAAGGTAGGTAGGTTTCCATGACCCCTATGAAAGGATGGGAGTCATCCATGAATGTAGAGAGAGAGATGATGAAGGCTTGGGTAAGGTTCTAAGTTGAACATGTACTATGCTAGAATCTTAAGTATATCCTAGGGTCAGGTAGGGATAAGACCGATGGAAGTAGGAGTTGCCTAATTCCCTAGTTGCACATGACCATAGGATCGGGAGGTAACATCTATCATTGTCTGAGGGCCATGGGTTAGGAGATTGATCACCTTCATGAACTCATGGGACCCAAAGGGCAGATGAGTAGGGCACTCTATGGATGCATGAGGGAAGAGGGATGACCCCAAAAGTGTCGGCACCCTACAGACCTAGAGGAGATGACCAAGGAATGTGCGTGGACCCAAGTAGTTTTGAGACCAATTTTCCATGGAAGTAACTTTGATATCAAGATGTTTGTGATGAAGAGACATATGTGGCATGTTTTGACTTAGATTTAAAGGTGTGCTGGCAAGGTGGGATGTACCATCTCTATTCTTAGAATAGGAAGAACTCTGTATTTGGACTACAACCAAATGCTTATTTCCTCTTGTTATGGGAGTGAGAGATAGGACAATATGCATGCCATACACCAAGGATAAAAGGTGATGTGAGTTGGAACATTGCCATGAGCTATGAGGACATAGAGGATAACATACCCTAGTGAAGTGAATGATACATGGATGGGTTACAAACTGTAACAACCATGACCTGGGTTATGAGCTAACCCTATTTGTTTTGGCTAATAAAGTTGCTTAGAACTTTAATATAATCCTCTAAGGTGTTTTGTTATCATGTGACACACTCATGTTTCAAGTTTGGTCCCAATTGAATGTTGTTTGAGCAATTTTCCTTTGTTTTGGACCAAAGTGCAATTTACCCAAATTGAGGGGATATAATGCAAAATGTCACATTTTGAATGTGCCTTATATGTTTTATCATCAATAGAGAGATAATTATGCAAGGTGGTGGCTTGTGGAAAGCCTAAATTCCAAGTTTGAACTTGTTTGAACAATATTGGTACCTTGTGCACCAATTTTGGTACAAATTGTAATTTACCCAAAATGTGGGGTTGATATGCAAAATTACCACCTCTATAGTGTTCCTACTTCCTCTATGTATCATTTAAAGGAGAGATAATGAATGAGACACCATTTTTGAATCCATTATGAATGATGGTACTTTTGGTGATGAAATGACCAAGAAAAGGGTTGAATTTGGAAGCTTAACTTGAGTTGTATCAAGTTGAAAAGCTTATATATGAGTGCCTGTCGGCCATGGAGCCCAAGGAGGTGTTCCATATCGTTTTTTGAACTCTTGGAAAAGTCCATATGGTGCAAATCACCTCAATGAGGTGAGGTGTGACGGCCAACAAGTTCCCTTAGAAAAAGTGTATTGGCTTGACTTAAAATAGTGATTAAACCTAGATGACTTATCCAAATGGATAAGCAATGGAAGAATTTGCATCTTTAGATGATCCTCAAACTTTTTTCATGTCAAGATAAATGTTGATGCATGCATGGACACGTGTCACCCATGCATGACACGTGGCACCTACTAGCTCAAAATGTTGACACCTCATTTTTGCCTTTCTTCTGGATCAACAAGTATATATACCCCTAGTTTGATCCCTTAATGGAATTTCGAGACCCTTACCACACTCCTACCCTACGGTATCATGCATAGAGCTCCCATATCGTGAAGGGATGTTGTGGTATCGTGCATGGTCCTTGGGATATCGCCCATGGCAAGAGCATATCGCCCAAATAGGTGATATCGACCATATAGGGTGATATCGGCCATAGAGTGAAGTGTTTTGACTCAAAGTGAGTGCCATATCATCCAAGTGAGTATCATATCGTGCAAAAGGGGTGGAATTTCGTGCAATAGCACAAGGGTATCGTTCATAGGCCTTGTGTATTGGCCATAACAAGTATATCGGCCATACCATGTTGATATTGCCCATAGCAAGTTGATATCGGCCAATTGAAGTGATTTTGGCCACAAGTGAGGGGGTATCGGCCACAAGCAAAGTTGTGTCGGCCAAGAGGAAGTCCATATCGCCCAAGAGTGGTAGGTTGTCTGCCAAGGAGCTAAGGAACTCAAAACTTAACCCTAAGGTAAGATATAGTTGTCTTCAAGCTTGAATTGAAGCATGGAATTAGGGTTATGATCTATCTTTCTTTTCTTCTTCACCAATTGCTTATCCATGGTGATTCCTTGTATATGAAGGAGTTGTGAACGAGCCTTGGACCTTTGATAAATTCATATTCAACCTTAGGAACATGGATCTTTGGACCTTGAATCTTTGAAGTGTTTCTTAAGGTGGGTTTTATAACTTGAACTCAACCATGTTATTATTCATCACCTAAATTGTTGTATTTAATGATCTACTTTTAATTCCAAAGTTTCCTGAAATAGTTGATGAAATTATGAGTTCTAGTAGTTTCTTAGACCTGTTGACATGAACTATAATAGTTAGAACAAAGGTCTAGAGCTTGAAGATGATGATATCACCTTATAAAAGTGATATCGGGTGCATGCACACAAGCAAGCACCTCTAACCCGATATGATGATGCACCTATTTCACTAAAATGATATGAATAGGTTTTTAAACCTTGTTGCACGATATGGGGGTGTAGCATACACCTATTGCACGATAGGGAGTCAAGTATAGACTCCATACATGATACAAGGTTGAATGAATGCTTATAAGTTGACATGAAACCCTAATTTGGGTAACCCGATATAAGAGAAGAGTAACAAGTATTATTGCATGACATGGATGCATGACATGGATGCACAATAGGGTTGCACGATAGGGTTGAACGAAAGGGTTACATGATAGGGTTGAACGATAGGGTTGCACGATACACAACCCTAGACAATATGATAGCCTGATATGGTGATAAGTTGATACCTCTTAAGTATCATGGGCGACACATGTATATGCCATGTGCCCGACACAATCAACCCTAACCCGACATGGGTGTTGCAACCTAATGTTTGATGATGTATCCCAATATGGTTTGGTGCCCTACACTCCAATTGACTTGTATATTGGGTTGAGCCCGATATGGCAAACCCCAACCCGTCATGGCTAACCCTAGATGGTGACTAGCCTGATAGGGTGATTGAATGTACTTCTAGCCTGACATGGTGATAGGTTGATACATATATATTGTGCCTGATATGAGGTCAATAAGGTACCTCATGCCCGATATGGAGACAAGTGCAAATCCTAGCCCGATATGGTGAGTGTCTATACACCTACAATCAGATATGGTGAACATATGCACATGATTTAACCATATACACCTTGTAAAGGTAAGGGCAAGACACTCTTAGGAGTGATGAGTGTAACACCAAGTAATGGTGTGGATAATACCTTGATAGGTGAAACACCTAGAGTGGTTGATAATGGTTAATCCTATATCAATAATGCCTTAACCCGAGGTGAGTACACATCATTACTGATGGTTGAATAATTCATTTGTGTGACTTATGACCAATACATTACATGATAAATGTGATGATCTAGTGCATAAAGTATTAGGATGGGACATACCCTAATACAAGATAAGTTGATGAACTTAAGTATGTTAAAAGTGATGAGAGAAGTGATACATCAAGACACGATAGATATCACATCTAGCACTTCAAGGTTGATGTACCTTGATGTACCCTAAATCCAATATACTTGGATGAGTAACACATGATGAGTGTTATGTCAATTGTTACATTGAGATGTAATGAGTTTAATGCACTTTGATAAGTGTAGGCTAATATACCTTGAGAAAAGGGTTAAGCCAAGTTAATAAAGTATGATGTAATCATACCCTGGTAAGGATGAGAGAGGAATTCATACCTTGTGTTGATGATTCATTTAATGATAAATGATGAGAATGAATAAGTATGATTGAATACTTATGGTATCAATATTGGATCCTAGATGTGTGGAGTAATGAAATAGGGTTTGATCATTGATAATATGATCTTGAAAACCTAAATGGTTAATAATGAAAAACCCTAACCCTAATTAAGGGTAATGATATGTAAGAGAAACCCTAATCGATAAGAAAGGAAAATCCTAACCCTAATGATGGGGAGGTTGTATTTCTCTTATTGCATAAGCCTTGTAAGGAATGTTAAATACTTACATAACAAGTACCATGTGAATAAGTTGTTGCCTAGTGAGAGGTGACAAGATGTGAATGGCCTTGTGAGCCATGTGAATAAGTTGTTGCCTAGTGAGAGGTGACAAGATGTGAATGGCCTTGTGAGCCATGTGAATAAGTTTTTGCCTAGTGAGAGGTGACAAGATGTGAATGGCCTTGTGAGCCATGTGAATAAGGTGTTGCCTAGTGAGAGGTGACAAGATGTGAATGGCCTTGTGAGCCATGTGAATAAGTTGTTGCCTAGTGAGAGGTGACAAGATGTGAATGGCCTTGTGAGCCATGAGAATACTTGTACAACAAGTGAAATGAATACCTTGGTCTAAGGACCTATAGGTAATGGTTACCAGTTACAGAGGTAACAATGTTATGTGATGAATTCCCAGTAATGTGAAAAGGGACTGAGATCCCAAGTATCATGTGATTTAAAGATATGAAAAGAATGTGATAAACGTATTACACCTTTCTTTGTAGCATTTGTCATAATAATTCTTGATTGAAACTTGACTGATGCTAAAAGAATACAGAAATGTACTTAATTAACCAAGTGAAATCTTATCATGTAGAGCCCTGGCCATAGATCCATCATCGTCAGTAGTTGGTGATGGTGAAACGGGTTGCTCCGCGGCATAACCCGGAGGGCATACTTTTGAGTATGTGGGGGTGATGGGCGAAAATATCCTGACGCCCTAATGCGGGATTGGTGGTAGATAAACACGAGATCCCACAATCCTTCATTATATGTGTCGGGATGGATGTATCACGAATCTCCCGATGATGAAGGCTGGGATGGATGTTAGATAAACATGAGATCTTTCTCTCCCAAAGAGAGTGCAGTTGACATTGTAGCTCTAGATAGCGAAGTTCCAGTATACTCCTAGATTAGCTATTTTAGCAGTGACACGAGATGTCCTGCAGTTTGTACCCACACTGACTGGGGAGGATGAGGTCATGGAGTCTGGATCTTCCATTGACCTATGTATGGAACCGATTTCGACTTCTCAATGGTCAGTTGGAGTATGAGCGGTATACCTCATCTCCTCAGGGCTTAAGTGTGATTGTAAAGTGTAATCAGCCGCCAAGCATGTTTTCTTAAATATGGAAATCATTTGGCTGATGTTACATTTCTTTTATACATCCTTAGTGGATAGATGTTAATCATGTTTCTTTACATTCCTTGCAAGCATATAGATGAATTATAATCTACCATGGGTAGATGCAATGTTCTCCTTATGAAAGGAGATTACTTCATTCTGTTCGTATAGTGAATTATCCTGCTTATTAATATAAAAAGAACCTCTGCTCAGTTTATAATGGCTTAATCTGTGATAATAATATGGTCGGAGGAAAGTTATATCTCTCGCTGGGGCAATTTTCAATTGTCTCACCCCTGTGGGGCCCAAATTTTTAGGTGGACGTGCACGAGGAGGTGAAGACCTTTTTGCAGAGGAAGAACAACAGCTGAGGCAGTAGTGACAACTCAGGTTGAGTGTATTATCTGTCATGTCTTGTAGATATGAGTCCTATGTGTCGTATTTGTACTCTCAGGTCCTTGGAGTTGGTTCGTACTGGTTTTATGATCAATAAGAGATTTTGGTTTACGCGCCTCGAGGTTTTATGTTGCTCATGTATAGTTTGGTAAAACAATTGTTATATGTTATCCTCGAGAAGAGATGGTAAAGTGTATGTACAATGTGAGCAATGATGTATATAAAGTTTTGGTTCTACCTTAAAGAGTTTTCCTAGAAATGGATCTCTTTGCAAATTGGTTTTAATTTTTAGTGATTTTTGTTAATCTGTTGTTTATGTTTAAAATTCCGCTTAATTAGTAACGATTTGTCTATCGGTTTGGCGACTATCATTACACAAACATTAAGAGAAACAAGATAGTCATCTTCTGAGAATGTTTTTATCATGAGGTATGAGTCATACAAGGTTGAGTTTGAAAAACCAAGAGAATAAGCTCAGAGATAGACTTAGAGCTAAGATTAGATGATAAGTGAATACATGGAGGTGTATATCTTCAACGTTACCTAACACCTAAGGATGTGAAGTGGTAATGGATGCTCTGGATGGGATACAGCTACCTAGTTTAGATGGAGGCTAGAATAGGTTGTTAGGTTAACCCTCAATTAGAAAAAGAGATAAGTTTGGCTAACACTTAGATGTAACAATATTGGTTGATCAGGTTAATGGTTGTTTGGTTAGCCATCCTAGGGCTTATCATGATGAAAGGATGGTGGTAGAACCTCAGATACACTTCTTTAGATAGGAAGGTAATAAAACCCTGATGAGAGTGGTTTAGGGATTCTGAGGAATCGATCTTGAGGAATCATGACATATAGGAGATCATGGTTTTAAGATCACCATACACCATGATACTACAAATATAGTAAGTGATAGTAGCACTTTGGATGCTTTGATATGAAGTTGCATGTGGCATGTGGTCATGCAAGTCGGGGGTGAAGGACGAACACCAGTAACCCAGTCCATTGACATAGAGGATAAAGAGTCCCCAAGAGGGAATGGGAGTTCACCACTATGGATGTTGTGGTAAGTCTCCCCTTGACCCAGGGAGGTCAAGATACAATGTGGGTTATGGTAGATTGCCTTACCTAGATGACAAGAGAAAGAAAGAGTATTGTCAAGGGACAAATTGGGTTGAACTACTTATAAGAGAGAGAGATGGTTCAGCTACACCATGATGCAAGTTCAAAAGTTCTTGAGTAGGACCTAAAGGTTCACTTCCATTAGCTAGAAGTAGATACATGAAGAACTCAATGTCAGTACAGTTTATCACCCCATACTAATGGTCAATATGATCCAGACTAGAGGGTTTGATGAGAGCATGTGTGCTCATTCAGGGTGATACATAGAGACAGTTCTTAAGATGTGATGTTAACGACCATAGCCTTTATCAGGATGCAAGAAGTTCTATAAGGAGGTTGTGTCAGTCACCACTTCATTAAGATGATGTTGGTGAAGGAGGCCCCGCAAAGGTCAGAAAAGAACCACAGTGTGTGCAGATGAAGTCGCTTTGATCGTGCAATGACTGAGAGGGAGCCAGAGGCAACATGAGTCGTGAGCTGATGCAAAGCAGACTGACATGTAGTTCACTTTGGGAGAGTATGTGATGTGAAAATCTGACCCCTCTAAGCTACAATTGAGAAAGTTGAGTCCCTGATATATGGGACCATTTGAGATGGATTGGTGGAGATGGTTGTGCTTAGCCTTACCCCTCAGGATAACATGACGTATAATGTGTTCCATGAGTCCGATCTAGAGCACTATGTGAGATACCCAAGGCATGTGCTGAGCCCTGAACCTATTCGGCTTTTGAGAGGTTGAATTGTCCTGAGTCACCTATGAGGGTACGATATACCGAGGTAAGAAAGAACTCAGATGGAAGAATATGAGATAATGAAGGTTCTTGGGAAGCACCATGGAAAGGGTGAAGCCACATGGGAGCCCTGATGGACATAAGAAAGGCTTATCCTGTTTATTTGTGTGCTTGGTGGAATTTTGAGGACAAAATTCCTATAAGAGGGGAAGGATGTTACAACCCCAATTTTTGGGTTCATTTTGTGAGAAATGTAATTTCTCATATTAAAGATATTTGAAAAAATAATGATATTAATTGTTTTGAATAAATGGATTTTGTTTACAATATACTTGATGGTTATTTTGTGGGTTTTATTAGCTATTGGGCCCAATAACAAGGAAAACACATAAGGAACTCCATTATTAATAAGAAATGGATAAAAGAAAAATGTAGAAACCTCTAGAAGGCAAAAGTATGTAATCTAAAGGTGGATTCCATACCTCCTGGGTTCCTTTGGGTCTGAGGAGTCTAAAGTTGCAAAGATAATGCAAAAAGAAAAGAAAAGATCAACTAAGTATTTCTTTATTAAGAAAGAAATTGAAAACAATGATAAAATGTGGAAAATAAGCGGAAAGAGGTATATTTGAGTTACCTTTGATGGATTTTCATATCTAAAGGATTCCTAATGTTAAATGGAATGCCAATGAGGAAAATAAAAAGAAAGATAAAGAGAAATCCTCAAAAAGAGATATTTTAATAAGAAATAAACATGATAATGAGAAATAATGAATATTGATGCATCTAGAAGGATAACAAGTATCCTTAAAAATAAATTTCAAAATCTTAGAGTTTCTTGGGGTCCAAGGAGCCCCAATGAAGAAAGAGGAAAGAGAAAATACCAATAATGCAAAATAATAGGATAATATGATGCATAATGAATGAATTTTGTAGTTTTGTTAAAGAGGTGGTATTTTCTATTAAAGGAAAACATAAATTCGTGCAATGGACAAGCACAAGGAGATTAAAATAGGTAATTTTTTGTTTTCCCTTTAAGTAAATAGATTCTTTAATAACCAAGGAATACTAATAAACAAGGAATAGATTAAAGGAGAAAAGTTGCACCTAAACAAGGAAAGTAGGATAAAGGAGACTTGTTTTCCCTATGGTTAAGCCCAATGGGACGTTTCCATCCTTCCCTATATAAGGGTTGGATCCAGGGCCTCGAGCCAAAGAGATCTTGGGCATCCCTCTCTCTATTTCTTCTTGTTTCCACATG
Source organism: Alisma plantago-aquatica (assembly GCA_963693085.1). Lineage (NCBI taxonomy): Eukaryota > Viridiplantae > Streptophyta > Magnoliopsida > Alismatales > Alismataceae > Alisma > Alisma plantago-aquatica. Next base: position 1,455,267,222 of record OY856409.1, read on the forward strand.
AACCCTAGCTAGGAGAGGGTGGAGCGATCTTGGGGACATCCAGGCTCTGTGATGGACTACGAGGGAGGCATGCGGCTTCCCCAATTACCAGGGGGCTTGGCCATCATCCCGTACCTCTTACTGTCGCTCCAACCATATGCAGTGTGGCTGTAAGGTCAGACGATGGGGGAGCAGCCGCAAGCCTGACCCCGGCTCACGTCAGCCTTAGCATGGGGCCCCACGGGTGCGTCAAGGGGCGTCAGAGGTGAGGGCGTCATCCCTAGTGGTCGTCGGACCCTGGAGAAGGGGGTGGCGCGCTCACGGAACTCTATAGGTTGACGTCTAGGGCAACGCAGCAGAGTTGTGTGAGGTTGAAGGAGATGGATGTGGAATTGGACAGATTTGCCCTTAACGGGCTGAAGAGCCAGCCAACTTAACTAAGGATAAAATTGTCGTTTCAAAATGTTTTCCAAGCTGCAAAGCAACGTTGCATGATAGAAGTGACGTGGTGCCTCCTGATTGGCCCAAGTAAGATTTATTACAAAAATCATATCTCCTTAATAGTATCTCGGATGAATATGTATAAAATATGAAAATTGTTCAGAAAAATTAGGGGAATCCAATAAAAATATATTTAGAAGCTAATTCCTCTTACAATTCGAAAAGTAGTGTAATTTATCAACTATAATGAATTAAAGATTAAGAAACCTTATTCTAAGATGATTAATATATTTAGTAGGGTTTAATGGATGATTAAAGTTGGCATTAACATGTTAATGATAAAAAGGAACATTAGGAACAAAAAGGGTGAACTTTGTATGTAATTGGTTTAATTTAGAGTTTCATATGCATGAATATACTTTAATGGGCCTTGAAACCCTAATATTGGTAAATGCGACTCCTAATGGCTTTAATTATTCAAAATTGTGAATAAAGTTAAGATTTGATGATTCTAAGATATTTTGAGTATAAAGGTTTCTAATTGTGGATAAATACCTTTAATGTAGAAATTAGGGTTTTCTAATGAATAAAGGTAGAATTAATTACAATAAGAATTCATATGTGAATTAGATCATAATGAACTATGAATTGATGATAAATGAGCATAATGATCTTGTCATGGAATAAAAGGGATAAAAATGGTCGCTTTAATGTAAACGAGGCTTAATGGACTTAATTGATGATTGTTTGTGCTATTTCTGAAATTAAGGTTATATGTTGTTAAAAGGTAACCTTAATAACTTTCATGAAGGATAGATAAGAAATTAGGGTTTAAAAGAGTAAAATGAAGTAAAAACCCTAATTGCAAAGTAAACCCTAAAAGAGGTAGAAATCCTAAAACGGAATAGAAACCTTAAGTAGCAAGATTATTTGAATAGATTTTGATAAAAAGGAATTGGATGTAATTTTAGGACTCTTGTACTTGCTTGATTGGATGTCTTGATTGATTGGACTATTCTATCTCAATTCAGCCTAACAGGTATGTGGTTAATTACGGTTAATCGCATTAGATTTCCAGAAGGTTTCCTGGATGGTTAATCACATTGATTGAAACTAAACAATTTGGATGTTCATACTGTAATTATAAATTCACTATGGTTATCATAATTATAAATACATTTGTATTCTCGCACCTACATGCCACCTTGATGGAAGATGCCATAAAGGTCAGGCCCAAGAGGGTAGACCAATGGGCACCATGAGAGGTGACCCCAGACACCAAGCTCAGGAATGAGAAGGTGGTCTACATTGCATGACTATGGGGCACCATGAGAGGTGACCCCCAAACACCAAGCTCGGGATTGAGAAGGTGGCCTTAAGTCAATGGCAAAAGAGAAACCCTAAAGGGGTATTCTAGGGTTAGGGAAAAAGCGGTGGAGAATGACACATTGAAAATGTAAATTGGTTTGCTAATTACCCTGAATGTGATAATTAAATTGTTAGCCATATTTGTGAAATTTTGGTTGTTCCCACATACCATCATATTCCTGTATGCTGACCGATGATTTGTTTGTCGGTGTTTTAGGTACAACAATTGAAAGAACAAATAGCAAAGTGACACATTATGGAAATAAGAAATAAAGTGGAAGGAGGATTAGATAGAATGAATCCAGGCTGTGGATAGAGTAGCTTACCAAAGTTTTAAAAAGGTATTCAAGGTTTTATTTTATACTAGTTTTCAGTTTAGTTGATAAAATTTAATAATTGTTATTGATTATTTGCCGAACCTTTGATCCTGTTAATGGGGATAATGGATCTGCTCTCTTGGTCTCCCTTAATTGGGGGTTATCAGGAGGCGGAGTCGTTACACTCATGGTCATGAAAGTCTCAAGAGGGCGACGAGGGGAAGGAGCAGCAACCTGAGCCTTGTAGCCACCCAAGGTGGCGACATTGTCTAAGGATAGAGAAAGGAAGGGTAGAGGGAGAGTATCAGGAGAGATTGGCGAGGTGGGGGTACAACGAAGAAGGAAGAGGGAAACATGGGTTTGTAAAGCAACAAAGAGGGCTAGGGTTTAGGTTCCCTTCATCCATCGTTGGGTTTGATTGATTTCCTGATCTGGCTGAAGGATGGGGAAAGATCCTCCAGTCAAGCGCTTCTTTCCATTTTGGGAAGAAGGAAGACAACTAGTTAAATGGGCCGCACGTCTAAAATTGGGCCAAATAAGGGTTGAAACTCAACAAGAATAAGTAAACATGTACAATATGAGTCAATTTTCAAATACCCATATCTTGGGCTAGGATGGTCCAAATGAGGCTATTTTTGCACCATTAGAAATACAATTGAATCCTATATAACATGGAATACATGATTGAGTATGAAGATCATATATAAATGTCTCTATTTGTGGTGATATGATATAGCATGATTCTTTAGTTCGAAACGCAACAAAATGTTCATATTTAGTAAAAAGTGAACATTGAGTGACTGAAAAGGAGTCCCACAACCATCAAACTATGGATTGGAGATTGAATTTAGTATGACGCTACTTGATGAGAGAGAAAGGGTGCAAGATAGGAGAGGGAAAAGTTAGGTTGTCACAGAAACAATAGTAGCACATACACATGAACAATAATAAAACCATACAATACATGTTCACCATTCAACATATAATTACATAATGAAGTGTTACAACATTTGATGTTATATATTGAACAACAAACTTTCACATCTACATGTACTACAACTAAATAACAAGATCTTAAGACAACATGTCTACTCAACTTGCCACAGAACTCTCAACTATCCTGGAACTTCAAGAACATGTGTCCACAACCTAAACAAAAGATTAAATGTGGTACACGTCAGCACAATATTCAAGAATATGGTACTGAGTACGCCTATGTGTCTTTTTATGTACCTCTCATTACTAAGCTTGGAAATAAGATAAAACTAGAACTTGGCAGTAATAAAGAAATATAATAAAAGGCATATACTTGCTCAAGGGTATTTACTAACAAAATAGAACACATATTTTAGGAACATTTTCCATAATATGTAAAGTTGATCAACCATATTCACTATTCTACCAAAGAGATTTAGTGATCACATGTACTATTCCGTCAAAGAGATTTAGTACTTTCATAAATGCACTATCTTTCCAAAGAGATTTAGTGCTCACATGCACTATTCTACCAAAGAGATTTAGTACTTTCATCAATGCACTATTCTACCAAAGAGATTTAGTGCTATCATATAATGGATCAAACATCTTATGTTTCATGTGTTCATAGCCATATAAGTATGTAAAATCAAGCAAGATATCATACAAGAACAATCATTGCATCCAATATCATATACCAAGTATTTTTCTATACATAGAATACAAGCATATTGTATAATAAGTCAAGTAAGATGTATGGCGTACCTTGATCAAGATAATCTAAACCACAAATTCCTGATGTCAATTATATCCTTCGTCAATCCCTGGTTAAGACAAGACCACATGTCACCATCAGGTTCTCATCATCGTTAACCCTAGTTGTGTTCATTAGGATTTATGTTCATTATTATAAATCTTCTCATCTTATCCCTAATATGTCCATTTTAGGGTTTTGATTAGTCATTAGGATATGTGTGTCATCACCTGTCTTCTTATCTTGGAATTATCTTACTAATTTCATATTCCACATTATGTTCCAAATTAGCATAGATATATCTGAATACTATGTTGCACATAATTATATGCACATATTAACCCTAGGTTACATGTATTAATCCAATTAGGGTTAGAAACCCTTAATTATGAGTCATCACCATATAGTCATGAATTATGTGTATAATATTGATATGTTAGTTTGACATTGTGTTCCATGTACTATTATGAATATATTCTGGAGTTTCCAAGATTTATTGAGCATACTTGTAATTATTACATATTAATTAGGGTTATTAGCCCTAATTAGCCATATGAAGCAAATTACATGATTTTGTTCATCAACATTATAATTACTGACCTCGGATGGATTATAAGTCACATTTAGGATTCACTAGAATATTTCCATAATTTTATGTCACTATTTGATATTTATTACTCATGAAACAAGTATATAACATCTTACATGATATTATTGATATTAGTGCAACAAAAGCCTCACATTATGCCTTCATGATGTTCTACATAATTTTTTAAGAATTTTAGTGCATTGTTTGTATTTTTTTGATAAACCAGATATTTACTGTGAATTTTCTAAGATTTAAGCATTTATTGAGATGATTTACCTTTTAGGGCAATAACATGTCGCCATGTCAGCTCAGCAAGGCGTGGCTCCTCGTACAGGTCTCACGCAAGGACCCTCCTGGTTCAGCTTTGGGCCGGTTGGTTTAGGGTTTTGAACCCGTTCTGGTTCTCTGATTGGTCTGGTCTGGGGTCAGAATCGGGTTCACTCCCTTTCACGCGACCCCGACGTGTTCACTGTCTCCCCTCTTTCTCTGGTTTCACGTGATGCCAGGGTGTGTGTGAGCATCTTTCGCCATGAGGCTGCATCGGCTTCGGTGAGAAAACCTGGAGCTCTCCTCCCTCTAGTACACATCCGTACCCAAAGATCACTAGGTTACGTTCTCCTCCTTGTCCAAGGCTCAGGCGTCACCGCTGCAAAGGTTCTAGAATTGTTCCCTCGTTTCGAAGGTCCTTCTCGTGAGCTCGAGGAGGTCACCGCCGCTGGCTGCTGCTATGATGATGAATTGGTGGATGAGAAGCACTCCACTGCAAGGTCACGAGTGGACCCCCTCGATGTGTCTGTGTGATCCTATATGTGCGATCATTGCCGCCAGAATAGACCACGGTGAGGAAAACATCACCATCTACTCCTTTGCTTTGTGAGTGCCCACCATCCCATGATTCTCTCCTCCACACAAATTTGTAATGCCATATGCATATGCTCCACCTTCTGGCTCTCAGTGGCTCATCTGTGCATGGTCGTGGCACCTCCTCGCAAAGATGGTGACCGCAACATCCTGCTTCCATGGCGCTGCAAATAGGATATCTATCATGTGCCTCTACCATGGCGAGAGCTGAGAGTGTATGGTTCATCTCCTACAATATCCATATTCTATTTACCCTACTTAGGTCTCTCTTGCAGACTCTCCCTTACTCTCATCTTCTCCTTCTTCTTGTCAGTGTACCGCAATGGAGAAGCAAAGGGAAGGAGGAGATCATCCCTCTCTTGTCTGTTCTTCAAACAGTACATGTTCACGGTTGTCATATAAGGATTGTCAATCAAAGAAAACTCCACACTCCTCTCCCTTCCTTAGACCACATTCATGACGAGTGTAAGTGATCAAGGTTTGCAACAACAATTGCTCATGAGTCTGGATCAAATTGCAAGGAAGGGATAACTCAGCAATCTTTGATCTCCCATCTAAGGGTTAGGGTCAGTGTGCACTTAAAGCTGGTTCGTGGCTTCTCCTCCTCTAGGAAAACAACCACCAGACCAGATATCTAAGGCCAAAAGCTAGCCATACGAGCCAAGCCCAAAACTTGGGGACAATGTATCAAAACTTAGGCTAATCAAATAAAAGACCTTGGTCTAACTTGCATTATTCATCAACAAAATTCACCGATTTGAAATCCAAATATCTCCTTCTAGGAACATCTAAGCATCCTAAAAAATTAATCATAGCTTTATCATCCTCATAACTGCATTCTGCTAAATTTTGGTGCCAAGAATCACTTCTTTGAACAATCGTATAAATACCTCAAAATGGCACCAACACACCAATCAACATCACCCTTTATTATGGTTCTTTTATAACAAAAAAATAGGCCAAAAAACCGAAATGGCACATTTGCCATATTTTATTCCCTAAATGGCACGTTCTTGAACGTATTGCCCAAAATGACACATTTGCAGACCAATGTGTCCCCTGTTGGGACGCATTGCTCTCTCGGGAGGCAATGCGTCCCCGATTGGGACGCATTGCCCCCACAAGAGGGCAATGTGTCTCGAAGCCGAACGTATTGCTTTTTTAAAAAAAAATTACATTTTTTTAATTATGATACCATGTATACCATGTATATTATATATACATATATATGTTAAATTGCTAAATTAATATAATCTACATTAACTTATATACAATTAGCCATATATTTAAAATAATATCTGAAGATAATAAAATAATAACATAATTTTATATTTATTAAAATATAATATTTATAAATATAGATAAAAATATTCAAAATTAGTAGATATAATACTAAAATTATATAATAAAGTTTAAAATTATAAAAATAAAGAAAATATATACATGTGTTTATTTGTAAACTTAGAAGAAAAAAAACTAATATAGCAATAAAAATAAGAAAATACTAAAATAAAAACTAATAAGGTAGTATATAAAACACGTTGGTGCACATATATATATATATATATATATATATATATATATATATATATATATATATATACATATATATATATATACATATACATATATATACATATATATACATATACATATATATATATATATATTAAAGGTATGATACATAATATAAAAAATATACATATATACATAATATATATATATAGATAATATATATACATAATATATATATATATATGTACATATAAATATATATATACATATATATACATAATATATATATATATACATAATATATATACATAATATATATACATATATCTATATATGATATATACATAATATATATACATATATATATATATATATATATATTATATACAGAATATATATATATATATGTATATACATAATATATATATATACATTTATATATATATATGAAATTACCACTAGTATATTTATGTGCACCAATGTGTTTTATATACTACCTTATTAGTTTTTATTTTAGTATTTTCTTAATTTTGTTGCTATATTATTTTTTTTCTTCTAAGTTTACAAATAAATACATGTATATATTTTCTTTATTTTTATAATTTTACACTTTATTATATAATTTTAGTATTATATCTATTAATTTTGAATATTTTTATCTACATTTATAAATATTATGTTTTAATAAATATAATATTCTGTTATTATTTTATTATCTTCAGATATTATTTTAAATATATGGCTAATTGTATATAAGTTAATGTAGATTATATTAATTTAGCAATTTTACATATATATGTATATATATAATATACATGGTATACATGGTATCATAATTAAAAAAATTAAAAATAAAATAAAAAAATCAATACGTCTGGCTTCGGGACGAATTGCCCTCTTGTAGGGGCAATGTGTCCCAACCGGGGACGCATTGCCTCCCGAGAGAGCAATGTGTCCCAACAGGGGACGCATTGGTCTGCAAATGTGTCATTTTAGACAATAAGTTCAAGAACGTGTCATTTAAGAAATAAAATATGGTAAATGTGACATTTAGGTATTTAGGTTTTTTTGCCAAAAAAATAACTCAAAGATGATGGATAGTTTTGCTCGTTGTGGTGGTGAATGAGCGCAGTGAGACGTGCATCCTCCTCCGGCATAATACGGTGGGGAATAGTTGCCTTTCTATAGTTGCAACCACGTCGTTTCTCCAGTATACGGTGACGGAGTATTTGTGGTCGTATCAATGTGCTTCTGGTTGTGCATCCGCTCTTACTCCTCGATGAAGACGTCCATGACCGTTGACAATAGAGTCCCGGTGGACTGGGGAAATGTTGAACCTGGGCGACGACGTCAGCGCAGTAAGGTGGGAGATTGTGAGAGGGACGAAGGATTACCGTGTGGGTGTATCATGTCGGCACCAGCAAAATATATTATGAGCCGTTGAGACATTAGTCACATAGGCTTTTCCCAAAAACTCTTCACATAAAAACTACCTTGTGACTCATTTTGAATTGAGCGAGCTTACACCCAAATTTCTTTCGGTCCCATATAAAAACTCTTCATGCAATTTTGTCCATTAGCAATGGCTCCATTAAAGTGATTTGGGGACCGAAGTAGTTGGAAAATTGCTCTTCGCATTTAATGCGACAGAAAAAAAAAAGTATAGGAAGACCTGAGGTCAACGGGAGTATGTCTTCCCCTTCTTTACAATAATTTCACGGTTTATCTACAATTTTCTCATTCTTTTTTCTATGTGGCTTCCATGTGACCAACTTCTACCATCTATAGAGCAAGTTCATCTCTTTGGTTCCCTGCACCCACGAAGTATGACTTGTCTTGCCATTCTATGCTTCTTCCTACTCGTCGCCGCTCCTGCATCTTGCAGAGGTAAATTGGCAATTCTAGCATCGAAAGTTTAGAATGTCTAATGACTATACATGTTGTTGCATTTTCTACACCTTATCTGGGCGACGACGGCGCAGTAAGGTGGGAGGTCGTGAGAGAGACCAAGGAGTACCGTGCGAGCGAATCATATCGGCACCTGCAAAATTTATTGTGGACCGTTGAGATATAGGTTTTTTATTCGAAAACACTTCATACAAAAACTGCCTTGTGACTCATTTTGAATTGAGCGAGCTTACCCGTAGGAATTCTTGTAAGTAAGTGACGATGTTATTCAAGATTGAATGCGTAAAACTTAACGTAGAAAATTCTCCCCATGACAAGGAGAGGATACTGACAACCAAGCACTATGTAGCTAGAATTACAACTCACACTATTCAAATATAATCATCTCTAAATCTGGAAAGCTCCTCTTGTCCGAGAACAAACATAAGGAATAATATAATCACACCCAACGTATACAAACTTTTTGTTTTAACTTTTTCTCCTCATTACACCACTGCCGCTGCTGATGATTGTTTCTTGCCACTACGACCGCTGACCAGGTCGCCTCTTTACCTGACGAGGCCGCCTACCTCATTTTCATCTAGGGTACTCGTTCTAGTTGGCTCCTCCAACTAGAACTACGACGTGTCGCCAGAACCCTCTCCACCTGAGAGAGTCGATAGTCGTCCTCTGCTGATCGAATGAACCATACTTGTTTTCGCGTCACCAACTGTGTGCCACCAACCATGTGCGTCTTCCACTGCCCGAATCCACTACTGTAGTTGATGCATCACCTCTGTGTTGTAAATTAATGTGCCTCCTCCACTGATCGGACATAGCACTATCGATGTCGATGGTGCAGCATCAACAAAATATAACCATCTAATGTGCGTCCTCTACGGCTCGGACCCCCCTCCGTTGTCAATACACTGTCGTCGTGTTGCCAACAGCCAACTGCTACTCTGCCTTGAGAGAAAGTCATTGGCCCCCTCTCATCCATAAGAGAGCTGCAATGTTGGTGTGCCAATGTGTCACAGGCTGTCAGCCACTACTTTGACTCAAGGCAAAGTAGTTGATCATCTCTTAGAACAAGAGAACAATATCAGTTGTTATTGTTTTTTTGTCTCTTCTACCACAGAAAGCACTAACAACTAACAACTGATGGGATCACACACCAACATGTGGGATGTCTCAATGGGTTCCACCATGGCCTCTATTTGTAGGACTTCATGCATGTGGTTGCAATCGGGAATCTAGTACAAGTCCTAGTTTGAATCGTATTCCAACTCCAAGTTGCACATAAAAAACCATCTTCTTTCCTATACGATTTAACTCTTATTAGGATTGGCAACACAAACCAAATCCTATTAAGTTTAAATCCCAAAAGGACATGGGTTGAAACCTTTTATATCCCAACAATTTCTTCCTCCGGCCCATGAGGAGACTTTGTCTTCAATGATCATTTGGAATAGGTTATGGATCCCATCACCACGGGTGATGCATCAAATCTTCCCAAACATTGCAACATCTATCGTTTCCATACTTTTTCTTGAAGTACCATTTTGACTTTACTTTGTTTCCAAACAACTGAGACAAAGAATCCTAGAAGTGTCTCTTCACTCTCCATGCCCATACCTACAATTTTATTGGCTCCCCCTGACCGGTCAATCGAGTCATCTTGGATGAAAATCATATTTTTGACCTTCTACAGCAAGCCTCAAAAACCTTGATATGACGCTCCGTCTGTCGATGTAACCCCACATCAAGAGACTCATCCTCCATTCTTCATGCATCAACAACATGTCCAATATATTGTCCTTCTTTCTCCTACGTGCACTGTCTAGAAGAAGTATCTGGAGCGACCTTCTCTAACTGAGAGTCTTCGTGCTACATATTGTTACCCTCCAGATCGAATCCCACATCTGAGACATGTGGGTATTATGTGATCATTTCTTGTCGATGTTGTTCTTCCTATCTTCAGATGCCATCTCACTACTCCCACTAAATCCTTCGAACATTGCCTTGATATCACTTGTTAGGAATGGTGGTTACGATCCTCTATATGATTGAAGGTGTAAGATTTAACGTGGAAAACTCTCCCCAAGATAAGGAGAGAAAAACCACGGAGCAATATCGACAATCAAGTAATATGTAACTAGAATTACAACTCACACTTTCCATATTCAATCAACCCTAAATCTGGGAAGCTTCTCCTTCCTGAGAACAATGATATGGAAGAACATAATTATACCTAATGTGTACAAACACTCCCTTTTAACTTTTTCTCCTCACGACACCACTGTCGCTATTGGGCATTGCTTGTTGCCACTACGACTATTGATCGGATCGCCTCTTCACCTGACGAGGTTGCCTACCTCATTTCCGTTTGTGGTACTCGTTCTAGTTGGCACCTCCGACTAGAACTTTGACGTACCGTCAGAACTCTCTCCTCCTGAGAGAGTTAACACTCGCCCTCTATAGATCGGACGGACCGTAATCATTATCGCATCACCAACTGTGTACTACCAACCGTGTGTGTCTTCCACTACTTAGATCTGCTACCATGGTTGTGTTGGGTTTTAGGAGGAGCAGAGAAGGCAGCGGAAACAAAAAAAATTCTTCTCCCATACCAAGAATAAAGGAATCGCGTCAACATCTATATAATAGGAAAGATGGTTTGTAGAGACATACCTTGTCTCAAGGCTTGCTCGGAGACGTTACCTCACAGCTTGCACGGTCTTAGATAGTGTCTGTGCAGCTCCTACTCTCATCGGGACTGTCAGGATTGACAGTTGTCCTCTGAGCGGCAGAAATCTCCTGCCTCTGTAGTAGTCCACACGAACCACCTGGAACTGTGATCATCTTGTCGGACAAAGCACTGGAAGGAGTCATACCCTCCTGTCGGTGTACTAGTCACCGACACAATCTCCTGCCACCAGTCGCTTCTCTACAGTTGTCTTTCCCTTGTTGTGCCTCCCTTATCGGGTAGCACTTGCTCGGGCTCTCCTGGTTACCACAACCAGATAGAACGACAACTTTACAGAGCAACTGGTATTCTGAGTTGTTGTACCTGAGAAGCCCCCAATACTCCTATATATATAGGAGGGTCATGGGATAGGGTTCTCTACCCCAGGCAATGCAGGATTAAAGCAGGTGTAGAAGGGTTTAGAATTTCCACAAAACAACCAACTACGCCAGCTGAACCGATTGTTTCAAGTATGAACCGATCGGTCGGGACACTTGAGCCAATCGGTTCACTTCTGAACCGGTCGGTTCACTGCCCTGGTCAGTTCCCGATTGAATTTTCCTCTTTTGTTTCGAATTGATCCAAATACCAATCCTTGTTCTAATCAAATTGGACAAGTGAAATGAAGAGAAATTTCTCATCAACCTGACTTTCCCAACTTGTTCGTTTGGACCAGTTGAGTCGATCGGTTCAACCCTTGAACCGGTCGATTCAGCCTATCCTGAGCCGGTCGACTCACCAACTGAGCCGATCGGTTCACCAAGCTAATATGATCAGTTCATCATATGAGCTGATCGGTTGGGAGTGCAGATTGCACAAAATCAGTCAATTGCAGTTTCAATCAATCTGATACTCTAATCAATCAGTCCAACACCTTGAACACTATGATAGTGAGCTATCAATTGGTTGAGTGTTTAATTGAACTACTAAACTCCTTTATCAATCGATCTAAACATCATTTGTGGATAAAATCCTCTTCCAGGTTAAATCCTATTTGTCTGACCCTGCAGGCCCATTTCACATTGGCAGTGAAAGTCCATAACACTTATGACTTCACAAGCAAAGAGAGGTGCCTAGTCGCACATCAGTGCTACCCAAGTGAAATAGAAAGTTGGAGAACAACTTTCAATCCTACAATCCGTGAATGGTGTTACAGCGAATGTATAATTCCTTTGTCTCTGATATCCCGAATGAACTCAAGGCATGGAACAGTCATCCTGTCAACATTCGTTCACTTTCTTGGTCTCAGAGTAGATTGGAGGAGATATGTATGACATCAATATCACATACTGATTCACATATGCGTGCACACGCCTATCTCAATCCTACTCATCAAGTGGCCATGGATATCAAACTCCCTCAGGAGGGACAAATCCCATATCTATCACTCACCCCTCAAAAGCCCCATGTGTCAAAGCCACCCAATCATCACCTTTATAACAACCGATGTTTCAAGGCTGCATTTGATGATGTCAAAGTGTACCCAATGACATGTGTTGTGTGATGGAGTGGACTTTTGGAACATATATATATATATATATATATATATATATCAAGGTTATAATAAGAGGCCCAAGTGTTTTTGAAAAATGCAAAGATTAAACGATTGCCATTACAATTGTTGTTACTAGATATATGAACCTTCTTAAAGGAATTAATTGATCAATCTTTTCGTGTATTATTGGGATCAAGTTTGAGTAAAAGGTGCATCAATGAGTTGCAAAACTATAGTCAAAATTTGAGATAATTAGACCATCCAATCATAAGACATAGAGGTTTAGAGTTTTCTTTGATACATTATAATGATTCGTACCAAGGTTATTGATCATTTAAACTAAGTATAGTCCTTTTTCTTTGGGATGTCACGCTCGTGCATTACTTGTTGGCTACATGGACAAAATGTAAAACACATAGGTTGATCCTGTGGATATAGACTTGAGTTGGAGATGCCACGGATCTACCTCTCATATCCTTGGGATGTGGATGATCTGATGGCCACATGTTTGTCTCCAAGCTACGGTTAAGCCAAACATCGTGGGTGTGTTTTGACTGAGCACATGTTTGGTCGTGGGAAGCCAACCTCCGCATCATGGAGCGATGGAAACGTGGGCAAGTGGATCCAGAAAGCTTGTGAGAAGTTGGTTTTGTACTACCACCCTTGCACGAACTACAATGCCTTTCAGTAGGGAGAACAAACCCTCCCCATCCACAGCTTCTCCACTACCAGTTGTAGGTTTTGATGGAGAGACAAACAAGGTTGCTCTTCCATCTTTTCTCCTGCGTTGGCATAGTAAGCTCGATCGAGCTTCTCCACCTACAAGGAGAAGATGTGCCATTGGGAGGATCAGAACATAGATGAAGAAGGCAGCTGAGAGGTCAGAAGTGGGGTCATCAGTAACATCCAGGGCAGACCATGATGCCGGTAAAATGGAGGAGACGGACGCATAGGTAGGTGCCGCACTCCGAGATCATGAGCGGAGGTGCACAAACGCCGCTGCTGCTTCGACAAGGCAGAGCGCATACAGTCGATCTGGGCAGAAAGGAAGCCATAGGCACAGGTCTGCAGATAGTGAGGAGGGAGACCTCCCAACAGTGGCGGCCATTTCTAGGAGATACTCTACCAGGTGGTCGACTTCCTCATCGTCAGAGAAGAACCCCACGGTGGCTGGTCAGCAGAAGAATGAAGCCCACACACACATGTGTTAGACTTCGAGCACAGAAAGGGGATCACAAGAGAGGCATCGACCTCTCACCGGAGAACCATCCATGACGATGGCTTGTGCAAGGAAGAGAGGTTGTCCATAGACCTGACTATCGTGGCGGCTCCTGGTCCTGGTGGCTTCAGCGAGGAGGAGATCTAGGCCTTGTCTGGACAGCTGAGAAGCCGCCGATGCAGTAGGAGGTCAAAAGAAGTTATTGGCATTAGCAGGTCAAAGTCAAGGAGGAGACGCACAGCCAAGGCAGAGCATGCTTCTCATCGGAGGAGCTAGCCACGGCGGTGGCGGCCACACATCAGAGGCCTGATGGACTCACATCACATGGAAATAGAGAAAGAAAGAGAGACGCAGACCGGTCCAATCAAACTAAGTCATGAACTGGAACCAAAGGAAATAAACTGGGATTAGACCTTCAAGCCAACCGGCTCAGCATGGGAACAGGAAATGCGAGCCATGCCCAAAGTGCCACATGGCAGCCAACGTTTGGCCAAAAAGGTAAAATGCTCAGATCTTCATTAAATCATAGTAATTATCTCGATTATCAGGAAAATTCAAACAAGGTATCGTTATTCTCAGAAAAATTAGTAGAACAATATGAAACCATAATATCAGGCTTTTGATAATTAAATATTAGCAATATCATGTAAGATAATATATAAATCTGAGATCAGTTATATACATGAAATCCATGCTATATGAAGATGACCCTTAATACATGTTATGAAATCCTAATTTAGGTTAATGATGTAACATAGGGTTTATATGTGTACAAAAAGGATATGGAACCTAATGTTCAGATGATGAACTTTGATAATGAGATGTAATTTGGAAAATGACATCAGTGAGATAATCATAAGATAAGAATACAAGTAATGTACACATCCTAATGAACTAAGCTAAACCCTAATATGGACATAATTAGGGTTAAGATGAGAGGTAAGAAGATGAGAACCTGATGATAGTGTATGATCTTGTCTTGATCAGGTTTAAAAAAGATATAGATGACATGAGGAATATGTGATTAGGTTTGTCTTGATCAAGGTACGTCATTACCTCTTACTTGGTTTATTATACAATATGCTTGTGTTATATGCATAGTAAAATACTTGGCTTATGGTATTGGATGAAATGATTGTTCGTGTATGATATGTTGCTTGTTTTTCCATACTTATTGCTATGAACACATGACACGTAATATATTTGTTCCATTATATCTAAGCATTTCAACTCTTTGGTAGTAAAGTGCTGGAAATAAGTACTTCAACTCTTTGGTAGTAAAGTACTTGGAAGTGATCCAACTCTTTGGTAGTAGATCACATTGTGAAATGATCCACTCTTTGGTAGTTGATCATAAAGGCCCTAATGCATTCAACTCTCAGGTAGTAAATGCATGGATGATATAATGGAAAATATGCCTAAAAGATATGTGTTCTCTTTTGTTAATAAACATTCTTGTTCAAGTACATTTTTCTTATATTCTTCTGTTACTGCCAAGTATTAGTTTTATCTTATTGCCAAGATATGATGAGAGGTAAATAAAAGACACGTAGGAATACTCAGTACAATATTCTTGAATATTGTGCTGATGTGTACTGCATGTAATCTTTTGTTTAGGTTGTGGTTTTGCTCTTGAAGATCCAGGATAGTTGAGAGTTGTGTAGTGAGCTGATGTACATGTGGACCTATTGTCTTAAGATCCTATAGTTTAGATGTAGTACATGTATATGTATAAGTTTGTTGTTCAATATGTAATATCAAATGTTGTAACAATTCATGTTGTAATTATATGTTGAATGGTGAACATGTGTGTATGTTTTTATTATTGTTCATGTACATGTGCTACTGATTGTTTCCTTCTGACTCCTTTGATTTTCTTCTTCTTAGCCTGGTGTGGGGTGTTTAAATTGGGATTCTCACTGAGGTGAGGGTTTCAATTTGGACGTCACACATCAGATTAAGTTTTAGAAAATTCGGGGACATCACAGGTGGTATCAGAGCATGAACAATAGCAAAGTCTGACATTTTCTCATTATACAATGCTAAACTAAAGAAAACCATGAACTTAATGATCTTTAGGGTTATATTAGTCATCTTTTAGAGACTAGATCTGACCTAGCCTCTAGGTTAGCACCTAGATGTCTAAGAACTAGGTCTAGACTGGTGTTTGTTGTGTAGCAAGTCCTTAGATGTCATTCTTTCCTTGTAGTGCAGCGGTATGGGACGTTGCACTATTTGGAAATGACGTGCATCAAGGGAAGAGAAACCTTTGACATATGATGCATCTATGTTTTGGGTAGCTACACTAGTCTACATCATGTTCTCACCCCTTTCACTAGTTTTCATGACACTGGACTCTCTACTATGTGTGGGGCACTCATTTTCTAGATTTGGTTTTGGATTCCAATCGGATTGAACCTTGATAGTTTTCTCTAACGCATGTTTTATCGGAGAAAAACTATATAATATTTTATTATATATATGTATTACAAAAATGTGTCCCCACACATATACGAGTAGGAGGTGGTCATGTAACCTAAGTGAAAGTGAATGACATCAGTCTAGAAGAGAGAGTAGTTCTAGATTAGATGTCTAGAGCCTTGTTGGAATATATGATAGATGGAATAGATGATATAAGTTTTGATGATATGATGTAAGTCTTATATAGATGATATAAGATGATTAAGATGATTTATGATTGTCTTTGAGGACTTAACTTCAGTTTGAGGATTTGAGATAAGTTTTGATGATGCAAGTATGAGTTCTTTTATGAAATAATATATGTGAAGTTAAGATAAGATTTGAATCAGCAAGAGCCTTAATCTCTTTTACGAAGGAGGACCTCAAGTGTTAGGACCAGTCTTGGGGTTAACTCTAGAGAGAGTGAGACCGACAGGGAGAAGGTCAGAGAACCTAGACTCCGTGATATGAGAATTCTGAGATATGTGATATGATATATCCTAAACTAGATTACTCCTGAGTGAATGGGTTGTGTTGCTTAATGCATGATTCCTATAGTCTTGTTGAACCCTAGATGTCCTTGGGAGGACCACACCCTAGATATAGAGAGAGGTTGGTTATATATATGTATATGTGAGCATGAATATGAGGGCCTGCCATCTGGGTGAGGGAGAGAGCCCAAGACCCTGGAGGAGGTATCTATGTTAGTTTTTGTGAAGCCTCATGCTTGGGTTGGTGGTTCCCAGGTAGGACTCTAGAGGTGTTTATGAAAGAGAGTTGGGAAATAGTGTGTCTCATGGATAGATACCTATGAAGAGTATGTCATAACATGTTTTGGTTTGTGCTTATGTGGCTAGATCTTGTAAGGCTATCACTAGTTCCAATGAGGTAATCTGAGAATCCTATACTAAGAGAGGAAAGATAAAGTATATGCATGTGAGATACTCATAGAGTTGAGTTAGCTTAGAGAGACTAAGCATGGCAATACCCTCATGTTATGGGTTAGGAGAACCTCATGTGGACTATATAAAGTTTTGATACATGTTTGGCAAGCCACTTGCATAAGTTTGTTTAGCACAACCATGATATAATAATTGTAAGGATGTGATCTAATCTCGAGATGTGATGTATGGGCATGATATAATGGAAACCTAGAGATGGTTTGACATATCTTTATGTATATATGGTTAACCACAAACATGAATAATGATGATAATGTGATATTGTTGGTTAATCTTGTGATGAAGTCATTAATAAATGTTGCAATTTAGTACGAACAAGGAAATAAGATCATATGAATGAAATATGTTACACGAGGTGTTAATCTTAGTGCTTAACAAAGATGGAAAATATAGTTTTACAGCTAGCACAACATAATGATTATAACACCTTGATATGATCTAGATGGATAACGCATGTTAATTATAGTTAACTCCCTCCTAAAAGGTATATGTTAATGATGAACATGTTCTAACAATCAACTAAATAAAATGTTGATGACACCTTGATATAATGGGTTAACTTTAGTTAACTCCTTCAAAACATGATAATATGATAATGAAACTCTAACTCATGGGTAAAGATAAGGATGAAACCCAAACAATGAGATTTGTTATGACCTAATCAGAGTTTCTAAACCCTTGTTTGAGCCTTCTATGAAGGGGTGATTCACCTTATATGTTTTAAAAACTCCTAATAGTGGTTGGGTATAGTTTTGAAGCTTATGGTTTTGGATATGTTGCACCCAGAATAGTGCCTTATATGTGGATGAAGGCAAGATAAGGTTTTCCCTGGAAGTATCAGTATGGTTTAATTTCAAGGACGAAATTTCTTTTAAGGTGTGTAGGATGTGATGGAGTGGACTTTTGGAACATATATATATATATATATATATATATATATATATATATATATCAAGGTTATAATAAGAGGCCCAAGTGTTTTTGAAAAATGTAAAGATTAAACGATTGCCATTACAATTGTTGTTACTAGATATATGAACCTTCTTAAAGGAATTAATTGATCAATCTTTTGGTGTATTATTGGGATCAAGTTTGAGTAAAAGGTGCATCAATGAGTTGCAAAACTATAGTCAAAATTTGAGATAATTAGACCATCCAATCATAAGACATAAAGATTTAGAGTTTCCTTTGATACATTATAATGATTCAGACCAAGGTTTTTGATCATTTAAATTAAGTATAGTCCCTTTTCTTTGGGATGTCACGCTCATGCATTACTTGTTGGCTACATGGACAAAATGTAAAACACATAGGTTGATCCTGTGGATATAGACTTGAGTTGGAGATGCCACAGATCTACCTCTCATATCCCTGGGATGTGGATGATCTGACAGACACATGTTTGTCTCCAAGCTGCGGTTAAGCCAAACATCGTTGGTGTGTTTTGACTGAGCACATGTTTGGTCATGGGAAGCCAACCTCCGCATCATGGAGCGACGGAAACGTGGGCAAGTGGAACCGGAAAGCTTGTGAGCAGTTGGTTTTGTACTACCACCCTTGCATGAACTACCATGCCTTTCAGTAGGGAGAACAAACCCTCCCCATCCACCGCTTATCCACTGCCAGTTGTAGGTTTTGATGGAGAGACAAACAAGGTTTCTCTTCCATCTTTTCTCCTACGCTGGCACAGTAAGCTCGATCGAGCTTCTCCACCTGCAAGGAGAAGATGCGCCACTGGGAGGATCAGAACATAGACGAAGAAGGCACCTGAGAGGTCAGAAGTGGGGTCATCCGGCAACATCCAGGGTAGACCATGATGCCGGTAAAATGGAGGAGATGGACGCATAGGTAGGCGCCGGACTCTGAGATCATGAGCGGAGGTGCACAAACGTCGCTGCTGCTTTGACAAGGCAGACCGCATACAGTCGATCGGGGTAGAAAGGAAGCCACAGGCACAGGTCTGCAAATAGTGAGGAGGGAGATCTCCCAACAGTGGCGGCCATTTCTAGGAGATACTCTACCAGGTGGTCGACTTCCTCATCGTCAGAGAAGAACCCCACGGTGGCTGGTCAGCAGAAGAATGAAGCCCACACACACATGCGTCAGACTTCGAGCACAGAAAGGGGATCACAAGAGAGGTGTCGACCTCTCACCAGAGAACCATCCATGACGATGGGTTGTGCAAGGAAGAGAGGTTGTCCATAGACCTGACTATCGTGGCGGTGCCTGGTCGTGGTGGCTTCAGCGAGGAGGAGATCTGGGCCTTGTCTGGACAGCTGAGAAGCCGCCGATGCAGTAGGAGGTCAAAACAAGTTCTTGACGTTAGCAGGTCGAAGTCAAGGAGGAGACGTGCAGCCGAGGCAGAGCATGCTGCTCATCGAAGGAGCTAGTTGCGGCTGCGGCGGTGGCGGCCACACATCAGAGGCCTAACAGACTCACATCACGTGGAAATAGAGAAAGAAAGAGAGACGCAGACCAATCCAATCAAACTAAGTCATGAACTGGAACCAAAGGAAATAAACTGGGATTAGACCTTCAAGCCGACCAGCTCAGTGTGGGAACAGGAAATGTGAGCCATGCCCAAAGTGCCACATGGCATCCAACGATTGGCCAAAAAGGTAAAATGCTCAGATCTTCATTAAATCATAGTAATTATCTTGATTATCAGGAAAATGCAAACAAGGTATCATTATTCTCAGAAAAATTAGTAGAACAATATGAAACCATAATATCAGGCTTTTGATGATTAAATATTAGAAATATCATGTAAGATAATATATAAATCTGAGATCAGTTATATACATGAAATCCATGCTATATGAAGATGACCCTTAATACATGTTATGAAATCCTAATTTAGGTTAATGATGTAACCTAGGGTTTATATGTGTACAAAAAGGATATCGAACCTAATGTTCAGATGATGAACTTTGATAATGAGGTGTAATCTGGAAAATGAAATCAGTGAGATAATCATAAGATAAGAATACAAGTAATGTACACATCCTAATGAACTAAGCTAAACCCTAATATGGACGTAATTAGGGTTCAGATGAGAGGTAAGAAGATGAGAACCTAATGATAGTGTATGATCTTGTCTTGATCAGGTTTAACAAAGATATAGATGACATGAGGAATATGTGATTAGGTTTGTCTTGATCAAGGTACGTCATTACCTCTTACTTGGTTTATTATACAATATGCTTGTGTTATATGCGTAGTAAAATACTTGGCTTATGGTATTGGAAATGATTGTTCGTGTATGATATGTTTCTTGTTTTTCCATACTTATTGCTATGAACACATGAAACGTAATATATCTGTTCCATTATATCTAAGCACTTCAACTCTTTGGTAGTAAAGTGATGGAAATAAGTACTTCAACTCTTTGGTAGTAAAGTACTTGGAAGTGATCCAACTCTTTGGTAGTAGATCACATTGTGAAATGATCCACTCTTTGGTAGTAGATCATAAAGGCCCTAATGCATTCAACTCTCAGGTAGTAAATGCATGGATGATATAATGGAAAATATGCCTAAAAGATATGTGTTCTCTTTTGTTAATAAACATTCTTGTTCAAGTATGTTTTTCTTATATTCTTCTGTTACTTCCAAGTATTAGTTTTATCTTATTTCCAAGATATGATGAGAGGTAAATAAAAGACACGTAGGCATACTCAGTACAATATTCTTGAATATTGTGCTTACGTGTACCGCATGTAATCTTTTGTTTAGGTTGTGGTTTTGCTCTTGAAGAGCCAGGATAGTTGAGAGTTGTGTAGCGAGTTGATGTACATGTGGACCTATTGTCTTAAGATCATGTAGTTTAGATGTAGTACATGTATATGTATAAGTTTGATGTTTAATATGTAATATCAAATGTTGTAACAATTCATGTTGTAATTATATGTTGAATGGTGAACATGTATGTATGGTTTTATTATTGTTCATGTACATGTGCTACTGATTGTTTCCTTATGACTCCTTTGATTTTCTTCTTCTTAGCCTGGTGTGGGGTGTTTAAATTGGGATTCTCGCTGAGGTGAGGGTTTCAATTTGGACGTCACACATCAAATTAAGTTTTAGAAAATCTGGGGACGTCACATGTTGAGTGTAGTCATTTCAGGTCAAAGAATCACACTCACCACCATCACTGTGAGAACGGATTGTGACTACCATGTCATGGTTCTATGTGTCAAACTCATGGTGGGTCTATCCGGTACACTTGTTCTCTAACAAGTACATATGTGTTTGGTTTGATATCTCCATATCATGACTAACGAGATTCTATCATCAACCAACACCATAATCTAGTCTTGTGTGTCATTGTTGTCTATCTACCTCCTACAATGACATCTGACTAGGGACATAATAAGAATGTACAAACTCTTAGCATCTGTATGATCTCATCGTTCAGGTCCTGAACCTGAAAGCATATGTCATTGAGTATTGTCATTCTCTAGACATTCAATATGTTCTATCATTATCTCATATGACTGAACCAGAAAGAATTGGAAGCTTGCCTTTGATGTTTATTAAATCAATCTTAATGTATGCCACCAATCATCCCATGATTGGCTCTCAGGGCATACATACCAACAGACTCCCACTTGCACTGCGAGCCAATCACCCTTGAATCATATTAATAGTGATCTTCAAACATGTCCCACATGTTACTATGCTCTAGTGCTTACGCAGTGAGTTATGGCAACACTTTGCCAAAGTTGGTATTAACTGCATGTCTCTCATCTCTTTTTTGTACGTCACACGTATGAGATGGAGTTTCCGTAATGTGTGATCTAGTATACCTTTGCTAACCTTTAGCCACATTGCATGACCAAGTACTCCTAACTTGTCATCAATGAATGGAATAACTATAAATTCATCTCATGAACTTCCAGATCCATATAGTATCCACTAATGTTCTTTAACAGATGGATACTCGACTTTTCCTTTTAAACGGCTTTATTGGAATATTTCCATTTATCAACAAACATTCACTCCCATATATATTTTGTGATTAATTTTCTTTCCTTTTCGGAAGTTCACATCAGTGTAACTCTTTATAGTGAACCCTTCCTTATTTCCATAGAACTAGTACTTATCAAGTTATTATGGTATTCCAGTAACCCTTACTGGAACTAGACATGCATCCACTCGTCGTGTCCC
This sequence comes from Alisma plantago-aquatica, assembly GCA_963693085.1. Classification (NCBI taxonomy): domain Eukaryota; kingdom Viridiplantae; phylum Streptophyta; class Magnoliopsida; order Alismatales; family Alismataceae; genus Alisma; species Alisma plantago-aquatica. The sequence continues at coordinate 1,455,289,958 of OY856409.1, forward strand.
ACATACGAGTTATCAGGATGACCACATCATATTGTCATGTCCTACATACAAGATGATGAATGCATTTTATTCTTGCTATGTCCAATACATGCAAGATAATGGGATGATTACATACATGATAGATCCATATCTATTCTTAGTGTTCACATTCTTCATAAGAATTGGACACTTGGCCTTGGGATACTAACTCCATGTAACATGGACAAGTTTTCTCCCACTGAATCTGTGCACACTGAACCCTTTAGTATAGATTGCCAATGTATACTCTCTCTTTTTAGGTCAAGAGGTTTTTGAGATCTATCTCTATAGATCTCTATTCCTATCACATAGGAAACGTCTCTATCTTCCTTAAAGATAATTTCCACAAAGGATTTCATTGTAGAACATCTCATTCCTCATTGACATGTGGAATACAAATACGCTCCCACTAAATCATAGATCCCTTCTTTATCTTTGTCATATCAGTCAAACCCTATGACTTTATTATCAAAGAAAGATCTAGCTCTGAGTTGCTTGTAATCAATCAATCACATTGATTAGTCCATTATAACTTATAGACTTTATTTGCATTAATGGATTCATAAACCTTATAGGTTGTGACACACATACATCCTTGTTTTATTCCTCATAGGAATGTGGTTTTAGCATCCGTATGCCAAATTTCTTAGTCATTAAGTTGCAATCAACAAGCATTATCCTTCTCAAAATGTTATCCATGTGTCTTAACGCTTAAGACTCATTTGCACTTATGGATTTCATCCCAATGGGTGCTACCATCAAGGTCATACCTTATGGTTCACATGGAAGTCATTTAGGATGTAATGGTCATAAACCATAACTCAAAATCTGGTTCCTCATATTCATCTAGATAGTTGATTCATCACATGACCAACTCATCACATAGATAATCGAGGTATATCTGTCAAGGATATAAGAACTCATAACTCCTTGTGATTCTTAATGTCCTTTATTAGTGTGGGTTATTCTTTATTTAAGAAGAAATTAGTTATTTGATAATCATCCTCTAACTCCTTAGATTATGACTTCCTTTTTTTATTTAGACATCACCATGCCTTAATCACGAGCTCACTATGATACAATATCATAATCACTCATAAGGATCTCAAACATTTGGTTTAAGTATTTCATTCATTGATCCTATCAAAAATTAACACTTTACCAAATTCGTACTTCATCTATGATATTCTTGAACATTTCAAGATATTCGTATTGGTATTTCTCTAAACACCGTTAGAAGTATTAGCATTTTCTCCAATAGGTACATCACATGTATTATACATAATAGGATAATCATTCTCCCACTACCACCAGTGAAGATTGATTTATCATGTTCAAGAGATTCATGTCTCTTACTGGTTCTCTAACCAAAAGAGTCTAGATTTATCCATCATATGGAAACTAGAGATGAATTTCTCATGATAATGCTAATTCATTGTTTGAGTTATCAGTAACCTTTAGGTATCATTTTATCTTATGCATACCAAGTACCACAAGATAAACAAGGCATTGCCACAAGGAAACATCAACTTTATTAATTGCCATTATTGTCATACAATATGCAAAAATAAGGTGTTTCTATCCATTGGCAAATATGAAATAGCAGTTTATAACTCTATTACATGCCTTCAAGGCTGAAAATAAACCAAAGTACTCCTATCTATGGCAGCAACTCTTGCCCCATTTATTGGGTGCTTTACACTATATATATTGGTATCATATACCTCAAAAGTGTTATAAGTTTATTTCATGACACCTTTAGGTGGAGACGTATGTCCCCTCCTTCTTCTTTAGTTCTTCCAGATAGAGAGGACAATTCCTTTTCCAATGTCCTGGCTTTTGACAATGGTGACAATTGCCTCTCTTGGTCACGCCTCCCTTGGCTTTGAGAGTTGAAGACGACTTGGGTTGCTGGCTAGCATCAGAACATTTCTTAGCCTTGCCCTTGCCCTTGCGCTTGGACTTGCCTTTCTTGTTGTTGATCATCATCACAGATTTAGGCTTGTCCTTCTTCATTTGTGCCTCGGCTGTCCTCAACATGCCCAACAACTCTATCAATGGCATGTCAAAGTTGTTCATGTTGTAGTTCATCACAAACTGACTGTAGGATTCTAGCAATGATTGTAGTATCATGTCAGTAACCAACTCTTGGATCAGGGGAAATACCAGTCTTGTCAGGTTCTCCACATACCCAATCATTTTGAGCATGTGAGGACTAACTGGATCTTCATCTGTCATGACACACTTGAACAGCACCCTAGAGACATCATATCTCTCTTTCCGTTCTTGATCTTCATACATGTTCTTCAGATGTTGAATAATCTCAATGACACCCATGTTCTCATGTTGTCTCTACAACTCATGGTTCATGGAGCACAACATCAAGCATTTTGCATCAATGGCATCTTTAGAATGCTTCTTATAAGCATCCCTTTCTGCCTTTGGTGCGGTAGGAGCAGGTTCCTCTGGAGCTGGAGTATCCAGGACATAGAGCTTTCTCTCTTGAGTGAGAACAATTCTCAATGTCCTAAACCGGTCATGGAAGTTAGTCCCATTCAGCTTGTCCTTTTCAAGGACCGATCACAACAAAAAGTGATTGTTGTTTGTTGTCATTTGTACTACAAAAGGAAATATATGCAATTTAGTCCAAAACTTAATTTTGACTTATTTGATTGAATTGAAAGGTTGATGATATAATTAGGACTTTAATTAATTATCACTCCCACTATTTTTGTTCAAATTGATAGCCCTCACCGTCAATTCGGAAGATTACAGCATACAATCTTCTAGTGGGTTAAGATCCTAAAATCCTCTGAGTCGTCGACTAGCTAGGGCTATCACCCACAACTTAGATCTTCCAGGTAGGCAACTTTTGCCAATTACATCATATGCAACTCTTGAAAGATGTCATATGCAACTCCTTGCCATGATCACCTCCATGCCTCAAGGTGCTAGATCCTATCTAGGTCACCTTGTTAAGTATGACCCAAAGCCAACACGATGAATATGCACCCTGCTAGGGCAGACCTACATATCCATCCTTCACGCTTCCACGAGATAGACGGTGCACCATGCTAGGGCGTGCCCACACTTGGCCGATCAAGCTTTTCACGTGTGTCGCATTTGGAAGGCATCAAAAACTTTAATATTTAATGAGAGATTTGGTTTTATAGGTACATATACATATCCAATCACCACAATATATAGTACGTATCATATACATGCTATATCCCACAAAAAAACATGTGAAATGATAAAAGCAATAATTATGGCCATCCTAATGTGATTCCTTGAGCCCAGAGGAATCACGGTCATCTAGGTCTACATCACATGCAACATGTATAAGATGAAATCTATGCTTTGCCATTCTGGGTTTGATCAACTCATCTCCATGATTGATCGGCTCGCCATCAGGCCGGTCATTTGGGTGCCACTAGCCGATCGATTGGCTCCTCCAACCGATCGGTTCACTGGTCATCGTGCATCTCCTCAGGACCACCACCCGCTCATCTCTCTCCACAAATCAGTCGTCTATAACATCAATTGATCGGTTCACACCTTGAATCGATCGTCTCAGTTTTCGTCAGGTTGTCCTTCGTTCTTTTACATATCAGGAAATAGAAGTTCTATCCTATTTACATTTGAATCGAAAAATCCTGAGTTACATTCAGGGGGAGCAAAGGTAGGAAAGAAATCTCAAATTATATTGAGTTACATCAGGAATAAGAGATAGGGAATCGGTGTGCAGACTGAGATGCAAGCAACCACATTCAACCAAGCACACATACATAGGGTTTATTGGTCATAACCATGTTATACATCTACAACAAAACATGTTTAAGGGCGACAAGTATCGAGTGCATTCATATTACATATCATATATGTATATTGGGATTTGTGGATTTAGGATTGGACATGCATAAAGCCAATTTTATTCACATCATATGCAATAAATAAAGGCGAAAAACAAAAATCGATCACATCGATAATCCTAAAGTATAGAGCAGTTGACGTGGCTCTGATACCACTGTTGGGTTTTAGGAGGAGTAGAGAAGGCAACAGAAATAAAAAGTTTTCTTCTCCCGAACCCAGAATAAAGGAATCACATCAACTTCTATACAGAAGGAAAGATGGTTTGTAGAGACATACCTTGTCCCAAGGCTTACTCAGAGACGTTACCTCGCGGCTTGCGTGGTCTTCACATCCGGTCTTGGACAGTGTTTGTGTAGCTCCTGGTCTCACCGGGACTGTCAGGATTGACAGTTGTCCTCCAAGCGGCAGAAACCTCCCGCCTCTGTAGTAGTCCACACGGACCACCTAGAACTCTGATCGTCTTGTTGCATAAGGCACCAGAAGGAGTTGTACCCTCCTGTCGGCGTACTAGTCACTGACACACTCTCCTACCACTAGTCGCTTTTCTACAGTTGTCTTTTCCTTGTTGTGCCTCCCTTATCGGGTAGCACTTGCTCGGGCTCTCTTGGTTACCACAACCAGAGAGAGCAACAACTTTACAGAGCAATTGGTGTTCTGAGTTGTTGTACTTGAGAAACCCCCAATACCCCTATATATATAGGAGGGTCATGGGACAGGGTTCTCTATCCCGGACAATGCGAGATTAAAGCAGGAGTAGAAGGGTTCAAAATTTCCATAAAACAACCAACTGCGCTAGCTGAACCGATCGTTTCAAGTATGAACTGATCGATTGGGGACCTGAGCTGATCAGTTCACACCTAAACCAATCGGTTGGGACACCTGAGCTGATCGGTTCACTTCTGAACCGGTCAGTTCACTGCCCTGGTCAGTTCCCAGTTGACTTTTCCTCTTTTGTTTCGAATTGATCCAAATACTAATCCTTGTTCCAATCAAATTAGACAAGTGAAACGAAGAGAAATTTCGCACCAACCTGACTTTCCTAACTTGCTCATTTGGACCAGTTGAGCCGATCGGTTCAACCCTTGAACCGGTCGATTCAGCCTGTCCTGAGCCGGTCAACTCACCAACTGAGCCGATCGGTTCACCAAGCTGAGTCGGTCAGTTCATCATATGAGTCAATCGGTTGGGAGTGCAGATAGCGCAAAATCAGTCAATTGCAGTTTCAATCAATCCAATACTCTAATCAATCGGTCCAGTACCTTGAACACTATGATACTAATCTATCAATTGATTGAGTGTTTAATTGAACTACTAAACTCCTTTAGCAATCAATCTAAACATCGTTTGTGGATAAACTCCTCTTCTAGGTTAAATCCTATGTGTGTAACCCTGCAAGCCCATTTCACATTAGTAGTGAAAGTCCATAACACTTATGATTTCACAAGCAAAGAGCGGTGCCTAGTCGCACATCAGTGCTACCCAAGTGAAATAGAAAGTTGGATAACAACTTTTAATCCTACAATCCGTGAATGGTGTTATAGTGAATGTATAATTCCTTTGTCTCTGATATCCCGAATGAACTCAAGGCATGGAATAGTCATCCTATCAACGTTCATTCACTTTCTTGATCATAGAGTAGATTGGAGGAGATATGTATGACATCAATATCACATACTGATTCACACATGCGTGCGCACGCCTATCTCAATCCTACTCATCAAGTGGCCATGGATATCAAACTCCCTCAGGAGGGACAAATCCCATATCTTTCACTCACCCCTCAAAAGCCCCATGTGTCAAAGCCACCCAATCATCACCTTTATAACAACCCATGTTTCAGGACTGCATTTGATGATGTCAAAGTGTACCCAACGACATGTGTTGAGTGTAGTGATTTCAGGTCAAAGAATCACACTCGCCACCATCATTGTGAGAACTGACTGTAACTACTATGTCATGGTTCCATGTGTCAAACTCACGGTGGGTCTGTACGGTACACTTGTTCTCTAACAAGTACCTATGTGTTTGGTTTGATATCTCCATATCATGACTAATGAGATTCTATCCTCAACCAACACCACAATCTAGTTTCATGTGTCATTGCTGTCTATCTACCTCCTACAATGACATCCGACTAGGGACATAATAAGAATGTACAAACTCTTAGCATCTGTATGATCTCATCGTTCAGGTCCTGAACCTGAAAGCATATGTCATTGAGTAACGTCATTCTCTAGACATTCAATCTGTTCTATCATTATCTCATATGACTGAACTAGAAAGAATTGGAAGCTTGCCTTTGATGTTTATCAAATCAATCTTAATGTATCCCACCAATCATTCCCATGATTGGCTCTCAGGTCATACATACCAACAGGTTGTTGCACCACCTATGTATTGTCGATTGATGTGTCTCCTTTGTAGTTCATACAAAGCATCATTGATTTCAATGTCGCAGCACCAACAAAGTGCCACCTTATAATGTCGTCCTCTGCTGCTCGAACCCGCCTTCATTGTCGATGCATTGTCGATATGTTGCCGACGGCCCACTGCTACTATGTCTCAAGACAAAGTCGTTGGTCCACTCTCATCCACAAGAGAGTTGCAATGTCGGTGCACTAGTGTGCCACAAACTGTCAGCTACTACTTCACTTAAAGACAAAGTCATTGACCCTCTATTACCACAAGAGAGTTTTGGATCCTAGATGGATGATTAGATGCTCTAGAGGGGGGGTGAATAGAGCTGAATGCACTTAAACAAAATTCATTAGACATTCAAGATATATTACAAGATAAGGTTGCTAAATAGGTAATTTGAGTGCAACTAAAATATGCATAGCAAGGATGAAAGAGATTGAGCAAACACAAGTAGACAAGCTATTTAGAGTGGTTCCACACTTCAAACTAGAAGTATGTCAATCCACTTACCTAGAGAGGTCAGCCTCTAGGATTTCCTAACCATTGCATTCTTATATTCATTTATAAGACTTACAATACATGACCAAACAAAGGAGTTACCTATCCAATACAAAGAGTCTTAAACTTTACCAAGGACTTACCCACTTTGCAAAGAGTCTTCCGCCTTCTTCCTAGGACTTACCTACTCTTGCACAAGTCTTCGCCCTTGTAGGAATTACCCACTCTTCTTGGATCTTTTGCCTTTGACTTCACCTTCACTTGGAGAAGCTTCCACCAAGGACTTACCCACTTGAGCAAGGAGTCTTCTACCTTCACCAAGGGCTTACCCACTCTTGCTCCAAGTCTTCAGCCTTGATCTTCACCAAGGGACGCCTTCCCTTGTTCTTCTTCACCTCTCTTAGACAAGAGAGAGAACCTTCATCTTCATGATTGAAATGAGAGATGGGGAGGTGGTGGAAGTCAGAGCCTCACAAGATATACATGTAGAACTAGCTCTCTTACAGATTTCCTACTCACTCTAATGGATGTAGCAAGTGATTAAGCTTAGAGAGAGAGAGGAGGCTGTAGGAAGCACTCAACTATAGAATAGGAACCTCACATAGAGTTTGAATGCTCAACCTTGGAATGAAGCCCAAGGGGTCCTATTTATAGCTGGGGATGCCTCTTAGCCTTTGGGAACACTTGAGAATGAAAACTAGCCATTTTGTGGCTTGCAACAGATATATTTTCACTTGTTGCAACTCCACAACATCTAGAAGCACTTTTCTTCACTTTTCTGTACAGTGCAATTGGTCGAGTTTCTATAAAGGTAACTCGACCGATAGAGTAAAAGACAAAGTCGATATTCATACCAGCGGTCGAGTTTGTCTTGGGCAAACTCAACCGACCAATGAAAATCGATTTGGTCAGTTACTCCATCGGTCGATTTCTGTGAAACCACAACTCGACTGATCAAAAGTCATTTTCAAGATCCAATCAGGATCGGTCGAGTTTGCATGTCACAGAACTCGACTAATGAACAGCCTGTTGTGAATTTTGGAAAATGGCTTTTGAGTGATTAAACATTCGATCTAAGTGCTCCTGATATTTTTCTAAGCTTAATTACAAGTCATACAATCATTACAAGTGATTTACAACATGATTCTAATGGATTTACATCATATTACAAAAACGTGCACTTGTATGACTTTGACTTGTCTTTTCTCCAATTTGATATGCGCAAGTTAGGGCATATGGAGTGTGTCTATACCTAATCTGAAATCACTCAAGTAGAGACATTAGACACCAATATGTGGAATGGTTAGTCATCATCAAAACACGAGTTTAGTCAATTTTAGACGTGAGTCAACATTGACCTAATTGACCTTGAGTCAACATTCTGCCCCTTTTTGAAGATGACAAACCATTCCATAAATGTATTGAAAGCTTTCAAGTAAAATCATACCTTCGTAGAAACCTAGGGGTTTCAATAGAATGGAGTTCATATGCTCCCCCTCAATTGATGTGCATGGAGTTTTCATACTCCCCCTCAATTGATGCTATTTCTCCTGCATGGTTAGCTTTCGTAACATTTATGGAGTACTATGTCTTCTACTCATATATGTCTTATCCTCTTTACCTTCTCCCTTTACATGAACATTCTTCTCCTCTTCATGTAAGACATGCCTTCTCCCTAATTTGTCAAAAGAAGATATACATTTCTCCCCCTTTGTCATTTCAAAAAGTGGGGTTATGAAGAAAATAAGAAACATCACTTGTTAAAGAGAAAGGAGATAACACAAATATATATAAGGAGAGTAGAAGAGCACAGATAGGGGCTTGTCTAAGCATAGAAAGAAAAGTAAGTAAAATCATATACTTGAACAACCCAAAATGCAAGATAAAGTGCTGTAGAAAAACAATAAAACATAATTTGACCCTCAAGATGACGGATTTTGACCAAAAACCATCAGAGCTCATTGAAAAGCAATGAGTCTTGCTCAGAAGGTTGTTTCTGCATGAAAAACACTACTCTTGCATCAAAAACTGACACTGGAGCAAAATCTACATAAAATATCAAGTATGCTCCAAATTCTACATACAATGTAGCTCTATATGTCCTGCATCACAAAGCTATGTAAGCAGCTCAAAATAGTAGATATGCAATTCAAGGAACAAGCTTGAGCATGTATGAGACAAGATACAAGCATATCATATAGATGAGCAAAGATACCAATATTAAACAAGGCTAGAACTACATGTATATGAACTACTAGTAGATGTTGTCACAAGTTAGGACTACTAGTAGGATCTAGATCATAGCAAGAGATACCAAAAGATATACAAGATAGATCAAGCTATGAATAGATATATCCAAACAAAGAGATATGCAATTTTAGAAACATGAAATGATATAACTCACAAGATATGCATCCTTACCATAAGATGATTACCACTAAGAACCTCAAGGTTGTATCAAAACAAGATATACACCTAGATAGATGTAGCAAGTTAGAGTCCAACGGAAGCAATTTTAGACACAACCATGAGATGCAAAGAGGTCATCATCAAAACCTGCAAAACAACTCAAAACAAGTTATTGCAAGATATAGATATACCAATTTAGAGCAATTAGAAAGATAGAGTTGTAAGCAAGATAGGCAATTTAGAACATGGAAATATGCATATATAAAGGTACCAAATGAGAGTGTCAAAGAATAAGGCTATTGGTTGAGAAAATCTAGTTGAGAGGGAAATTCTCACTCAATAAGCCAAATGTATATTCTGTGCACAGTGTTATCGGTCGAGTTTTGTGTATTGACAACTCAACCGATGACAACTACTGGCAACACCCATTGGTGCCTATCGGTCGAGTTTCAAGCAGGGTAAACTCGACCGACAGAGCAGCTGTCAAAAGGCACATATATTTCATAAAAACATATTTAAAAGCATGCTAAATATACAAACCATATCCAAACATGTCTAAGCAAGTTAGTAAAGCACTATAGAAGCATTAGAAATAGTTTTTGAGCAAGAGTGTGAAGAGAAATACAAAATACCACTTTTGACTCAAAAATCACATGTATAGTGCACACTAACTTGACAAAAACAAGTTAGAAATGGTTATAAGCAAGAAAATTTTACCTTTGTTCTTACCATTCCTTTTTCCACTTGTTGTCACCCTCTACACATCTCATCTTTCTTCTTTCATGTGGATTGAGAAGTCAATTTGCAATTCAATAGCTCAAGTCAATCCATTTGCAAGTACGTACAAGAAGAAAGATGAAATGGTCCCCAATCATATTTTTGGGTCCGGAGGGGTTAGTTTAGCAACCCAAGTCCTATTGCTCTTGGGTGCTTTCCTAAAAGGACAACAAGTAGAATAATGACCAATTTCATTGCAATAGTTGCATGTGCCCATAGTCTTGGAACTAGACGATTCTCCATGAAATATTGGAGGTCCTTTATCTTTGTTGTTCCCTTGACTACTATCATATCCTAAACCATATCTACCAATTTTTTTGGTAATATGATGTAGGATGTCATTAAGACTCTTCTTACCAACTAAGAATCTTTGCAAAGAAGATCTCAAATTATCATTATCATGCATAAGAGAAGTAATAGTAGAAGACAAATGATTTATATTATCTCTAGCATGCACAAGATCATTTTCTAAGCAAAGAGCTTTAGTTAAATAAGAATCTCTATCAATATGAAGAGCAGCAACATCATTCTCTCTACTAGTAGAACTAGAACAAGATTCATGCACATTGATTTTAGCAAGCAAGGAGGCATTTTCTGTTTCTAATTCTTGCAAAACAAAATCTTTGTCCTTGTTTTCAGATTTAAGAACATCAATATCATGCATGAGAGAATCAATAATTAAAGTATGCTCTTCATTAGAACTAGGCATGAGAGGTTGAGCTTCTAGAAATCTAATCTTATCAAGCAAACTAGAATTTTCAAGTTTAAGAGAGTCTACTTGGCTAAGACAGGCATTTTTATCATCAAGCAAGCAAGAATTAGCATGTTCAAGATCATCTAGTTCTACATGCAAATTATCAACAATTCTACAAAGCTTTTTCCCTTTTTTTTTAGAAGACTTAAGAGAGGCACAAGTATTATGAATGATAGCAATCAAAGATTATTTATCTAAAGAGTTTAGATTTACCTCACTTGAGTCCTTACTTGTTGATGTTGTAAGAGCAAAATGGCATTCTCCTTCATCACTAGAGCTTAAGCTTGATCCTTCACTTGAATCTTCACTTGAGCTTGAGTTGGAGGAGCCACTTGAGCTTGAGTGCCATTTGTCCTTCTTCTCATGAAGATGGGTCTACTTGCCTTTGTAGAATCTACCCTTGGAGTACATGGCATCTTCTTTAACTTGAAAGGATGGAGAAGCTTGACCAACAATAGCTTTGATTTGAGCTTTGATTTCAGCCTTCTTCATTCTCTTGAGTTCTTTCTCTTCTTGTCTTTCTACTTCCTCCCTCTTATCAAGTGTAGCTTCATGTACTTGTAGATTTCCAATGAGATCTGCAATAGGAATATCCCTAAGAGACCTTGCTTCTTCAATGGAAGTCACCTTGGGTTCCCACCTCTTGGGGAGAGTTCTAAGGATCTTTGATTTGATCTCTCCACTAGACATAGAATGACCTAGAACCACAAGACCATTCAAAATGGTGTTGAGCCTTGAGTACATGTTGGCTATACTCTCCTTCTTTCCCATCTTGAAGTTCTCATACAGCTCTTTGAGCATGTAGACTTTGCTTTCCTTCACTTGATCTGTCCCTTCATATGTGATGCAAATCTTTCTCCATACCTCATATGTTGTTTCACATGAAGAAATCTGGTTGAACTCGGTGGGGGTCATGGAGACATATAGGATGTGCATGGCTCTAGCATTCAAGGTGACTTTCTTCAAGGTAGCTTCATCCCATTCTTCAATCTTTATCTTTGGTAGCATGTATGGGCGGTTCACCATTTGCCACATCTCAAGACTTAATCTTTGGATGTAGAATTGAAGCCTTCTTCTACAATAGAGGAAATTGCTCCCATCAAAGATTGGAAGGATGATTGAGTATCTCCCTCCTTGGTAGTCACCCATCTTCTCCTACTTGTAGAAGTATGCTTGGAGAAGAATCGCTTTGATACCAATTGTTGGATCCTAGATGGGTGATTAGATTCTCTAGAGGGGGGTGAATAGAGCTGAAAGCACTTAAACAAAATTCATTAGACCTTCAAGATATATCACAAGATAAGGTTGCTAAATAGGTAATTTGAGTGCAACTAAAACATGCATAGAAAGGATGAGAGAGATTGAGCAAATACAAGTAGACAAGCTATTTAGAGTGGTTCCACACTTCAAACTAGAAGTATGTCAGTCCACTTACCTAGAGAGGTCAACCTCTAGGATTTCCTAACCATTGCATTCTTATATTCATTCATAAGACTTACAATACATGATCAAACAAAGGACTTACCTATCCAATACAAAGAATCTTCAACCTTACCAAGGACTTACCCACTTTGCAAGGAGTCTTCTGCCTTCTTCCAAGCACTTACCTACTCTTGCACAAGTCTTCAGGCTTGTAGGAATTACCCACTCTTCTTGGATCTTCCGCCTTTGACTTCACCTTCACTCGGAGAAGTTTCCACCAAGGACTTACCCACTTGAGCAAGGAGTCTTCTGCCTTCACCAAGGGCTTACCCACTCTTCCTCCAAGTCTTCAGCCTTGATCTTCACCAAGGGTCGCCTTCCCTTGTTCTTCTTCACCTCTGTTAGCCAAGAGAGAGAACCTTCATCTTCATGATTGAAATGAGAGATAGGGAGGTGGTGGAAGTGAAAGCCTCACAAGATATACATGTAGTACTAGCTCTCTTACAGATTTCCTACTCACTCTAATGGATGTAGCAAGTGATTAAACTTACAGAGAGAGAGGAGGCTGTAGGAAGCACTCAACTATAGAATAGGAACCTCACGTAGAGTTTGCAATGAATGCTCAACCTTGGAATGAAGCCCAAGGGGTCCTATTTATAGCTGGGGATGCCTCTTAGCCTTTGGGAACACTTGAGAATGAAAACTAGCCGTTTTGTGGCTTGCAACAGATATATTTTCACTTGTTACAACTCCACAACGGCTAGAAGTACTTTTTTTCACTTTTCCATACAGTGCAATCGGTCGAGTTTCTATAAAGGTAACTCGACCGATAGAGTAAAAGACAAAGTCGATATTCATACCATCGATCGAGTTTGTCCTGGGGAAACTCGAATGACCAATGAAAATCAATTTGGTCAGTTACTCCATCAGTCGAGTTCTATGAAACCACAACTCGACCGATCAACAGTCATTTTCAAGATCCAATCAGGATCGGTCGAGTTTGCATGTCACATAACTCGACCGATGAACAACCTGTTGTGAATTTTGGAAAATGGCTTTTGAGTGCTTAAACATTCGATCTAAGTGCTCCTAATATTTTTCTAAGCTTAATTACAAGTCATACAATCATTACAAGTGATTTACAACATGATTCTAATGGATTTACATCATATTACAAAAATGTGCACTTGTATGACTTTGACTTGTCTTTTCTCCAATTTGATATGCGCAAGTTAGGGCATTTGGAGTGTGTCTATACCTAATCTGAAATCACTCAAGTAGAGACATTAGACACCAATATTTGGAATGGTTAGTCATCATCAAAATACGGGTTTAGTCGATTTTAGACGTGAGTCAACATTGACCTAATTGACCTTGAGTCAACAGAGAGAACCACCAATTCTTATTGTTCTCTGACTATGTTACCACAAAAGACACCAACAAGCAACAACTGGTGGGATCACACACCAACAAGTGGGATGTCTCAATGGCCTTCACGAGGGAATCTATTTATAGGCATCTATGTATGTTGTTGCAACCAGGAATTTTAATACAAGTCCTAGTTCAAATCATACTCCAAGTTGTCCATAAAAAACCATCTTCTTTCCTATATGATTTACCTCTCATATTAGGATTGACAACACAAATCAACTTCTATTAAATTTGAATCGCAATAGAAAATGAGCTGGAACCTTTTGTATTCCAAGGCTTACATCCAAATTTCTTTCCGTCCCATTTAAAAACTCTTCATATTATTCTGTCCATTAGCGATGGCTCCATTAAGGGCCCGTCTGGTTGGGCCATGTTTCAACTCATCTGGTTGCAACTCATTTTGTTTTCCAACTTGCAACGTTTGGTTGGATGTTGTTGAAGCCCACACCAAGAGAATCAACTGCACGCTGGTATCTGATTCTGTAGAAAATTGTGGAAAATGGATTGCGTCCGTTTTGGGCGCGGTTTGTTTCCTCGTTCTCTGCTGCTGCTATAGGTTACTCTCCCTCCATCTGTTTATAGCGTACATCCTTCCTCATAATTACAGCTGAAAACTTAATATCATGGCTGATAGCAATGGATTTCTTAGTGATATATTCACCGGTAGGTAACCAAAACCTATAACAACATCTAACCATATGAAAACAAACCAAAACATTTCGTTGAAGCTGCGTCTAACCAGATGATAGAGTTGTACTTCAATTTCCCATTTTGATTTTCGTGTGTCTGAAATCATGCCACGGCTTCCAACCGCGTGGAACCAAATTAACCCTAAAGTGATTGGGGGACCGTAGTCGTTGGAGCATTGCTCTTCACATTTAATGCGATAGAAAAAATAAAGTAGAGGAAGACCTGAAGTCAACGGGAGTAGGTCTTCCCTTCTTTACAATAATTTCACGGCTTATCTACAATTATCTGAGTCTTCAATGTGGCTTCTATATGAACAACTTCTACCATCTATACAGCAAGTTCACTTCTTTGGTTCCCTGCACCCACGTAGTATGGCTTGTCTTGCCGTTCTAGGTTTCTTCCTGCTCGCCGCCGCTCCTGCATCCGGCAGAGGTAAATTGGCTATTCTAGCATCGAAAGTTTAGAATGTCTAGTCATTATACATGCTGTTGCATTTTCTAATCTCATCACTTCACATTTTGTTCTCAATTATTGAAAACAACAAGATTCATGGAACATCGCCTGCGGGAGGAACTCAACCGTCAGAGCAGACAACGGTCTGATCTTCGAGGGTGACGGCCCGTACATCCGCACAGGAGTGAGCCGAAAAGTTTCTGCCGCCATCAGAAATAACATGTCCGCAGAGCTCTCGACGCTCAGAGAGTTCCCACCTCAGCCATGGAAGAAGAGCTGCTACAGTGTTCCGGTGGAACAGGGGACGAAGGTGCTGGTTCGGGTACAGTTCTACTACGGAAACTACGACATGCAGGACTCGCCACCGGGGTTCAGCATCCGATTCGACACCTCGGAGTACTGTACCGTGTCGACATACTCGGATTCGACAACCTGGGCTTTCTGCGAGGTGGTGTATGTGACGACCAAGAAGCAAGGTACGGACATATGTCTGGTGCGGACGGAAACTGATCAGTCGCCTATTATCTCTACGATCGAGATCCGACGCCTCCAACGTAGCATGTACCAGTTCCTAGATTACACCAAGTACGCACTCTTCAGGAGACGCAGGTTCGCCTTCGGTGCTAGCGAGACGATAGGGTACCCTAATGATACCTACAATCGCAATTGGGAGCCGAATGACCTGCTAGGAATCGAGGGAGGTGCCGACAAGCCGGTAATCGTCAAAACTGACGGCAGCAAACCCGTTAACAGTACCGATGATATAGACAACATCCCGCCACCCCTGCTGTTTCAGACCGCCGCAGTGGCACCTATGGTGGGAAATAGGACCGCCACCAACCTTACCATCCGGACACCATGGCTTCCATCTGACGCCACCAACATCTACTTGGCCATGTATTTCACTGAACCCATCTCCGATATAGGCGTCTCCAATCCGAGGAAGAGGGCCTTCAATGTGTACATGGATGGGGAGGTCCTCAGCGAGAACGAAATCAGCCCCAGCTACGGCCTCGTCTCGTGGTTGTACGCTTACATGTACAAAGCCAGTAATGAAACCACATTCAACCTGGTGCCGGCCAAAGGATCTATACTCCCACCAGCCATTAGCGCGATGGAGATCTTCTTGATCAACGACATAGACAACGCCACGCACAGCAAAGACGGTATGTTTTAAAATCTATATCATTGTTTGGAAACCAATTATTGCTTATATTTTCTTCTCCTCTTGATTTGTAGTGCAAGCATTGTCGATGCTCCAGAGCAGCTTCACGGTTCTCAATAACTGGACAGGCGATCCTTGCCTGCCCGAGGACTACAACTGGGAGTGGGTGGTTTGCGACTATCCAGATGAATCGCCTCCTCGCATAAACAAACTGTATTCCATCTAATACATCTTCAGAAAACTCATCGTTTTAGCTCTGTCCTTGTAGCTCACTACACGATCCGTGCAGGAAACTGAGTGGGTATCAACTCTCCGGCACCCTTCCAGACTTCAGTGATCTTGACGCACTTGTAGAAATGTAAGCTGAATTTCTACTTTTAGGTACTGGATTTGTTTTATCTGATGGTTTTCTTCTGAATTATAAAAAAGATTAATATACTTTTAGGTACTGGATTTGTTTTATCTGATGGTTTTGCTTCTGAATTATAAAAAAGATTAATACAATACTATTGTTTCTGAATCAAATTAACGATGGGCAGAGACGTGAGCAACAACAGCCTCACAGGAAGAGTCCCGGAGTTCCTTGCTTCTTTCCCAGATCTGCAGTCCTTGTGAGTGCTTTGCTGATACCTGACAATTTTCACAATTCGAGTTTTCTTTGTTTTAAAATAACAGTGAGATGTGCTTGGTATTTAGGGACTTGTCTGACAATGACTTCGACAGCATACCCCAGTCACTAACTAATAACAGTATGATAACTGTGAGGTAGATGTATCTTTCTAGTTTAGTTACATTCCAGTTCGTACAGCAAGCACACATTATGATCTTGTTCACATTGACGCTCACATGGCTGGCAAATGTTTTGGTTTTACAGCACCAAAGGGAATCCGAAATTGCATCTCCAAAGCACATCCAACGTGGGGCAAGCACCGGGAACATCACCTAGTACCAGTGGATGCAGCAGAGCTATTAATAACTCCACTTTTATCAGTTTTCTCATTTGTCTAGCTATAGTAGTTAGTATATGATCGATTAATGGTTGGATGTCATACATGTTGGCTCCATTGGCTTTTGTATCCATATGGTCCATTCGAATATTATGTGGGTATTTCACTTTTACAGGGACATGTCGACAAAATTTACCTAAAATTGTCTTTTGCTTTGACCAAGCAAACAAGTGTTTTTTCTTGGCTGATTTTAACTTGTGTTTGGCTTGGAATTGAACCGGGGAAATGTAATCCATCTTTAAGATGAAGACTAGTGGAAAATTATTTCCAATAAAACACCAAATGAAACCAAATATCTTTAGGTTTACATATAAATTCGAGATGACACATCGTTTTATCTATCCGTGATGTGATCCCTATAGATTTTTCGCGATGCCAAGTGTAGGCAAAACATGAGTAGAGGACAAATAGTCGCCAACAAGCCAGGGCCGTTGCAGACATTTTAGAGGCCCCGAAGCGAAGATAAAAAATGGGCCCTCTGTATATTCTTATTTAACAAATTTAAACAAACACAAGTTTAGTCATAATTGTCAAAACTGTCATATAAAAAATAGAACATGTTCTTACACATCAAACTAAAAAGAACATAAAAATTAAATATAGACATCTCTGAATCAAGCTTCACTCATCATGTAATACGAATTCTTCGAGCCTTTCTAGATGCAAAATCTTGAATAACAGTGTCAACATTAATATTTCCCAGCATATCCTTCTCAATGCATAATATTGCCAAACCATTCAAACTTTCTTGAGACATTGATGATCAAAGGTAGGTTTTCAACAACTTTAGCTTAGAAAAACTCCTTTCTGCAGAGGCTACTGTCACTGGCATTGTCAACAAAATACGATAAGCAATTGAAATATGAGGAAACAATCTGCATCTTTCACAAATTCAAGAACTTCAATAGCTGACTTTTTCTCTTCTGGCAAACTCACCTGCAATACTTTCAACTCGGAAAAAAAGTTATCCAAATTTATGTCTGATGAACATTCATGAGAAAAAGTAGCATGAAACTTAGTGCAACATGCCTTTAGGGTAGCTTCATCCAATGATTTTAAAATCTTCGAGTTATATAGGAATCCAAAAGTATCTTTAAATATCTTCAGTTGCTCAAATCTCTCCTTCAAAGAAGAGATTGCCATATTCACAACCACTAGAAAGTAATTCACTCGAAAAGACTCTTTCTCTGATTGAATAATATCATCATCATCATCATTCTCATCAAATTCTCTTTTCCTAACAATGCGACGCTTAACTTGAAAAGTAGGCTCAATATTCATCTCAGAGGCAATCTCAGTAGCAACAATAATATTAGAAGCAAATCCTTCATCTCTGTATTTCTCAAGAAAAGACACCATAACTTTTAATAACTTAACAGTAGCATCAATGCAAACAGATTTGGATTGCAACTTCTTAATTACTGTATTAACAATATATAAATATCATGCCAAATAACAATACCCAGCAGAAAATCAAAACTCTCAATCGAGTAAATCAAATTATTTGCTTCACTTTGTATCTTAGCATCATCATGAGACTTGGATAATTTCAATAGAGCCAACCTGATTTGAGGAGTTTGAAATCTAATAGCTTTGACACTTTTAATATGACTCTCCCAATGAGTATTGGACAGTGATTTAACAGTCAAACCTGAGACATTTTCAAGCAAACATTTCCACCTTTTCGGAGAACTTGCAAATAATGTATATGTGTGTTGTATAATTCCAAAAAAAGAAACAATCGGAACACAAGAATGAGCCATATCACTAATAGTGAGATTAAGACTATGACAAGCACAAGGCATATATAACGCTCTGGGATTTATCTCGAGTAACTACTTTTGCACACCTTGGTGTTTTCCCTTCATATTAAAACCATTGTCATATTCTTGACCCCTCACGTCCTCCACATTAAGATCAAGAGACTCAAGAGCATTTACAAGTTCATTAAAAATCCCCAATCCAGTCGTATCATCAACTTTTAGAAACTCTAAAAAGAACTCCTCTGTTTTTATTTTCTGACCAGACATGTTCAGGCATCGTACAATGAGAGTCATTTGTTCTTGGTAGCTCACATCAGGAGTACAATCAAGAATTATAGAGAAATATTTAGCCCCTCTAATGATGTTCAATATAGAACTCTTAATATTGTCAGCTAAAAGAGATATCAACTCATTTTGAATTGAATGGACAAGATAATTATGGTGAATCTCATGATCCTAAATGCGCCAAACATGATCTTGCATTACCAAATCAAATTCTGCAAGCATTTCAATTATCCCCAAAAAGTGTCCATTGCTATCTTGGAAAAGTTTGTCATTTGATCCTCAAAAAGACAAATTACATTTAGCAAGACACTTAACGACAGACACTATTCTTAATAAAACTTGTCTCCAACACTCTTTCTCCTTTGAAATTTCTTTCTGCAATTCTTTATCAATTGTTTGCTCATTGCTAAATCTTACTTTTAATTCATGCCAAGTGCTCATTTTAGTGAGATGCTCGATGTTATTCTCATGCTCTTTGAGTCTCTCACTAACATGTTTCTAGTCTTTGAACCCATTATGAGCTAGTGTACTTTTATTGTTCCCAGACTTGATCAATTTACAACAAAAACAATAAACGTATCAACATGTTTTGAGTAAACTAGCCACTTCCTATCACGAGTCTCTCCATTGCTCAATTTTCAAGAATAATAAGCATATGAGAAGTTCCTCTTATTGTCATCTAAAGGAAACACAAGATTCAGTTCTCTTTTAGGGCCTTTTTCAATTAAAATATCCCTGACTTTTTTGTCAATATTATCCCAATTTAAGGGATCATAAATATCAAAAGGAGGGAGAAGTTGATCAACATCGTCTACGATTCCAACATTTAAATCAGTGACATCAGTATCATCCTTGACCTCATCAACATTTTCATTCCCAATTATATTTTCGACGTCTATATTAACATGATCATCATCATTCACTTTTTCATTAGATTGATCAGGATTATCAACATGTTTAGAAGTTCACCGGATAATGGAAATAAATTATCAAGTGCACCTTTCTGAGTAGCTAGAAATTGCTCATCTTCCTTCTTCTTTCTACTTTTCTCACTTCTGGATAGAGATTTTTTCAGATGCATGTTGAGTAAACTACACCTGCCAAACATAGAAGACAACTAAAGTAAAAGATTAGTGATGAGTTTATTGTGTCATTTTAAAAATTTATGTAGTATCGTTGCAACATCATTGTTTAAAAAAGCAAACACGTGACAAGAATAGCAACTAAAATATACTTATTTCTCCCTCCTTTTGATATTGATTAGGGCAGAGTCGTAAAACGAGCAAGACGAGAGTGAGACAAAAGTCGAACGGAATCTATTTTTGCTTATTTTTGTTTTAAACCTCAAGGAACTCAACCTATTTATACTTGCGGAACTCAAAAAGTTCCACGGAGTAGTTTCCCAAATTACCGAGGACCAATCGACATAATTGGTCTGAAAGTAGAGTTTGTAGATTTTTTAGATGATTTACAGAGAACCAATCAGATCCTTAGGGTTTGACTGGTTCAATGTAACTGCAATTTTCTTGGAACTCATTTTCCTAGAATTGAAACTGAGTCCTAAGAAAATGAGTTCCTAGTGATTAATTTAAGATTTAAGTTTTCTTGCAAATTGACTTTTATTTGGTTGAACTTTGAAATAGAAAGTGTTCTAAACTATAGAGAAACTATAGATAAATTTTAATTTTGATAACCCCATCTTGAAAAGGAACAAATTTTACTAACATGAGCGTTGGTTTCTGTAACATACTAGATCTCAGACCCTACCCTAGAAGTTGACACTTTGGACTTAGCCAAACAAGGTTGACGGTTAGACCTAAATTGATGTTTAGTATAATCCCAATGAGCTAATGCATAAATAGATCACCTTAATGTAACCTAATGTTCTAACATTAATCTTAGGTTTATAATGGATACATAAAATATGTCACATAACTCATTTTAGTGGTAATATGAAGATAAGAAACTTAATTGGATGAACAATTTAGATAATGGGTCGTTAATGGGCCATATGACATATCTCATAAAAAGAAGTCTCAAAAGAGAAAACAAACTTCAAATTCAAAATCTACATATCAAAATTAGCCTACATGTCAAATTTCATCTAATTTGGATAACCTTGAAATATTAGGATAAGTTTAGGAGAGAGAAAATTAGTAAATAACATAAGTAATGAATGGTATGATTATATAACTTCAAAATATGGAAATTATGGCAAATTCATATTCAACACATCAAAGATAACTTGTGGATAAATTTTGGTCCGATTTGGATGTTGTTTGTGCGAGTTATGCAATTTTAGGTACATTCTGGACTTTTCTACAATTTACCCAATTGGGATGTTTTAATTGTAAATTGACACATGCATTATGATCCTTATATGTTTCCTTATCATTTTCGAATTTTTTGGGATTTAGGGCTCCTAGTTATACTTGGTTTGGAAGTATTTGTCTTCAAGGACATTTTAGGGTTTTCCCCCTTTAAAGATAAAGATAAGGAGAAAGGTCAAGATAAGGATAAAGGTAAAGATAATGATAAAGATAAAGATAAAGATAAGGATAAAGAAAAATATAAGGATAAGGTTGAAGATAAGAATAAAGATAATGATAAGGATAAGGATAAAGATAAGGATAAGGATAAGGATAAAGATAAAGATAAGGATAAAGATAAAGATAAGGATAAGGTGAAGATAAGGATAAAGATAAGGATAAGGATAAAGATAAAGATAAAGATAAAGATAAGGCTAAAGATAATTATATGGATAAAAGAGAGAAAGTGTGGGTAGTAACTAAGGGAGGTGTTGCATGGACATAAAATCTCTAGGATATTGACACATGTACACCTCATGCTTGACCCCTTTCCTATCCATGAAGCTATATATATCCCTTCCTAGCTCCAAATTCGAAATCATTTCTCACTCCTTATTTTCTCTAGCTTAGAGCATCATTCCTACTCTATTTTGCCATTAAAGGTGTTGTCCCAAGATAAAAGAGGGTGCCTACCTTGGTGAAGAAAGCTCCTAGGGTTCCAGATTTCTCTACTTAGGATTTGTTAAGCTCCTCCTTGGTGATTTTGACCAAAACTAGGTTTGCACCTCTAAAGTAGAGAAGGTGATTTTTTCTCAAGAAAGGAGCTTGGATTGGAGAAACCAAGACCTTCTAATCTCGGAATCCTTTCTATTTGAACCTTCTTACCTTGCTAGAGGCAAAGTGGAACTTAGACTCAATTAAATTGGTGAAAGTTAGTAATTGATATAATTAAAAGAGGTATGTCCAATCCCTATTTATGTATGTGCAAACCATCTTTATGTATGTGCTATGTATGTGCATAATACACTTCAGTTGGGAATTATTTGTTCCTTAACCTATGCTTTCCATAATGAGGTTTATTTGCACATTATATTCTACTCTCTTGAATCTATTGCTATACCTGCCTCATAATCAGTTTTGGAATATTGTTCTTGGGTCTTGATGCTCCACTTACATGTTCTTCAAATGAGATTCTATTACTTGTCATAGTTTCTAGCATGCTGATTTTATTAGACTAATTAACTAATGTAGTGGTACTTGTATGTACAACCACCCATAGTTGGGCATGTATTTAATCACCCCGGGGAATGTGATACTCTCCCCCGCACATGAAATATGTGCAGGTGACTGGGAATGTGTTATTCTCCCCTCACCCTTTTGGTTGAAGGTCTGGTAGGTGCCTCAACCCTACATAGTTAAGGTAGTCGATATAAATCATGCATGCAATCCTTTTGTTATATGTTGATTATGGCAAGCATCTATTGAAATATTCTTTTATATATATATGGCCTCATTCTCTTGATGGTCTTCATCATATGATGAACTGTAGCACATTTTTACATATTTTGCTTATCTTCATATCCTAGAATAGTTTTGTAACACATACTTTTATTTTCCTTTCCCTTTTGCTGGGTGCCTTCCCAACCACCCAAATGTGGAGCAAGGTGATGAATAGGACTTGAAGATCTTGGCTTTGGCATGGACTTAGCTGATGGAGTTATGCTTTGGGAGACAAGGCTGTGGTAGTTAGACTTCCATCTATCTAGATCCTAAATGTTGTATCTTGATGTAACCCTAAAAAGGAGATTTTTGATGTATCTTGTACAAACTTTTATGAAATTGAATATAGTTAGAAATATTTTATTCCGCTACTTTCCAATGAGTTTTGATTATCATATTTTAGTAAGGAGGTGATCTCGCCTCTTTACAGTATGGTATCAGAGCCCATGGTAGTCGGAATCTGACTATTTCAATTTTGTCTCCCTAGTTAGAACCTCAGACTTGCATAGTTTCCATTAAGTAACATGCTTACCTCTAGATTAGTTTGACTTGATAGGTTAGACATCTTAATAGGTAAAGAGTAGTTTTGGCTTAATAGGATGAATCCTTTAAGGGGTGGTGAATAATAATCACTTATATATGGATGTTTTGATTTTGAGGATGAAATCCCTTTAAGGGGTGGTGTGCTATAACATACTAGATCTCAGACCCTACCCTAGAAGTTGACACTTTGGACTTAGCCAAACAAGGTTGACGGTTAGACCTAAATTGATGTTTAGTATAATCCCAATGAGCTAATGCATAAATATATCACCTTAATGTAACCTAATGTTCTAACATTAATCTTAGGTTTATAATGGATACATAAAATATGTCACATAACTCATTTTAGTAGTAATATGAAGATAAGAAACTTAATTGGATGAACAATTTAGATAATGGGTCGTTAATGGGCCATATGACATATCTCATAAAAAGAAGTCTCAAAAGAGGAAACAAACTTCAAATTCAAAATCTACATATCAAAATTAGCCTACATGTCAAATTTCATCTAATTTGGATAACCTTGAAATATTAGGATAAGTTTAGGAGAGAGAAAATTAGTAAATGACATAAGTAATGAATAATGTGATTATATAACTTCAAAATATGGAAATTATGGCAAATTCATATTCAACACATCAAAGATAACTTGTGGATAAAGTTTGGTCCAATTTGGATGTTGTTTGTGCGAGTTATACAATTTTAGGTACATTCTGGACTTTTCTGCAATTTACCCAATTGGGATGTTTTAATTGTAAATTGACACAGGCATTATGATCCTTATATGTTTCCTTATCATTTTCGAATTTTTTGGGATTTAGGGCTCCTAGTTATACTTGGTTTGGAAGTATTTGTCTTCAAGGACATTTTAGGGTTTTCCCCCTTTAAAGATAAAGATAAGGAGAAAGGTCAAGATAAGGATAAAGGGAAAGATAATGATAAAGATAAAGATAAATATAAGGATAAAGAAAAATATAAGGATAAGGTTGAAGATAAGAATAAAGATAATGATAAGGATAAGGATAAAGATAAGGATAAGGATGAAGATAAGGATAAGGATAAAGATAAAGATAAGGATAAGGTGAAGATAAGGATAAAGATAAGGATAAGGATAAAGATAATGATAAAGATAAAGATAAGGCTAAAGATAAGGATATGGATAAAAGAGAGAAAGTGTGGGTAGTAACTAAGGGAGGTGTTGCATGGACATAAAATCTCTAGGATATTGACACATGTACACCTCATGCTTGACCCCTTTCCTATCCATGAAGCTATATATATCCCTTCCTAGCTCCAAATTCGAAATCATTTCTCACTCCTTATTTCCTCTAGCTTAGAGCATCATTCCTACTCTATTTTGCCATGAAGGTGTTGTCCCAAGATAAAAGAGGGTACCTACCTTGGTGAAGAAAGCTCCTAGGGTTCCAGATTTCTCTACTTAGGATTTGTTAAGCTCCTCCTTGGTGATTTTGACCAAAACTAGATTTGCACCTCTAAAGTAGAGAAGGTGATCTTTTCTCAAGAAAGGAGCTTGGATTGGAGCAACCAAGACCTTCTAATCTCAGAATCCTTTCTATTTGAACCTTCTTACCTTCCTAAAGGCAAAGTGGAACTTAGACTCAATTAAATTGGTAAAAGTTAGTAATTGATATCATTAAAAGAGGTATGTCCAATCCCTATTTATGTATGTGCAAACCATCTTTATGTATGTACTATGTATGTGCATAATACACTTCAGTTGGGAATTATTTGTTCCTTAACCTATGCTTTCCATAATGAGGTTTATTTGCAACTTATATTCTACTCTCTTGAATCTATTGCTATACCTGCCTCATAATCAGTTTTGGAATATTGTTCATGGGTCTTGATGCCCCACTTACATGTTCTTCAAATGAGATTCTATTACTTGCCATAGTTTCTAGCATGCTGATTTTATTAAACTAATTAACTAATGTAGTGGTACTTGTATGTACAACCACCCATAGTTGGGCATGTATTTAATCGCCCTGGGGAATGTGATACTCTCCCCCGCACATGAAATATGTGCATGTGACTGGGAATGTGTTATTCTCCCCTCACCCTTTTGGTTGAAGGTCTGGTAGGTGCCTCAACCCTACATAGTTAAGGTAGTCGATATAAATCATGCAGGCAATCCTTTTGTTATATGTTGATTATGGCAAGCATCTATTGAAATATTCTTTTATATATATATGGGCTCATTCTCTTGATGGTCTTCATCATATGATGAACTCTAGCACATTTTTATATATTTTTCTTATCTTCATATCCTAGAATAGTTTTGTAACACATACTTTTATTTTCCTTTTCCTTTTGCTGGGTGCCTTCCCAACCACCCAGATGTGGAGCAAGGTGATGAATAGGACTTGAAGATCTTGGCTTTGGCATGGAATTAGCTGATGGAGTTATGCTTTGGGAGACAAGGTTGTGGTAGTTAGACTTTCCTCTATCTAGATCCTAAATGTTGTATCTTGATGTAACCCTAAAAGGGAGATTTTTGATGTATCTTGTACAAACTTTATTGAAATTGAATATAGTTAGAAAATTTTTATTCCGCTACTTTCCAATGAGTTTTGATTATCATATTTTAGTAAGGAGGTGATCTCTCCTCTTTACAGTTTCATTGGCTTCCAAAAATGGATACCAAGATGGCCTATAAAGCATATTTATTTTCCTATTTATTATTTATTGAATCATTGACGACGAACAAGACATAAACACAAAATTAGAAGGCCCATTGTGACAAATATTCGAATTTGAACATATCAAATATTCAAATTTGAACCTCAAATTTATATCATAGTAGCATAATGACCTTATGAAACTACATCTAAAATTTCATTAGAATTGGGTTTACCAATCTAGAGTTTTGGCCAATTTAATTTTGAGTAAATAAATCACCTTTTTATGACCTAGGACCTAAGTTTGTGCTTTATATGATCCTTTGATGTGTCACGCGACCCATTTAAGGCTGAGCGCGGATCACTTGGTGGAGGGATAATCCTCAGCCACTCGATCTGATGGCCATGGATCCACACAGGGATCCAAGGGTCCAGGACCTGTGTTCTACCTCCCGCAAAGGGCGGGCAGAAGAGATCGAGTCCGAGCTCCAGTAAGATGCCAGCTCACCCCCTTTTCTCAAACTTTCTTTCGAATGACTACCTTCGACTCATCAAGATGGGGTCAACCACCCTTATCTCGATTTTCCCTCACCCTCAGAGAAGGGAGAACGACCTCCCCCTATTTCGCTGCTCTCACTCCGGCGGCAGCCGAAGAACCCCCTAACCTCTCTTAACCTTAAGACCTACAGCGAGGGTCTATAAAAGACCCTCTTGACGTTGCTGCCACTCTTCTTTACCTTAACTTCTGCTTCTAGACCCTCAATGACACCTGAGTTCTCCTTTCAACCCTCAGATCTTGGTGGCATCGCCGCACTGTCCCTGCTGGGTATTCCTCCCTCTCGTCCCCTCCCTCTCAGCTACCTACCCCCCGTGACTCTCCAGCACTGGACGAAGCTGGGCGGCTAGTTCAAACTGAGGACGAAGGCCTACTTCCCCTTTTTACTCATCGCGCCGGTGACCCTCCGTCATGAGCTGAAGCATGTGCGCGTAAGGTGCGCTGATCAGGCTGGGACCCAGGGTGCCTAGGTGGACCAACACTCGATTGCTAAGTCAACCACCGATCCTCTCCCTTGCAAGTCCAGGGATCAATGGGAGTCGTCGATCCAGTCAGGATATGGCCGTTGATCAAGGTAAAACCCTACCTTTTTATTTTCTTTTATCAATAAAATGGATCATCTTAGGAAAATCATATTAAATGCTAGGATTATTGGAAAATATCAAACCTATAAACCATTTTGATCAGAAAAATATCCTCTATCCAAATAAAATGTTATCAGGACCTAGATCCATTGCGTTTTTCAAAAATAGTTGCCTAAAGCCTAAATGACCTCCTTGATTATAATTAATTATTAATAATGGTTTTCTTGATGATGTATGACTATCTAAAATGTATTTAACCCTAGATGAAACCTTGATTTCTATATAAATCGAAATACTATTATAAGATGATAAATGACCAAAGGATTAGGAGAAACCCTAGATCTAGTTTTCTCTTTCTACATGGAATTAAAGGTATATCTTTATAACAAAATCTAATATCACTAGATGATGATTAGTGATCATGATTGGTCCTGAACCCTTAAACGAACCCTGATGTTATGAATGATTAATATGTTTAGGGTTTTTTTCCCCTTTTTATCCAACCATATTAGAAACCCTAGTTTATGGAAATCTTCTAATTGATTAGTTAAATATTATCTTTTAATCAAACTTTTTATGATGGATCAGATCTGATAATATCTCAAAACCCAATTAAAAATATGGGAAATCCCTGATCCGAATTAGATAGCATAAAAGAGGATAATAGCTAAGAACATATCTTAGCCTTGGTCACATGGACCAATTGTAATGTTGTACCCTTGCTTTCTGTGCAGGGTGACTTATTTCCTATTGATTATACATTCTTGGATATCTGATTTGAACAAGTAGGTACGTGGTCTTATAAGTATAAGACTAGATTTCTGGTTGCCTATGATAAGTAATATCTTGAATGCTCATATTTAGATATGATTGCTTGGTTGAACTACTATGAGTTATACTTCGCCAAATCTAATATAACATAAATGAGTATGATGGGTTGTTGCTACTAGAGCACATAGCCCGGTGTGGATGTATGTTGCCTAACATGGATGTATGATTCCTTGGCCCATGTTAGATGTATGATGATATTATATTGCCTACACTAGATGTAAGTCAAGTGCAAATATGTGTAGTACAACCACATCAAAGTGAATGCAATAAAAGGAATGTTTACCTAATTTTTGCCTAAAGAAATGGTTTTATCTCTCTTTCTTCTTTTTCAAATATTTTCCTTTATGCAACCTTATTAGTGTAACTTTTTACCACATACCAACTTTGTTGATGTTTTTGTTTCTCGTATTTTCTAGGTGCAAGGAACAATTGACAACAAAGTGAAATGCATGCTCAAAGTACCTAAAAATAGAAATTAATAAGCATGGAGGATTTATTAGATAGATCAATTCCTCTTATCTTATTCTTGCTAGATGTTAGTTTATTTCCTAGTTGATGTTGAGGATGACTGAGATCCTATGTAATAAAGTCATATTTCTTTAGAACAATATTTTCTCTCTTTATGTAACGACTTTATTTTTATCCTTATGAATGAATGTTTGTGTGACTCTATGAGATGATGTGGACTTTGATCTTGGATCAATCTCTGATTTTAGTTGACTACCTTAATCTCTTATATTTTCACTTTTGACATCTATAGACATGAGTGCACGCATATCTATGAATGTCACTATGGAAAGTATATAGAAATTGGGGTCGTCACAGTTGGTAACAGAGCTAATGTTCACACATAAAGTCACATGTACTTCATTCACTCTATTTTTAGTCTAGGGTAGTCCTTGAGTTAGGGATGTGAAGGGTGGAGGTGTCTAGGATAGCATCTTCCATGGGTCTGACTAGAGTCTCCGAGCCACTTAGCTTGGAAATCACGAGGCTACCTTTATGGCAGTATAAGTCTACCTGGACGATATCCTAAGTGTCTCTTATTCTTGGACTTACCTTAATTTAGGAACCTTCTCATCTATAGATTTTCCCTCTCATCCCTTCTATAGGAAAAATTTCCCTCTCATCTATGTTTTAAAATAAATTTTCTCTCTTACCTCTGTTATAAGGTTAGGAAGGAGTCTCTCTATTTAGAAAGTCCTAAGGATCGACTGATAAGGATTTTAGGATATCCTCCATAAATCATAACATTAAGAACATTAATAATTGATAAAGGAGAATAATGAAATATCATGTGATGATAATAATGATAATGACGAGAATAATTGTTGAAATAATAAATCTAATATGTTCAAATTAATTTCAGGATGCCTCCAAAAACTCGCAACTCAAAGGCCTCGGAGGAATCGTCCTCTAAAAAGAGAAAAGAGCCTGAAAACCTCTGAAGTACCTGATTCTGATGCCGCGGCCAAGGAAAGGTGGGAGGAACAGAAGAAAATCCTCCTAGATTTTATGGAAACCCTTGCCACAAAAGGAACCCCTGAACCTAGCTCCTCTAGGAAAAAGGAAGTGACGGTGATAGACTTCATTAAGCTCAACCCTGACAGCTTTTGGGGGGAAGACCAACCCGAAGTCATGGACAAGGCTGAGGCCTGGGTCCTTTCCATAGAGAATGCCTTTCGTATCCTAGAAGTACCCGAGGAAAAGAAGGTCAAATTCGCCACCCATCTGCTTAAGGGAGGGGCGAAGATCTGATGGGAGAACTATGGTGGGAACCGGGGAGAGGAAGTAGACAACTTGGGGTGGGAAGCCTTCAAGACGCTCTTCACCGACCGTTTCATGCCCATAACTAAGAGGAAGAGGAAAGAGAAGTTGTACATGGAGCTTAGGCTAGTAGTCTCTCAGTGGCTGATTATACCCGAAAGTTTGGGCTTCTGAAACGCTATGCCCCTATCCGGACTGAGGACCACCTCATTGAGCATTATGTAGACTGTCTCTCTACACACTTGAAAACCCTAGTTATAGCCTCCCGTCCCCGAAGCATTGATGAAGCCCTAGACATGGCCCTTAAGCAAGAAAGGGAGCAGGGATTGCAGAAGCCTTCTAGCATGGGATATCTAGGGTTGACCACCACTGAGAAAGAGAAGTTCAAGAAGTTCCACCCCAGCCATAATAAAGGATCAGGAAAAGGAGGAGGTTTAGGGAAGAAAGGATAGAAGAACAGCAAGTTGATGGATTACCGCAACAAATGCAAGACTTGTGGAAGAGGACATGATGGGCCTTGTCACTACACCAAGTCAGTCTGCTACAACTACAAGAAGGAGGGACATTTCCTTTACAAGTGCCCCAATGCATCTATCCTTGGCAAACCTCCAGCGGGTGCTCCACCCCCTCAGGGACACCGCAATGCTAGGGTGTTCACAGTAACAGCAGAAGAGGCTAGGGCAAATCCGAACTAGCTTGTCGAAGGTAACCTTAAATCTTTTTCATATATCTAATATCTTGTTCAATGCCTTCAATTATTTAAAATGTAATTATCATGTGTAGGCATTGTTTTCTTGAATGGACACCCTATTAAAGCATTGTTTGACTCAGGATCCACAAATACATTCATTTCTTAAAATCTGGACTCAATGTTGTACTTACATATAAGGGACTTGGGATATATTCTGGATGTGTCAACTCCTAGTGGAAAAATATTCACTACATTGTAAAAAATTGATGTCCTCCCTCTAAAATTTGAAAATCATGACATGCCCTTTGAATTCATTCTCTTAACCATGGAAGACTTTGATATTATTCTTGTTATGGATTGGATATACACATATAATGCTCACATTGACTGTAGAAATAAGATGGTAGTTCTCTCTCAGCCTCATTCCTCTCCTATGGTGATCCCTCGGGGAAGCGGATTTTGTAATAATATAATAATTTCCTCTCTTAAAGCTAAAAAGCTCATATCTAAAGGATGTAAAGTCTTCCTCGCATTTGTCTCAGAGACCAGTCCTAACAACAGGCATGTAGAAAGACTGGAGGTGGTACGTGATTTCCTAGACATTTCCAGAGGAGCTTCCTGGGCTGCCTCCAAACAGAGACATTGAGTTCTCCATAGACCTTCTTCTTGGAACCACTCTGATTTCTAGGGCACCGTATAGGATGGCACCTGCTGAGCTTATGCAGTTGAAGAAATAATTACAAGAACTTCTTGATAAGGGTTTTATCTTCCCTAACGTTTCCCCTTGGGGTGCACCTGTCCTTTTTGTTAAAAAGAAAGATGTTTCAATGTGGATGTGTATTGACTATCGCATGTTGAACCAAGCTACCATTAAAAACAAGTATCCTCTCCCTCGTATTGATGACCTCTTTGACCAACTTTGTACTGCTAAAGTCTTCTCCAAAATTGATCTTCATTCTGGATACCATCAACTTAAGGTCAAGGATTCAGATATATCTAAGACTTCTTTTCGAACTCGTTAGGGGCACTATGAATTTCTGGAGATGTCGTTTGGGTTGACCAACGCACCTGACGTATTCATGAACTTGATGAATAAAGTCTTCCAACCTTATCTTGATGCGTTTGTGGTCGTCTTCATTGATGATATTCTGATCTATTCCGATTCTATGGAAAAACATCGAGAGCACTTGAAGTCTGTCCTTGGGATTCTTCGAGCCCAGAAATTCTATGGCAAGCTTTTTAAATGCAAATTCTAGATTGACAAAGTCATGTTTCTTGGTCATGTCATCTCAGGGGGTAATATATCTGTCGATCCCGCCAAAGTCTCAGTTGTACTTGATTGGCAACCTCCCCAGAATCCTTCTGAAATCTGGAGTTTCTTGGGTCTGGTCGGATATTATCGCTGTTTCATCCCAAACTTTTCAAAAGTCGCACTTCCTCTAACCAAGCTGACTCCAAAGGACGAGCATTTCATCTGGTCAGCTGCTTGTGAGTCTAGCTTCCAAGAGCTCAAGCAGAAGTTGATGTCAGCACCTGTCCTTGTCCTACCATCTGGCAATGAAGGATTTGTGATATTCACCGATGCTTCTTGACAGGGACTAGGGTGTGTTCTACAGCAGAATAGGAAAGTAGTGGCCTTCCCTTCCAGACAGCTAAAACCCAATGAGATGAATTATCCTACGCATGATTTGGAGTTAGCTTCTATTATCCATGCTCTCAAAATCTGGAGGCACTACTTGTACGGGGCAACATTTGATATCTTCACCGATCACAAAAGTCTCAAGTACATTCTGACGCAAAAGGATCTAAATCTGCGACAACGATGGTGGATTGAGTACCTGAAGGATTACAAATTCACCATTGGCTACCATCCAGGTAAGGCCAATGTGGTTACAGATGATCTTAGCAGGAAAAGAGCTATTTGTGCATCCATGTCTGTACCCGAATGGAGGAACATGTAGGATCTAGCAAGCTAGAGATCACAATTCCTAGCTGATCGTATGCATGTCAATAACATCTCTATCACATCCAACCTGCATTCTGAACTTCTAGAGGCACAGAAAGCTAGTCCCGAGCTTTCAGAGCTCTCCTCTCTCCTGGCTAAGCCTCAATCACATTTGTCAGTGGGTCTTGATGGTGGTCTCCGATACAAGAACCGTATGTGGGTTCCAGAGCATTCAGCTGAAAAGACAAAGATTCTCAGTGAGGCACATGGGTCAAAGTACACAGTCCATCCTGGCACGATGAAGATGTACAAAGCCCTACAACGTCAGTTCTGGTGGAGAGGCATGAAGTGTGATATTGCTGAATATGTGTCCAAATGTCTGACATGCCAAATGATCAAGGCCGAGCACCAGAGACCAGACGGTGTACTGCAACCCCTCGACATCCCAAAATGGAAATGGGAACACATCACCATGGACTTTGTGGTAGGATTACCCAAGACCAGGAAAGGATACGATGCTGCATGGGTCATAGTGGATTGTCTCACCAAGTCAACTCATTTCCTCCCTGTGAAAACCACTGTGAAAGTGTCTGAGCTGGCCGACCTCTACATACGGGAGATTGTATGTCTGCATGGAGTTCCAGCATCCATTGTCTCGGACCGGGACCCAAAGTTCACTTCAAAGCTGTGGAAATAGATTCAGGAAGAATTGGGCACCAAGTTGAACTTTAGTACAGCTTATCATCCGTAGACAGATGGACAGTCAGAACGAATAGTGTAGATTATGGAGGATCTTCTACGAGCTTGTGTGCTTGACTGGGAAAGCTCATGGGACCATTACCTGCCTCTAGCTGAATTCGCCTATAATAATAGCTATCACGCAAGTATTGGGATGCCACCATATGAAGCTCTCTATGGTCGACCGTGCAAATCTCCATTACATTGGGATGATGTCAGAGAACACACCTTGATGAAATCTGAGGAGATGCAACTGTACGCAGATAAAGTTGCACTGATCAGGCAGAGAATGAGGCGAGCACAGGATAGGTAGAAATCATATGTAGATGCTCACCGACGGGAACGTCAGTTCAAGGAAGGTGATCATGTCTTTCTGAAAATCTGACTTATTCGAGCTTTGGCCAAGAATAAGGGAAAGCTCAGTCCTCATTATGTGGGACCCTTCGAGATCCTTGAAAGGGTTGGAGAATGTGCCTACTGTCTTGCTTTGCCACCTCAATATAGTGCCATGCATAATGTCTTTCATGTATCTAATTTGAAGCCTTATGTCAAAGACCCCATTCACATTCTGAATCATGAGCCTCTTGAGCTGAAAGATGATCTTTCTTATGTTGAGACACCAGTAAAAATCCTCGATTTAAGGATAAAGGAGTTTCTCAACAATCGACGTATAGATATGGTGAAAGTTCTCTGGAGCCACCATGATCAAACCGATGCTACATGGGAGCCCAAGTCCGAAGTCAAGCGAAAATATCCACATCTCTTTTAGGCTGCTTGAATTTTGAGGGAAAAATTCTTAAAAGGAGGGGAGAATGTGACAAAGTAAGTTTTTATTATATTCTCTCTCTCTTAAAAGTTTTCTTATCAAATTTTTTGACCAAAATACCGTCATATATTTTTTTTCTCACTCAATTGAACAAAGATGTGTCACAAATTGCAAAGAAAATGCAAACCCTAGTATGCTATGATGATAAAATACATGTGTTAATGTATTTATTAAATGAACATATCAAATATTCGAATTTGAACCTCAAATTTATATCATAGTAGCATAATGACCTTATGAAGCTACATCTAAAATTTCATTAGAATTGGGTTTACCAATCTAGAGTTTTGGCCAATTTAATTTTGAGTAAATAAATCACCTTTTTATGACCTAGGACCTAAGTTTGTGCTTTATATGATCCTTTGATGTGTCACGCGGCCCATTTAAGGTTGGGCGCGGATCACTTGGTGGAGGGATAATCCTCATCCGCCCGATGTGATGGCCACGGATCCGCACAGGGATCCAAGGGTCCAGGACCCGTCTTCTACCTCCCGCAAAGGGTGGGCAGAAGAGATCGAGTCCGAACTCCAGTAAGATGCCAGCTCACCCCCTTTTCTCGAACTTTCTTTTGAATGGCTACCTTTGACTCATCAAGATGGGGTCAACCACCCTTATCTCGACTTCCCTCACCCTCAGGGCAGGGAGAACGACCTCCCCCTATTTTGCTGCTCTCACTCCGGCGGCGGCAGAAGAACCCCCCAACCTCTCTTAACCCTAAGACCTACCCCGAGGGTCTATAAAAGACCCTCTTGATGTTGCCGCCACTCTCCTTTACCTTAACTTCTACTTCTCGACCCTCAATGACACCTGAGCTCTCCTTTCAACCCTCAGATCTTAGCGGCGCCGCCGCACTTCCCCTACTAGGTATTCCTCCCTCTCGTCCCCTCCCTCTCAGCTACCTACCCCCCGTGACTCGCCAACACCGGACGAAGCTGGGCGGCTAGTTCCAACTGAAGATGAGAGCCTACTGTACCTTTTTACTCATCACGCCGGTGACCCTCCGTCGCAAGCTGAAGCCTGTGTGCGTAAGGGACGCTGACCAGGCTGGGACTCAGGGTGCCTAGTTGGACCAACCCTCGATCGCCGAGTCAGCCACTGATCCTCTCCCTTGCAAGTCCTGGGATCAACGGGATCCGTCGATTCAGTCAGGATCTGGCCGTTGATCAAGGTAAAACCCTACCTTTTTATTTTCTTTTATCTAAAAAATGGATCATCGTAGCAAAATCATCATAAATGCTAGGATTATCGGAAAATATAGAACCTATATAACATTTTGATCAGAAAAATATCCTCTATCCAAATAAAATTTTATCAGGACCTAGACCCATTTCCTTTTTCAAAAATAGTTGCCTAAAGCCAAAATGACCTCCTTGATTATAATTAATTATTAATAATGGTTTTCTTGATGATGTATGACTGTCTAAAATATATTTAACCCTAGATGAAACACTAATTTCTATATAAATCGAAATACTATTTTAAGATGATAAATGACCAAAGGATTAGGAGAAACCCTAGATCTAGTTTTCTCTTTCTACATGGAATTAAAGATATATCTTTATAACAAAATCCAATATCACTAGATGATGATTAGTGATCATGATTGGTCCTGAACCCTTAAACGAACCCTGATGTTATGAATGATTAATATGTTTAGGGTTTCTTTCCCCTTTTTATCCAACCATCTTAGAAACCCTAGTTTATGGAAATCTTCTAATTGATTAATTAAATATTATCTTTTAATCAAACTTTTTATGATGGATCAGATCTGATAATATCTCAAAACCCAATTAAAAATATGGGAAGTCCCTGATCCGAATTGGATAGCATAAAAGAGGATAATAGCTAAGAACATATCTTAGCCTTGGTCACATGGACCAATTGTAATGTTGTACCCTTGCTTTCTGTACAGGGTGACTTATTTCTTGTTGATTGTAAATTCTTGGATATCTGATTTGAACAAGAAGGTATGTGGTCTTATAAGTACAAGACTAGATTTCTGGTTGCCTATGATAAGTAATATCTTGAATGCTTGTATTTGAATATGATTGCTTGGTTGAACTACTATGAGTTATACTTCGCCAAATCTAATATAACATAAAGGAGTACGATGGGTTGTAGCTACTAGAGCACATAGCCTGGTGTGGATGTATGTTGCCTAACATGGATGTATGATTCCTTGACCCATGTTAGATGTATGATGAGATTATATTGCCCTCACTAGATGTAAGTCAAGTGCAAATATGTGTAATACAAACACATCAAAGTGAATGCAATAAAAGGAATGTTTACTTGATTTTTGTCTAAAGAAATGGTTTTATCTCTCTTTCTTCTTTTTCAAATATTTTCCTTTTTTTAAACAAACGCCTTTCATTACTAAACCCAATCAAGGTACAAAGAAACCATCACTCTCAGCGATGCCCCTCCATTGACTTGGAATAGTGCCATGTCGAATGGAGTGACCCCCAGAGTCGATAGCATCATGACAAATAAAGTGAGCCAGTGAATTATGGACTCTCTTAACATGGAAAAAATGGAAACAACTAAAACAAGCAGCAATGCTCTGAATGTCTTCAGCAATGAGACCCAGATAGTCTTGTCTTCTGCTTGGATCCTTCAGCGCCTTCACAAGAGAGAGGGAGTCAGAACACAGTACCAACTTCTTGTCTGGATGGATCATCTCCTTGGCCAACAAAATCCCCATTCTAGCCGCTACGGCTTCCGCTACTATCGGTTCCCAAATGGCTGCTACATGCTACTACACGGCTCCCACAAAGCCACCTTCCC
The DNA here is from genome assembly GCA_963693085.1 of Alisma plantago-aquatica. NCBI lineage: Eukaryota > Viridiplantae > Streptophyta > Magnoliopsida > Alismatales > Alismataceae > Alisma > Alisma plantago-aquatica. The sequence continues at coordinate 1,455,326,637 of OY856409.1, forward strand.
CATCCCGTAGAACAGCCCCGAGCCCCCTCTTCTTGCCATCCACCACTACTACGTCCAATTATGAAAACACCCAAGACCGGTCCACCCCCTGCCGACCCCAAGCCCATTCCTCCTCGTCCCTCCCTCCATTCCTCACCCGTCCCCCCGCCGTCTCAACCCCCTTCCCCACCTCCCTCCTATAGTCTACTATCAGCGCTCAGTATGCCTGAAGAGTCGGTCGCAGCTTCGGAGGCTCCTCCTTGAAGACTTTATTGTTCCTACATGTCCACGTTGTCCACCAAACAACAACAACCTCATCCATTTCCTCCTCCGTACATGACTCAAACAACTCCACCATATCAACATGAATATTCCCAGACTCCCCTAGCCTCCCTGTGTCGCCCAACCAGCTTTCCCGCCTGACAATGGCTGCCCCCGAGCAGTGACACAACATATGCTGAATGGACTCAACTTGCGTAGTACAAATGGGACAAACAACATCATCTGTAATATGTCTATCAAATAAGTGCCCCTTCGTAGCCAAGCCGCCGGTAGCAATACGCCAAAGAAAATGTGCTAATTTTGGAGGCCATCTCTTTCCCCATATGATGTGCCACAGAGCATGTGGGACCACCGTCCTCCTTTCTCTAACTCCCCTGCACCCCAACCTCCCTAGCCAATATGCGGACCTAACCGAGAAGACGTCGTCGTGTTGTGGCCACCAGAAGACCTCGTCTGTCGTGTCCCTTGTAGATAGAGGAACTGCCTTCACTTCTACTGCGATCTCCCTAGGAAACAGGCCAAGTAACTTATCCACATCCCACCCTCTCCCTGTTGGCTGCATCAACTCATTAACTGTTGTGGGCACTTCAACATCCCCATATCCCCAACTAGAGAGAGGCTCTTCCCTTCCCGGGATCCATATATCTTCCCAAATGTTGAAGCCTTTTCCGTCCCCAACCCTCCATCTGAGGCCCTGCACCAGGAGGGACTTGGCGCCCCAGAGGCTGCTCCAAGTGTAGCTGGGAGCCACCGTGCATCCACCAAGTAATGCTTCGGAAAATATTTTGCCTTTAATACCTTTGAAACTAGAGCTTCAGGATTTGTGAGAATCCTCCATAGCTGTCTTGCAAGTAAGGCCAGATTGAAGGTAGATAGGTCATGAAAACCCATTCCACCCTCTTTGTTTGACTTGCATAAATTTTCCCAGCTCATCCAAGACACCTTCCTCTCCCCTACCTTAGCTCCCCACCAAAACCTCGCCACCATAGAGTTAAGATCCTCGATCAAGCCCACCGGAAGTTGGAAGACACTCATGACATAGGTTGGGATCGCCTGCACCACCGCCTTGATAAGGACCTCCTTTTCTGGTTTAGAAAGCAGCTTTTCCTTCCATCCCAAAAGCTTATTTCCCACCCTCTCTCTGATATAAGTGAAAGAAGTCTTTTTTGATCTCCCAATGGCTATAGGAAGACCCAAATAGGTCGCTTGTCTATCCACCTCTTTAACGCCCAGAAGACCCTTGATCTCATCTCTCTTACTCCGCATCACCTTCTTTCTAAAGACAATTTTGGACTTGGATAGATTGACCTTTTGACCCGATGCTTGCTCATACTGGATGATAATTTCAGCTATCTTCAAGCATTCATTCCTTGTCCCTCTAGCAAAAAGAATATTGTCATCTGCAAAGAAGGGATGTGAGATCCGGGGGGCCCCCCGGCTAATGCACATGCCATGGATGGCATTTGCACTAACCACGAGGTTAAGTGAGGTGGAGAAAGCATCTGCGCATAGGATAAAAAGATATGGAGAAATAGGGTCACCTTGGCGAAGTCTGCGGGACGGCTGAAAGGTATTAGATCTTTCCCCATTGGATGTTAAGGTGTGAGAGACCGAAGAGACACAGTCCATAATATTAGTATGTATGCCCTTAGAGCCAATCATGGGATGATTGGTGGGATACATTAAGATTGATTTGATAAACATCAAAGGCAAGCTTCCAATTCTTTCTGGTTCAGTCATATGAGATAGTGATAGAACAAATTGAATGTCTAGAGAATGGCAGTACTCAATGACGTATGCCTTCAGGTTCAGGACCTGAACGATGAGATCATACGAATGCTAAGAGTTTGTACATTCTCATTATGTCCCTAGTCAGATGTCATTGTGGAAGGTAGATAGACAACAATGACACACAAGACTAGATTGTGGTGTTGGTTGATGATAGAATCTCATTAGTCATGATATAGAGATATCAAACCAAACACATAGGTACTTGTTAGAGAACAAGTGTACTGGAAAGACCCACCGTGAGTTTGACACATGGAACCATGACATGGTAGTCATAGTCGGTACTCACAGTGATGGTGGTGAGTGTGATTCTTTGACCTGAAATCACTACACTCAACACATGTCGTTGGGCACACTTTGACATCATCAAACGCAGTCCTGAAACATGGGTTGTTATAAAGGTGATGATTGGGTGGCTTTGACACATGGGGATTTTGAGGGGTGAGTGATAGATATGGAATTTGTCCCTCCTGAGGGAGTTTGATATCCAAGGCCACTTGATGAGTAGGATTGAGAAAAGCGTGCACACATGTGTGAATCAATATGTGATATTGATGTCATACATATCTCTTCCAATCTAATCTGAGATCAAGAAAGTGAATGAACGTTGACAGGATGACTGTTCCATGCCTTGAGTTCATTCGGGATATCATTGACAAAGGAATTATACATTCACTGTAACACCATTCACGGATTGTAGGATTGAAAGTTGTTCTCCAACTTTCTTTTTCACTTGGGTAGCACTAATGTGTGACTAGGCACCGCTCTTTGCTTGTGAAGTCATAAGTGTTATGGACTTTCACTGCCAACGTGAAATGGACCTGCAGGGTCACACACATAGGATTTAACCTGGAAGAGGAGTTTTGTCCACAAACAATGTTTAGATTGATTACTAAAGGAGTTTAGTAGTTCAATTAAACACTCAATCAATTGATAGCTCAAAATCATAATGTTCAAGGTGTTGGACTGATTGATTAGAGTATCAAATTGATTGAAACCACAATTGACTGATTCTGCACAATCTGCACTCCCAACCGATCAGCTCATGCGATGAACTGATCGACTCAGCTTGGTGAACCGATCGGCTCAAGTGTTGAGTCGATCGACTCATGGACAGGGTGAACGATTGCTTCAAGTGTTGAAACGATCGGTTCAACTGTTGCAACTGAGCAAGTTGGGAAAGTCGGATTGGTGAGAATTTTCCTTTCGTTTCACTTGCCCAATTTGATTGGGAAAAGGATTGGTATTTGATACCAATTAGAAACAAAAGAGGGAAAGTCGATCGGGAACTGATCAGGACCACGAACTGATCGGTTTAGAAAGTGAACCGACCGGCTCATGGGTCCCAACCGATCGGTTGAATGTCAACCAACCGGTTCAGGTCCCCAACCGACCGTTTCAGTAATGAAACGATCGGTTCAGGTTGTGAGTTGGTTGTTTTTGTGGAAAATCTCGAACCCTTCTACTCCTTTGAGTCCTGCATTGCCTGAGATGGATAACCCTGTCCCATGACCCTCCTATATATAGGGGTATTAGGGGCTTCTCAAAGTACAACTCAGTGCAACCAGTTGCTCTGCAAAGTTGTCGTTCTCTCTATTTTTGGTAACCGAGAGAGCCCGAGCAAGTGCTACCCGAAAAGGGAGGCACAACAACAGAAAGACAACCGCAGTTGCAACTAGCGGCAGGAGAGTGTGTTGGTGACTAGTACGCTGACAGGAGGGTGTGACTCCTTCCAATTCCTTATGGGACAAGGAGATTGGAGTTCCAGGTGGTCCGTGTGGACTACTTCAGAGGTGGGAGGTTTCTGCCGCTCAGGAGGACAACTGTCAATCCCGACAGTCCCGGTGAGACCAGGAGTCTTCAGTCCCGGTGCGACCAGGAGCTGCACAGACACCATCCAAGATTGGAGGTGAAAGACCGCGCAAGGCGCGAGGTATTTTCGCCGAGCAAGCCTCGGTACAAGGTATGATTCCACAAATCATCCTTTCCTATTGTATAGACGTTGATGCGTTTCCTTGTTCTAGGTTTGGGGAGGAGAAAATTTTTGTTTCCGCTGCCTTCTCTACCTCCCCTAAAACCCAATAATGGTATCAGAGCCATGTCAACTGCTCTATACTTTAGGGATTATCGATATGATAGATTTTGGTTTGTCGCCTTTATTTATTGCATACGATGCGAATAAAATTGGCTTTATGCATGTCCAATCCTAAATCCACAAATCCCAATTTACATATATGATATGTATTATTTATGTACTCGATATGCGTTGCCCTTAAACGAGTTTTGTGGTGGATGTATAACGTGGTTATGGCCAATAAACCCTATCTGTGTATGGTTGTTTGTGGTTGCTTGCATCTCAGTCTACGCACCGATCTTCCCTATCTCCTATTCCTGATGTAACTCAAAATAATTTGAGACTTCTTTCCTACCTTTGCTCCCCTCGAATGTAATTCGAGGTTTCTCTTTTTACAATGTAAAATAGGATAGATTTTATTTCCTGTTATGTCGAAGAACGGCGGACATCGTGACGACAGCTGAGACGATCGGTTCATGGCGTGAATCAATCGGTTGACGTTCCAGACGATCGGTTCAAGGTGTGAGCCGATCGGTTGATGACCGGTTCGAGGAGCGAGACGAGCGGGTGGCGGCCATGAAGAGATGCACGACGACCAGGCGAACCGATCGGTTGGAGGAGCCAACCGATCGGCTGGTGGCACCCAGACGACCGGGTCAGAATGAGCAAATCATTCATGTGATGAGTTGATCTATTCAGAAGGAAAAACACAAAGTTCATCTTGTATAGGTTGCATGTGATGTAGACCTAGATGACCGTGATTCCTCTTGGCTCGAGGAATCACATTAGGATGGCCATAATCATCGCTTTTATCGTTTCGCATGTTTTCTGTGGGATATAGCATGTATATTATACGTACTATGTATTGTGGTGATTGGATATGTATATGTATATAAAAACCAAGTCCCTCATTAAATATTAAGTTTTAGATGCCTTCCAAATGCGAAACATGTGAAAAGCTTGATCGACCAAGTGTGGGCATGCCCTAGCGTGGTGCACCATCTATCTCGTGGAAGCGTGAAGGATGAATGTGTGGGCCTACCCTAGTAGGGTGCATATTCATCATGTTTGCTTTGGGTCAGACTTAACAAGGTGATCTAGATGGGATCTAGTACCTTGAGGCATGGAGATGATCATGGCAAGGAGTTGCATATGACATCTTATCAAGAGTTGCATATGATGCAATTGGCAAGAGTTGCCTACCTGAGAGATCTAAGTTGTGGGTGACAGCCCTAGCTGGTCCATGACTTAGAGGATTTCAGGATCTTGCCCACTAGAAGGTTGTACGCTGCAATCTTCTGAATTGATGGTGAGGGCTATCAATTTGAAGTAAAATAGTGGGACCAATAATTAATTAAAGGCCTAATTTTATCGTCAACTTTTCAAATCAATCAAATAAGTCAAAAATGAGTTTTGGATTAAAATTACATATTTCCTTTTGTAGTACAAATGGCAACAAACAACAATCACTTTTCTTTGCGATCGGTCCTTGAAAAGGACAAGCTGAATGGGACAAACTTCCACGACTAGCATAGGACATTGAGAATTGTTCTCACTCAAGAGTGAAAGCTCTATGTCCTGGATACTCCAACTCTAGAGGAACCTACTCCTAATGCACCAAAGGCAGAAAGTGATGCTTACAAGAAGCATTATGATGATTCCATTGATGCAAAGTGCTTGATGTTGTGCTCTATGAACCATGAGTTGCAGAGACAACATGAGAACATGGGTGTCATTGAGATGATTCAGCATCTCAGGAACATGTATGAAGATCAAGCACGGCAAGAGAGATACGATGTCTCAAGGAACTGTTCAAGTGTGTCATGATAGAAGGAGATCCAGTTGGTCCTCACACACTCAAGATGATTGGGTATGTGGAGAACCTGCAAAGACTAGGATTTCCACTGAGCTAAGAGTTGGCTACTGACGTGATACTATAATCGTTGCCAGAATCCTACAGTCAGTTTGTGATGAACTACAACTTTGATAGGCCACTGTCAGAGTTGTTGGGCATGTTGAGGACATCCGAGACACAGATGAAGAAGGACAAGCCTAAGTCTGTGATGGTGATCACGAGCAAGAAAGGAAAGTCTAAGCACAAGGGCAAGGGCAAAGCTAAGAAAGGTTTTGATGCTAGCCAGGAGCCCAAGTCGTCTTCATCTCTCAAGGCCAAGGGAGGCGTGACCAAGAAAGGCAATTGCCACCATTGTCAGAATCCAGGACATTGGAAAAGGAATTTTCCTCTCTATCTGGAAGAACAAAAGAAGAAGGAGGCGACTAATGTCTCCACTTAAAGGTGTCATGAAAGTAAACTTGTAACACTTTTGAGGTATATGATACCAAGATGTAAAGTGTAAAGCACTCATAATTGGGGCAAGTGTTTCCGCCATAGATAGGAGTACTTTAGTTTATTTTCAGCCTAAAAGGCATGTAATACAATTATGAACTGCTATTTCATATTTTCCAATAGATAGAAACACTTTATTTTTGCATATTGTATGACAATGATGGCAATTAATAAAGTTGATGTTTCAATCTTAAACATATGATCTTTGTGGCAATGCCTTGTTTATCTTGTGATACATGGTATGCATAAGATAAAATGATACCTAAAATTGTTGATAACTCAAACAATCAAATTATCATCAATCATAAGAAATTCATTTCTAGTTTCCATGTGATGGATAAATCTAGACTCTTTTGGTTAGAGAACCAGTAAGAGACATGAATATCTTGGACATGATTAATCAATCTTCACTAAAGGTAGTGGGAGAATGATTATCCTATTAGGTATAATACATGTGATGTATTTACATACCTATTGGAACAAATGCTAATACTTCAAATGGTGTTTAGAAAAATACCAATATGAATATCTTGAAGTGTTCAAGATTATCATAGATGAAGTGCAAATTTGGTAAAGTGTTAATTCTTGATGAGATCAATGAATGAAATACTTGGACCAAATGTTTGAGATACTTATGAGTGATTATGATAGTGTATCATAGTGAACTCATGATTAAGGCATGGTGATGTCTAAATCAAGAAGGAATCATACTCTAAGGAGTTAGAGAATGATTATCAAATAATTGAATTCTTCTTAATAAAAGAATACCCCACACTAATAAAGGACATTAAAAATCACAAGGAGTTGTGAGTTCTTATATCCTTGACAGATACACCTCGTTTATCTATGTGATGAGTTATTCATGTGATGAGTCAACTATCTAGATAAATATGGGGAACCAAATTTTGAGTTATGGTTTATGACCATTACATCCTAAATGACATCCATGTGAACCATAAGGTATGACCTTGATGGTAGCACCCATTGGATAAAATCCATAAGTGCAAATGAGTCTTAAGTGTTAAGACACATGGATAACATTTTCAGAAGGATGATGCTTGTTGATTGCAACTTAATGACTAGGAAATTTGGCATATGGATACTAAAACCGCATTCCTATGAGGAATAAAATAAGGATGTGTACGTGACACAACCTATAAGGTTTATGAATCCACTAATGCAAATGAAGTCTATAAGTTACAATGGACTAATCAATGTGATTGATTGAGTACAAGCAACTTAGAATTGGATCTTTACTTTGATGATATAGTCAAAGGGTTTGACTGGTATGTCAAAGATAAAGAAGGGATCTGTGATTTAGTGGGAGTGTGTTCACATTCCACATGTTGATGTGAAATGGAAATGTTCTAGAATGGAAATCCAAAGTGGAAATTATCTTTAAGGAAGATAGAGATGTTTCCTATGTGATAGGAATAGAGATCTATAGAGATAGTTCTCGAAAATCTCTTGACCTGAAAAAGGATACATTGGCAATCTGTACTGAAGGGTTCAGTATGCACAGATTTAGTGGGAGAAAAGTTGTCCATGTTACATGGAGTTAGTATCCCAAGGCCAAGTGTCCAATTCTTATGAAGAATGGGAACACTAAGAATAGATATGGATGTATCATGTATGTAATCATCCCATTATCTTGCATGTATGGACATGGCAAGAATAAAATGGATTCATCATCTTGTATGTAGGGCATGGCAATTTGATGTGCTCATCCTGATAACTCGTATGTGAGACATGACGAGTGGATGTCTGTCTACTTCCAGTAAGGGTTACTGGAATACCATGAGAAGTTGATAAGTAATTGAGAAGTTCTAGTTCTATGGAGATAAGGAAGAGTTCAATGTAAAGAGTTACATTGATGCAAACTTCCGAAAGGACAAAAAATTAATCGCAAAATATATATAGGATATATAAAAGTGAAAGTTTGTTGATAATTGGAAGTGTTCCAATAAAACCATTTAAAAGGAAATGTCGAGTATCCGTGAGTTAGAGAACGATAGTGGATACTATATGGATCTGGAAGTTCATGAGATGAACTTATAGATGTTCCGGTCATTAATGACAAGTATGGAATCCTTGATCATGTAATGTGGCTAAAGGTTAGCAAAGGAATACTAGATCACAAATTACGGAAACTCCATCTCATACGTGTGACGTACAGCGAAGAGATGTGAGACATGCAATTTATACTGACTTTGGCAAGGTGTTGCCATAACTCACTATGTTGGCACAAGAGCACAGTAACATGTGGGACATGTTTAAAGATCACTATGAATATGATTCAAGGGTGATTGGCTCGTAGTGCAAGTGGGAGTCTGTTGGTATGTATGCCCTGAGAGCCAATCATGGGATGATTGGTGGGATACATTAAGATTGATTTGATAAACATCAAAGGCAAGCTTCCAATTCTTTCTGGTTCAGTCATATGAGATAGTGATAGAACAAATTGAATGTCTAGAGAATGACAGTACTCAATGACGTATGCCTTCAGGTTCAGGACCTGAACGATGAGATCATACAGATGCTAAGAGTTTGTACATTCTCATTATGTCCCTAGTCGGATGTCATTATGGAAGGTAGATAGACAACAATGACACACAAGACTAGATTGTGGTGTTGGTTGATGACAGAATCTCATTAGTCATGATATAGAGATATCAAACCAAACACATAGGTACTTGTTAGAGAACAAGTATACCGGACTGACCCACCGTGAGTTTGACACATGGAACCATGACATGGTAGTCACAGTCAGTACTCATAGTGACGGTGGTGAGTGTGATTCTTTGACCTGAAATCACTACACTCAACACATGTCGTTGGGCACACTTTGACATCATCAAACGCAGTCCTGAAACATGGGTTGTTATAAAGGTGATGATTGGGTGGCTTTGACACATGGGGCTTTTGAGGGACGAGTGATAGATATGGGATTTGTCCCTCCTGAGGGAGTTTGATATCCAAGGCCACTTGATGAGTAGGATTGAGAAAGGCGTGCACGCATGTGTGAATCAATATGTGATATTGATGTCATATATATCTCTTCCAATCTAATCTGAGATCAAGAAAGTGAATGAACGTTGATAGGATGACTGTTCCATGCCTTGAGTTCATTTGGGATATCAATGACAAAGGAATTATACATTCACTGTAACACCATTCACGGATTGTAGGATTGAAAGTTGTTCTCCAACTTTCTTTTTCACTTGGGTAGCACTAATGTGTGACTAGGCACCACTCTTTTCTTGTGAAGTCATAAGTGTTATGGACTTTCACTGCCAACGTAAAATGGACCTGCAGGGTCACACACATAGGATTTAACCTGGAAGAGGAGTTTTTTCCACAAATAATGTTTAGATTGATTACTAAAGGAGTTTAGTAGTTCAATTAAACACTCAATCAATTGATAGCTCAAAATCATAATGTTCAAGGTGTTGGACTGATTGATTAGAGTATCGAATTGATTGAAACCGCAATTGACTGATTCTGCACAATCTGCACTCCCAACCGATCGGCTCATGCGATGAACCAATCGGCTCGGCTTGGTGAACCGATCGGCTCAAGTGTTGAGTCGATCGGCTCATGGACAGGGTGAACGATTGCTTCAAGTGTTGAAACGATCGGTTCAACTATTACAACCGAGCAAGTTGGGAAAGTCGGATTGGTGAGAATTTTCCTTTCATTTCACTTCCCCAATTTGATTGGGAAAAGTATTGGTATTTGATACCAATTAGAAACAAAAGAGGGAAAGTCGATCGGGAACTGATCAGGACCACGAACCGATCAGTTCACAAAGTGAACCGACCGGCTCATGGGTCCCAACCGATCGATTGAGTGTCAACCGAACGGTTCAGGTCCCCAACCGACCATTTCAGTAATGAAAAGATTGGTTCAGGTTGCGAGTTGGTTGTGTTTGTGGAAAATCTCAAACCCTTCTACTCCTGCTTTTAGTCCTGCATTGCCCGGGGTGGAGAACCTTGTCCCATTACCCTCCTATATATAGGGGTTTGGGGGCTTCTCAAAGTACAACTCAGTGCAACCAGTTGCTCTGCAAAGTTGTCGTTCTCTCTGGTTTTGGTAACCGAGAGAGCCCGAGCAAGTGCTACTCGAAAAGGGAGGCACAACAAGGGAAAGACAACTGCAGTTGCAACTGGCGGCAGGAGAGTGTGTTGGCGACTAGTACGCTGATAGGAGGGTATGACTCCTTCCAATTCCTCGTGGGACAAGGAGATTGGAGTTCTAGGTGATCCGTGTGGACTATTTCAGAGGCGGGAGGTTTCTGCCGCTCAGGAGGAAAACTGTCAATCCCGACATTCTCGGTGAGACCAAGAGTCTTCAGTCCCGGTGCGAACAGGAGCTGCACAGACACCGTCCAAGACCGAAGGTGAAAGACCGCGCAAGGCGCGAGGTATTGTCATTGAGCAAGACTCGGGACAAGGTATGATTCCACAAACCATCATTTCCTATTGTATAGACATTGATGTGTTTCCTTGTTCTGGGTTTGGGGAGGAGAAATTTTTTTTTCCGCTGCCTTCTCTGCCTCCCCTAAAACCCAACACATAACTCTATCAATCCACTTGCCACCAAAACCAAACTTTTCCATCACCTTCTTTAAAAAGACCCATTCGATCCTATCATAAGCTTTCATCATGTCCAGCTTCAATGCAAAATGTCCCCTCTTACCTCCCTTCCCTCCTTTCATAGCATGAAAACACTCGTAAGCAATCAAAGCATTGTCAGTGATCATTCGGCTCGGTATAAACGCACTCTGGTTTTTAGAAATGATGTTGTCCATCAGAGGTTTTAGTCTGTTGGATAGGACCTTAGTCGCAATTTTGTAGACCACATTGCAAAGGCTGATAGGACGAAACTCCCCAACCACCCTCGGTTTTTTCACCTTTGGAATCAGAACAACCAGAGTATCATTGAAGTCCTTCATAGAACACTCACCTTTCCACCACCCTTTAATATGATTTGCAATATCCTACCCAATAATGTGCCAGAATGTTTGGTAAAATATGGGCTTCATCCCGTCTGACCCCGGAGCTTTATTAGGTGACATCTGAAAAATAGCCCTTTTATTTCTTCATTGGATAGCTCTTTCTCTAAAAGCGTTGCTGTCCCATCATCTATTTTCTTCTGAATCTCAGCCATAGCTGTCTCAACATCAACAACACCTTCTGACTGAAAAAGATTCCTATAGAAGCTTTCAATAATTTTCAGAATTTCCTCATCAGCTGTCTTCCATATCCCATGCTCATCTTTAAGACCAGTGATTGTATTCTTTTTCTGTCGTTGAGATGCTTTTATGATGGAAGTATGAAGTGTTGTTGTCCCCTTCTTTCAACTCTTTGATTCTTGCCCGAGCACACCAAAACGTCTCATCTTCTCTAAGGATTTTTTTGTAAATCATTCGCCAGCTGTTCACATTTTTCCAAAACCTCCCCATCTGGCCACTTCTTTTGTTCCTCTCCCAAACGCCTTGTTGTCTCCTTGATTTTCCTTTTGATTCCCCCGAACCTTGTGGATGCCCATCTTTCTAAACTCCCCCCAACCACTTCAATCTTCCTTCTCAGCGTCAACCCTTCCCCTTCCTTCCAAGCCTCTTTTACCGCCGTGCCGCAACTCTCCTTTGACAGTCACATAGGTTCAAAGAAAAATCTCGATTGTCGCTTTCTTCTAACCGGGTCTCCTACCACCGCAGACAGAATGATGGGGGCATGGTCCGACATGTAGAAAGGGAGATGTTTTACCGAGCTCCCAGTATATTTGTTGCGCCACTCATCACTGACCAGGAACCTGTCTAACCTCTCCTCCACCAGAGTCTCTATCATCCTCCCCCTGCGCCACGTGAAAATATTACCTTCATAACCAATGTCCAGTAAAGCACAGTCATCAATAACTTCTCTGAAGGGCCTCATAAATCGTTCTGGCTTTGGCGGTCCTCCATGTTTCTCAGAATTTTGTGTGATTTCATTTCAGTCACCATAGAACACCACCGGGCCATCTGAACTCCCATAAACCTGTCTCATCAAATCCCAGGTCTTGTATTTCTGATCCTGTGTTGACCATCCATAAATACCACAAGCATATCAGCTAAAATCAGTTCTTTCATCCTGTACTTTATACTGCACATGCCTATCCGAGAAACTGATAACATCCACCTGTATGTCCTTCCACCAAAGACCAAGACCCCCGGCTCTCCCAGAGCAAGATATACATATCCCATCAATAAACCCACACTTTCTTTTAACATTCTCAATAAGCCTATCCTCCATCATAGTTTCCATAACAAAAACTATGTTGGGTCTCTCGCTCCAGCATAGTGCCTGGAGCACATCCACTGCCTTGGGTCGACCCAACCCTTGGCAATTCCAACTGAGGGTTTTCATGGCTGTTCACGGGGTTGGTGCATCCCAAATCCCGCTACTTGATGTGCTGCAACACCCAAAGTTTCCACCGAGCCCGAATCCGTATTAGCTTTCTGTCTTTTATTTGCGTCTTCATGGACCAGCATTGAAAATTCTGTCTCCCTATTATTTTCCTCGTTGCTAGGCCTTGATTCTTCTTCACAGTTCCTCTTCTATTTGTTTTGCCTCGTGACCCTCTATATAGATCCCTTCCTCGGGCTTGTTCCCTCATCTTCTCTTCCTCTTCGCAGCCTCACCCTATTCTCTCGCACCCTCTCCTTCCTTTCAGCAGCACATCTCCTCCTCTCACATTCAAGCTCCTCCCCCTCCTTCCCCGGATACCTCGCAAGATCAACCGGAAGTATGACCTTACGGATTTGCAACGTCTTGCCCACACCCCCACTCTTCCATCCAACTACTCCTCCATCGTTAGGTTCCCCAATCACCTCCGCTGCACGAACGCCCTCACCCACCCCTTCCGCTGGTTTTCTACAGCCCTACACTGGAGCAGCGTCGCACGACGCCGCTGCCCGTAACATATCCGTCCTCCCTACCACCGCAACCGTGTCCATCTCCATCCACTCACCCTGCCTCGGCGAAGCATCCTCGCCCATCCTGCTCCGCCCCCCCCCCTTAGAAACCGTTTCCGGCACCCTCGCTGATTGCATCGAACGCTGGCAGCGGTCTGTGCTAGCTTCTTTGAACACTCCCAATAGCTCGTCCATTGTATACCATCTCTTATCCTCTCCACCCGGTCGACAACCCTCTTTCTCGGTTTCCCCTTGCTGCGTAGACATCTCCACCTCCATCTCCTGCCCGCCCCTTGCTTCCTTAGATTTTTGCCCTTCACCCCGCATCCCGGGGTGTGCCTCGTCGACCTGCTCTCTCGTCCACGACCCAGCCGACGCCGCGGCCTTAACGTTCTCCCCTCTGCTAATACTCCCGGTGCGAGGACGAAAGAATAAAGTCTTCTGTGACCCCAGTTTCCTTCCGCCAAGGAGTTCTTCCGCGACCGACATTCTCTGCTTCCGTGACGACGCCCGTAGCCAAGAACCCCACTCCCGACTGGAACCTTCTTCTTCGTCGAACTCCATGCAATCTTTGTCGTTGTGGCCGAGTAATCCACACAAGAAACAGAAGTTTGGAAGTTGCTCATATTTCAGTTCCACGATCGACACTGCCCCTTCCTTTCCTCTAACCTTTTGGATTTGTTTCAGAGGTTTGGTTACATCAATCGTCACCCTAACCCTTGCTGAGGTTTCCCACCCAAGATCATCGCAGTCCAGCTTCAAAACAGGACCAATCTTCTCCGCTGTGCTCCTTATTGCTGCCGCTGACCTTAGCCCGAGAGGCAGGTTGTATAGCCGAACCCAGATGTCACAAGTTCTGAACTGAATCTTCCCCGGTTGATCTGATGCATCGACCTCTTTCACAAGCAGCAATTTATTGTCAAAATTCCATGGGCCACCCTCGAGCACCTTCACTTTGTCTTTCCAATTCATGAACTGGATCACAAAAGTCACCAGATCGATGGACTTGAAGAGCACTACATCTTCCAATCCCCATGCTTGCGCTAGGGTTCGTTTCATCGTTGTGAAGTTATACGACCTGTCCATCCAGATCCGCGCCACCAAAGCCAACTTGACATGTTCTTCCGTCGCCAGCCCTCCGTCGTCGTGAACCTCTGCAATCTCCACCTCTTCCTCTGTGATCCGCATCTTCTCGCACCGTGCCACCATATCGTCCTCCATCCTGGCGGAGAAACAACCAACCAGTAGGATCTAATACCCACAACTATCCTTGGACCTGCAAGAGAAAAACCCTAAAGCTAAAGAAAGGAGGACGGCGACCACCGCGCGTCGGAGACCAGGTCGCCCGGAGCCCTAGACGCAGAGTCGAGAGAGTATTTTCAAATATTTTCCTTTATACAACCTTATTAGTGTAACTTTTTACCACGTACCAACTTTGTTGATGTTTTTGTTTCTCGTATTTTCTAGGTGCAAGGAACAATTGACAACAAAGTGAAATGCATGCTCAAAGTACCTGAAGGCATAAATTAATAAGTATGGAGGATTTATTAGATAGATCAATTCCTCTTATCTTATTCTTGCTAGATGTTAGTTTATTTCCTAGTTGATGTTGAGGATGACTGAGATCCTATGTAATAAAGTTATCTTTCTCTAGAATAATATTTTCTCTCTTTATGTAACAACTTTATTTTTATCCTTATGAATGAATTTTTGTGTGACTCTATGAGAGGATGTGGACTTTGATCTTGGCTCAATCTCTGATTTTAGTTGACTACCTTAATCTCTTATATTTTTCCTTTTGACATCTATAGATATGAGTGTACGTATATATGTGAATGTCACTATGAAAAGTATATAGAAATTGGGGTCGTCACACCCACCTATGAAAAACTAAAAGGGACGAATACAGGAAGGAAAAACATCTATTCAGAAATCACTTATATCAAGAACTAAGGAATGATCTACCAAATTGATATAAACAAGAGAACAGAAATGTCATGGTTCATTTTTAAATCTCTAGAAAGGTTTGAATAAAATAAGGCAACAACAAAGTTGATTACTACTCTTACCTTTGAAGCTGCGTCAAGAATAAAATGAACTAATTGCCAAGGTCACTGTTCATAGGAGCAACCCTCTACGGTGGCCGGTAGGTAAGGATTTTGATTGCAGGTAGAATATCACCCAATTGAGGCAAGATCATGGAGAACGTGTAGCTGCTCTACTAGCGGCGAAACCCAAGCGACTATGGCTCTAGAACAACGATGAAGACTGCTACTTTTCCAGGTGAAGCCACTGCAAAAGGAGATGCCACCCAAGCGACTGTTTGTTTTCACCGGTGACAAGCCGCCGCTCGACCAGATGAAAGGCAAGAGGACAAGCCGCGCTTTGCGCGGAACTTGTTTTCCAGTCGATTTCCTACGGAAACACTTTTCGCGTTACTATATATATCTTCCAAAGTCCAGGGAAAACATAAACAAATTGAGTTTCAGGCGTTCACCGAACCAATCAAGTACAATTGAAAAAGGAATTTAGCTTCCAGTATTTTCTGGACAACTTACACCAAACAATATGGGCCCCTAGCCGTCGCCCGGGTTGCCCCCCCTAATAGGTCGGCCCTGCAACAAGCATGTCACTTTTGTGATAGTTGGTATATCAAAATAAAAAGGATTGCTTAGTCCCACATTCGTGGGCTAGATACCTTCCTCCTACATTGTTGGAATGTTGTGCACAATGCCTACATGAAGGGAAAGAAATCCAATTTGCGGCTTGTTGGGGTAAATGGTTGTCACGACTGCATTCAAAAGTAAAGAAAATAAATGAAGGAAATTAATTTACTTGATTGATGGCAAATCAAGTCTTGAAAAGCAAAAGAAGTCTTGACAGGCAAAAGAAACAAAAGGTCTGATGTGGCAGAGATGGACATGGGATATTGATCTAGGGGATATCATTTTGCTGAAAAAATAATATCTACAACAATGTGGGGAGGAATAGGCAGTAGAGAATTTATCTTTTTGAGTAGCGGGCTCTAGGAGGGATCGGGCCAGTGAACATCAATGAAAATTTTAAGTTGAAACTGTCGAGGACTAGACAAACTCGACATGTAAATGTCTCTCCATATGTGGTATTGGATAAAGAGCCACAATCTGGTTTTTGTGTCCTATGCTACCTTAAGGAAACCTTGCATCATGGTTTGTGTCTCTCTGCTACTCATATCAGTCTTACTGCTTATTTTAACGCCAATTGAGATGGTTGTCTTAATTCTCACCGTTCTACTTTCGGTTATTGTATCTTTCTAGACGATAATCTAGTCTCACGATCCTCTAAACGCCAGACTACTGTATCCCCCTCTAGCACTGAAGCTGAGTATTGTGATGTTGCTAATGCTGTTGTCGAGTAATGTTGGCTCCACAATCTTCTACTCGAGCTTCACATCACCTAATGTCGTGCCACCATTATTTATTATGATAATATTTTTTACGTTTATTTATCTATATGTAACCCGGTTCAACATCAACACACCAAACATAATGAGCTTGATATACATTTTGTGCGTGAAAAAATACAAATTGGCCATGTTCGTGTATTGCATGTGCCTGTTGAATTTCAGTATGCTGATATTTTTACAAGAGGTCTATCTCGCCCCTTGTTCCAACATTTTTCGATCCAACCTGAGGCTTATTCTTCCTCTCATTCTGACTGCGGGGGTGTATAAGAGTTTGTAAATGCACACATTCATCGTAATAAATGTATATAAAAGTGTGTAACTGTGTATTAATTGTAATAAACATAAATATACTTTATAAAGAAGAATAATCTAAAAATATCTTATGTAGATAAAAATACTCTAGAAATATATTTTGTAAAAATCCTATATAATATAGATATGACAGCCATCCAAGAAAAAACCTATTTCCAAAATATAACAACGGACATCCGATCAAACTCCCACAAACATTAACTCATCCGCCATTGCGGCGTCCTCAGCGGGTCTGGTTGTCGGAGATGAAGATGGATAGTTTTGCGAGTTGTGGCGGTGCATGTGCACAGTGAGACGTGCATCCTCCTCGAGCGTTATACGGTGGCGAATAATTACCTTTCAAGCTGCAACGGTACAGCTTCTTCAGTGTATGGCGATGGAGGATTCACTAGAACAAAGGTATTCATTGACTACCGGTGGTGTTTTTAACTACCAGCCTTGCATTCTATGGGCTACCACAGCAAAGAGGGCCCAACTCAGTATCCCATTCTCTACCAGCCAGCCCAACACATCTGAAAAAATGGCAGTGATATCTTCCGCAGCAAGTTTCCTTTCGCACCAACCTAACAGGTTTCCTTCTGCGGCACGACTTTTGCCCCATCACCCGATATTTCCGCTGTGCTGATAATTCCCTCTCGTCAAAACCCTCTTGTGCGCCGCGCAGCTGGCTGTTGGTCCGATATGGCACCCGCCGCCCTGGGATTGGTCTGATTTTGCGAGTCTTCCGCTCATCTGGTCCAGTTGTTCTCTGTTTCTCAGCGCTCAAGCTGGTTGCCGACGGAACAAGCCGAGCGGATACGACATAGTACGAGCCAGCAGTGAGTTCCGTAATCCAGCTCCTGTAACTCCAGTATGTTGGCCAGGACTTGGGCAACCGGATGACTCTACCACTCTGATTGCATACCGTTCTCAACAAAAATACAGCAGAAACCTTTTCTCCTCGGGCTTCCTTGCTCTTATTGGGGTGTGGCCGCATGAAGATTGGAACAGGAGGATGAAGCAGAAATAGAGAGAAGCAGATCCTCCGCAGGTCAGTGAATGACAAGTTCAGGCGTCTTGAGAGGAGTGTTTCACGGTCTCAGTCGAAGCTGTGTCAAAACTTGCTAAAGCTGTGTTGGAGTCAGTATTGTTGCTCTGTTCCACATTGTCACCGCTACACAAATGGCTTATAACCTCACATTGTGTCGTTTGTATCACGGAAGCCTAAACCCTACAACTTCTCCAGAGCATTCGTGCGACTAAAAGTACTTCCAAAATTTCACATAGGAACCTACCACTAAAAGTTTTACTCGAGACAAAAATCGGGTCATTTCTTTAAGCGTCAGTTTATTTAATAACCGACGCCTATTGTTAACTTAATAGCACCTGTGCGAATCAGATTTTTACCCTTTCTCTGTTTCATTCCCGATTAAGTAGGTCTGGCGATTCCGCTGCTCCCCTAATGCTCCGCCGCCGCTGCCGCCACGCCTGCCGCCGTCGCTGCTCGCCTAGTGTTTTGCCGTCGCTACTCGCCACCGCCACGCCTGCTGCCTACTGCTCTGGTTGCCTGCTCGCCTGCCGTGTGCCTACTTGCTCGCCTGTCGCACCGCTGCCGTCACGCTTGCCGCCGCTCGACAAGTACACTTCTTCCTCCTCTTCTTCGTCCTATCTTTGCATTCCATGGTGAGCAAGTTGTGTGGTCTTCATGATCACGAGTCAACTTAAGATTGGGCTTGTTTGGTCTGGCAGGAACCTGCGGAGGTGATGAATCTATTTTCCATCTCTGATTTGCCAATCTCAAGATTGGTCTTGTTTGATCTTATAATATTCATAGATTATTCATCTAATGTTATAAAAATACATATAAATAGTTATTGGAAAGGATTTTAAAACAAGAACCTGGTTTTCTGGCTTTCAAACTCTAATTCCATCGTATCTTGCCATCTTTTCCTAAAACACCCAAATTAGGGTTTAAAAATATACTTATGATGATAATAAATGTAAATTGTGTTAATTTTAGGAATAGGTGAGGTCAGAAGAACTAAGTTAGGATCTTCTTTGCTTCAGGTAAGCATGTCATACCACTATTCATATTTACTTTGGATGAATTTCATGTTATGTATGATTTAAGACTATGCTTTAAATTTTATGTTAATGAATGAAATCAAGATAACGATGATGCCTCTAATTATATTATTTCATGTTGTTTGTTGTATTAATCAATTCCTATTCTTATAACTGGTTCTCATTAGTTTAATAATATGATCATATAATGATCAAGACACTAAATAAAGAATCATCTAAAATAGTGTTAAGGACATGTTTCTATTGTGACATGTTGAGTTTTTTGCTATGTTATACCCACAACGATTTGTGTTATAAAGTAATACATTGATTAATTTAGAATCATTGATATGTTGTTATGGCTGTCCACAAGTGGTTTTATATGAAAATTGTGTGTTGAATGGGGTTGTAAATAAGGGACTGGTGTTATATTATGTTGGCCTAGAAACTCATCCAAGATTTACTCATTAGGAGTGAATCTTAGATAGTCCCCGGTTTGGGACTGTTCTTGAACACTTAATCTCACTTACGATGTAAGTGTATAATGTGTGTTGGGTTTTCAAAAAAATTTCAATAGCATTTCTTCATTTGTTGTCTAATTACATATGTACCTGGAGAACAATGGGGAAATGATGTCAAAATTTATTTGAAAACCCAATACACATTATACACTTACTAGTGAGATTATGTGTTCAAGAATGGGATAGGTGGTACACATTTATTATATATAAGACCTTAAACCCTAACCTTTTAACCATAAACCCTAAACTTTTAACTCTAGACCCTAATCTTTTGACCCTAAACCCTAATATATAC
This sequence comes from Alisma plantago-aquatica, assembly GCA_963693085.1. Lineage (NCBI taxonomy): Eukaryota > Viridiplantae > Streptophyta > Magnoliopsida > Alismatales > Alismataceae > Alisma > Alisma plantago-aquatica. Next base: position 1,455,346,678 of record OY856409.1, read on the forward strand.
TTGTTTTCTCTTTGATCATAGAATGGATAGATCATGGATGTCCATTCTAAATCGCTGCACCCCAGAGTTTATTTCTGGTCTTGATCAGTTTATTAGATTTGTTGAGGAACATAGGAAACAACCTGGAGATAGGTTCTACTGTCCATGTAGGCGGAACATAGGAAACAACCTGGAGATAGGTTCTACTATCCATGTAGGCATTGCGGTAACAACTTGAAAGTCAGCACTGTTGACAAAATCAAAAGTTATGTCATGTGCAACGGGATTGTGCAAGGCTATACAGAATGACACTAGCATGGAGATATTTCAAACCTAAAATCAATGGATGTCGATAGCAGTGCTTGTGTGGAAGAACCAGTTCCAGTAGACATCGTTGATGACATAGATGTGAACGAACCAGTTCCAGTAGACATCGTTGATGCGATGCTAGATAGTTGTGGGGTAGAGCACACCGATCGACCTCCCATGTTTAGAAACATTGTGCATGATGCTGAGATTCCGTTATACACAGGTTGTACTAAGTTTACGAAGCTTAGCGCTGTGTTGAGATTGTATAAGCTGAAAGCTAACAATAGATGGAGCGACAAAATCTTCACGTCATTGTTGTCTTTGTTGAAAGAAATTCTTCCTAAAGGAAACGAGCTGCCAATCTCAATATACCAGTTAAAGAAATTATTGTGCCCAATGGGAATGAAGGCCAAGAAGATACACGCATGCCCAAATGATTATGTATTATTTCAAAAGGACTATGTGGATTTGAAAGATTGTCTAAAATGTGGTGCGTCAAGGTATAAATTGACGACTTCGGGGGAGTACAAAACTAGTTCTCTCGCCAAGGTGATGTGGTATCTACCTATAATATCACAATTTCAACGCTTGTTTGCCAATCTGATAGATGCGAAAAAATTTGAGGTGGCATGCAGATGTTAAGAAAAATAATGATGGGATCCTACAACATGCGTCTGATTCTTCACAGTGGAAGAAGATTGATTTATTGTACCCTAAATTCGGTGAAGAAGTCAGGAATCTAAGACTTGGTATTTGTACAGATGCGATGAACCCGTACGGGACATTGAGCATCCAACATAGCACTTGGCCAGTTATGCTTGTTATATACAATCTTCCTCCCTGGTTGTGTATGAAAAATAAGTACATTATGATGTTGTTATTGATATCGAGCCCTAAATAACCTGGAAATGATATCAACATTTATCTTGAACCTCTGATTGATGACTTAAAGAAACTCTGCGGTGAAGGTGTGGTGACCTATGATGCTTCACGAAGAGAGACATTTCGTTTGCACGCTGTGTTGTTTTGCACTGCTAATGACTTTCCAGCATATGAGAATTTGTCTGGATATAGTGTCAAAGGATCTAATGCGTATCATATATGTGAAGAGAACAATGATTCAATATGACTAAAACATGGCGGCAAGACTGTATATCTTAGTCATCGAAGGTTTCTTCCAAAATTCCATCTGTATCGTAGGTTGCGCAAAGCATTCAATGGACGAAATGAGGAACAAAGTGCACCTAAACCTATACTAGGGGAGGTTATTTATGAAAGAGTAAAAGACTTTGCCAATGAATTTGGTAAGAGATTACAATGTACCATGGCCACACGGAGTGACAAATCTTTATTCAAGAAGAAGTCAATATTTTGGAATCTTCCTTATTGGAGTTCTTTGGCAGTCAGGCATTGTACCGATGTCATGCACGTTGAGAAAAATGTATGTGATAGCATCATTGGTACTCTGTTGAATATACCAGGTAAGACTAAAGATGGGATAAAATCCAGAATGGATCTACGTGAAATGGGAATAAGGAAAGAATTAACAAAAGTAGTTAGTAGCGATCAGAGAACATACCTACCTCCTGCTTGTTACATGTTGTCTAGAAAGGAGAAGAAAGCTTTTTGTGAATGCTTGGTAAATGTTAAGGTGCCACATGGTTACTCATCAAACATCTGTAGATTGGTATCAATAAAAGATCTGAAGTTGATAGGTCTTAAATCTCATGATTGTCACACTCTAATTCAATAAACATTGCCCGTGGCAATTCGATCTATATTGTCAAAGCATGTAAGGTTTGCAATCACCAGACTTTGTTTTTTTTTCAACAGTCTGTGTAGCAAAGTTGTTGACCCTCATACTCTCGATAAATTGCAAAGAGAAGTGGTTGTTACCCTATGTCAGCTTGAGATGTATTTTCCTCCATTGTTCGTTGATATCATGGTACATCTTGTTGTCCACTTGACTAGTGAAGTGAAAATGTTGGGACCAGTTTTCTTGCATTGGATGTACCCCTTTGAATGATACATGAGCATTTTTAAAGGTGATGTTCGAAACCGTTATCGGCCTGAAGGGAGTATTATTGAGGGTTATGTGGTGAGAGAGGTTATGGATTTTTGCAATAACTTTCTGAGTGCTAGTGGCGCTCCTGTTAATGACAAGAATATTGAGGAGCATTTTGACAAAGGAATTTTGGGATCACGGATGAAAGTAATCAGTCATGAGCAGTTGGAACAAGGTCACTTATATATTTTACACAAAATTAATGAAATGAGTGTTTATATCAAGGAACATACCAATTTCATCAAGAGTCAATATCCTCGAGCCGATTCAATGTGGCTTGCTAGAGAGCATAACAAGATATTTATTAAGTGGTTTGAAGATAAAGTCTTACATCAACTATCTAAAACACCAGATAATCTTACTGAAACTATCAATTGCCTCACCTTTAAACCAAAATTGAATGTTATGTCTTATGAAGTGTGGTGAATCGTTCGAACAAATCATCATTTAACTAAGCGGAAGCGATCATTAACAACGGATTAACAAAAATCACTAAAAATTAAAATCTTTTGCAAAGAGATCCAATTCCAGGAAACTCTTAACAACAAGAACCAAAGTATTACATTTACATTATGGTTCACAAGTACATACCATGTACCATATCTTCTCGAGGATTACATACATCAATTGCTCTGTTAGATCTACACATGAGCAACACAAAACCTCAAGGCATTCAAGCCAAGATCTCAGATCGATTATAAAAACACTAAGTACTGACTCCTAGGACCTGAGAGTACAGAGACGACACATAGAACTCATATCTACAAGACCCGACAGTCAGTATCTCCACCTGAGATGTTACTGTTGTCCCTGATGCTACTGTCCTTTTTCCTGCTGTACGATTTCTACCTCTCTGTCTGCGTCCACCTAAAAAAATTGTTGGATCCCACAGAGGTGAGACAATTGAAAATTGTCCCATCGAGAGATATAACTCTCCACCAGAAACATTATCATTGCAGTTTAATAGAATAAAACTGAGCAGAGGATAAGCAGTTTAGAATATTTTCATCTTTCAAAGCATTGCAACTATTTATGATAGAGCAGTAACTCATCTATTCACTTTATAAGCAATAGGAAGAACATGTATATCATTTATCCATCTTACTCTATCAACATCTCAAGCTTATCCTGAATTACTCAATATCATGGTATGTCATCCATGAATCATTCTCATTTCTATCTATTGGCCTCAGCCAATCTTCTAACCAGATATTGAATTGTATCAGTCATGTTAGTATACATCATCATATTCTGTTCAGGCATTGGACTATGCCAATCCTATGTAAACATTCCAGACATTGGACTATGCCAATCCTGTACAAACATTCCAGGCATTGGACTATGTCAATCCTGTGCAAACATTCCAGATATTGGACTATGCCAATCCTGTGCAACCATTCCAGGCATTGGACTATGCCAATCCTGTGCAACCATTCCAGGTATTGGGTTATGACCAATCCTGTGCAATTATTCCAGGTTTGGGTTATGACCAATCTTATGTAATTATTCCAGGTATTGGGTTATGACCAATCCTGTGACATTATTCCAGGTATTGGGTTATGACCAATCCTGTGACATTATTCCAGGTATTGGGTTATGACCAATCCTGTGCAATTATTCTAGGTATTGGGTTATGACCAATCCTGTGACATTATTCCAGGTATTGGGTTATGACCAATCATGTGACATTATTCCAGGTATTGGGTTATGATCAATCTTGTGCAATTATTCCAGGTATTGGGTTATGACCAATCATGTTACATTATTCCAGGTATTGGGTTATGACCAATCATGTGCAATTATTCTAGGTATTGGGTTATGACCAATCATGTGACATTATTCCAGGTATTGAGTTATGACAAATCTTGTGCAATTATTCCAGGTATTGGGTTATGACCAAACATGTGACATTATTCCAGGTATTGGGTTATGACCAATCCTGTGCAATTATTCCAGGTATTGGGTTATGACCAATCCTGTGCAATTATTCCATGTATTAAACCTTGGCCAAGCCATCATACTTATTCACATCCTTTATGTAATTCAAGGATTCCTCTCATCTCCTTTAAGCTTATTCAAAACACTATAACCCTTATTTGGCTATAAGCATAAAGCATGCATGATTAAGATTTCATTATTATTTTATCCATTTATTATTATTATTATTATGTTACTAAGTTTCCATTGTTTATTATCATTTCTTTTATGAGACTTTATAAACATCTTGTTACCTCTCACTAAATAACAACTACTCTTATGGCTCACAAAGCCCATTACACATCTTGTCACCTCTCACTAGGCAACAACAATTCTCATGGCTCACAAGGCCATTAAACATCTTGTCACCTCTCATTAGGCAACAACTATTCTCATGGCTCACAAGGCCATTAAGCATCTTGTCACCTCTCACTAGGAAACAACTATTCTCATGGCTCACAAGGCCATTGCACATCTTGTCACCTCTCACTAGGCAACAATAGTTAGGGTTAGGGTTTTCCTTTTAGCCGAATAGGATTTCAAGTTCATATTATTAATTCAAACCCTAATTCATTGCTTCCCACATCTAGGAGCATACATAGATATCATAAGTATTCAATTATACTTATTTATTCTCATCTATTATCATTACATGATAATCAACACAAAGTATGATTTTCTCTCTCATCTTTTCTAAGATATTGATTACATCATACTTTGTTATTTTGGCTTAACCCTTTCACAAGGTATGTTAGCCTACATTTATCAAAGTGCATTAAGCTCATTACATCTCAATGTAACAATTATCATGATACCCTTTTATGTGTTACTCATCCAAGTATATTGGGTTGAGGGTACATCAAGGTGTATGAATTTTGTGGTGCTGAATATGATATCTATCATGTCCTGATGTATCACTTCCCTCATTACTTGTAATTTAATTAAGTTCATCAACTTATCTTGTATTAAGATATTTCCCATCCTAATACTTTATGTACCTGAACATCACATTATCATGTAATGTATTGGTCATAAGTCACGCATTTGAATTATTCAACCATGAACAATAATATGGACTTATCTTAGGTTAAAGCATTATTGATATAAGGTTATCCATTATCAACCACTTTAGGTGTTTCACCTACCAATATATTATTCACTACTCCATTATTAGGAATAGTGTTCCCCTATTTATCAATTAGGGTTTTACATAACATCACCCTATATTAGGGTTTCACATAACATCACCCTATATTAGGGTTTCATATGACATCACCCTTGATTAGGGTTTCACATGGCATCACCCTAAATTAGGGTTTCACACATCATTATCTTGAATTAAGGTTCCTTATAACTTTTCCCCAAATTAGGGTTTCATGAAGCATCCTCTTAAATTAGGGTTTTTCACTATATTACCCTGAATTGGGATTTCTCATATCATCATCCTAGATTAGGGTTACAACATTACCCTAGATTAGGGTTTCACCTAGCAATGCCCTAAATTAGGGTTATGGCTCATCATCCTTCTCGATTAGGGTTTCATGATCTCTTTATCAAGGATCATACCCTAATTGCATATTCTATTCATGTTGAGAGTGTTGAGATTTAACCACTACATGATTATTATACATGTATGAATTCCTCTCTCTCATCCTTTCTAGGATGTTGATTACTTCAAGCTTGATTAGATTAGGTCAACCTTTCATTCAAGTACACACATTTAGGGTTAGCATAGTGTATTGAGAAATTTCTTCCACAAGCATCAAAGGTTAACCTCTCTAAGGGTACTAAACACCCTATTACCTTAAAGGTACAACTATTGTAATTACCTTTAATAAACATCATTAACAATCATGGGGTTAATTGATCTTTCATAGCTTTGAGACTATTAGATCTCGAAATAGTTTGATACTTTTGAACTTCAAACGGTTTTGAGACCCTTTGCCCTCCAAACGGTCTAAAGACCGTTTGGTCCAAACCACCTTGAAACCGAATGGTCCAATTAGGGTTTCCTCCAATCAATCAATTGATTTTAGGGTTTACTTTATTGAGTCACACATCAATTGGACCATTGAAAGTACATCAAATTGCAACCCTTGGATTTCCATTCATCCATCACAACCCTTGACCTTCAAATGGTCATGAGACCGTTTTCCCTCAAATGGTCTTGAGACTGTTTGAGCCATTCAACTTAGAAATTGACTCAATCGATTTAGGGTTTCAACCATTCAATCCAATTAGGGTTAGTAACCAATGGATCACCCATCCTTGAATCCATTAAATTTAAATCAATTTGAACCATTGGATCTCCATCATTCACATCAGAAATTAACCCTAAACGGTTTTGAAGTTCAATTTACCCAATCGATCTTGAGATCCATTACCCATTCAATTTTAAACTCAATTATCCATTCGATCTTGAAGTCAATTACCCATTCAGTTTTGAGATGAATTACCCATTCGGTTTTGAAGTAAATTACCCATTCAGTCTTGGTTTCAATTACCCATTCGGTCTTGAACTCAATCACCCATTCAATTTTGAGGTAAATTGCCCATTCGGTTTTGAAACTGAATCAACTCAATCAGTTTTGAAACCGAATCAACTCAATCAGTTTTGAAAACCGTTTTCCCCTTCCTTTGTTGAGGTGTGTGCTTAAGATGACATCATCATCTTCAAGATTCAAACCTTCGAATTCAATTATGATTCTTATGGTGATCTCAACAACTAATCAAAAGGAAATCAAGAAAGAAGAAAAGTTCAACACATAATGAATAAACTGCAAGCAATAATGACATTTAAGGGTTCAAGTTATATAACCCGCCTTCAAAATTGAATTAAAGCTTCAAGATTCACGTCCTCAATGGTGAATGAAGCTTTTTCAACTGTCCAAGGTCCGTTCTCAAGTCTTTGAGTGAAATGAATGGCTAAGGTTGAAGATTGAACGAAGAAAAGAAGAAATTAAGCATTAAATTTCGATTTCCACCATGAAATCAAGGTTGAAGATGACTATGGAGCTTACCTACAGGTTGGGTCACGTCCTCCTGTTTCTCCTAAGCTCCTTTGTGCATGGACAAAGCAAGGAAAGAAAGAAGGGTCGAAAAGAGTCTTTCATGTGGGTGAAAAATGGAATATATGTAAAGGAATTTCATGAGAGAGAAAGTGATAAACAATTCCTTCAACTCCCAAAATTGGTTCCACATACTCCCCTACATCCCTTTCATATGAAGCCATCTCCCCCACCTTGTAATTCCTCTTCATTATCCATGAATTAAAAGAAAACAAATTAAGCATCTTAACCATTTTAATAATAATATCCAATATTAGTGGATATTACTTTTTAGTTAACTAATGTGAGTGGGCTCTCCACTCACTTTAGATATTTAGGTGCCATTGCAAGGCACAAGGACGTTCAAAATTATGCAAATTAAACCATCACATTTTTGGTTGAAGGGAAATTCAATTAATATATTTATTTTTGCATTAAATTGAATTAGGGTTTCAATAATGCTTAAATCTTGATTATTTTAATATTAAGATTCTCTCTCCTCCAAAGAGATTCAAATGATATTCCCCTATGATTTTCTTGTCTCTAATTGATACCAAGAAATATTAGGGACTCTTTAGAAGTGGTATTTTGCATATTGAACTCTAGGTTTTGGGTAAATTACACATTACACCAAAACTAGGTTTTAATGCACAAACATTGCTTAATAAGCTCTTTCTTGGTGCTTAGGCTTGTGGAAGCCATACCTCAACACCATTCTCATTCATATGATGCTATAAAACTTGAGTAACATTTATCATGTAACATTTGCAAGTTAACCCCTTAAATTGGGTAAATTTCACTTTAGTCCAAAACAAGCAAATATTATTTCAACATTATTCAAACAAGTTTAAACTTGGAATTTGGGCTTTCCACCAGCCACCACCTTGCATAATTTTTCTCTATAATGATGCTAGAACACAAGAGGCATATTCAATCATGTGAAATATTGCAATATAACCCCTCAACTTGGGTAAATTGCACTTTGGTCCAAAATAAAGGAACATTGCTCAAATAGCATTTAATCAGGACCAAACTTGAAACGTAACTATGTCACATGATAACAAAACACCTTAGAAGATTATATTAAAGTCCTAAGAAACTCATTTAGCCAAATCAAATAGGGTTACCTCATAACCCAGGTCAGGGATGTTACATGAAGGGTTTGACATAAATGGATTCTCATATTACACAAAGTGTCAAGATGATAAGAGTGTCATCCAAAATAGTGGGGTCACCCTTCAAGTGTCTTCATTGTTTTTTGTAAGTGCAAAGGATAAGAGTCCACATGAAGCTAAAATGTCATATTACGGTATCATTGAAGACATATGGGAGTTTGACTACATAGATTTCAGAATTCCGCTCTTTAATGTAATTGGGTTGATAACACCAAAGGAGTTATAGTGGATGAATTGGGTTTCACATTAGTGAACTTTGAAAAAATTGGCGAGAAGGGTGAACCATTCATATTGGCATCATATGAGAAATAAGTATTTTATATCGATGATCCTGCAAATGATAAATGGTCGGTTGTTCTTCATGGTAAAAGATAGTTCATTAAAGATCCTATAGATGAAGAAGAGTACTATGATAAGTATGATGACTCCAGTCCATTCTCAGTTGCATTTCCAGCACCACCAAATATTGAAGCTAATGATGACTTGTATGTGCGCAAAGATCACAATGAAGGATTTTTAATTGATAAAAGATCGCAATATTAGAGGCATGCATGTTTATATTTTTTTAAGTGTTTTATTTTTCTGAATGCAAACTTTACAATGTTTTATTATCTTCTAGTTATTCAAATGCTAAATGTTTGATTTTTTAACGATACTTTCAGATGGTTGAACATGAGCATGATGACCATGATGATGATTATCATGAGGGTGAGGATATCAATGCGTCGTCTCATAATGTAAGTTTTAGACATATATCCTATATTTCTATCTATATGTTCATTTATAGTTATATCCTGTAAGTGTGTTTATTTTTTCAAATTTTAGGTTGATGATGTACCCCCTTGAAGAACTTGGGGCACTTGATGAGTAGCAAAAAAAATTGAGAAAGTGAGGGGCATCACAATGATGAACAAGTTACTACAGCAAAGGGACAATGGACCCAAACTGGATGTGGATTTTGATCATGTAGGAAATCCAGTTGGAGTGAACCGCAACTCATTTATTTCATATCTTGGGGTTCTTGCTCGTAGCCATTGTAGTCCGATTTTTGAATCTGGGCATAAAGTTCCTAAGGGGAAGAAAGACTTAGTATGAAAGGAATTATGCGTGAGTTATTATTATTTGCAATTCTATTTTTGTAGATTACTCATTTTTAGGATACTAGTTAATAACAATTCTATTTTGTAGAGTATATTTGATCTAGATGAAAAGTTGCATCGTAAATGTGTGATGCAACATTGTGGGAGGGTCCTAAGGAACTATAGGAAAAATCTCACCCAAGATTACATACGCGATGGTGAGAAGAGGTTCTTGATTGATTTCCAATTCTTGACATTGATCACTTTTTGACTAACTCTACACTAATATTTTCTGTTTGTATTCTCTTTAAAAAAAATTATGAAGAAGGCAACCCCTGAGAAATGGAACTACCTGGACCCCAAAGACTGGGAGGAGTTTGTTACCCAAAGAAAAATGGATGAATTCAAGGTATTAAGCGCCACTCCCAATTTAATTAATATACGTTCTTATGTATTCACCTATTCAAGATTAACCTTTAGTGTTACTAACAAGGATATCAGTGATGCTCAAAGAGCAAGGCGTGCACTAAATGTGCATGAACACACAATGGGTCCAAGAGGCTATGCAGGCGTTCGCCAAAGACTACAAGCTGAGTCTACTGCTCAGTCTACTACTACTCTGGAGACTATAGAGTCCTCTACTATTAGTCCCACACCTCTGCCTCACCATGCTATGTGGATAGATGGGAGGAAAAACAAGAAGGGAGATATAACGAAGCCCACAACTATTGAGGCATCTGCAAAAATGGTAAAATTCAACTCTTAGAGCAATCGATATTGATTATTGTTATGTTTACTTACCAATTTCTATTGATGGTGATTAACAGGAGCTTCACAAGTAGAGGAAGGAAGGCAAGTTCATCCCTAAGGGCACAAGGGATGAATTGATAGTTTCTCTTGGTAACCCACAACATCCTGGACGTGTTACAGGTGTAGGCACTGGTGTGGGCATAAAAGCGTTCTTTGGGCCATCACAGTGCAAACATGTCCCAAAAGTGGGACTATCAAATGTTGAGGTAACCTATTCTTTTTTTTAGAATGTTATTGTGAAAGGGAATTCAATAATCAAAAGCTAGTGTTTCTTTTGTCGATGTATAGGTAGATGGGTTAATTAATAAGAAAGTCCAAGAAGCAATGGTGAAGTGGCAAGCGTCTCAAGCTTCTACTCAGACAGTACCTGTGGCATGTCGCTCCTCTCCTACTGTAGAGGTTGGGAGTAATCCTATAGACCCACCTAGCACATCCGTTGTAAGTATTTTTATGACATAGTATTTACTCTTTTCAAGATAATATGTTTATGTATATATGTATATAACATTCTTTACGTAACTTTGTAGGGGTTGAAGCCATGCCGTCTAAAAAGTCAAGAATATATCGTTACAGAGGCACATTCTTACCCAACCCTTCCAGGAGACATGTTTCATGGGACTCCAGTACCAGCTGGTGCAGTTTGTGTGAGCCTGATACATGTACTCCCCAATTGGAGGGATCTTGCATTGCCATATGCCCACCTAGATTCTGAAACGTTTGGTGAGGCAGAAGGTGGAGTGATAATGTGGCCCAAAGAGGATGTCGCCTATACTAATATTATATGGTAAATTTACATTACGTTAATTTGTTAGTGTGTATATATGAGTCAATTGATCTGAAATTATACATAGAGGTAAAAAAGAAGACACCCACTACATCTCGGCCTCCACCTCCACCTCCTGAAGTACCAAGTTGGCTTCCAAGGGACCTACACATATCGTTAGGTCCTAATTGTAGGGGTATGATAGTATGGATAGGCGATCATGATCCAAATTTCCCTATAAATGTTTCTATTTCAGAGGATGCTGCAGGTCAATCATACGATAACAAGCTATTTATACAACATATTTTGGAGTTGTTTCATTATGATTGGCTGAATGCATCTATGATAGAGCTATGAATATGGTGAGATCTTGTTTATACATCCATATACCTTGTTTTATATACGGTGATCTGGTTTCTTATATATTAATGCATATGTAATACATGTTTTGCAGCCACTTACACACGATATGTACAAAATTTTCATTTTCCCATGTGGGATTTTTGGTTCCATCTTTGATTAGTCTTGTAGATAAAGACCCTTCTTCAGCTACTTCATACAACTATGCTGCTTTTAAATATTTTGGCAAAAAAAGAACACGTTGATAATAGCTCCATTCAATGTCTTGTAAGTTTACTTTGCTTATAATTTGGACTTAAGAAAATTACATTTTATTGTGGCTTTTGAGTTATTAATTTTTAACTTTCTTACCGGTAGTGGTAGGCATTGGGAGTTACTAGTTATTGTCCCCAAGACGTTCACCATCTATTATCCAGATCCTGCGGGGAATGAATTGAATACATTATATGGACACACAATGAAAAAGCCATTATTCCCGTGAAAAATATTTCATATTTTTATATACGTTAACATATGTTATTACATTACTATTTAATTATGAAATTTAATGTGTTACATTAACATGTAGGTCTTTACATGACTTCAAAAAAGCTGAAGGAAAGGTCCCCAAGAAAAAGAGTCAGCCACTAATTTGGGAGAATGTGAAAGTAATTTCCCGACTCCAATGTATATATTATTTATGTGAATTGTGCTTATTTGTATTTTTGAATATTTTGTATGTTTCAATTTATAGTGTGCTACACAAGAATATGGCTGGGCATGTGCATACTATGTGATGTGATTTATGGGCCTAATCATCAAACATGCCACAATGGAAATCGATATTATACATAAGGTATTATATATAGTCTCATTAGATAATATGAAATATATCAATCTTGTTATATATTATTAATTATATATATATGTCATTCTCTTTGCAGGTGTTTAAAACTGATTTGACTATAGGTAGAAAGTTATTAGATGTACATACTCCCTATACGAGAGAAGAATTAGATGATGTAAGAGAAGAATGGGCAAAAGCCCTACAAGTAGTAGGAATTTTTAAATATAATTGGGATACTGATGGCGATAATGACGATGATGAATAAAGAATGATATTTCTAAACTTTGTTCTCATAATTATTTTTGTGTGAGTGTGAATGAATTTTTCTAAATTGGCATATGTGTGAATGTGTAGATGATCAATACATGAATGTTTCTACATGTGTCTGAATGTGAAAAGAGATGAAATGAATGAAACTACAGGTTGCTAAATGTGTGTGATCATAAATTATTGTCCATCTTGTTAATTTTGCAAGTTTGTAGCCTGTTGTTGGATGATATCAATGGATGCTGTAAACCTACAATTTAGAACTGAACTACAGGTTCTGCATCCTGCTAACCAGCTAGACACTAGGCCTAACCATCCAGACAGCATGCCTGCAAACTAATAAGAAAAAAAATCATAAAATAGGTGTCAATTATTAGTATAAAACCGAAAACAAAGACATACAACGTCGGTTATTAGCAAAAAACCGACGTCTGTGTGACTGTGGGTGTCAGTTATATATAAAAACTGACGCTGATGGTGCCCTTACTGGCACGTTTTATAGGTGGCGGGAAGGGTTATATAGTGTCGATTTTATTGAATAACCAATGTATTTGACTGTGATATAGTGTCGGTTTTATTGAATAACCGACACCTATAGTGCCCTTGCTGGTGCGCTTTTGGTGGCTGGAAGGGTTATGGCGTCGGTGTTAAAACCGACGCTGAAGGTTCCAACTTCTAGTGGTTCCCACTTGGGTGTTGCTTTGAAACCGACGCCAAAGGCCTTAAATAACCGACACTAAAGGTCAGTTCTGTACTGGTGTGTGCTCCTTCATCACCTTACTACTCTGGCCTAGCACAGGGATGACACCCCCTCTTTGGCATGTGGGCTAGTACAAAGGTGGAATTTTGTCAGACAAGAACGTTTCTTTCTAGCCAAGCAGCAAAATTACTGGCCAGCTAGCCTAGTAATTGAACGACAACCTGATATTTATTTAGACTTTAGCCTAAAGTTAATCCGATCTTTGTTCCAGCTTTCTCTAACTTGGACAATTATAACCTTTCCCATCTAACAAGAAGTAAGCAATGGATCAGTTGGGCCACTCTTTTTGGTGCATACATTATTGACTTTCTCTTATAACTTAATATTTTTGTCATCCTTCCCAATATTTGGGTGTTTAATTAAATAACTATTTATATTGTGCATAAGTTTGTATGTAAAAATTTACAATGTGTTGTTTGCTTTAATATGTACGTCTAATGTGTTGTTTTATATTTTGATGTTTAAGCCATCTAAATTAGATCACACTGTACTCATCAACTACGTGCATGATCTGTATTGTACACTATGTAATGCGTTTATGTATAAATAAAAAAGTATACAATACATTGGTTTAGCCTTTTAAATACATTTTAACCAGGTATCTTTAGGTTTGTGTCGGTCTTATAGCTAAGTTATCAAAACATGTATATGATAAGTCCTTTTATCCTAAGAATAGCAAGTTTTGTCATTTTATGACATGAAACACAATCCATTTAGTTCTTAGAGTTAGATATGTACATAAAGTTTTCTTTTTAAATAAATCTATCGACAAGTTTGAAAGTTCATTTTCCACCCTTAAAACAATTATAATGACCACTCGTTTTACATCTCATTTGAATAAGGAGTGACATCACTCAGATCGACCATCACTACATTTCTCTCCAAATTTGGTACATCAATAAAGTTACTAAATCCACAACAATCTCACATAAGCTCGCCTAATTTGATCATTCACAATTCTAGAATTTTATTATGTGTATTGTCTTTCCTAATATGCTTTCCCCATGCAAGCTTCTTGTCTTTCCATTCATATTCATATTTGATGTATTGGTAGTTCAATGTGTTGATCATATTTTTATTTATTTTAGTTATAATATGGATCACCAATACATGATAGATAAGATTTGGATGTATAAACTAAAATCAAAGTTTGAACTTTGTCAAGATAAATATTTTCACAAAGAGTTGGCTTATTTTTTTGAGTTTGCATCAAACAATGTTAATTTGATGGAGATGTGTTGCCCATGTATGAAGTGTGAGAATATGATGAATTGTGATTCAACAGTGATAATAGAGCAAATAATACATTTTGGATTTTTTCCTAGATATACCAAATGGATGTATCATGGTGAGCCGCGTCAATTTAACACATCAACTGCTACACATTCAATGCACATGTTTTCTGATAATATGAAGGAGATGATTAATGATGCAATATTACAAACTCCAAATTGTGATGTCAATGATAACCTAGACAACAACCCAACACATAAGCATTAAGATGAAGCTAAAAAGTTTGAAGATTGTTTGAAAGAAGCTAGTAAGCCAGTATATGACGGATGTGAAATATCTACACTTGCATTTGTTTCAACTCTCTTTAATATTAAATGTGACAATCATTAGAACAATAGATCTATGACAGAGCTTCTTAAATTGCTATATTTGGTATTCCCGAGAGGTAACAATCTGCCAAAGACATGGTATGAAACTAACAAGATGTTTTCTGCTTTAGGTTTGGCAAAATAAGTTATACATGCATGTCGGAATGATTGTATGTTGTATAGAGGTGACAATGCCAATCTAGATGAATGTCCATGTTGTAAAGATTCTAGATGGAAATTTCTTGTTAGCAAAAAAAAATATAATGGCTAAAGTTTGTCACTATCTTTCCATCATACCTAGGTTAAAGAGATTGTATAACTTGAGAAAAACATTTGGGTTAATGAAATATCACCATACTAGTCCAAGGCATCTAGAGGGAAAGACGAGTCATCCTAGAGATGCTCAACTTTGGCAAGATTTTGACAAAAAGCACCCTGAATTTAGTAAAGAGCCTCGTAATGTAAGACTTGCATTATCTTCTGATGGCTTTAATCCTTTTAGCATGGCATATGGTTGTAATACAAGAATTTAGCATGTTATTCTCATAAATTACAATCTACATCCTTGGTTGATAATGAAAAAATCTTATTTCATGATGTTAATTCTTATTAATGGTCCAAAAGTCTCAAGGTAACAATATAGATGTATACTTAGAGCCATTAATATATGAGCTGAAAATCCAACGGACACACGGTGTTGATACATATGATGCTGAAAGAGGAGATACTTTTAAGATGAGAGCATCCTTGTTGGGAACAATAAGTGATAATCCTGCATATGACATGTTATCTGGTCAGAAAAAGGGAGGTAAATTTGGATTCCCTGATTGTCACGTTGATATTGGCTCAATTTATCTTAAACACAGCCATAACCATTTGTACATGAAACACCATAGGTTTCGTCCTATGGAACATCCTTGGCACTATGATGAACATCACTTTGATGGCACAATTGATGTAACCCCGCCTCCCAAACCACTTTCTGGCAAGAATGTTGGAGAAATTTGGAAAGAGTATGACAATATCATCTATGGTAAGGGCATATTTGGTGAGATACAAGAAAAGCCAAGACTTCCTCCATGGTGGAATAAAAAGTGCATATTTTTTTAGATTCCACACTGGAAAACATTGTTAGTCTGTCATAGTTTTGTTGTAATGCATATTGAAAAAAATGTCAGTGAAAATATATTGAGTTGGTTGTTGTGCAAGGATGGGAAAAGTAAAGACAACCTCAATGTTCAGATGGACTTAAAATATTGTCTCAAAATTATAAAATCATTATGGCCTAGGAAGTGTAGTGCTACTCAAAAGTGTTATCTTCCTCCTACATCATACAACATGACAAATGAGGAAATGGAACTATTCCTATCAATTCTAAAAGATCTTAAACTACCACATGGGTTTCTTCAAATCTCTCCAACTTGGTTCAAGTGGAAGAAAAAAGGATCATAGGAATAAAATCTCATGATCACCATGTTTCAATAGTTACTACCTCTAGCGATGAATAAATTTGTTAGAAAACCAATTGCAAAAGATTCAAATGATCTATCTTTATATTTCAAACAATTATATGAAAGAACAATTGATGTCAAAACTATGGAAAGTCTTGAAATATCAATTCCTATTACTTTGCGCAAGCTTGAAAGGATTTTTCCTCCATCATTCTTTGATATCATAGTTCATTTGATGGTTCACCTTGCGACACAAGCAAACATTATTGGCCCTGTTCAATTTGGATGGATGTACCTCATTGAGAGATATCTCTACACCTTTAAGAAACATGTAAGGAACAAGAGTAGACCTGAAGGTTCGATTGTTGAAGGTTTTCCGAGTGATGAAGTTTCTACCTTTTGTTCCTACTATATGAGTGATGCAGATTCTAAACTAAATAGATGTGTTGTTTATGAGGATGGACCGATTGGACTTGGAAGTATTATTTGTCTTTTTATTGATGAAGTTCGACAAGCACATTGATTTATTTTGTACAATAAAGATCTCATTACACCATACTTAAAGTAAGTATCATTCTTCTTACAATTCATCTTTTATTTAAGTATTAATACTTAATTCTTTTTATTACAAAATATAGGCACCATGAAGATATATTACGACAGAGTCATTCTACTTGGAGTGATGATGATGTTCAACCAGATCAACATAAAAATTTTGTTAGTTGGTTTAGTGGTTATGTAAGTGCAATTAAAGCATAAACATATCTATTAAACAATATATATGTGGGTTCTTATATAGTGACATACTTTACAATTTCCATTTCAACATGCTAGAAAGTTAGACAAGCATCCTGATTTACCAAATAAACTCAAGTGTTTGTCTCAAGGACCATCCATAAAAGCACTCTCTTATCAAGGATTTGTCATCAATGGTTATAAATTTGAACCAAAAAGTATTGAGTGCAGTCGATTTATAGAAAATAGTGGAGTAGCAACTGTGGGTCTAGGGGACAGTTTATATTTAGATGTTGTTATTGCTATTTCTGAAGTTCATTTTCCACGGGTAGATCCATACTACCTTTTAAAGTTCTTGCGGTATGATACTGAATTGGACATTGCAATGAATGTGGATGAATTTAATTTGACCTCATTGGATACAACAAAACAAGCTTTTAGGGATGAACCATTCATCTTTCCTGACCAAGAAATGCAAGTATTCTACTCCTTAGGTCTCAAAGATGGAAATTGGAGTGTGGTGTGCCCATGGATTGCTCATGATACATATAATATTAATGCTCATTGTGTCCCTAATCATAGTGATATAATAAATGACGATGTTGAAATGGAAACTATGATAGATGAGGGAGATGATTGTTGGATTAGACCAAACATTGATACAAACACATCATTAGATGAATTGGATGATAGTGACATCCAAGAAGTAACATCTATAAGGAAACAGAAACGCTCCTTGGTAATGATTTTCATGTTTACATATGTATCCATGTTTTCTATATTGTCACAAATTGTGTTTAATCATAGTTGAAGTAGTAACTATTTATTTACTAATCACTAGCACAGAAATGACATATAATGTCACATTTGATGGCATTGATTACACAAAAATAACCGAAGCCAAAGTACAATGACATCAGTTATATAAGACAACCGTCACTGAATGTGAAGTCCTACTAATTTATAAAAGACACGGGTACTGCTTTTACTTCAATGTCAGTTTCTTATAAAAGAAACCGACGTCAATATTACCCTTGAAATACAATTTCCCAGGAAAAAAAAATTCCTCAAAAATTTTCAATACAACGTAAGTTTTTCTCAAACTGACGAAACATGTTTCGTGCCATGTCTCCACGAAAAAAATTTATCCCCTCATTAGTCTTCGACTGTTCAGAAAAACTGACAATTAATTACCCTTCGCGAGACAAACTTTTTTTAAGGGAATAGGTCCATATCATCGAGTTTTTACTAGAAATTGATGACTAGGTGTTTTCACACCTTGTCCTCGTGAAAATATTTTCCCCCCAATTTGCTCCTTTGTTGTTGGTTTGTATTGGTCAACCAACAACTATGGCCCTAACACTAGAAATATTTTTTTTGATATGTAAATAGACGTTGGTTTTTATCTCTAGCAACTGACAACTAAAACTCTAACCTGGTGCTACTTTATTTGTTTATATTTGAACTTAGTCATCAATTTTTCACAAGATACCAACAACTATAAGAGTTAGGCATCATTTTTTTAACAACCGACGACTATAGGTAATTTAATACCACCCACACAAAACAAACTCTTCCACATTCTCTGTTTCATCATGTGGTTCAGCTAGCTAGGTCTCTTTGGGGATTTTTCTCCATCTGTCGCCGTCGATTGGTTGCTCGCCGACTGCCACTCTTCCTCCATCTATCACCTCCTCCATTACTTGCTTGAGAGGATGTCGGAGCTTGGGAGGACGATGGAGCAGCCGCCATTGTTGTCCACCCTCCAGTTGCTGATCAGTTGGCCACAGCCACCTCTCTAACTTCACTGTCGCCGCTCTTCCTCCACCACATGTAGCTACTGATTTGGTCGCTGCTCTACCTCCACCACCCTAGTCCAGTGGACAGGATGCTGCCCAAGTCCAGTAGAGAGGAGCTCTCTTCTCATCCCTGCTCTGTTTCTCTCCTTAGATTTAGGTGATTGTCTTCCCTATCTTTATCAATGGTACTTGCAATATATTTTTCACATTTGATTAATGATAAATATGCCTACTGATAAATAAGTTAGTTATTAATGATACATTGATTCAAAATGCTTCATAATTATATGAGGTCAAAATACTTCTAAAATTGAATGATGAAATGTAACTAGGTTTTTAATTTTGAATTGGAGAAACTATTTGGGTGCATTGTTCAATTTGGATGTAAGTGCTTGTATGTTTGGGTGCATTGATCAATTTGAATGTTTTATCGATAAATAATTGGTGTGTTTAACTATATTGGATATCAATAAATATGTGATGTTTCTAAGATCGAACATGTCTTGATAAAGCTTAACATTGTTTTCCTTAGTATTCGTTGGCCTAGAAACCCGTCTGACATTTACTCATTAGGAGTAAATTTTGGATAGTCCCCAATTTGAGACTGTTCTTGTACTCTTAATCTCACTTAGGATGTAAGTGTATAATGTATATTCAATTTTCAAGATGTTTCATCAGCACTTCCCCATTTGTTCTCTAAGTAAATATGTTGGTGGACATTTTTCCATCTACATAAGTTTACTTGGAGAACTATGGGGAAATGCTGCTGGATTTTTTTTAAAAACCGAATACACATTATATACTTACTTGCGAGATTAGGTGTTCAAGAATGGGATAGGTGGTACACATATTCATTATAAGACCCTAATCTTTTAATCCTAAACCCTATTCTTTTAATCCTAGACCCTAATGTTAAAATCCTTAAATTAATATGTAAATCCTAAACCCTAATCTTTTAACCCTAAACCTTGATCTTTAAGTCCTTAACTTAATATGTAAACCATAAACCCTAATACTTGTTTTCTCTTTGATCATAGAATGGATAAATCTGGATGTCCATTCCAAATCGTTGCACCCAGAGTTAATTGTTGGTCTTGATCAGTTTATTAGATTTGCATAGGAACATAGGAAACAACTTGGAGATAGGTTATATTGTCATATAGGCATTGTGGTAACAACTTAAAAGTCAGCACTGGTGACGAAATCAAAAGTCATGTCATGTGCAACAAGATTGTATAAGGCTATATAAAATGGTACTTGCATGGAGAGATTTCAAACCTGAGATCATTAGATGTCAATAGTAGTGCTTGTGTTGAACAAGAAATTGCTGCCGATGATGTAGAGGCAGACAAATCAATTATGATAGACATCATTAATGTGATTCTGGATAATTGTGGGGTAGAGCACATCAATCCACCTTCCTTATTTAGGAACATTGTTTTGGATGCTGAGAGACCGTTATACACAGGTTGTACTAAGTTTATGAAGTTGAGCGCTGTGTTGAGATTGTATAATCTGAAGGCTAACAATTGATGGAGCGACAAAAGCTTCCCGTCATTGCTGTCTTTGTTGAAAGAAATTATTTCTGAAGAAAACGACCTTCCAAGCTCAACATACAAGTTAAAGAAAATACTATGCCCAATGGGAATGAAGGCTAAGAAGATACATGCATGCTCAAATCATTGTGTATTATTTCAAAAGGACTATGTGGATTTGAAAGATTGGCCAAAATGTGGGGCGTCAAGGTATAAAATGATGACTTTGAGAAATTCCTAAACTGGTTCTCCTGCTAAGGTGATGGGGTATCTGCCTATAATACCATAGTTTCAATGCTTGTTTGCCAATCTGATAGATGTGGCGAATTTAAGGTGGCATGTAGAGGTTAAGAAAAATAATGATGGGATCCTACGACATGCGTCTGATTCCCCACAGTGGAAGAAGATTGATTTATTGTACCCTAAATTTGGTGAAGAAGTCAGGAATCTAAGACTTGAGCTTTGTACAGATGGAATGATTCTGTATGGCACATTGAGAAGCCAATATAGCACTTGGCCTATTATGCTTGTTATATACAATCTTCCTCCCTAGTTGTGTATGAAAAATAAGTATGTTATGATGTCGTTGTTGATATCGGGCCCTAAACAACCTGGAAATGATATTGATGTTTATCTTGAACCTCTAATTGATGACTAAAAGAAACTCTGGGGTGAAGGTTTGATGACCTATGATGTTTCTCGTAGAGAGACATTCTGTTTGCATGCTATGTTGTTTTGTACTATTAATGACTTTCCAACATATGGGAAGTGTAAAAGGATTCAAAATATACCCTATATGTGAAGTGAACACTAAATCAATATGAATAAAACATGGTGGAAAGACTGTATATCTTGGTCATCGAAGGTTTCTTTCAAAACTCCATCCTTACCGAAGGTTGTGCAAAGCATTCAATGGATGGAATAAGGAACAAAGTGCCTCTAAACCTATACCAGGGGATGTTGTTTATGAAAGAGTAAAAGACTTTGTTAATGAATCTGGTAAGAGATCACAATGTACCATTCCCACACAATGTGACAAATCTTTATTCAAGAAAAAGTCAATATTTTGGGATCTTCCTTATTGGAGTTCTTTGGAGATTAGGCATTGTATTGATGTCATGCATGTAGAGAAAAATGTATGTGATAGCACCATTGGTACTCTGTTGAATATACTAGGTAAGACTAAAGATGGCATCAAATCCAGAATGGACCTATGTGAAATGGGAATAAATAAAAAATTATTAGAAGTAGGTAGTAGTGATCGGACAATGTATTTATCTCCTACTTGTTACACACTATTTAGAAAGGAGAAGAAAGCTTTTTGCGAGTGCTTGTTTAATGTTAAGGTACCACAGGGTTACTCTTCCAACATTTGTAGATTGATATCAATGAAAGATCTGATGTTGATAGGTCTTAAATATCATGATTGTCACATCTAATGCAACAAATATTGCCCGTGGCAATTTGATCGATACTGCCGAAGCATGTAAGGTTTGCAATCACCAGATTTTGTTTCTTCTTCAACAATCTATGCAACAAAGTTACTGATCATGAGAATATTAATAAGTTACAAAGAGAAGTGGTTGTTACCCTATGTCAGCTTGAGATGTATTTTCCTGCTTCTTTCTTTGATACCATGGTACATCTTATTGTACACTTGACTAGGAAAGTGAAAATATTGGGACCAATTTTCTTGCATTAGTTGTATCTTTTTGAACAATACATGAACATTTTCAAAAGTGATGTTCAAAACCATTATCGGCTTGAAGGGAGAATTATTGAGGGTTATGTGGCGAGAGAAGTTATGGATTTTTGCAATGACTTTTTGAGTGGTAATGACGCAACTATAAATAACAAGAATATTGAGGACTGTTCTGGCAAAGGGACTTTAGGAGAACGAATGAAAGTAATCAGCCATGAGTTGTACGAACAAGCTCACTTTTATATTTTACACAACATTGACAAAGTGAGTGTTTGTATAACGAAACATACCAATTTCATCAAGAAACAATATCCTCAAGATAATTCAATGTGGCTTGCAGAGAGCATATGATGCGGCTCAAATCACGCGTCTGAAAGGAGGCGGAGTTAGAAGGATTGAACTTTAAAATTATAACCTGAAACCATCAACGACCCCCACAACTTTACTACAGGGTCAAAGTAGATATATGGGGTAAAAACCAGGGATGTGGGGACGTTTAGGACGCTTAAGATCACACTCTTAAATCAGATAAGTCAACCAGATGGTTGATAAAAGTATGGAACTAGAACGAGTCTAGCAAAATGTCATGAAATAAAATAAAACAAAGAAAACAAAACAAAACAGAGTCTGTAGGATTCTACGAATGAGAGAGAAGGAGTTCCTGGCTATGTAGCCACAAGTTGGGTAGTCTATGCACCCATTCTCAGGTGTAGACAACCCTCAAACACCCCAGTAAGCAACTTACATCCAAACACAGTATGTATTATGGTATCTATTCCTATGGGGTCATCCCACTTGCTTTCGTGTAGTGTGACTAAAACCCATCAATGACATGAAAACTCTCTATATGATGACAAGTCAACACCCTAGAATATTCTAGATACCCTCTCAGGTCTAGAATATTCTAAGATGCTAGGAATAGGTGTGATCTAGCCAGAACCAGGTAGTGTGCCCGATCATGCCGGGTTGGGCCCGGCCGTGCCCAGGTCTATGGTTCTACACAAATCACCTTGAACCATCCTCCTTTCAAATTTCGATCCAAACTATCTTCTCTTACCTATTTGTACAAAAACTTGCTCGATATAGGAAAAAATATAAGTTCAAGCAAGAAAGAGATCAAGCAAACTACCAATCATAACCAGAAAGAGAAGATAGAACAGAAAATGTACTACATCTAGAATAAAACTACTTGCTTAAGGTAAAAGTACATAAACATGCCCAAAATGGGCTACATAGCCAAGAAGGAGCTCAACTAGACATGGAGATGCATAGTTGACACCGAACAAAGATGGAAGAACATTGTTTGTATAGGAACAAAGAAGAATACTAGAAGAAAGGAGAAGAATAAGAGATTTAGCCCATAAAGGAGAGGTGGCTCTCACTCCTTAGCCTCTATATAGGTTGGATCCCATCTTTAGGTCATCCTCCGTGGTCTTTTGGACTTCTTGGCCTCTTTTCTCTTTGATTTCATCCCAAACAGTAGTTTAGTGGGTGTATGGAGGTGAAAGATGGCTGAGAATGGTAGGATATGGTTGAATGGTGGAGGAAAATGGTGGTAGATGGAAGCAAACTGGAGGAACAAACGTAGGATGAGCGCTTCAGCCCTTTTAGACTTTGGAACTCTCCCACGAGGTTTTGGGAACCAAGAATGTGTGTAACTACAACATGGAACAAGAAAAATCTCTGAACTGTGGACCTCCAAATCTTGGAACCCCCCTCCAGGTAGTGAGGGGTGGATATTTATAAGTGAAGATGGAGTGTATGTAATGAGTGGTCACAACATGTGTCTCAGTCACGACACTTGTCTCAATACGACCGTGTCGGGGGTCACGGTTGAACGAATGTCGTTGTCGAGATAGACTTTGTGGTCAAGGGAGACGTTGCAGTCAAGGTGGGCGTCATAGTTGAGGAAGACGTCATGGTCGAGGCAGGTGTAGTGGGGGAGATAGGTACAACTGACCCTTTTCCTTAGCATTCGAGGCAGGTGTCGTGGGCAAGACATGTGCAACTGACCCTTTTCCTTAGCATGGCTGTGCCAAGCATCTCGGTCATGGTAGATGAGATTTGGTCGCGGTCACGGTGGGTGCCGCGGTCAAGGCAGGTGTCACAGTCAAGGTAGGTGCCTTGATCAAGATGTGTGCAGATGACCCTTGTCCTTGGCACAGTCGTGCCAAGCATCTCGATCACTTCAGTTGTCATGGTCGCGACGGATTGAAGCCTAGATATTGCAAAAATATTGTTGGGGAGAAATCTTAGAGAATAGATATCTTTTTAGGTTCGGTGCCTACAAGTCCGAACATTGGCTAGCAACTTTATCTATGAAAAGATATAAATTACTAAAAGATAATAATCTAGGGTTATTTTGGGCATATTAAGGCTATAATGACACAAAATCATGAATAAATGCTTAGCATAAATGCCTAAATTTGGGTGTTATCAACCACCACAAGCTTAAGACTGTTCTCAAAGAACAAAAACATAACATCCAAATTAAGCATGGCGATGAATGCTAAGGTTAAGAAAAAATAGTTTAAAACATTGATTCTCCCGACCCATGTCATTTTAGAGCAAACCCCCATCAATCGAGCACAATCCTACTAAAGTAAGATCAAAGACTGTCCAAGCAAGATTAAATGAATTAACTACAACCTGTCAATACTCCTGAGGGTTTGAATCATAATTATACAACATAAAAGCATTGTCATATAGGTGATCACATGGATGATGAGCAATGAGCCATCATCATATATTCATGTAGACCAATCAGAAACAACTTGCCTCCCACTTATTCATGTTCTAAGAAGAAACAAAAGCAAAAAGACTCTAATGACTTTTGAGGATCCTGATCTGCATCAGGTTGGTCCATGTAATGAGCAACAATCCCTACAGTCTGAGCCAATTGGCCTAAAGCTGCAAGACAAACTCCTCGTACTATGCTAGAACCAACCATGCTACTAGGATGATCTCATAGGTCTCGAAGGGGTTCCTAGTGACTCTCTAATGAGACTTAGGCTGGCACTACCATGAACGATATACCCACATTCATGAGCATAGTCATACACTGGCTGGGCACCATCCTCAACTCTCCTAAAAGAGAAAACAACTCTCATTTATTCACACACATGCTTTTATTATCTGCATTCTGTTTTATAGGCCTGTGTGA
Organism: Alisma plantago-aquatica; assembly: GCA_963693085.1. Taxonomy (NCBI): domain Eukaryota; kingdom Viridiplantae; phylum Streptophyta; class Magnoliopsida; order Alismatales; family Alismataceae; genus Alisma; species Alisma plantago-aquatica. The sequence continues at coordinate 1,455,372,081 of OY856409.1, forward strand.
GAACTATTTTGATATATTTTGGGATTTTGTGAGCAGCCAAGCCTCTTTTGTAAAAAAATTATTTTTTCATCTATTTGACTCAATCTAGAGCAAGTAGGCGCACAAACCATCAAGAAAAAACACATCAACTTGATTATAGCTCAAAACTCATCATTATTCACTTGATACCTATGCAAAAAGTAGTAATTATGATTCAAGAGATCCTTAGAATAGAGGCAAGTTCGTGAATAATGTAGCTTGGAGTCTTGATCAAACTCTAACTCTTTAAAAAGGTCCTATATTCTAGATTTTTTGTTCAAAACTTAGATTAAGGGAACAATATTTTAAGCTACAAAAAAGGCGCATAACCTTAGATTTATTACCAAACTTAAGGAAAGAGTCAAAGAGCAAGTCGAGCAAAAGATCAAGAAGTTTAAGATGAAAATTGTGCATTTACACATAAAGATAAGAATTTAGTTCTAAGATTAGCATTGCATGCCCTTAATTGCAAAGACACAAATTACGAAACAAAGTTTGCAAAAAATTTAAAATTTATACTAAATGCAGGGAGTGAACATGCATGCCTGAAAAATGAAGAGATAGAAGGGCGACTAGCCTACCACCCCAAGAGTAAAACTTTGCTCGTCCTCAAGCAAGCCTTAAACTTGGTATTGTAGGGAAGGAATGCATGGATATACGGGAAAGAATTTTATTGATGTCCTAGTATGATGCATGTATGCTAGGATATATTTAAGCAGTTAGAGGAAACAAACTATCTAAGAAAAAAAATGGAATTGATTTTAAAAAAAGAAGAAAAGAAAGGAGTAAGAGAAAGGGGGTGACTGCCCCATGATACTGACATTGGGATCCTAAATCCTAAGGTTTGGGACCAGTGTCACATGTGTCTTACCAATTGGATCCGCCATGCATGACAACAAGAGGCAGAGGAGATATGGACCCTTCTATGTCTGAAGTAGAGGAATAGAATATGATGACTTATTGAATTCATCCTTGTGCTGGAATTGACTTGAACTACACTGAAATGAATTTTTTAAAAAATCATCCTCAAGATGGCTTCCATGATATGAATATGAATAGGAAGGTTGTAGGATGTGTACACATGATGAGAATGAGGGAAGAGGAAGAAAGTTTTCTAGAGGACTTCTCTCTTCTCTCTCCACCTCTGAACTTGAGGATGGATGCTTAGATAAATTTTTATATATAGTCTGAGTCATCCAATCAACTTCTGAACAAGAATTATCCCCAGTTGAATCTATTTGTAGTTCTACAACCTGAAGCTTGTCACCTTCTACGGGGTTTGGGGTATCTTCATGCTCAGCAGCCATGTTGTAGTGGATTGTCCATCCTGCTCCATTGGTGTCTACCGATCTTTGTAAGGGAATGGTAGTGCATGTCAGCTCGTGTTGCTCTAGCTTGCCGTCTTCAGTATACTCCTCTAATTTGAGAAACTATCATAATCATCATCTTCATTGAACAAATATTTCCAAACCATGATTGGCGTACTACTCAAAGCAAAGTGACAAGTCTCAATGTGAGAGGTATCACTCTAGTCTGGATCAACGTCTGATTTAGGTTCCTCAAACTGACCCTCAAGTTATGAGGTCTCTTGGCTGCCTTGAGGATGATAAAATTCATCATCATCATCATCATATAACCAGTCATGTGTATGGCATGTATCTTCCATTGGTTGATCAACTGAATCATCTCGATAGAATGAAGGGCTTCCCCAGGTGGGTTCGTCTTCATAGAAAAATCATGGTGAATCTAATTGATGGTATGAATAGGATGGTGAATCATATTCCTCTTCTGACCCAATGGAATGGTCTTGATGACTGTAATCTCCATGGTTATGTGATGGCATTTGAAATTGGATGGTAAACAAATTGATGAGCTCTTGAAGTGTCCTTCCTTGTTCAACATCTTTATCATGAAGTTGTTGTACTTGAGCAACAATGCTTTCAAGATGAGTCAATTTTGCCATACACTTCTGTTGGGAATCTACTGTATCAAACTGATGCTTTTAGGTGAAACCTTGTTCAGCAGTTTGAATTATATTTTTACTGCGGTCTGCGATCTCAGTGGCTACTTAGAGCTGATGAACCTACTTTTCTAGTAGATGCTGAAACAGTTTGACTTGCTCTTAGAGATGAGGTGCTAAGGAGAAGGTGAGTGCATCAACACTTTCTCTAGCTATCTCTACTTCTCTAATCAGTTCTTGATCCCATGTCATTGCTAAGGTCGAGGGTTGATTGACCATCTCCTTTGCTGAGACGTCTACATACGACGATGGTGGAGGAGAGTATAGTTTGACTAGATGTAGGGCATGACTTTCAATTATTTTCTAGTAGTCAGAACTGTGGAAAAATTTAGGAGGACAAGTGGACAAAATAACTTGTCTTACTTAAGCAAGATCCATGGCTGAAAAAGGTATAATAAAAAGAAAAGCTATTCAGTATATATGAATAAGTACATGTGAGATAAAAGAAGAACTGTGGATATATATATACAGGCTTAAGGATGATAGAACAAAATCTTTTAGGTGTGTAAATATGAAAAACCACGTCCCCAAAAATGTTCCAAAAGTTGATGCGACCCAAATCGCGGATCCAAAAGGAGGCAAACTCAAAAGAATCAAACTTTAAATTTATAACCTAAACCTTCAAGGACCCCTATGACTTTATTACGGGGTCAAGGTAGATATACGAGGTTGAACACAGGGACATGAGGACATTTAGGATGCTTAAGATCTCTCTCTTAAGTCAGATAAGCCAATTCAATAGTTGATAAAAGTATGGAACTAGAATGAGTCTAGAAAAATGTCACGAATTAAAACAAAACAAAGAAAACAAATCAAAATAGAGTCTGTAGGATTCTACTAATCATAGAGGAGTTCCTGGCTATGTACCCACAAGTTGGGCAGTCTATGCACCCATTCTGAAGCGTAGACAACCCTCAAACACCCCAACAAGCAATCTACATCCAAACATAGTATGTCTTGTCGTATCTGATCTTATGGGGTCATCCCACTCGCTTTCACGTAGTGTGACTAAAACCTATCAACAACATCAAACCTTTCTTGAGAATGACAAGTGAACACCCTAGAATATTCTAGATTACTTCTCAAGTCAAGAATATTTTGAGATGCTAGGAACAGGTGTGATCTGGGTAGAACTAGGTAGTGGGCCCGACTGTGTCGGGTTGGGCCCAACCATGCCTAGGTCTACAGTTTTGTAGCGATCACCTTGAACCGTCCTCCTTTCAGATTCTAATCCAAACTATCTTCTCTTACCTATTTCTACAATGAATCTCACGATACAGGTAGGAATAGAAGTTCAAGTAAGAAAGAGATCAACCAAATTAATAATCATAACTAGAAAGAGAAGATAGAATAAAAAAGTACTAGATCTAGAATAAAACTACTTGCTGAAGGTAAAAGTACATAAACATGCCCAGAATGGGCTACATAGCCAAGAAGGAGCTCAACTAGCCATGGACAAGCATAATTGGCACCGAACCAAGATAAAAGAACATCGTTTGTATAGGAATAAAGTAGAACACTAGAAGAAAGGATAAGAAGAAGAGATTTAGCCCCTAGAGGAGAGATGGCTCTCGCTCCTTAGCCTCTGTATAGGTTGGATCTCATCTTTGGGTCATCCTCCTTGGTCTTCTGGATTCCTTGGCCTTCTTTCTCTTTAATTCCACCCCAAATAATAGCTTGGTGGGTGTATGGAGGTGGAAGATGGCTGAGAATGGTAGGATATGGGTGAATGGTGGTGGAAAATAGTGGTAGATGGTAGTAAAATGGAGGAATAGATGTAGAATAAGCACTTCATCCCTTTCAGACCTTGGAACTCTCCCACGAAGCTTTGGGAACTAAGAATGAGTGGAAACACAACGTAGAATTAGAAAAATCTTCAAACTGTGGACCTCCAAATATAAGAACCCCCTCCACATAGTGAGGGGTGGGTATTTATAGGTGAAGGCAAAGTGTATGTAATGCGTGGTCGTGACACCTATCCTAGTCGTGACACTTGTCTCAACATGGTTCTATTAACGGTCATGAACAAATGAATGTTGCGGTCGAGGTGAATGTCACAGTCGAGGTGAACATCACGGTCGAGGCAGATGCCACAGTCGAGGTAGGTGTCGTAGGTGAGACTGGTGCAACTGACCCTTTTCCTTAGCACGACTGTGCCGAGCATACCGGTCACGACAGGTGTTACAGTCAAAGCAGGTGTAGCAGGAGAGACATGTGTTGCTGGCCCTTTTTCTTAGCAAGGCCATGCCGAGAGTCTCAATCACGACTGATGAGATTCAGTCGTGGTAGCGGCAGGTGCCGCTGTCGAGGTAGGTGTTGCAGTCGAGGTAGGTGCCTTAGTCGAGACACGTGCATATGACCCTTATCCTCGGCACGGCCGTGCCAGGCTTGACATGGCCGTGACGAGCATCTCAGTCGCATCATGTGTTGCGGTCATGACAGATGGAAGCCTAGCTGCTGTAAAAACTATGTGTTGGGGAGAAATCTTAGAGAATAGATGTCTTTTTAGGTTCGGTGCCTACAAGTCCCAAAATTGGTTAGTTGAGCAACTTTATCTATGAAAAGATATAAATTACTAAAAGATGAGAACCTAGAGTTATTTTGGGCATATTAAGGTTATAATGACACAAAACCATAAATAAATGTGTAACACAAATGCCTAAATTTGTGTGTTATCAACATAGCAAGACATTAATAAAGTTGTTTGAAGATAAAGTTTTACATCAACTATCTCAAACACCAAATAATATTGCTGAAAATATCAAATGCCTCACCTTTAAACCAAAAATGAATGTTATGTCTTATGAAGGGTTTGACATAAATGGATTCTCATATTACACAAAGCGTCAAGATGATAAGAGCATCATCTGAAACAGTGGGGTCACCCTTCAAGCGTCTTCATTGTTTTTTTCTAGTGTGAAAGATAAGTGTCCACATTAAGATAAAATGACATATTACAATGTCATTGAAGACATATGGGAGTTTCACTACATAGATTTTAGAATTCCACTCTTTAAATGTAATTGGGTTGATAACACCAAATGAGTTATAGTGGATGAATTGGGTTTCACATCAGTGAATTTTGAAAAGATTGGTGAGAAGGGTGAACTATTCATATTGGCATCACAGGAGAAACAAGTATTTTATATCGATGATCCATCAAATAAAAAATGGTCAGTTGTTCTTCATGGTAAAAGATAGTTCATTGAAGATCTTATATTTGATGAAGAGTACTATGATAAGTATGATGACTCCAGTCCATTCTCAGTTGGCTTCCCAATACCAAATATTGAAGCTAATGATGACTTATATGTACATGAAGATCATACCGAACGAATGTTAATTGATAAAAGATCTCAATATAGAGGCATACGTTTAATTTTTTAAATGTTTTTTTAATGTTAGATTGATGTGACACATTTTAAATGTTAAATATTTGATTTCTTTTTCTCTTTTTTCAGATGGCTGATCATGAGTATGATGATCGTGATGATGATTAGCTTGAGGGTGAGGCGTCATATCACAATGTAAGTTTTACAATATATCTTGCTATATATATGTTCATTTATAAGTTATATCCTATATGTGTTTTTTGGTCAATTTTTAGGTTGATGATGTACCCCCTGAAAACCTTGTGCTACTTGATGAGCAGTAGAATTGTTTTTTGAAAAAAAATTAGGGGCATCACTATGATGAACAAGTTACTACAATAAAGGGGCAATGGACCAAAATTGGTTGTGGATTTTGATCATGCAGGAAATCCAGTTGGAAAGAACCGCAACTCATTTGTTTCATATCTTAGGGTTCTTACTCGTATCCATTGTAGTGTAAATATAGAATCTTGGCATACAGTCCTAAAGGGAAGAAAGACTTAGTATGGAAAGAACTATGTGTGAGATATTATCATTTGAAATTCTATTTTTAAAGTTATTTATAATTCTATTTTTTAGAATACACTATTAAATATATGTCAAATATGTCAAATGTGTAGAGTATATTTGAAGTAGATGATAGCCTACATCATTAAAGGTGATGCAATGCTGTGGGAGGGTCATAAGGAACTATAGGACAACTCTCAACCAACAATGCATATGAGAGTCTAATAAGAGTAAGAAGTCAGCCCTTGAGCAATGGAACTACCTAGAGCTGACTGAGTGAGAGTCATTTCTTGCCAAGAGAAATAATGATGAATTCAAGGTATTAAATGTCACTCCCAGTTTAATTAATATATACATTCATATGAATTAACCTATTTACAATTGACCTTGATTGTTACTAACCAATTCAATGTTCTTACTAACAAGGCTATCAATGATGTTGAAAGAGCAATGAGCACACTATATGTGCATGACCACACCATGGTTCCAGGTGGCTATGCAACCCTTCACCAAAAACTACATACATCTTCCATTTAGTAGCCTACTACTCGTACTACTGAGACTGCTGAGTCCTCTACTACTCCCACACCTCTACATTGCCATGATATATGGATAGCTGGGAGGCAAAACAAAAAAGGAGATAGAACCAGCCCCGCAATTGCTGAGGCGACTGCCAAAATGGTAAAATTCAACTCATAGAATGATTGTTATGTTTACTTACCTATTTCTATTGATGATTATTAGCGGGAGCTTCATGAGCTGAGGAAGAAAGGCTTGTTCATCCCTGAGGGCACAAGGGATGAATTGATAGTTGCTCATGGTAACATAGAGAATCCTGGACGTGTTAGGGCTGCAGGCGCTAGTGTGGTCCTAAGAGCATTCTCTGGGCCTTCAAAGTGCAAATATGTCTAAAAATTATGTCTAAAAAGTGGGATTTTCTAAAGCTAAGGTAACCTATTCATTTTATAGAATGCTATTGCTAAGGGAATTCAGGAGTCAAAAAGCATTTCTTTTGGCCATGTATAGGTAGATGAGTTAATTGACAAGAGAGTCCAGGAAGCAACGAGCAAGTGACAGACATCTCAGGCTACCACTCAGACAGTACATGTGGCGCTCCGCTCTTCCCCTATGATAGAGGTGGTTGAGAGTGATCCTGTATAAGTGGTTGGTAGTAATCCTATAGACCCACCACCTAGCACATCTACTGTAAGTATTTTATGACATAGTAGCTAGTCTTTTGAAGATGATATGTTTATGTGTATATATAACATACTCTATGTACATTTGTAGGGGTTGAGGCCACACCATCTAAAATTGAAAGCATTCATCGTTGCAGAGGGTGGGCTTACCTGCACCTTCCAAATAACATGATTCATGGCACTCCAGTACCTGATGGTGCGGTTTGTGTGAGCCTGGGGCTTGTCTTCCCCACTTGGAGGCCACATCCATTTCCATACGCCCATCCAAATGCTGACACACTTGGTGAACACTACAAAAAAATGGCCTCTAACTATAAATAAAAATTGTAGTTAAAACCCCATATTTTGTAGCTAAAGGCTTTAACTACATATTTCTTTACATATACAAATTGTAGTATATGCTCGTATAGCTAAAGCCTTTAACTATATCTTTTAAATATGTAGTTAGATAATCCATTCACTATAAATTCATATGTAGCCAGGAGCGTAGCTAGATATTGTCCTTACATATTTAGATGTAAATGTAATTATAGCTAAATGTATGACTACAATTGCATATGTATTCAACATGTAGCAAAAAGATGAAGTTAATACATTTATTATGTAGTTAATGTGCAGGGAAATGCAACAACTATATATATATATATATATATATATTTATATATATATATATATATCTGTGTGTATGTATGTATGTATGTATGTATGTAGTTGGATCATGCATCTAGTTATATATGTAGTGCCATCTATTACACATACATATATGTATAGTTCATTTATTCATATATTGTGTAATTTGTTAGTACAAACCTGATCTTTTAGTAACAAAATTGTAGTAGTTAGACAAAGTTATGCTGATTATGCCAATAATCTCACTTTCATTTATAATGAAATGTGGAATGTACATGGGGAGGATGTATACCTTGCCCCTATTGCAAAATGTGTACAAAGAAAATGATATACATATATTAATGATTCAATGAGGTCTAGATGCATCTTGGTAGAAGAGTATGCACCCTCAGTCGATGTTCTTATTATCTTCTCATTTGCTCGATGAGTTGGTGAAGTATGGTTATCCATGCATGAAAGCCTCTTGACAAATAGAAACAAAGAGTAGTGTGTTTTCACTAGTGATCACATCATGTCCCTTTCTGGTGAGCAAACAAAAACCCCCATTGCATGCATTGCATGACTGCAACAAGGTTGATCAGACATCTGAATGTATTTAAGAGTTCTGTGAAACATATCTAGATAAGCTGTCTCCAGTGTTGTGCCATATATTTCCTGGTATAACATCCTAGGATCAAACATCTGGAATTATAATAAATCAACATCATTAACAATCATTGATGATAATCCATGTAATAAGGAAATTCAAAAGAGAATGATGGTAATCCACTAAGCATAAGCAATGAAAGAAGACCCACATAGTTAAATACCTAAAATATTAGATGTGAGATTCAAATGATATCCACAATCATGAAGCAAGACACCTCATTAGCAATCTCATGCCTCCTTATCAAACTGATATCATGAGTACTAGAGAAAAGAGGAATCATAAAAATTACAACCCAACTTCACACAAAAATGATAAACCATCAAATCAGGAGCAATAATTAGGGAGCCATAAATATATATTCTAAAAACATGCATTATCACTTTTATGGTTGATTGAATTGTCAAATATGGTGTGAGTGTCAATCATTGTGGTTCATTTTAATCACAACTTTACCTCCTAGAAGCTGAGAGGCATCAAAGACTGACTGCAAAGAGTGGAAACACACTTGCTTTTTGTTGCTCCACATCCCCTTCTCCTTAGCTACTATCCTCGACACCTCCTCCATGATCTCGTAAAAACATCCTCAAGCCTCTACAAATCAAGACAAACAAAAATTATCTCCTCACTTTGTATGATCTGAAGAACATTAAGGAAAAAGGAATAACTCCAAGATGTATGACATAAAAAAGCTCATAAATCAATCCAATGCCTCTTTTCTTAACCGATCATATTATAGATTAGGCTCGTACATAACCAAGAGAAGAAAAGGAAAGAAAGAGTCGGCATATAGAGAATCAGCCTTCACTGCCACCAAATAGAGCAGAATTACCTCCCAGAAACCACATGCAACAACACCTGTCAACATATAATGTATTTTAACAATGCAATACCATGTCTATAGCATTGAATAGAGGACACTAGTAATAAAGCATATATAAGATGATAGACTTGTGAAAGACAGTTTTCATAGATGATAATTAGTAAAATGTTGGATTCATAGTATACATGTATCATCGATTTGTAAATTAATGATATAACATAAAAAGGTGTATGTGGTACCTATCATAGTTGCATCATACTTGGCCGAAATTGTCCACTTTATGTTGATATGATCAGAGATCCCCCTAGATTCATATGATGTTGGGTTCATAAGGTGGTTGCATCAGCAACCACAATGCTTCTTGAACCAGTCATACATGCATATCTAGTCAAAGCTTCTCAAATATGAAGTTGAATGTAACATTTAAATATTATATATCTAGTTCACCCTAGAGCAGATGCTAGGAAAGATAAGGATACCATTGTTAGGATCACTCTCTGAACGTAACTGATGCATGTGTACTTATAATAGCCAAACTTTGCTAAGTACTAACACAAATGATATTGCAAATAGATAGCCAATTAGGGTGTGCATTTTTTAGTCTTTACCCAAACAATTGTTTTTGCAAAAAATCATGACCAACAAACTACATAATAGAAACTAAGAGAAGAAACTGCGATGATGTGTTTCATTATTAAAAGTATCAATCTAATAGTAATATATATGAGTAAAAAAAACACCCTTTACCTCAGTTGTTAGTCCTTTCTTTCCCAACTCATAATTCCATCTATCCATAACAAAAATACTACCAGTAGAGATATAATCTGAGATTTAATGAAGTATAGGCAAAAGTGTTGGCAGCCACATGATCTAGTAGGAATACTTGTGCAGAATTTAAAGTGTCTTCAGAGAGGAAATCCCTCTTCACATCTAACAACTCATTGGATCAGGTAAGCTATTGATTTCTTTAGAGATCTAAAACTTAAAAAGGTGGACAGCAGTTCCTGAAACCAAATGAACATAGTGGTGAGGCTTCCCCCTGTTGGTGAGACTAAAATCATTACCGATGCTGCCTTTATAGATGCAAATAGAGTTAGTAAATAACTTTTTTCATCTTGGTTAGTGAGTTCAGAATAGGAGTCCATCCCTAAAAGGGACACTGAAGAAATTATGGACGAGCAACTAAAAACATTCAAGTGAGATCTAACATTAGAGCATGCCCTAAGAAATCCCAAGAGAATCAACCTAGAAGATTAAGAATTATTAAGGATATGTCAGTAGTAACATTCTTAAATTTAAATTTTGAGAAAGAATACACCTAAGAATGTTATTCCATCCCAAGTCAATTGGTAGTTCAAGCAGCCAACAACTAAAGTTGTGTATAGCTGAAAAGATTACATCTATATCAGCAAAGAAATCTAAAGAGAAACATAAAACATAGCAAGGGACGGATATTGAACAAATCCATTCCATGGGGCCGTCCAAGAAGTGGGGGTGAATTGGTCCTAAAGATAGATGGTAATTATAAAATAATTCATAAAAAAATTTTATTTTATTAAAGAGAAAAATGCAAAAATGTCAATTCTTTAGTTTTTCCAGATATCGCGAAGTCATAAAGCTTATATAAAAAATCATATTGATAAGAAATTTGTTTACAAGTTATTCAAGAAGAATACCATCAAATTGATGGTCATTTTTCTTGTATGTCAAATCACAAAGTTGAAATTATAAGTTGTAGTGATGTTAGCATAGTTTCTTCCTCTGCTGCAATTTAATCTCCTAGGTAAAGTTTGATTTAGTGCCCTGTACAAGCAATGCATGCATTACATACATAGCCCCTTCTCCCTAAACCAAGAACATAGCAAACACACCCCTCTTAGACCATGTATTTGGAATACATATGGCATATAACACAATATTCATTGTAGGAAGAGAGAATAGTAGAAGACACAACATTCTAGGAAGATTGAAACCAAATTGGTCTGAGTAATTGTTCTTACCACAATACTATAGTGAAGGTTGAATGGGGATGTCCATGGGGAACACATTTCAAGCCACACATCTGAGCGGAACTCATATCCTACATCCATAAGAAGCTAATAGACAGTGAAGAATAAGTCGGTGACATAGGCACATGTTGCAGCCTCAAATATGAATTCACATGTTCTGGGAGGGAATCGGTAATGAGAATTTGACTAGGAATCTCATGCATATGACTCTAGCTTAACTAGAAAGAAGTGAATTTTCTCGTTTATATGGTATGAAAGTTGATATTCATGCAATTATATTTATATTCTTAATAACTGAAATATTAGCTATATACTTTTATTCTTAACAACTAAAATATGAACTATATGATTGATTATACTCTTAAAATTGCATCCTAACTTCATTGTCACCTTAGGAAGTACAAATTGGGTAACCCAAAAGTATTCCCGTCTTCAACTGATACTCAGTGTTTCAGAGAGTTTCAGTTACCTATATTTGGGTTTTCTCGCAAGACCCCTATTTTTCTACATGATCACAATGAGGTACCTTTCTACCCCTCTTATTTCTTTATTTGGGTCTTTTTTTTAAGTTGTCTTGTAACTACAAGTTCACTCCAATCCTATTAGGATGAACATTAGTAGGCAAGGAGTGAAGGAGTGGACTTGGATAGAACATGCTTCCAGACCCAACTCATATGAAAGAGGAATGTGTCTTTACTTAATGGATATATCATATAGGGAAATTCCTTATTGTAAATACTTCTGGACTGATGTCCATATGAGATGATTATAGAAACCAGCCTTTCAAGATCATCTCTCTAACCTGTCTCAATGGAGTATAACCAAATCAAAAGGTATCTAGTTCTATTTTACCAAATACAATAGCGTATGTACCTAAATATTAAAACCCAAGTTATCTAGAGTTCAAAACCTTGCAGCTTGTTCTTCACTGACAAACAACCCAATATGTATGTACTTAAATATAAAAATCATTTAGTTCAATAAGGAGTTTTAAATGGAAGACAGAAAGAACAAGAACTAATCAAGACAAGAAACCCCCATAGTTCTTGCCCAAGAACTGGCCCATTCAAGCATCTCACTAGTATTTTGGAACTCCCTATAGACAACCCTATGATTTGATGGAGTAATATTTGTACAAACTCCTCTCTAGTCATATCTCTCATCTACATGTACAACCCCAACTTAGAAATCCGAGTGAGTGGATCATAATTGATTATGACGAATGGAGAAATAAAAAATGATCTATGTTTACCTCTATCATGAGGATGATTTGGCCAATCTGTAGGGAATCTATGACTCCCAAGGTTTGCTGAAATGGCATATCTAGGGTTCCAGAATGCATTAGCTATACCTAGAAACAACACACAAAAATTGATCTTTGTAGCCAAAGAAAAAGTATGAAGACATCTTATTTGCGTTTACCATCATCTGCATGATTTGATATTAGATTCTTCCTAAATGAATTTATCCACCAAAAACTAAATAAAAAGCAAGAAGTAAGCCATCAACAGACATCTAAACTACATACCTGCCTCAAATTTTCATCAGTGACTGAAGAATCCAATCCCACCAATAAATATTTGCAAAGAGCTACATGTTTGAGAAAGATTTTGCAAGTAATGGAGGGTCCTTGTCTAATATTTAGAGCATGCTTCATCTAAGGTCATAGCATGAATCTGGAAATGTTGCAGCAAAACCTTTGATGGAGGCACAACAAATGTAGATTTGTAAAGCATGAGTGTCTATTAACAATAATGATGAACATCAAACTTTTAGTATCAGAAGGGAGCCAATTGGTGGAGACCAATAAAACTAGTGGTAGTGGTAGGAAAAGAAAGGTTGTTTTTTCCTTTTCCAAATGATAAAGATGTAGAGGACAATATTGTGAGTTGGAGGTCCACAGACACTCGAACAAGGATTCCTATTTTCAACAAAACTCAGAGCAAGGCTTACATGGATAAAAGTACACCATAGAAAAAATCAAGAAATAGTAAACAAACCTCAAGTTGTTCCAACTAGACAATCTTCACTTTAACAGAGACTCCATTGTTTTAAAGAGCAAAGATGCCAAATCTGGTGTTGGTGTCCTAGCTTCACATTCGGCACTAGGGGTTCCATGAAAAGTAGTGTTCATGGCATGTAGTAGTTTTGTGGAAGTAGCAGAATGCAGTGGGGTCTTCTTGGAGTATGTAAAAATGGATCTGGAGTGATGATTTGACAGAGGTTTTTCACTAGAATTAGACATTCAATTGAAATGACCAAAAAGCCTAGATAACTATACATGGATCTTTCTATTAAGGTTAGCTAATTTAGAGTGTGGGTCATACATCATAGCATTACCAAGGAGGAATGACTCTGGAAGACCCAGTGTGATGTATATGCATGAACCCTTTTCACAAAGAATTGAGAATGTAAGTAGATCACACAAGCATTGTACATGTTCTATGCATAGGCTCAAGAATTGTAGTAGTATTAAGAAAGATAGCAATAATTCAAGTGATAAAGAAGCCATCAAAAGCAAATCACACACGCATTGCCCGCGTTTAAGCAATTAAAAAGATAAAAACCAGTAAACCAATGTGAACAAAGCATTCATTATGATAGCAGGTCATTAAAAGCAAGGAGAACTTATCAAAAAGAAGTATCTTAACAATTGATCTATGTATGAAACAATTCGTATATTGAATTTGAGCTGTTATGTCAATGTGCATGAATGAGTTGTAGAGTATGAGTACTATAACATGATTTAGAAAAGGCAAATGGTATCTGACTTTTACCTACATCTCCTTGGAAATATTGCTTAACATCCCACACTATCTGACTAACACCAAAATGCTCCTCAAATCTGTGAACAATATCTAGAGTACTAGACGCAATCTCATATTGTTTGGAAGTTGATTTTCTATAATGATTCCCACAACAATGCTTGTTAACTTAAAGTAGTCTGCAGAGAAATAGATTGTAAGTTACAATCATTTAGTAGATGCCCTAACTTACTCTAGAAAATAGATATGTACGGGCAATTCAAACAACAACCTCCATGCACAATGCTGAAATCATCATTTGGATCAGAATCAAAAATTCTTTCGGAGTAAAACCATACCTCCTTCTAATTAACCTATTAACTAAATAGGCTAATATAGACTCTTTAACACAAATCAAGCCATATTAAAAAATGTCATAGCATCAAACCATATTCTAAACTGACTAACAAGGATTGACAAACAAACAAAGTCATATTTAGAGCTTCAAGAACAACAAGCAGTAAGAACTACAATAGGGAACTAACAATCGTTAACTGAACCATCAACAATTATAAGAATTTCATTGACTTACTAGTTTGTAACATCTACCATTTGGTTAATCAACATTGGCAAAATCTGAGATACTGTGAAGGGATATGTTGGTAGTAAATGAAGAACAAACTAGAGGGTTACCCTACTTCTGAATTGGCCATTCTTTGTACAGAAAGATAGTTGGTAAAGTGATAAAAAATGAGTCGTTGTTGATGATTCTTGTGTTAGCGTTTGGTCCCCTAGGCCAACAATGTTTGTTACTAAGACTACTAACATTCCCTAATCTAGTTTGTTTCTCCTTTTTCCCAGATACATTATACTTACAGGAAAATATCCACATCTATACTATCAGAATGCACAATATCAATAGTTTTTTCATGAGTTCATTTTTTGAACTTTAAGTCGTCTAAAGTTCTATCTAGGTTTTTAGTTAATAATTCCAAGCCTTCATGTCTATAATTAGTATGATTGTTGGTGTTTGTCTCTAGAATAGTATCTAATGCATTCTTTTCTAAGATCATCAACAAGGAATGAGATTTTGATGATCTCATAATAACAGTAGTTCACTGGCATCCTCTTTGAACATTCTATCTTCTTACTATGGTTTTTGATTAGGATAGATTTAGTCGACATCACTGTCTGAGAATAGCTATGAATTGTTTCCTTAGTGCTAATAGATCTGGAATCCTTTATTGTAGAAATCTGAAGTACTGATGTGATTTCTCATTAGGTAGAGTAGTGGACGGTCAGAGCTGCTAGAGTTATATTCATCATTGTTGAGAGGTTTATCTAGGAGAGCATGCTTATTTCTATCATGCCCACATGGGTTGGAACTCTGGCATTGTCCAAGAAAATAAGTATAAGCATCCATTATTTTGTGAGAACCTGGTGAATAATCATTGACTAAACTGATATTACCAGAGAATGATTAAAAACTCTGATTTCTTACTTTACATTATGTAGAATAATTAGTAAATCCAAAACCTAAAATGGAGCTCTTCATTGTAATGTTTGGTATAAGACTCTTTAATGTGATCTAAAATTTTCTTATTATCATAGAAACCAACTCCTAGGTCTCAAGATTTTACAAAAGTGTAACAGAGATTGTATAAAAGTGCTTGTACCCCTTAACTAAAACTTAATCAAGAACTAGTTGATTTATGGATTGGCTCCTTTACAATGTCATAAACTTGAAAGTGGGCAGTGAAATGGACGTCAATTGCAGTTGGTCATGTAACTTTCTTAGATTATATGGTGTATCCAGGTGATAGTGGACCAAAGGAGTCCCATATCTTAGAATATATTAAAAATTCACCACAGAGATATTTGTGGTCATAAGAAAAACTCTATAAAGATAATCAGGAAAAGAAAGCATATTGCTTTAACGATTACTACAAGGACAAGAATCTATTCAATAATCATTCAGTAATTATGCTTCATTACCAATCAGATTCATTTAACGCTAGATAATATTTGACTAGAAAAGGTAGCTATGAAGTAGTTTTCTTACCACATAACAAGCAAATATAATTGTGCTGATGAAGATCAGTAGGCTTACCAAACAGTCGCTACTCTTTCCATAGACCCCCACTTGACTCAAGAAATGCTTTGAATTGTGCTTCCACAATACCAAATATGTTGAAAAATGAAAGACAAGTCCATTTGCTTCAATAATCTCATTTGGGGTTATGACGAGTACTTCACTCTTTGGAGGAGCACTCATTTTCACAATCACTTCTTGAGGTAGTGCCTTAATAACATGTTCAAAAATTAAATGAAGTCAGTATATGAAAATATGATAATAATTACAAAGTGCATATTATTTACAAACTAATACAATTTAACCTCAATATCTTTCAACCTAACATTTTTTAAACATATGCATAGGTGCATCTAAACTTTTGTAGTATCTTAACTTCATTTAACAACAAAAATTCATGACTATGTATGGAAGTCAGTATGAACCTTTTGCAACATTTTATAAATGTACAATATGTATTTTGTTATGAGCTAAAGACACTAGTAGGTGGTATGAACTAAATCCTAAACCACATGTTGTAG
Organism: Alisma plantago-aquatica; assembly: GCA_963693085.1. Lineage (NCBI taxonomy): Eukaryota > Viridiplantae > Streptophyta > Magnoliopsida > Alismatales > Alismataceae > Alisma > Alisma plantago-aquatica. Next base: position 1,455,388,661 of record OY856409.1, read on the forward strand.
TCCAAATGGAACTTAGAAGATGTACTTTCTAGGTCACCATTGCCAAATAGAATAGAAAAACAAGCATAATGAATAATCATAACGACATTCATGCATATCAGTCAATAGGAAAGACATCATCTTTACATCAAAATAAAACCTAATGTAAGAAAAATACATAATTCCTACTAAAAAGATATAAAATATTAATTTTATAGTTAGGTCATGTGAAAGAGAATACATATCAGTCTCTTTCCTTTGCAGATTGAGATGCTTGGCCTATCCAAAGCCTCTTGTCCCTTGCCATGCGTCGCACGTTGACAAGAAGTTGATTGAGAGCCCATTCTTGGTGGTATCACTGGTTGAGTTCTTCATGCTACAACACTCCATCGGGTAAAGGAATGGAACTACCAATCTTTTCTATGGCGAGTTGGTTAGTTCATGTAGAAGATGCTACTTCCTAATTGTGAGGAGTTGTTTTCCATAGCAGAGCGGAATGGAGTGGCACTTGTGGTGAATCTCTAAATTTTCAAATCCACACATCTACAGGCTTAGTCCTATAAGTTTTTAGACCATGCATGATCAATTGACAGTTTGATATGAATCCTAGAGCATGCATGATCAATTGATAGTTTGATATGTATCCTACATGCCCCACTATGCCAACACTGGAGGAGAATGTGCACAAGTGAATTAATTGTTTAGTAACTAGATAATGTCAAGGCCAGTTAGCATTGGAAAAACCAATTCATGATAAGACACTAAAAAATCTGAATATTTAGAAATTGACAACTGTCGTGGCAATGTCAAAAACATCAATTAACCATCGAACGAATGAGAATGACTGAGGAGGCTTCTTGCTCATCACCCTTGCACTCCTCCGTTCGCTGAACACTGAGTCACTGGCCATCAGGAATTTAAGGATAAGAGACAACACCAATCATTTTAGTCTTGGAGTTTCTCTGCTTCACTTGTATTGGAAGAACACTTCATCTAGCACATTGGCATGTACTAAATCAAATACAATAGTGCTAGAAATCTAAGATTTTTTAGGGAATACAACTCTAGTTTGCTTGCCCAATTGACAAGCTTCACATTTAAATACAGGCAGATGACCACCAAGAAACACATATTTTAACTTTGCTGCTGACGGGTGTCCAAGCTGAAAATGCCACTATAATGCAGAAAAAGATGCTGATAGAGCTAAAGCATAAACAAAATTGTTGAGCAGTCATAGATCATCCAGGTAATAGAGTCCATATGATCCTTCATGCCCCCCACCAATCTTCATCCTCGTGCGAAGGTCTTGAAAAACACATTCATCAGAGAAAATGTCAGACTACAGTTAAGGTCACGAACTAGTTTGCTGATAGATAACAAATTTAAAGGAAAATTTGGCACATATAAAGCAAAATGTAGAAGGATGTGGGAAAAGACATCCCCAATGCTAGAGACTGTAGTCTTGGACCCTCAACAAGCATCACAATAGACTTAGAGCGGGGTTTAAATAGATTAGAAAAAAGAGAACGGTTGCCACAAATATGAGACGAGGCATCGGAGTCGATCACCCATTTTGTATTACCAGTAGAAGAAGAAGATGAGGCACTTAGAAAGGCAGAGACAGAACCTGAGTAGGTGGTTGTGTGAGCACCAGAAGTTCCAGCCAATGAGGATGAAGCAGTCCACTCCTGTAGCAAACGTTCCACCTCTAAGTAAATAAACTCAGCAGTGGCCTCAGTCGAAGTTGTAGTAGGATTGGTCAGAGTAGTACCCTCTGTAGCAGCATTTGCCAATGTAGGAGTGTCGTGTTTCTTCTAATACTTGTCTTCAGTGTGATTATTACGGCCAAAAAAATCACAGTACCACTGAGGAGTGGCTCCAGCAGATGAGTCAGTAGAAAAGCTACAGCCAAAAGTACCGTGACCAGAAGATCCTTGACCCCGACCAGGAGCAGTAGGAGGGCGACCGCGACTGCAACCACGACCCCTACCACCCATGGCAGCAAGAGCAGTGGGGTCAGCTATATCAGTAGACAGATCAGTAGAAGAGCTTGGCAGGCATTGAAGGCACTGGAAGGCACTCTCCGACGTGGGAAGTGGGTCGCCAACAAGGATCTGGTCAACCACTCCAGCATAGGAGTCAGGAAGACTACAAAGAAACTAGACCACCTTGAGTTCCTGTCTCTGGTGCTTCTTGGTGTCCAAGTTTGTAGAAAGAGGATGCAACATCTCAAGTTCAGCCCAAACACCTTCGAATGTAGAAAAGTAGTCTGCAATGTCCTACCCAGTAAACTATAGGCGAGCTAGCTGTTTGTTCAGATCAAACACCTTCTTTGGATTCTTGTTGTGGGAGTAGGTGCTCGCAAGGTGATCCCACATCTCTTTCATCGTCAGAAGGCACAAGAGAGTAACCCTAATGCGAGTCTCACTGCTATTCAGAATCCAGGTCATCACAGTAGAGTCATCCTTGACCCAGTCATCATAGAGTTTTTTTTCCTTGGACTCGGCAGTGGCAGGTGGGGCAGGTGGAAGATTCTCGGTCAGCTGTGAGTGCTTCCCTTGAGATTTTGTAAAAATCTCCACGGAACACACCCAAGTGTTGATAGTTGTGGTCGTCAAGTTTCACAGTTGTCACCTTACGGCGGTAGTCCTCATGTGAAGAAGACATAGATGCAGCAGCAAGCCGGGTCCAAACACAAAGCAGAAAATAGTAGCAGCGGAAGACCATCTAGATCCGCCAACTAAACGATAGTAGACAGAGCAGAGATCCACACAGGACCAGCCTACATAAGGGCTACGCCTAGGCACAGTAGAGAACCCGACGGCTCAAGGGCCTGCATAGGAAGATAGAGAGGGAGAAGCATGGAAGCCCATCAACTCCCTAGACAGAAGCCAACCAAGGGATCCACTGAAGATTCAACCACCCAATACGTGCACAGAAGAAGGAACCAACAAGACCGCACAACGACCAACCAGAGATGAACTACCGGCCCCCCAGAGAGGAGCACGATGGTAGAGGGAAGCCGTCCGGCCAGCGGCGGCCAGTGGGGGTGCCACACAGGCTGAGGGGGAGGGGGGGGGGGCAGCTAGGGTAGAGAAAGGAGAGGGGAGGGGAAGGTGGCGGCTAGTGTGTCTGCCCTGATACCAACTTGAGTGAGCGGTAAGTGTTGGGGTGCACAATGTGTGTACCCCATATATTTATCGAATAAACATTTACATAAAGGTCCTTACAGAATATGTAAATATCAAGACAATATAACAAAGACATAAATAAAAATATTATCTAACAATACCAATTCACCAATATTCAATATATATAATAATTGCATAATATTGAACTAGCTAGTTGTACAGATTTATCATGTATACTGGTCTTATACTGGAAGCCAACATGAAGAGATTAATCTGAACTTTCAGTATAGTTAAATTATGGAATTAATGAGTATTGAGCCAGATGGGACAGTGGACTGAGGTGGTCATACATTTTTTTTTTCAATTGGTTTGTTCAACTTAGAAGAGGTTAAGATCTTCACTTCAGAAATTTTAGTCCAATCACATCAATGTTATTTTGTAACCAACATGCCAACCTCCCTTTGTGCAAATTATGACTCGGGAACACATGTTATAATGCTTTTCTTGCCATCTTCATGTGATTATAGAATTTAAAATTCAATAGATAAAAATATATTCCCACTTCTGATAGCTCTAGCATCACTTGTTAAAAGACTTAAAGGAGAACAACCACTCAAGAAGAATTCTTTAATCCTTTAGAGGGTGCAGTCCTTTTGCAAAATAATCTTGTCCTAATAGGTGAACCTATCCATTTCTTAACTCCCACCATGACTTTATCATCATATTTTTCAATCTAGAAAATCCAAATAGAACATAACATGCTCCACTCTATATGCACTAGTCAAATTCAAATACTATAGATTCACTACATGTTGGTAGTATGTCAAATATGTAGAATATTTCATTCGTAAAATCACTATAGAGTTGGAGACAAATAAGCATCCTTACAAAAAAGAGAACATCATGAAGAAACTACTATTAATTAAAGCAAACCACAACAAAAAAGGTTTACAAGATACATCAAATTCTATACAAAAAAAATGATTTACACTACCATATTTCACACTGATTTATCTATAGATTGGTTGATTGGACAAGAAAGAGCCCAAAGATGGCTTAATGAAACAAGAACCAAAAATTAGTAGAGGATAATTTTTAGGATTAGCATCCGTACTACAATTGCTAGATAGCACAAATACCTTTCTGCTGGCATAATATTCAGACTACAAAACTATTTGTATTGGACAACATGTTGAAACTTCAATGTGGGTAACATGTTGTCTACAAAAGGAGACTACATTATGTAACTTCAAAATGGAAAAAATACTAGTGTATCTAATGAAATGAACATTGTGTTGGTTTCTTAGACTATATGTGGTTTTATCACACATGATTCTAACACATCACACGACAATAATGGAATTGGTAACAAGGAGAGTGATCAAGCTCAAAGGAGTAGGATGTGGTGGATTCTAACATAAAACTAGAGAAGGAAGGGGTTTAATGAGCCAGACTCATCTATAAAGGCACCATTCACAATAAAAAGCATAGGTTCTCAACATTCAAGCCGAGACAGTATATAGATGTACGATGATGTATGCATTGTCTTAAACAAAGAAACAAATATGTATCTTGTTATGGACTATGTAACTGAGTTCACCGTTACAATGCCTATTTTAACTATTACTTGGACAACAAACCGCATCCCTAATGGAGAATAGATTGACCAAGTTTATTGTGTTCAAACACAGGCTATTCAACAATATGCTCTGAATTTGTATCAATGCATGTCACGTCCTGCTTCAGAAAGTGTTTGGTTGGGGGATACTTCTAACCACCATTGCCTAACAGTCCTTAAAACATCTTTTTTCCCTCTGCTACGTGTGATTCTCCTTTGAACGATGTTCGATTGACCCATGTTCCAACAAGCCACTCCAATCAGCATGGTTGTTATCAACAACCATGAACAATAGGTGATCTTAAAATGAAGGCATTATGCACCTCCATAGGGACTGCTAGTCTGCCAGGTTGCTCAAGCAGTATGGAAGAGCATTGATAAGAAATTTGAGGTGGAATTCTATCTGAAAGAAGATTTTAACCATGGGTTGACATAAATTCTGGAGTTGAAAGTCTCCACTTAATCTATGACAACTTTCAAATTACTTTACAAGCTAATAAACAACTCAGTCTTCAAGAAGACTTCAAACACACGATCCCAATAAACATAAACAGAGGACCGTAAGGAAATCTTTAGTTGCTAACCTTATATGATTGCAAAGGGTCAACCAACATTCTATAAATTGCAGTAACTCCAAAGGCTTTGAAACACCACACAACATAGTAGAAGATATCAAACAGCTGCAACTTCAGCAGCTATGTAGCCACCCCAATCACATCAACCAACTGACTATAAAAGAACGAACAAGAATTGATTATATTCACACCTGACAACAACATCCATCAAAGAATCCACATGGAAAACGTCCAGATGTTTCTTATTTCACAACTGAAATGGGAAAACAAAAATCATGGGAGAATACCCTGACTTAATATGGTACTAACTTTATACAGTACTATGACTATGACAAAGAGAATGCTAGAGTACCTATTGTAAGCCCTGATGGGGAAGCTTATTTTCTATAGGAAGGTGTATTATAGAACACACATAAATAGACAGGATGGTTACCAAAATTCTCGGACAAGACAGTAAGAATTCCTAGATCAAACTGAGCACAACCTAAACTGATGGTTCAACATGTTGGAAGTTGGAGTATTAAGTTGGTAGATGGTAAAATCTAGATCAATGCTCTGGACTAAAACAAAAGAAAAATAATAGATACTATGTAACCGTTCTCTTCAACAGGACATTTGAATTCATTAATTCATTCTCGTCAAACTGTATGTGCATGAATGAACACCACTCAACAATGTTAACAGATTGACTTTGCTAGCAAGAATTAATATATCATGTTACAAGGAACTCTTCCCACCACATTGTCATCATTTGCACTTCCTACCATCTCCTAGAAATTTAATTGAACCCCTTATGATCCTATCACAATAAAGGCAAGGTCAATGCAATGATCAAATGTTAGAATGAATTAATATAACTGGGAGAGTCATGAGCAATGCTTTTCATGGTCCACTCCTCAAGGAGTTAATGGAAATGGAATTTCATTTTGCACGAGGGGAATTAGGATGTGTTTGCATCTTGCTAGCTTGTGGATACTATAGTGGACCGTATGCTTAGGTGGTGCAAGGATGAGTAGTTAGCAATAGAACATGATCAACCAATCTTTCAATTGAATAGTCATTATATAGGGGTGTCCTATAGAGGGTATCACGGGTCAATGAATGCATGAGCATACATGAGTTGTAGAAGTTAGTCAATAGTGTGTGGCACCTTCCATGATGTCATCTCTGATAGCACGTTTATAGAAGCTCTGCACAACACGAGTTGTCTGGATGCAGTGCATACTGCTAGAGAAATAGATAGCAATGAAGATAAATCCTTCATAGCCTGCAAAAGTAAAGCTCCATTGACTTGCAAAATGGTATCCTTCATAGCTAACTAACAAACATATCCCAGCTTATCAAATATCATTAGTTGAAGTACCTTCATGCTCTCTGAATAAAGACATGTGAGACTACAAACATGTGGAATGTTAAAAGCACCAATGAAGCAAATACAACCTGTTGGACTACCTATGGAATGTTAAAGTACCATGTTACATGTTTTCACACAAGCAATGCAAGATTTTTTTTAAACTAGTTATATGAATAGAAAACTAAGTGCCAAAGCTAGTAAAGCACCATTTTTATATTTTTATTAAAACTCACAATAGTTCCCATAAATAGTTTTATACATATAACATCAACAACAACAAATTTGGGTAAGATAGATAATGAGTGAGCACCCCCATGGAAGTCTCAAAACCTGCGAACATCTGGTGTAAATTTTAGGTACCATATATCTATGATGGAAATGCAACATGCTAGAAGTGATAAGGAAATTGATATGCAATGATACACTTAAAATAGTCCATGAGAGGCTTACATTAAATGAAAGAGGGCATGCTTACCCCAAGGTAATTGATATCATTCCAAAGGATTTGGTAATAATCCTTCAAAGACAACTTCATATCCTTTACACACAAAAATTCATGAGCATGGTTGACTTACTATCCACACATGTCATCCATTTGTAGGAGGTAGTTAGCACATAAACAGAACAAATATTGGGTATCCACCTTATGGATGATCATTGTTACAACAATAGAGACTTTGTTAGGGGGACTATACTCAACTTATTAATTAGATAATATTGCAACTCATCTTAATAATAAAGGATCAACAAAAAATTAGGAAGGTTAGAAACAAGCACAAATCAAGGCCAGATCAAGAACATGCATATAGTATCCATAACAGTCAACTGAAATTTTGGATGTATATACTCAATGCTAAGTAATCTCTTAGAATTCAAAGCCACATGTTAAGATAAGGAGTTTATGAATTCTCACACACCTTCCACATTTTCTTGTTGAAGTTGTTGAACAATTTTCTACATGCACATTACCTTACTTTTGTATAACTTAGTCAGGTAGGTAGCCAGAGATGTTGAGATCCTACAGAAAGCCCCTTCTAAAGTAGTGTTCCAGTAAGAGGTATATACATTATCACTTCAAGTTTAAGAAGCATCATTCCAAACCCTCAATGTCATTTTTAGTGACTTAATTAACATCTCATAGTACGGGATACTTGAGTCCCTTCGATGAATGTTCCATTCATTGGTAGAACATACAGGCTTTTTGCACCACCAGCTAGAAAAATAACCTTTCTGTGTAAACATAAAGTATTTAATATGTTTGGAGAGTTTTTTCATGACCAGTATAATAGTAATCCTTGTTCTTCTATCTACATTTGTAATTTAAAAAATATCTAATAGAGGATAACGTTTGGGAAAAATGAACTCTCACCTCATGTTCATTCCTTTGAGAGGAGATGACATCTTTGCAAAATATGGTGTCCATTTCATAACAAAACCAATAGTCTACATGAATCTATTCCCTTTAACCATGTGTATTAGATGCAAGAACACTTGTTAACAAATTTTCAATTATAAAGGGAATCCCATGAGCAGCTTTTGTGAATGGTTCCAAATAATCTTACTCAGGCAAAGAATGTGACTTTTATCGTGATAGTCCTGGATCTCTTTCTATAGTTATTGATGTCTGTAGGTCCCCATCATGCATGCTATAAGGGACAAGATTTCTGGAGGACTCTTTAGAAGTTTTTCAATAAAAATTTCTAGTTTAATCAAGGGAAACAAGTGATCCGTATGCAAGACGTTCTCTTAATATGGACTGCATCTAAAAATTACTGATCCGTAAAAATTAGGAGCACTAAGTAAAGATATAAAGAACAAATCCATTAGCATTATTACATATCAATATGTGTAATATGTTTATTGAAAAAGGACACAATGATAGAAAAGTTATTTTGCTTCAATTAGGGTGCATCGTTATTTAAGCCTAGGTGACTTGCAAAAAATAATTTTTGATACGTGTTTTCTATTCATTTACACATGTTATATTTTATCATAAACATTCCTCCCCTCATATGGTGATCTGATCTAGTTATGTTGATTCTTAGAAGGACAATTTAGAAATCTTCATTCTAGTAAGCATAGACTGGTTCAAAAAAATTTACAAGCTGCATAATGTGTAGTGTTGGAATTTTTCTCACGGAAGCTTCATTAGTAGAAGTCAGCAGAGATGGTGTCTTCCTAATAGATTTCCCTGCAATCATAAAAACTCGATTGAGATCCAACTATATATACAGGTTTACCTCCCCTCTTGCAATGCAAATGTATATTGGTTAACATAAGTAGGCCACATAACAATGAAAGGTGATTGGTCATTCTAAGTCAACTATCACATTTATTGTTGCAATGAACAAGAGTACACACGAAACTGTATCTCCTTCTACCCTACATTAACCCAGGATACATGTAAAATACATGCATATAGTAAGAAAGAAGCATGCAATTGTTGTTTCAAAACTCAATCTAAGAGATACAATGAAATGCATAAATATTATACAATCATTATAGTTTAAACAAAACTACTCTATAAGCTCTAATATGGTACATTGTGCCAAAGCGCTGGTTTATTTATAAGTGGTATTAATACCCTTGAGTCTCATATACACCTGTATTTAACTTAGTTGCACTACTTTTTTGTGTTGGATATGAAGTGACAATGTAGAGAACAAAAGATAAGTAATACCACAATGCAATTCTGTTTTGAAGACAAATAACATCACCATCATAGTCTTGCAACAAAAAGGGAAATTTGAACAAATCTGGTAACCATGCTAGTCTACTCATGTTATAAAGAAAAAATGAAGACACCATCTAGAATGGTCAATCACCTGAGCAAGAGCCTCAACAACAAAGCATACTTGAAACCAACATTGAAAGGAACAATCTTTATTACTACAACCTCATATAGGTCAATCACAATGCTATGGTTTGACAAAAATTTGCAAGCAATTGTTAGCAGGGCCAAGATCTAAAAAATAAGGTTGCATAGTATCTAATTTGTGTGTCCTAAACTTTGCTAGGTTACTCCCTGTTTTAAGTCCCTAAAAATATGCAATTCAGAGAGGCCTTTTATTGCTTGTATCAGAACATGGAATCTAACAAGTATGCAATGAATAGGAGGGGGAAAGGTTGCAAATCTTTTGAATAATTTTGATTGGCTCAAAATGCTAAGTATTGTTGGCAATACGTTTAAGGTGTGTTTATTTATGCAGAATCAGGATGAAAATAGCAATGCATTGTGTTGGTAAGTTAGTAGAAACTAGTTTTATAGTAGTTAAATTGTACACAAAACAACTTCAGTGATCATGAATGTATATAGTTCTTAGCAAAAATATGGAATGCATGATTGATGATATGTCACCTTAAAAGTTTTAGAATTACTAGAACCACCAAGTAGAACCACCAAGTTTAGTGATATTTTTATATAAAACAAAAAGTTGTGAGGAATCAAGATGAATAGAGAAACAATATAGCAAAGATTTGCTAGAGACATTAAAGGCAATTTTGATGAAATGGATTTCTGTGCATAAAAGTTTGGATCCCATCTAGTGTATTTGAAGTTAGGATTTCCGTCCATCTAAACTAGATGCAACATTTTTCTTTTTGTTTTAGGCATTGCAGTTGCTACATAAATCAAACAACTATATCTTCTAAGGTGAGGCATAAAAGGAGAAATGGAAAAAATATGACATCTGGCTAAAGATTATGCAGTTAGTCCACACAGACGAGATGAAATGGTGTCTAGTAAGGGAAAAACCTGACAGTCCTCTAGAGGGAATCTGTTCTGAGCATGGTTGTGAGGGGGAGAACTCAGCTGCTTGCAATATTAGAAAGTGCAATCTTATATGGGCTGCAAGAAAAAGCATAGAGCCTACAGGCAGTGACAACTTGGCCCTCCAAGGGTTGTTGTGCAGAGCCATGAAGTGTCGATCGGGGTGGGAAGAGCAGATGAGGGCTTGTGCATGGGTGCAAGCAACGCACGATCGGGGCCAATGAAAACGATGATGGAATAGGTTAACTGGTGGAGCAAAAGAGGACGAATCGATTGGGGATGGAAGAGGCCCCTATGGGGAGGGAGAGGGAGAAAATGGGGGGAAGATGGGGTTGAATGGGGAGGAACAACAAGATGTGAGCAGGAGCTTGAGCGGAAATTTCAGAGCGCAGGATGGAGATGAAAATGGTGGTTATTTTTGGCTTTGAATCGGGACGAGTCTCTTTAGTGAAAGTGTAATTATCAAACTTTCTACATTTGATTTAGCTATAATATTAAAATTTGTAAATAAAAATGACTTTAACTACATGTATGACACATGTAATTAAAATAATTGTAGTTAAATCATCACTTTTTTGTAGTGGAAGTAGAAGGCAGAGTGGTCTTGCGGCCCGAAGTGGGAGTCACCTATATTGATCATGTATGGTACATTTACATTACATTAATTGGTATATGTATACACATAACAATTTATATGAAATTATATGTACAAGACAAAGGGAAGAAACCCACTATAGCTCATCCTCCCTCACTTCTACTTCTTCCTCAAGTACCGAGTTGGCTTCTAAAGGACCTATATGACTCGATAGGTCCTCAATGCAGGGATATGGCAATATGAATAGGTGAACATTCTAAAACTTCATCTATCGTTATTTCTATGGAGGAGGATGCTATAGGCCAATCATGTGATAATAATATATTTCTACAAGATATTTTGGAGTTGTTTTTTTATGCTTGGCTGAATTCATCTATGATAGAGCTATGGATATGGAGAGATCTTATTTATATATCTATATACCTCATTTTATATATGGTGATCTATTTTCTTATATATTAATGCATATGTAATATATGTATTGAAACCACTTACATAGGTTTTGTAAAGATTTTTCAATGACTGATGTGGGATTTTTAGTTCCATCCTTGATCAGTCTTGTAAATGAAGACCCTACATTAGTTACCTTATACTTCTGTATCACTTTTTAATATTTTGGTGAAAAGAAAAAGAGCGTGATAATTGCTCCATATAATGTTCGGTAAGTTTACTTTGCTTATATTTTTGACTTAAGAAAATTACATTTTATTGTGGATTTTGAGTATGTATTTTTACTTTCTTATCACTAGAGGTAAATATTGGGAGTTACTATCTGTAGTCCCTGAGACGATGACTATTTATTACATAGATTCTAAGGGGAACAAGTTAGACCGTTTGGGACACGATTTGAAAAATCCATTATACACGTGAGAACATTTTTATATTTATATCCGTTAACATCAATTATTACATGACTATTTACTAATGTAATTCAATGTGTTACATTAACGTATAGGGCTTTAAAAGATTTCAAAAATGCTGGAGGAAATGTGGACAAGAAAAAGAAAGCAATAGTTTGGAAGAATGTGGATGTAGTTTCCTGACTGCAATTCATATTTTAATCATGTGAATTATGCTTTTTTATTTATTAACATTTTGTATGTTAAAATTTATACTATGTTGTACAAAACAATGACTGGGCATGTGTGTACTACGTGATGCGGTATATGGACATGATTGTTAGATTTTCTGCTCAAGACATCAAAAACATACAACAGGTAATATATACTCTTGATCATGATAAGTATATATTGTCTCATTTGATAATATGAAAATATCAAACTTATTAATTATATATATATATATATATATATATATATATATATATATATATATATATATATATGGCTGTTCATTTGTTGCCCGGCGGGTAGCTAGATTTTCGCTACCCGCTGGAGTAACTCAGGTTTTAAAAGAGTAACTATATGGTACACTGGAGTAACTCTTCTGAATCAACACCGTAACTGTACCGATATATTGAGTAACTCTAAGAAGCAAAAGAGTAACTGCGCAGAAAATATACAGTCAGTAATATATATGGATGGGTTTTTTTATTTTGGGGGGGGGGGGCAAATGATATTATTTTTTGATCAAATTTTTTGGAGAGATATACAAAATTCTCCTCTACAATTTCAAAAAAAAAATTTAAAAAATATCAGGAAATGTGAATATATATATATATATATGTGTGTGTGTGTGTGTGTGTGTGTGTGTGTGTATACATATATACAGTTCGATATATTGAGTAACTCGGGTTTTAAAAGAGTAACTGTATGGTACACTGGAGTAACTCTTCTGAACCAACAATTTGTAACAAGAGGAGCTACTGAAAAAAGATGATGTTCGTCATGATAGTCTGTGGTGTAGACTAGAATGTGCAGAAGTCAGACGAGTCCTAGTGTAACCAGGATTGAGAGTTTCACATCTACAATGATGAAGATTATCACTAGACTTTCTCCAGGACCAACTATATTCTCAAAACCATCCTTCCAACATTACAGTTATTGACGTGATCTATTTGCTTAAGGGAATATGGTAGATACAATTTTTGTTTCCGCTACCTGGTCTGTAGCCTTATTTCCCAATAGTGGTATCCAAGTCAACATCAATTTACTATATAATGGGATTATCTATATTATCAGATTTTGGTTTTTGTCGTTCTATTATTGCATGCAATGCAAATAATATCTTATCAAATCAAAACCACAAAAATCGCAAACCAATATATATATATATATATATATATATATATATATATATATATATATATATATATATATGCCATTCTCTTTGTAGGTGTTTAAAACTAGTGACTTCAATACAGGGGAAAATCTATTACATGTACATATGCCCTATATGATAGTGCAATTAGATGACATAAGAGAACAATGGGCAAAAGCCTTTGAAAGGAAGGTAACTTTTTATTATGATTGGGGTACTGATGATAAAGAATGACACTTCTAAACTTTGGTGTCATTATTTCTATATATATGTGGTTCTTATATATACATTGTGAATGACTTTTTTTTAATTATCTTATTGATATTTGATCTATATAAGTGTGTGTAAATGTGAAGATGAATGAATGAATGTGATTCTACATGTGTGTGAATGTGAATAGCAATGAAATTAATATAACTATAGGTTTCTACATGTGTGTGAATGTGAAAATGGATGAATGAATGGAACTTTAGGTTTCTACATGTGTGTGAATGTGAAAATAGGTGAATGAATGGAACTGTAGATTTCTACATGTGTGTGAATCATGTGAATTAATTAATTTTTTTTTGACATGGTGTGAATCACATGATGTATATATATAGTCTTGATTATCTTCTTATTGCAGGTTTGTGGCCTATTGTTAGGTTGAAATCACAAGATGATATGAACCTATAGTTATGAACTGAACTGTAGGTTCTGTATTCTGTTGACCATCCGGACAACAAGCCTACAAGATGGTATTAAAAAAATGACACTTGGTCATCGGTTATTTATAATAACTATCAATGAAGAAATACATTTTCGGTTGTCTATAAGAAACTAAAGACTATGTCCTAACCCGAGCCAATTTTTTTTTTGGGTATGGAGATAGGTGTCAGTTTATGAACTCATAATCGATGACAATTTATAGCTATATGGTCAATTTTACATTGAACCAACAACTATAAACCAAACACTTTTGTTTGGAAAGGGATTTAGTGTTAACTTGAGAGTTATACATTGTCCATGTTTTGATAATGACTTAACCATTCCATTCCTATCTATATAACATGTTTGTTCAAGATGGATTTCAGGCTTTAGGTACATGATAAGGATCAAATTATGCAAGCCCTAGAATTTTCAAGTTCAAGTCAAAAGCAATACAAGTGTGCATTTTGGGAAATCACTCCAAATGACCTAAGATGATTTTTGTAATCACTTGTATTGATGATATGACTTGTAACTAAGATGAGAAAAAATCAGGGACACTTAATTCTAAGGTTTAATCACTCAAATGTCAATTTAGAAAATTCATCACAATGTATCCAATGATGGATTTTTTGGAGAGACCAATCGGTCGAGTTGCACACTTACATAACTTGACCGATCGACTCACTGAGAAAAATTGATTTATCTCATCAGTCAAGTTTTATAGAACAAACTCAATCGATAGTTTGAAAATTGCCTTTGTCATTTAGTGGATCGGTCGAGTTACCTTTATTAAAACTCAACCGAATTTACTATATGAAAAATGTAGAAAAAGTTATTATAAATGTTGGTGAGTTGTTTTGAGCGAGAATAGATCTGTTGCAACTTGGAAAATGGCTATATTTTTCCCTTAAGTGATCCCACACTCAAGGGAACACCCCCAGCTATAAATATGACCCCTTGGAGTTCATTCCCAATTTGCTCATTCTTCATATTCTAAGTCCTTGCTATAGTTGAGTGTTTTACAACTCCTTGAGCCTCTTTCTCTCTCTAGTTTACACTTCATTTAATGATTATAAGTGAGATTAGATAGTTGTAAGAGAGATAATTCCTTGTGCTTGTAAAGCTCTCGTTCCATTCCATCTTCCCTACCCCTTTCCTCCATGAAGCCAAGGTGAAGCAAGCTACTTTGAGTGAAGGTGAAGCTATTAATGTTCTTCTTTTAGGTTGAAGATGAGGTGAAGATATTCTCCAAGTGAAGGAGAAGGCAAAGGCTGAAGATCCAAGAAGAGTGGGTAATCCCTTGAAGGCTGAAGACTTGTGAAAGAGTAGGTAAGTTCTTGGAAGAAGGCGGGAAACTATTGTGAAGTGGGTAAGTCCTTGGTAAGGTGGAAGACTCTTTGTATTGGATAGTTAAGTCCTTCGGTGGTCTTGTGTTGTAATTCTTATTGGTGAATATATAGAGGAAAGCACTTGCAAAGTCCTAGAGGTTGACCTCTGTAGATAGTAGACTGACTCTCTCCTAGTTTGGAGAGTGGAACCACTCTAAACGACCTTGTCAAGTGCTTGTTTCATTTTCTCTCATTCATGCTATGCTTGTTAGTTAGGACTGCAAATTGCACTTAAGATATTGGTTTAAATTGATATAATTTGAAGGTCTAATCTATCTTCTGAGAATTTTTGAAGCTCTATTTATCCCCCTCTAAAGCCCCACATCCAATAAGTGGTATTAGAGCCAAGGATATTCTCCAACAATCTCCTATGAGACGAGAAGATGGGCGACAACCTACTTGGTTCTCTCAACCTTGAGGGAGGATTCTCCATGCATCCTCTGGTCTTTGATGACACCAACTTCCTCTTTTGGAAGAGGTGCATGAAATTCTACATTCAAGACATGAACTTTCACATGTGTAAGGTGATGGTCACACCATACAAGGAGCCAACCAGAGCTATTGCAACATGGAGTGAAGTTGTACTTAAAGAAGCCCAACTCAATGCCAAAACCATAAGCATCCTCTATGCAGCCCTTACTCCAACAGAGTTCAACCGTATCTCATCTTGGGACACCGCCTATGAGATTTGGGACAAATTATGAATCACTTATGAGGGCACAAAGCAAGTCAAGGAGGCTAAGATCTACATTTTGAACAACCTTCTAGATAACTTAAAGATGGGAAAGAAAGAAGGGATTGTGGAGATGTACTCAAGACTCAATGTCATCATCAATGGGTTGGCTGTTTTGGGAAACACCTTAGATAGAGGTGTAATCAACTCCAAGTTCTTGAGGACTCTACCAAAGAGATGGGAGTCAAAGGTGACCTCCGTTGAAAAAGTGAGGAGCCTTGGTGACATCCCAACCAAAGAGCTCATTGGCAACCTCGAAGCTCATGAGCGAAGGCTTGATAAGCAAGAAGAAGAAGCCAAGCATGAAGAGAAGGAAGCCAAGAACATCAAAGATAGTGCTTTCAAAGAACAAGTGGAGGCGGTCATCCTTCAACAACAACTTTTTTGTCAGACTTCTCCTTCCTCCTCTAGTGAAGATGATGGTCAAAGTGAGCATAAAGACAACTACATCAAGGGGAAACACTTCAAGGGAAAGCAAGCATCCTCCTCTACTCTTAGATGCTACAAGAGTGGACAAAAGGGACACTACAAGAGTGAATGTTCAAAGTCAAGAAAGTCACACTACAAGAGCATCTCAAAGAAGGAGGAAGAGTATAAGAAGAAGAGCAAGTACAAGAGGAAGGATAAGAAAGAGAAAAGATACAAGAATGCAGCTCATGCAGCTTGGGAAGCTTCATCTTCAAGTAGATCAAGCTCTGAAGAAGATTGAGAGTGCCACCTTGCACTCATGGCCTCTACTAGTGAACAAATTGGTGAGGTGAGGTAAGCTTTCATGAGTTATCTAAGTAATATATTATTGATATTCTTGTTTCTACCCATTCTTCTTTTGCTAAATGTACATTTAAAAGAAAATAGTTAGGAAAACTTATTGATGACTTGTATGCTAAACTTGAAATTCTAGTGCTTAATGAGAAAACTCATCTAGAGAGAATTGATAACTTGCAAGGGAAATACCATGATCTTGAGCTCCAATAACTTGCAAGGTAGAGAATGGTATCTATCTTAAGAACATTGAAACTCTTAAGGAAGATAACCAAAAGTGCCTAAAGGAGCTTGAAACTATTAAAACTGAAAATGCTCAATTTAAGCTTCTTGCTGATGCTTGTAAGGATGAAAGATATGTTTATCTTAAGAAAATTCAAGTGCTTAAATCTGAAAATTCTAGGTTTCTTGGTCAAGTAAATGATTTACCTTCTAGACCTATCTTTCCTAGTAATGATATTACTTCTATTTCTCTAGAGAAAGATTCTTATTTCACTAAAGCCCTCTGTCTTGTGGATAACCTTGTTTATGCTAGAGATGATATTGCTAGTTTGTCTTCTACTATCATATATCCTAATGATGATAATCATAGAATTAGGTCCCTAAATGAAATCCTCAAAGGGAAAAAATCCCTTTGAAATCCTTTACAAAAATCATAGAATTAGGTCCCTAAATGTACAAAAATTCCTCAAAGGGAAAAAATCCCTAAATGAAATCCTTTACCATTCTACTAAACAAAGTGGTACTAGTGGTTTGAGATTTGTAGGGGGAAAATCAAAGCAAAAGAACAAATCCAAAGGTAAGAAAAAGAGCAAAGAGACCTCTTTCTTTGTAGGAGAGACTTCTGGCACTAAGAATCCTATGGTTTGTTCTTATTGCAAATGTGATAATCATTACTCTACTCATTGTCATCACAAGACTAAGGGGACAAATATAAAGATGAAATGGGTCCCCAAGCTAACTCCAGATCCCAAAGTTTGAGTTCGGAAGTTACACTCTCATTTCTTATCGGAAAAAGGAAGAAGGATTGTTGATAGTGGCTGCACTAGACATATGATAGGTGATATAAGCCACTTTGTCAACTTTACTAAAGAGAAAGGAGGTTCGGTCACCTTTGGGGACAGCAAGAAAGGTAAAGTCAAAGGTGAGGGTGATGTAGGTGAATCCTTATGTATCAAGAATGTTCTTTTTTGGATGGCCTACATCACAATTTAATTAGTGTTAGTCAATTATGTGTCAGTGGTTACCTTGTGTTATTTACTTCCTTTGAATGCTTGATTCTAGATTCCCTCATCTACCAAGTTATATATAAGGGAACTAGAATTGCTAATCTTTGTGTTATTATTCTTGACTCTACTAAGCATGTTGTTGGTAGATGCCTAGATCAATTTGAATGATATTTCTCTTTGGCATCGTCATCTTGGTCATGTAAATATGCATCAGTTGAAGAAGTTGAGAAAAAAGGACTTGGTCAAAGGACTTCCCAAATTGGATTTTGAAAAGGGTGAGGAATGCCAACCTTGTACCCAAGAAAGAAAACCAAGTCCTCCTTCAAATCCAAATGAGTCCTTAGTACCAAGAGATCTCTTGAACTTCTTCACATTGATCTATTTGGAGCAATGAGAACTCAATCACTTCGTGGTTCCAAGTATTGCCTTGTTATTGTTGATGATTTCTATAGATATACTTAGACCTTCCTTATCATTTCCAAGAGTGATGCTTGATGTTTTCTCGAGCTTTTGTAAATAAGTTGAGAATGAAGCCTCTTGCCACATCGTTTCCACCCATAGTGATCATGGGGGAGAATTCAAAAATGATCTTTTCAAACATTTTTATCAAGAATCTGGTTATGCACATTACTTTTCATCACCTCAAACACCTCAACAAAATGGGATTGTAGAGAGGAAGAATAGGTCACTACATAAGATGGCTAGGACCATGCTTCTAGATTATGACACTCCAAAGAAGTTTTGGGCTGAAGTTGTTAGTACCTCATGCTTTGTGCAAAACTGAGTTTTTACACATCCTTTTTTAAAGAAAACCCCCTATGAGCTATGGTGTGGTAGGAAACCTTCTATCGAATGTTTCCATGTTTCAGATGTCCTTGTTTTGTTTTGAATACAAAAGATTCTCTTGACCAGTTTGATCTGAAATCTTACAAGGTTTTCTTTCTTGGCTGTAGCACTACTAACAAGGCTTATAGAGTATTTAATGTTGATCTTCCTAAAGTAGAAGAATCCATAAATGTTCACTTTATTAAGACTAACCCCTCTATTCCCAAAGATATTGTTCCAAATGATGATGTTGCAGGTGAAGTAATTCCTATTCTAAAAGAGCTCAATATCACCCAAAAGGGTAAAGAGGTGGTCACTCAAGAAGAAGAAAAAGATGAAGAGAAGAAGGACCCAACTCCCCGGTTTGCAAATAATCATCCAAACGAGATTATTTTAGGTGATCCATTTGAAAAAGTGAAGACGCGGGAAACATTCAACTAAGTACAAGCCAACGTCGCCTTCATCTCACAACTCGAGCCAAAGAACGTCAAGGAAGCTCTACAGGATGATCAGTGGATCCTAGCTATGCAAGAAGAGTTGGAGCAATTTGAAAAGAACAAAGTATGGACCCTAGTGCCAAGACCAAGTTAAAGAAAGATCATTGGCACCAAGTGGGTCTATCACAACAAGCTTAATGAAAGCAGCAAAGTGGTAAGGAATAAGGCAAGGTTAGTGGCTCAAGGATATAATCAACATGAAGGTATATATTTTGATGAAACATATGCATCTATAGCTAGACTTGAGTCCATTCGTATGTTACTTGCCTATTCTAGTTATAAAAAATTTATTCTTTATGAAATGGATGTTAAAAGTGCATTTTTGAATGGTACAATTGAGGAGGAAGTGTAAGTTGCACAACCCCTATTCTTTGAACATGATAGTTTACCTAACCATGTTTATTTGTTGCAAAAAGCTCTCCATGGACTCAAACAAGAACCTAGAGCTTGGTATGAGAAATTAAAGAACTTTTTGTTAGATCATGGGTATATCATGGGAAAAGTGGATTCTACCTTATTTCTAAAGCACACATCTAACAATTTTCTTATCATGACAAAGTATTTACTGACAAACTTTTGTCAAAATTCCTGCCATCCGACCACAACACCAGGTCTTTTCTCTTCTTCAATGGCCCGCCAATGGCCAATGCTTCCTTTTAATAGGTACACATCATGCCTAACCTTATTAGTTTCAAGGATGCTAAGGATTCTAAAGTTTTTTTCCAGTTCAGTGAGCCATGAATCCACATCTTTTGGTCAGTTGTACCAGCATATTCAGTGGCTCCTACCTGGCATAACCAGTCAAAGGTTTTGCCAAATCCATGTCCCTCATTGGGAACTGGTGCCCTAGGTGCTGGTGTTGGAATCCGATCTTCCATATGTGTCATTGTGGTCATGAACTGCCCGAAAAAAGCATGAAAGGATGGGTTTTCTAGCATGTCTTGATCAAGATGGGGATTCTCAGGCACTAATTCCTCTCTAACTTGATCCCTTGCACCTCCTTCTTGTGCAGCAACACTACTCTCAGTAGCATGTTCTTCATGTGCTCCAACCATCTTTCAGATTTACTTCTTCTCCTATATGAGAGGATTCACTATAAGATAAACTAGAGGGCACTAGAATAGACTCAACAACCTTAATCCTATGTCTCTGTAGTCTCAGTGAACCTTAGGCTCTGATACCAAAACTTTGTGACGACCCGACAGCCGAATCACCACCAGTAAATACGCGGAATAACCATTAGCAGTGGATTAACGAAAATCATTAAAAATTAAAATTATTTTGCAAAGAGATCCATTTCCAGGAAACTCTTAAAGAAAGAACCAAGGAAATATATACATCATGTTTCACATTATACATACATTGTACCATATCATCGTGAGGATAACATATACATGTTGCTTTGCCCAAACATATACATAAGAAACATAAAACCTTGAGGCAAACAAGCCAAAATATCAGATCGTTCATAAAACAATTATGTACTAACTCCCAAGGACTTGAGAGTACAAAGAGGACACATAGGAATTCTATCTATAGGAGATGACAGATAGGACACTCAACCTAAGCTATTATTGTTGTCCCTATTGCTATTGTCCTTCCTTTGCAGTATGGTCTCTACCTCCTCGTGCACGTCCACCTAAAAATTGTGGAACCCATGTGGTGAGACAATTGTCCCAGCGAGAGATATAACTCTCCACCAACAATATTATTATCATAGGTAAATAACATAAACTAAGCAGAGGATCTTTTATGTAAATAAGCATGTTTAATCATTGTTTAATTACAATGCAAAGTAATAGAATTGTTTAAAAAGTTCAACTATCCATAACATAGCTATTGATCATCTATTAGCTTTATAAGGAATATGAAAAACATGTATAACATCTATCAACTCAAATGTATATAAGTAATGTAACATCAACCAATGTTTCCATATTCAATCCTTAAGAAGATACGCTACATGGTTGATTACACATTCACAATCACACTTATGATGAGAGGAGATGATGCATACCACTCATACTCCAACCGACCATGGCTACGTAAAGTATGGGTACCATACAAGGTCAATGGAAGAGCCGACTAATAAGACCTCACCCGTCTCGATCAGTACGAGACCACTGGTAGTGACATAATGTCAAACTACAACTAGCTTGTTGGGGTATAGAGGCATCTTCTCTAAAGAGCTACAACCATAGCATGCACTCTCTTCGGGGAGATCACACATCAATCCCCGATACATTTTATAAGGGCGATCACAAACAACCCCGGTATTTATCATGTATATCACATGGAAATCCCTATCTGGATGTAAGGATATTTTCTTCCATCACCCCTACATACTTTTATAATCTTTGGAACATATTGAATGCATAACACTAAGGATCTCAGTCCCTTATCACATTACTGGGAATTCTCATCTCTTAATATTATCATCATAATGATAGCTAGATCTGGGTATTCAAACCCTTAGTTCATCACTAAACATTGTTACCTCTTATCAGGTAACTATCACCTCTAGGTCCTCAGACCCAGGTATACATAATACTTGCTGCATAAGTATTTCACATGGCTCACAAGTCCCATTTAATCTATATCATATGAAACAACATAGCTCATACTTGGCTATACTCATCATCTCATGATACCTGCATGGTTAGTATTTCATGATAAAAGCAATATCAAGTAAATATCATTACCATGCAACATAAGAGAAATACAACCTTTCAACTATTAGGGTAAGGGTTTCCCTTAGGGTTAGGGTTTCCCTTTTCACCGATTAGGGTTAGGGTTTCCCTCTTTAACAGATTAGGGTTTCAAGTTCATATTGTCAAGAATCAATACCCTGATTCATATTATTAAGAATCAAAACCCTGATGCATAGCTATACACATATAGGGGTATCAATGTATGCTCATGGAATGATTAACACACAAAGTATGAGTTTCTCTCTCACCCTCACCAAGTTAATGATTACATCATACTTTATTAAGTTGGCTCAATCCTTTTATCAAGGTACATTGGTCTACATTATCAAAATGCATTAAACTCTACATATCTTAATGTATCATTTGACATAACACACTTCATGTGTTACTCAATCAGGTACATTAGATTGAGGTGGTTCCACCATATCAGGCATGAGGTGTGTGCTTTCTTCCATATCAGGCAATAGGTGTATGTGTGCTTACCATATCGCCCAAGAGGTGTATGTGTTCTTCCATATCACCCAAGAGGTGTATGTGTGCTTCCATATCTCCCAAGAGGTGTATGTTTTCTTTCCATATCACCTAAGAGGTGTATGTGTGCTTCCATATCACCCAAGAGGTGTATGTTCATCACCATATCATTAATGAGCTATAGGTGTGTGTCACTCATATCGAGTTTCTCAAAATTAGGGTTTTGGTATGTCGGGTTAGACCCTTATGCTCATACCTCATCAAATCTTCATGGTATCGGCCTACCCTTAACCATGGGTTAAGTGAAATCCTAGAAAATAGGTTATTCTAAACCAAACCAAGTGTACAAACCAATAGGGGTATGGGGATCCAAGGTATATTGGGTTTCATATCACTATGTTGTGTTTCAACACTATATCGGGTTAGAGGTGCTTCGACCTGATATCAGGTTGAGCCATGATGATGTCATCATCTTCAATCTCAAGACCTTCATTCTTAATATTATAGTTCATGGACAACAGTCCTATGCAATTATTATAACTCATGGATTCATCAATTATTCAAGAAAACTCAAAATTGAAAGTAGATCATCAAGTAAGGCAAGATTGGTGGTGAATAATAACATGATTGGGTTCAAGTTATATAACCCCCCTCAAGAACAACTTTAAAGCTCCATGCTCCAAAGCTTCATGTTACCAAAGTTGATGATGAACTTATCATAGATCCAAGACTCATTCACAACTCTTCTACATGGAAGGAATCACCATAGTTAAGAACTTGGTGAAGAAGAAAAGAAAGAAAGAATCACAACTTGAGATCATGCTTTATCCAAGGTTGAAGATGACCATAGATTCACCTTAAGCTTAATGGCTCGAGATCCTCCTTGATCCTTACTAATATGCATGATATCTAAGAGAAATGGAGTGATAAGGTTCAAAAAATTTAGGTGAAAGGAGTGGTATATATAATTGAGGTTCATGAGAGAGAGTGTATAAGAGGTGTCATCATTTTACACTACTAGGTGCCACGTGTCGATGCATGGTTGACATGTGTCCATGCACACATTTATCTTGACATGAAAAACTCTTGAGGATAATCTAGGGATAAGATTTTGGCCATTAGTTATCTTATTGAGCAAGATATTTCAGCTCAACATCACTTTATTCACAAACTGATATACTTTTTCTAAGGAAAGTTGTAAACCGATATCCATCACCTACTTGAGGTGCTTAACCCATAATGGAAAAGGAAAAGAGTTGAAAAAACTATATGGGACCTATTATATGTCTCCTTGGCCGATAGGCACTCTCATTTAAGCTCTACAACTCGATACACCTCATATAAAGGCTTCAACTATACATCTTTTCTTGGTCTTTTCATCATCAAGAATGCTACTACTCAAATACAATTAAAAAATGGTGACTCCTTCTTTCTCACTCCTCTAGATGATGCTAAGAGAGAGTAAGGACCCTTTAGAGGTGATAATTTGCATATCAACCCTACATTTTGGGTAAATTGTAAATTGCAACAAAACGGTACATAAGGCACAAGCATTATTCAAACAAGTTCTCACTTGGAACTTAGGCTTTCCACAAGAGACCCATTAGCATCATTATCTCTCTTATGATGCTAAAGCACTTGAAGCATGTTCAAAATTTGACATATTACAATATAACCCCTCATCTTGGGTAAATTGCAAATTACACCCTAACTACCATATAATGCACAAACAGTTTGTAAATAAGATCAAACTTGAAAATCAAACTCAAGGAGAGTCTTAATTACTTTTCAAAAGATTAAAACTAGTTTATAAATACTTACTTAAGAAGAATTTCTAGGTTTATGCCATAACCCAGATCAGGGATGTTATAATTATCAACCCCTAAAAAGGGATTTCCTCCCTAAAATCTCAAGAGAAAAGAGAAGGGTACTTCCTCCTCATTTCTTCCTCTAGTTCCCAAGTGGCTTCTTTAATGCCATGATGATGCCAGAGAACATTCATAAGAACTATGTCTTTCTTTTTCAACTTCTTGATTCTTCTGTCAAGAATCATCGTTGGACCTTCCACATAGGATATATCTTCATTCAATTCTACCTCTATAGGTTGCAACACAAACTCTGTATCAGGATGACACTTTCTCAACATATATATATGAAACACTGGATGTAGTCTATGTAGCTTAGGTGTCAAATCTGACCTATAGACTACCTTTCCAATTTGTGCTGTCACCGGGAAAGGTCCCATAAATCTAGGAGCTAACTTACCCTTCTTCCCAAATCTAAGAACACCTTTCTAAGGAGAGACCTTGAGATAAACTCTGTCTCCAACTTGGAATTCTAAAGGTTGATGATGTTTATCGGCATATGACTAATGTCTATCTTGTGGAGCCTTCAACTATTGTTGTATTACTTTAATCTTTTGAGTTGTTTGTTGCACTAATTCAAGTCCCAAAAGTTGATATTCTCCTATCCCATACCATCATAACAGAGATCTACAACATCTACCATATAATGCTTCATATGGTTCCATATCAATACTGGTCTGATAACTATTGTAGTAGGCAAACAATATTAAGCTTAAGTGTAAGTCCCAACTTCCTACAAACTGAAGAACACATGCCCTAAGAAAGTCCTCCAAAGTCTGTATAGTCCTTTCAGATTGTCCATTTGTATGAGGGTGGAAAGCAGTGCTAAACTTTAACTGTGTACCCAAGGCTTTATGTAGTCGTTCCCAAAAATGACTTGTAAACTGGGGACCTCTATAAGACAAAATTGTGGCTGGAACTCCATGCAACCACAATATCTCATCTGTGTCAATTTATGTATGTTTTTCAGCAGTATAGGTTATTTTAATAGGAGGAAAATGTACTGACTTAGTCAACCTATCAACTATCACCCAAATGGAATAATGACTTTTGGCTATTCTGGGTAGACCAACCACAAAGTACATTGTCACATGTTCCCAATTTTACTCTAGTATAGGTAAGGGTTGCAATGTTCCTGTAGGCTTCTGGTGTTCTTCTTTAACTTGCTTACACATTGGACATCGCATAACAAACTTAGCTACATCCTTCTTCAATCAAGGCCACCAATACATATCTTTTAAGTTATGATACATTTTAATACTCCCTGGATGCATTGCATACATGGATGAATGAGCTTCCTCCATAAATATCTTTCTTCAGTCATTGGCATCAAGTACCACCATCGTACCATGGTAATAGACTACCTCATCCTCTGACTCATGGAAACCGTCTCGTTTCTCACTACCATACTCTGACCTGATTTGCTGAATTACAATATCAACCTGTTGTGCCTCTTTAATCTGTTGTTTTAGAATAGGTTTCTCATGCATCTCGACCACCAATCCGGCTAACAAAGATACTTTGAACTGTACATTTATTTGTCTCAAAGAGACAAACATGTCCCGTTTATAGCATATTAAAGAATTAAAATGTGCTTTATCTATGGTTAGAGATGAAGATTTTCTACTTAGTGCATCTTCCACTACATTATCTTTTCCTGGATGATAATCAATTATACACTCATAGTCCTTGATTAATTCCATCCTACAACATTGTCTCATATTCAACTCGTGTTTTGAGAAGATGTACTTTAAGTTTTTATGGTCTGTGAAAATATGACATGTTTCTTCATAAAGATAATGCCTCCAGATCTTCACCGCATGGACCACTACAGCTAATTCTAGATCATGCATCAGATAAGTCTCCTCATGTTTCTTAAGTTTTTGATAAGTAAAAGAAACTACATGATCACTCTGCATCAACACACATCCTAGACCATTCTTAGAGGCATCACAGAAAACAATGTATCCCTTTCCCTACATAGGTAAAACCAACCCATGTGCACTATTCAACCTTTCTTTCAACAACTAGAAAGAATGTTGACACTTGTCATTCCAAATAAAAGGAACCTCCTTCCTGGTCAACCTAGTTAGGGGTAATGCTATAGAACTAAAGTCTTTAATAAACCTTATGTAGTAACCTGCCAGACCTAGGAAAATGCAAATCTCAGTTGGTGACTTGGGCTGGTCCCATTCCACAATAGGCTCCACTTTCTTAGGATCAACACGAATACCTGAAGTAGATATAACATGGCCTAGAAAAGACACTTCTGAAAACCAGAACTCGCACTTGCTAAACTAGCATATAGCTTGTGTTGTCTCAACAAAGTCAATGCTCGAAAAAGGTGTTGTTTATGTTGTTGACCATCTCTACTATATATCAGGATGTCGTCTATGAAGACCACTATGAACTGATCAATGAATGGCTGAAAGATTCTATTCATCATCTCTATTAATGCATGCATTAGTTAGTTCAAATGACAACTACGAACTCATAATAATCATACCTTATCCTAAAGGCTGACTTGGGTATGTCACTCTCCATGATATGTAACTGATGATATCCTTACCTAAGGTCTACCTTAGAGAACAATGTTGCACCATGCAACTAGTCAAATAGATCATCTATCCTTCGCCGATGATATTTGTTCTTTATAGTCACCTTGTCAAGCTGTCTATAGTCTATGCATAATCTCATAGACCCATCCTTCTTTTTAACAAAAAGAATTGGAGCACCCCATGGCGAAGTACTCGGTCAAATGAAATTTTTCTCAAGCAACTCCTATAACTATTTCTTGAGTTTGGCCATCTCAACAGGGACCATCTTATAAGGTGTTTAGGCTATGGGTTGTGTATCCGGAATTAAATTAATCTCGAAATCAATCTCTCAAGGTGGAGGAATATCAGGAAATTATTCAGGAAACACATTATTTAATTCCCTGACAACAGGAACTTCAGAAAGACTAGGACTTTCTACTTTGGTGTCTACCACATGAGCTAAGAATGCTTCACATCCTTGTCGCATCAATTTTTCCGCTACCATTGCTGACACTAGATAGGTTGGAAGAATCTTTCTGTCTACCTGAAAGACCCATGTCTCAATACTATCTGCAAACATAGCTTTCTTAGAACCACAATCCAAGACAACCTTATACTTTTCTAGGGTATCCATCCCAAGAATTACATCAAACCCATGCATCTAAAGTGGTATAAGATCCACCTAAGTGTTGTTTTCTAAAAATGAAAGAACACAGGGAGAACATACCTACCACAACACTACAGATCCAACTAATTGAGTTTCTAATAATAGATTATTCACTCTACGACTGACAGTCATATTGTAGTCATGAATCACTTCTCGAGTGATAAAGGAATGTGTAGCACCCGGATCAATCAAAATAGATACAAAGCATGATGAAGAAATTTCAGAATGAAACAATTCCATATGACCAGTCACAACTTGTGGATTGACTATTGCCTCCAGCTGATTCATAGCATAGAATCTTGTCATTGCCTATTGCCAACTCCGTGCTCTATTGTTTGGTGTAGATGAACCTACTTGGGATGCATGTCCACGTCCTCGTGTGCCACTACTGAACTGTTGCCTCTGAGAGCCTTGTTGACTCTACCTCAGTGGTTGGGTTACCTCCCCATCTCTAACTAGACAATCCTTTATTAGATGTCATGTCTGCCAACACTTGAAGCAGTCTCTATTCACCCATTGCAAGCTAGATGGTCCTGTCACTGACATTGATTCCGTGCTATGGGCTCCAGTTGGAAGAAAACTATGGCCTCTACCCTTGCTTGATGTCTATTGTGTCTGAGCACTGAACCTCTATCGTTCTATTGGTGCAGGAAATCTTAGTTTCTTGAAAATTCTAGACCTATGTCCCTGGAGCTGGGTAGGTACTTTCCTACTATTAGCCTCATGTTTCTCAGTCACAGACCTATATATCCGCCTAACTAACCCCACAATGGTGGAAAACCTCTCTCTATTCTCTAGTGCAGTTGCATATGTGGTTAACTCAGTGTTCATACCCTTCTTAAAATGTCAAATCCTCTCCTCATCCGTAGTAGCCATGTGTGGATAAAACCGCAGAAGCCCCATAAACTTAGCTTCATACTCACTAATCTTCATCGATCCTTGTTTAATCCGCTCAAACAACGAGATTTTCTCATCCCGATAAGCCTTGGAAACGTATCTACTAACAAACTCTCATCGGAATTCCTGCCATCTGACCTCAACACCAGGTCTTTTCTCTTCTTCAATGGCCCACCAATGTCCAGCACTTCCTTTTAATAGGTACACAACATGCCTAACCTTAACACTTTCTAGGATGCTAAGGATTCCAAAGGCTTTTTCTAGTTCAGTGAGCCATGAATCCACATCTATTGGGTCATCTGTATCGGCATATTCAGTGGCTCCTACCCTACATAATCACTCAAAGGTTTTTCCATATATGTATCCCTCATTGGGAACTGGTGCCCTAGGTGCTGGTGTTGGCATCCAATTTGCCATATGCATCATTGTGGTCATGAACTGCCCTAAATGTGTGTGAAAGGTTGGGCTTTCTAGCATGGCTTGATCAAGATGGGGATTCTCATGCACTGATTCCTCCCTAGCCTGATCCCTTGCACCTCCTCCAAGTGCAACAACACTACTCTCATCAGCATATTCTTCATGTGCTCTAGCCATCTTTCAGCTTTACTTCTTCTCCTATATGAGCAGAAGTCACTATAAGATAAACTGGAGGGCACTAGAACAAACTCAACAACCTTAATCCTATGTCTCTGTACACTTAGCAAACCTTAGGCGCTAATACAAAAATTTTGGGACAACCCAATAGCCAAATCACCACCATTAAATACACATAATAACCATTAGCAGTGGATTAACGAAAATCACTAAAAATTAAAATCATTTTACAAAGAGATCCATTTCCAGCAACTCTTAAAAAAAGAACCAAGGAAATATATACATCATGGTTCACATTGTACATACATTGTACCATCTCATCTTGAGGAAAACATATACCAATTGTTTTGCCCAAACATATACATAAGCAACATAAAACCTCGAGGCAAGCAAACCAAAATCTTAGATTGTTCATAAGACCATTACATACTAACTCCCAATGACCTGAAAGTACATAGACGACACATAGGACTTCTATCTATAAGAGACGATAGAAAACACACTCAACTTGAGCTATTACTACTGTCCCTGTTGATGTTGTCCTTCCTCTGTAGTACAATCTCTACCTCCTCATGCACATCCACCTAAAAAATATGGAACCCATAGGGTGAGACAATTGTCCCAGCGAGAGATATAACTCTCCGCCAACAATATTATTATCATAGGTAAACAACAAAAAACTGAGCAAAGGATCTTTTAGGTAAATAAGCATGTTTAATCATTGTTTAATTTCAATGCAAAGTAATAGCATTGTTTAAACAGTTCAACTATCCATAACAGAGCTATAGATCATCTATTAGATTTATACAGAATATGAGAAACATGTATAACATCTATCAACTAATATATATAGGTAATGTAACATCAATCAATATTTCTATATTCAATCCTTAAGAAGATATGCTACACGACTAATTACACATTTACAATCGCACTTATGCCCAGAGGAGATGTGGTATACTGCTCATGCTCCAACTGACCATGGCTACGTAAAGCATTGGTACCATATAGGGTAAATGGAAGAGACAGATGCCAAGACCTCACCCGTCTCGGTCAGAATGAGACCACTGGCAGTGACATCATATAAGACTGCAACTAGCTTTTTAGGGAATAGCGACATCTTCACTAAAGAGCTATAGCCACAACATGTGCTCTCTTTGGGGAGATCAAACATCAATCCCCAGTACATTTCATCAGGGAAATCACAAAAAACCCTAGTATTCATTAGGGATATCACACGGAAATCCCTATCTGGACGTAAGGATATGTTCATCCATCACCCCCACATATTAAAAAATATGCTCTCCGAGTTAAACTCGTTTCACCATTTAGCAAATCTTGGCACCGAATGGATCTATGGCCTGGGAAACTACATAATAAGATTCCACTTGATTAATTAGATGTATTACAGTATCTTTTAGCAGCAATCAAGTTACAAGTAAGAATTATAACAAATTCTACAAAGAAAGGTGTAATACATTTATCAAGTACTTTTATAATCTTTGGAACACATTGAATGCATAACACTTGGGATCTCAGTCCCTTATCACATTACTGGGAATTCTCATCCCTTAACATTATCATCATCATGATTACTAGATCTGGGTATTCAAACCCTTAGTTCATCACTGAACATTGTTACCTCTTATCAAGTAATTGTTACCTCTAGGTCCTCGGACCCATGTACACATACTACTTGCTGCACAAGTATTTCACACGGCTCACACGACCCATTTAATTTGTATCATATTAAACATCATAGCTCATACCTGGCTATACTCATCATCTCATGATACCTGCATGGTTAGTATTTCATGATAGAAGCAATATCAAGTACATACCATTACCAAGCAACATAAGAGAAATACAACCTTTCCACTATTAGGGTTAGGGTTTCCCTTAAGGATTGGGCTTCCCTTTTCACTGATTACAGTAAGGGTTTCCCTCTTTAATAGATTAGGGTTTCAAGTTCATATTGTCAAGAATCAATACCCTAATTCATATTATTAAGAATCAAAACCCTAATGCATAACTATACACATATAGGGGTATCAATGTATGCTCATTGAATGATTAACACACAAAGTATGAGTTTCTCTCTCATCCTCACCAGGTTAATGATTACATCATACTTTATTAAGTTGGCTCATCCTTTTCTCAAGGTACATTGTCCTACATTATCGAAATGCATTGAAATCTATACATCTTAATGTATCATTTGACATAACACACTTCATCTGTTACTCAATCAAGTATATTGGATTGAGGTAATTCCACCATATTGGGCATGAGGTGTGTGCTTGCTTCCATATCGGGTAAGTGGTGTATGTGTGCTTACCATATCGCCTAAGAGGTTAATGTGTGCTTCCATATCGCCCAAGTGGTGTATGTGTGCTTCCATATCACCCAAGAGGCGTATGTGTGCTTCCATATCGACCAAGAGGTGTATGTGTACTTTCCATATTGCCCAAGAGGTGTATGTATGCTTCCATATCACCCAAGAGGTGTATGTTCAGCACCATATCATGCATGAGGTATAGGTGTGTGTCACTCATATCGGGATGCTCAAAATTAGGGTTTTGGTATGTTAGGTTAGACCCTTATGCTCATACATCTTCAAATCTTCATGGTATCGACCTACCCTTCACCATGGGTTAAGTGACAACCTAGAAAATAGGTTACTATAAACCAAACCAAGTGTACAAACCAATAGGGGTATGGGGTTCTAAGGTATATTGAGTTTCATCTCAGCATGTTGGGTTTCAACACCATATCGGGTTAGAGGTGCTTCAACCCGATATCGGGTTGAGACATGATGATGTCATCATCTTCAATCTCAAGACCTTCGTTCTTACTATTCTAGTTCATGGAAAACAGTCCTATTCAACTATTAGAACTCTTGGATTCATCAATTATTCAAGAAAACTCAAAATTGAAAGTAGATCATCAAGTATGGAAAGATTGATGGTGAATAATAACATGATTGGGTTCAAGTTATATAACCCACCTCAAGAACAACTTTAAAGCTCCAAGCTCCAAAGCTTCATTTTCCCAAGGCTGTAGATGAAATTATCACATATCCAAGACTCGTTCACAACTCTTCTACATGCAAGGAATCACCATAGTTAAGAACTTCGTGGAGAAGAAAAGAAAGAAAGAATCACAACCCGAGATCATGCTTTAACCAAGGTTGAAGATGACCATGGCTTCACCTTACACTTAATGGATCAAGCTCCTCCTTTCTCCTTACTAATATGCACAATATCTAAGAGAAATGGAGTGATAAGGTTTGAAAAATTCAATACTAGGTGAAATGAGTGGTATATATAATTGAGGTTCATGAGAGAGAGTGTATAAGAGGTGTCATCATTTTACACTACTAGGTGCCAGATGTCCATGCATGGTTGACACATGTCGATGCAAACATATTTACATTAACATGGAAAACTCTAGAGGTTAATATAGGGATAAGATTTCATCCATTAGTTATCTTATTGAGCAAGATATTTCAACTCAACATCACTTTATTCACAAACTGATACACTTTTGCCAACTAAAGTTGTAAATCGATATCCATCACCTCCTTGAGGTGCTTGACCCATCATGGGAAAGTACAAGAGTTGAAAAAATGATATGGGACCTTCTCTATGGCTCCTTGGCTGATAGGCACTCCCATATAAGCTATACAACTTGATACAACTCATATAAAGGCTTCAACTATACATCTTTTCTTGGTCTTTTCATCACCAAGAATGCTACCACTAATATACGATTCAAACATGGTTCCTCCTTCTTTATCACTCCTATAGATGATGAAAAGAGATAGTAGGGACAATCTAGAGGTGGTAATTTGCATATAAACCCTACATTTTGGGTAAATTGCAAATTGCACCAAAACTGGTACACAAGGCACAAGCATTATTAAAACAAGTTCTAACTTGGAGCTTAGGCTTTCCACAAGCCACCCCTTAGCATTATTATCTCTCTTATGATGCTAAATTACTTGAAGCATGTTCAAAATGTGACATATAGAAATAGAACCACTCATCTTGGGTACATTGCAAATTACACACAAACTATCATATAATGCACAAACAGTTTGCAAATAAGCTCAAATGTGAAAATTAAACTCAAGGAGAGTCTTAATTACTTTTGCAAAAGATTAAAACAAGTTTTTAAATACTTACTTAAACAAAATTTCCAGGTTTATGTTGTAACCTAGGTCAGGGATGTTACAATTATCAACCCCTAAAAAGGGATTTCCTCCCTAAAATCTCAAGAGAAAAGAGGGTCATTCCTCCTCATTTCTTCCTCTAATTCCCATGTGGCTTATTCAATGCCAATATGATGCTAGAGAACTTTCACAAAAACTATGTCTTTCTTTTTCAACATCTTGATTCTTTTGTCAAGAATCATCATTGGACCTTCCACATAGGATATATCTACATTCAATTCTACCTCTACATGTTGCAATACCAACTCTGTATCAGGATGACACTTTATCAGCATAGATATATGAAACACTAGATGTAGTCTATGTAGCTCAGGTAGAAACTTCAACCTATATAGGCTACCTTTCTAATCCATGCTATCACTAGGTAAGGTCCCATAAATCTAGGAGCTAACTTACCCTTCTTCCTAAATCTGAGAACACCTTTCCAAGGAGAGACCTTGAGATACACTTTGTCTCCAACTTGGAATTCTAAAGGTCTATGTCGTTTATTGGCATATGACTTCTATCTATCCTATGCAGCCTTCAACTATTGTTGTATTGCTTTAATCTTTTCAGTTGTCTATTGTACTAATTCAAGACCCAGAAGTTGATATTCTCCTGTCTCATACCAACATAATGGAGTTGTATAACATCTACCATATAATGCTTCATATGGTGCCATATCAATATTGGTTTGATAACTATTATTATAGGCAAACTCTATAAAGATCAAGTGTAAGTCCCAACTTCCTACAAACTGAAAAACACATGCCCTAAGAAATTCCTCCAAAGTCTGTATAGTCCTTTCAGATTGACCATCTGTCTGAGGGTGGAAAGTTGTGCTAAACCTTAACTACGTACCCAAGGCTTTATGTAGTCATTCCCAAAAATAACTCGTATACTAGGGACCTCTATCAAACACAATTGTGGCTGGAACTCCATGCAACCACACTATCTCATCTATGTAGATCTATGCAAGTTTTTCAGCAGTATAGGTTGTTTTAATAGGAAGAAAATGTGTTGACTTAGTCAACCTATCAACTATCGCCCAAATGGAATCATGACTTTTGGCTGTTCTGGATAGACCAACCACAAAGTCCATTGTCACGTGAACCCATTTCCACTGTGGTATAGGTAAGGGTTGCAATGTGCCTGCTGGCTTTTGTGTTCTACTTTAACTTGCTGACACACTAGACACCACATAACAAACTCAGCTACATCTTTTTTCAATCCATGTCACCATTACATATCTTTTATGTTATGATAATTTTAGTACTCCCTGGATGCATTACATACACGGATGAATGAGCTTCCTCCATAACTATCTTTCTTAAGTCACTGGCATCATGTACTACCATCCTACCATGGTAACAGACTACCTCATCCTCTGAATCATGGAAACCATCTTGTTTCTCACTACCATACTCTAACCTGATCTACCAAATCACAGTATCAGCCTCTTGTGCCACTTTAATCTATTGTTTTAGAGTAGATTTCACATGCATCTCGGCCAGCAATTCGGCTAACAAAGATACTTTCAACCGTACATTTATTTGTCTCAAAGAGAAAAACATGTCTAGTTTATAGCATATTAAATAATTCAACTGTGCTTTATCTATGGTTGGAGATGAAGATTTTCTACTTAGTGCATCTACCACTACATTAGCTTTTCTTGTATGATAATCAATTGTAAAATCATAATCCTTGATTAATTCCATCCAGTGACATTCTCTCATATTCAGCTCGTGATGCGAGAAGATGTACTTTAAGTTTTTATGGTCTGTGAAAATATGACATGTTTCTCCATAAGGATAATGCCTCCAGATCTTCAATGCATGGACCACTGTAGATAATTCTATATCATGCGTCGGATAATTCTCCTCATGTTTCTTAATCTGTTGAGAAGAAAAAGAAACTACATGATCACTCGACATCAACACACATCCTAGACCATTCTTAGAGGCATCACAGAAAATAATGTATCCCTTTCCCTACTTAGGAAAAACAACCACAAGTGCACTAGTCAACCTTTCTTTCAACAAATGGAAAGAACGCTGACACTTGTCATTACAGAAAAAAGGAACCTCCTTCCTGGTCAACCTAGTTAGGGGTAATGCTATAGAATTGAAGTCTTTTATAAACCTTATGTAGTAACCTACCAGACCTAGGAAATTGCAAATCTCAGTTGGTGTCTCAGGCTGTTCCCATTCCATAATAGACTTGACTTTCTTAGGATCAACATGAATACCTGAAGTAGATATAATGTATCCTAGAAAAGACACTTCGGACAACTAAAACATGCACTTGCTAAACTTAGCATATAGCTTGTGTTGTCTCAATAAAGTCAAGGCTTGATGAAGGTGTTGTCCATGTTGTTGACCATCTCTACTATATATCAGGATGTCTTCTATGAAGATCACAATGAACTGATCAAGGAATGACCAGAAGGTTCTATTCATCAGCTCCATGAATGCACCTGGTGCATGAGTTAGTCCAAACGACATAACTATGAACTCATAATGACCATACCTTTCCCTAAAGACTGACTTAGGTATGTCACTCTCCTTGATACATAACTGATGATATCTTGACCTTAGATCTACCCTAGAGAACACATAACTGGTCAAACAGATCATCAATCCTTTACAGAGGATATTTGTTCTTTATAGTCACCTTGTTAAGCTATCTATAGTCTATGTATAATCTCATAGACCCATCCTTCTTTTTAATAAAAAGAACTGGAGCACCCCATGGCAAAGTAATCAGTCAAATGAAACCTTTCTCAAGCAACTCCTGTAACTATTTCTTCAGTTCTACCATCAACAGGGGCCATCCTAAAAGGTGTTTGGGCTATGGGTTGTGTACCCAGAATTAGATTAATCTCAAAATCAATCTCTCGAGGTGGAGGAATATTTGGAAATTCTTCAGGAAATGCATCCTTGGATTCCCTAACAATAGGAACTTCAGAAAGACTAGGACTCTCTTCTTTTGTGTCTACCACATGAGCTAAGAATGCTTCACATCCTTGTCGCATCAATTTTTCTACTACCATTGCTGACACTAGATAGGTTGGAAGAATCTTTCTGTCCCCTAGAAAGACCCATGTCTCATCACTATCTGCAAACATAGCTTGCTTGGAATCTCAATACAAGACAACCTTATACTTTTCTAGGGCATCCATCCCAAGAATTACATCAAACATGTGCATCTCAAGTGGTATAAGATCCACTTCAATGATGTGTTCTAAAAAAGAAAGAACACATGGAGAACATACCTCCCTTAACACTATAGATCCGACTAACATAGTTTCTAATAATAGATTATCTTCTCTACGACTGACAGTCATATTGTAGTCATGAATCACTTCTCAAGTGATAAAGGAATGTGTAGCAGTCAGATCAATCAAAATAGATATGAAGCAAGATGAAGACATATCCAAATGAAACAATTCCATCTGACTTGTCATGACTCGTGATGGATACATGTCATTGTTTATCCCAAGTCAAGGGACTTTTTTAGATAGTAAACCGAAGCTTATGGATTTGATTTCAACTATCAGAAAGTAATAACATTGTTTATCCCAAGTCAAGGGACTTTACTCTTACTGCTTATAGTGATGCAGATTAGGCAGGGTGCTTCATTGATAGAAAGTGCACAAGTGGCACATGCTTTCTCCTAGGACCATTCTTGGTGTCTTGGTTTTCCAATAAATAGAGAACAATGGCATTATCAAATACCTTGGATGAATACATTGTAGTTGGGAGTTGTTGTGCCCAGATCTTATGGATATTTTAATGCTCCAAGCCTTTAACATTCATTTTGATTCTTCTCCTATCTATTGTGATAATACTAGTGACATTAACTTGTCATATAGTCCTATCTTTCATAGTAGAGAGAAGAATATAGAGGTTTGTGATCATTTTCTCCATGATCACATTGCCAAGAAGGATATCTATATCACACATGTGGACGCAGAAAATCAGTTGGCGGACATTTTCACTAAACCTCTAGCTAGAGAGCAATTTATTTTATTAGATCTCAACATCTCATAACTACTTTGAATGAATATGATATGCCTTCTAGCTAGTTATCATCTGTCCTATATGCTTTGCCTATGTTTTGATCACCATTGCTTGCTAATATGCTAAAAATCAATTTTTCTTATTCATTTTGCCTTTTTTTCTCTTGTTATTGGGTATTTTTCGCAAACACTTGTTTTATCACAAAATAGTACCTAATGATGAGTGATATGTGCCTATGTTCAAAATGCATAATGGACTTGAAAAATAAATTTAATTAGCACTTTAATGGCTAGAAATTAGGATTTTTAAGTTTAGGTCAAGTTGACCATCGGTCGAGTTTCCAACTCGACCGATCAAAGGCCGAGAGCCTTTTTAAAGAGCCTATCGGTTGAGTTTCTGAGTCACAGAAATCGACCGATGTCCATGCTGAAGCAAACTTAAGATAGTTTTGGCTGACTATTCTCCCTCTTAACTAGAGAAAATTCGACTGATCCAACCTCCAGCTCCCCCAAGCTCTCAACCCTAGCCCCGATCTTTCTCTCCCTATCCCTATTTCGACCTATATCGACCTCCCATGACCTTCCATGTTGCTAACTGAGGTCTGTGGATGAGTTTTGGTGGTGATTCTTCAGGTTTTTCTCTCACATTCCTCTCATTTCATCTCCATGGCATCCAATAGAAGGAAGAGGGCCAGCCCAAGTAATCACTAGTATAGAACTGACCTTTGGTGTCATTTATTTAAGGCCTTTGGCGACGGTTAAACAGCAACACATATGTCGGTGACGCTAAAAGGTGAACCCCTAGCCATCAGTTTGAAAACTGATGCCAAAACCCTTCACGCCACCCAAAACGCACTAGCAGGGGCACTATAGGTGTCAGTTATTAGTGGGGAAACCGACGCCATAACCCTTCACGCCACAAAAAGGGCGCCAGCAGGGGCACTATAGGCGTCGATTATTAGTAGGGAAATTGATGCCCAAACCCTTCATGCCACAAAAAGGGCACCATCTAGGACACCATAGGCGTTAGTTTCTTAGTAATAACTGACGCCATATCACCGTGTTGTCTTGCCACATTAGGCGGAGGTTTTTTTCTATTAACCGATGATGTAAGCCTTTGTTGTTGGTTTTCGACTAATAACTGACGCCAATGTTTTGATTTTTTTTTCTTATCAGTTTGCTGGCCTGCTGTGGCTGGTCAGTAGGATGTAGAAACCTACAGTTCAGTTCTGAACTGCAAGTTTATGACATCCATAGATATCAGCCAACAACATGCCACAAACATGCAAAATTAACAAGATTCATTTTCACACATTTAGCAACATGCAGTTCCATTGAATTTTCACATTCACACATGTAGAAACATTCATGTAGCAACCTACAGCTCCTTTCATTTTCACATTCACACATGTAGAAACATTCAGACACATGTAGAAACATTCATGTAGCAACTTGCAGTTCCATTCATTTTCACATTCACACATGTATAAACATTCTTTAGTCATTATCGCTATCAACATCCCAATTAAAACCCCCACTACTTATATGGTTTTTGCCCATTCTTCTCTTACATCATTTAATTCTTCCGTCGTATAGGGTGCATGTACATCTGATAAGGTCTTACCTGTAGTGGGGTCAGTTTTAAACACCTGTAAAGAGAATGATGTATATATATAATTAATAATATATAAATAAGATTGATATATTTCATATTATCTAATGAGACTATATATAATACCTTAGGTATGGTATCGTTGTCCACTGCGGCATGTTTGTTAATCATGTGCATAAATCGCATCAAATAGTATGCACATGCCCATCCATTGTCTTGTGTAGCACACTATAAATTGAAACATACAAAATATTAAAAAGTACAACTAAGCACAGTTCACATAAATAATATATACATTGGAGTCGGCAACTTACTTCCACATTCTCCCAAATTATTGGCTGGTTCTTTGTCCTGGGGACCTTTCCTCCAGCCGTTTTGAACTCATGTAAACCCCTACATGTTAATGTAACACAGTAAATTGCATAATTAAATAGTAATATAATAACAGATGTTAATGGATATAAAAATGAAATATTTCTCACCGGAATAATGTCATTTTCATTGCGTGTCCATATGTTGGATTCAATTTAGTCCCCTTAGGATCTAGATAATAGAAAGTGAACGTCCTGGGGACAATAACTAGTAACTCCCAATGCGTACCCCTAGAGGTAAAAAAGTTAAAAATTAATAACTCGAAATCCACAATAAAAATGTAATTTTCTTAAGTCCAAATTATAAGAAAAGTAAACTTACTCCACATTGAATGGAGCTATTATCACCGTCTTCTTATTTTGACCAAAATTTGTAAAAGCATCACAACAATATTGTTGAACTGACGAAGGGTCTTTAGCTAGTAGACTAATCAAAGATGGAATAAAAAATCCTACATGTTCAAATGAAAAATCTGCACATATCTTGTCTAAGTAGCTGCAAAACATTTATTACGTATGCATTAATATATGAGAAACCAGATCACCGGATCCTACACAAGGTATATGAATGTATAAACAAGATCTCACCTTATCCATAGCTCTATCATAGATGTATTCAGCCAATCATAACCAAACAACTCCAAAATATCTTGTATAAATAGTTTGTTTTCGTATGATTGACCTCCAACATCCACATCTATACAAACAGTTATAGGGCAATTTATATCATGTTCGTCTAACCATACTGCCATACCCCTAAAATTAGGACCTAATAGGATAGGTAGGTCCTGTGGAACCCAACTTGGTAATGTAGGAGGTGGAGGTGGAGGCCTAGATGCTTTTGGTGTCTTCATTTTAACCTATATATATAATTTCAGATCAATTGGCCTCATATATAAACACTAACAATTTAACGTAATGTAAATTTACCATACAATTTCAGTATAGACGACATCCGCTTTCGGCCACAATATCACTCTGCCTTATGCCTCACCAAGCATTTTATAATCTGGGTGGGCATATGGCAATAAAAGATCTATCCAATTGGGGAATATATGTAACGGGCTCACATGAACCTAACCATCTGGTAATGGAGACCCATGAAACATTTCCCCTGGAAGGGATGGGTACGCCGACGCCTCTACAACGACATATTCTTTACTTTTTAGATTGCATGGATTCAACCCCTACAAATTTATGTAAAGAATGTTATATACATATATACATATCATCTTGAAAACATATCATCTTGAAAAGACTAGATACTATGTCATAAAAATACTTACAACGGATGTTCTAGGTGGTGGGTCTATAGGATTACTCCCAACCTCTACAGTAGGAGTAGAACAGGATGCCATAGGTACTGTCTGAGTGGCAGTCAGAGATGCCTGCCACTTGCTCATTACTTCATGGAGTGTCTTATCAACTACATCCTTGACTCTCTTATCAACTACTTCATCGACTCTCCTATCAACTATCTTATCTACATATACATGGATGAAAGAAATGTTAGCTTCTGATTATTGAATTCCCTTTTATAGTAACATTCTAAAAAAACAATAGGTTACCTCTTCTTGTGAAATTCCCATTTTTGGGACATGTTTGCGCTGGGATGGCACAAAGAACGCTTTGATGCCCACACCAGCGCCTGCACCCCTAACACGTCCAGGATGCTCTGGATTACCCAGAGAAACTGTCAATTCATCTCTTATGCCCTCAGGGATGAACTTGCCTTGTTTCCTCAGCTCGTGTAGCTCCCACTAATCGCCATCAATAGAAATTGGTAAGTAAACACCACAAATAATCAATATTCGAATGATTTCTCTAAGAGTTGTATTTTACCATTTTTGCAGCCGCTTCAGCAGTTGCAGGCTTCTTTATTTCTCCCTTCTTGTTTTGCCTCCCAGCTATTCAGACATCATGGCGAGGCAGAGGTGCGGTACCTATAGTAGAGGACTCCTGAGTAGTAGTAGACTGAGTAGTACACTCATCATGTAGTCTTTGGCGAATGCCTACATAGCCCTTTGGACCCATTGTGTGGACATGCACATTTAGTGCACACCTTGCTCTTTACGCCTCACTGATAGCCTAGTTAGTATGCACATTGATT
This sequence comes from Alisma plantago-aquatica, assembly GCA_963693085.1. Taxonomy (NCBI): domain Eukaryota; kingdom Viridiplantae; phylum Streptophyta; class Magnoliopsida; order Alismatales; family Alismataceae; genus Alisma; species Alisma plantago-aquatica. Next base: position 1,455,430,095 of record OY856409.1, read on the forward strand.
TGGTTAGTAACACTGAAGTATAATCTTGAATAGGTGAATACAATGTATATTAATTAAATAGGGAGTAACACCTAATACCTTGAATTCATCCGTTTTTCTTGAAGCAACAAACACATCCCATTCTTCTAGGTCCAGGAAGTTCCACTGTTTAATGGATGACTTCTTCCTCTTCTCACCATCTTTTATGTATTCTCAGGTGAGATTTGTCCTATAGTTCCTTAGAACCCTCCCACAACGTTGCATCATGCATTTATGATGCAACTTTTCATCCAACACAAATATACTCTGCAAAATAGAATTGCTATTAACTAGTATCAGTAATCTACAAAATAGAATTGCAAATAATAATAACTCACACATAAATCCTTCCATGTTAAGTCTTTCTTCCCCTTAGGAACTTTATGCCAAGAATCTATCTTACAACCACAATGGCTATGAGTAACAAACCCAAGATATGAAACAAACGAATTGCAGTTCACTCCAATTACATTTCCTGCATTATCAAAATCCACAACCAGTTTGGGTCCATTGCCCCTTAGTATTCTTAACTTCTTCATCATAGTGATGCCCCTTCTCTTGTCAACTTTTTGGTACTGCTCATCAAGTGCCTCAAGTGCTTCAGAGGGTACATGTGCATCATCAACCTAAAATTTGACAAAATTAACACACTTACATGATATAATTATAAATGGACACATAGATAGAAATATATGATATATTTTTAAAACTTACATTCTGAGGCTGTGCATTGGTATCCTCACCATGCACATCATGGACATCATGGTCATCATTCCCATGCTCAGCCATCTAAAAATTTCATTAAAAAATCAAACATTTAGCATTTGACATAACTAGAAGATAATGAAACATTGAAAAATGATACATTGTATAGTTCACATATACAAATGAAACATTGAAAAATGAAACATATAAAAAATATAAACATGCATGCCTCTAATATTGCGATCGTTTATCAATTAACAATCCTTCATTGTGATCTCTACGCACATACAAATCATCATTAGCTTCAATATTTTGTGGTGTTGGAAACCCAACTGAGAATGGATTGGAGTCATCATACTTATCATAGTACTCTTCTTCATCTATAGAATATTCAATGAACTATCTTTTACCATGAAGAACAACCGACCATTTAACATTTAGAGGATCATCGATATAAAATACTTGTTTCGCCTGTGATGCCAATATGAATGGTTCACCCTTCTCGCCAATCTTTTCAAAGTTCACTAAATTGAAACCCAATTCATCCACTATAACTCCTTTGGTGTTATCAACCCAATTACATTTGAAGAGCAGAATTCTAAAATCTATGTAGTCAAACTCCCATATGTCTTCAATGACACCGTAATATGACATTTTAGCTTCACATGGACTCTTATCCTTTGCACTTGCAAAAAACATAGTCGACGCTTGAAGGGTGACCCCACTGTTTTGGACAACACTCTTATCATCGTGGTGCTTTGTGTAGTATGTGAATCCATTAATGCCATACCCTTCATAAGACATAACATTCAATTTTGGTTTAAAGGAGAGGCATTTGATAGTTTCAGTAATATCATCTAGTGTTTGAGATAGTTGATGTAAGACTTTATCTTCAAACCACTTAATAAATGTCTTGTTATGCGATCTAGCAAGCCACATTAAATTGGCTCGAGGATATTGTCTCTTGATGAAATTGGTGTGTTCCTCGATATAAACACTCACTTCATCCATGTTGTGTAAAATATACAAGTGACCTTGTTCCAACTGCTCACGGCTGATTACTTTCACCTGTGATCCCAAAATTCCTTTACCAAATTTCTCCTCAATATTCTTGTCATCACCAAGATTGTCATTACCACTCAGAAAGTCATTGCAAAAATCCATTACCTCTCTTGCCACATAACCCTCAATAATACTCACTTCAAGCTGAGAACAGTTTCAAACATCACTTTTAAAAATGCTCATGTATCGTTCAAAGGGATACATCCAATGCAAGAAAACTAGTCCCAACATTTTCACTTCCCTAGTCAAGTGGACAATAAGATGTACCATGATATCAAAGAACGAAGGAGGGAAATACATCTCAAGATTTCATAGGGTAACAACCACTTCTCTTTGCAAAGTATCGAGAGTATCAGGGTTAATAACTTTGTTGCACAGACTATTAAAAAAGAAACAAAGTCTGGTGATTGCAAACCTTAAATGCTTCGGCAACATAGATCGAATTGCCACGGGAAATATTTGTTGCATTAGAGTGTGACAATCATGAGATTTAAGTCCTATCAACTTCAGATCTTTCATTGATACCAATCTATGGATGTTGGATGAGTAACCCTGTGGCACCTTAACATTTGTCAAACATTCACAAAAAGATTTCTTCTCCTTTCTAGACAACGTGTAACAAGCTGGAGGTAAGTATGTTCTCTGATTTCCCATTTCATGTAATTCTATTAATTCTGACCTTATTCCCATTTCACGTAGGTCCAGTCTGGATTTTATCCCATCTTTAGTCTTACCTGGTATATTCAACAGATTACCAATGACTGTTACAACCCTGTTTTTGGGTTCAATTAATGAGAAATGTAATTTCTCATACTAAAGATAATTGAACAAATAATAATATGATTTGTTTTGGAAATGAATGGTTTCCCTTCACAATAGCCTTGATTGGTTGATTTGTGGGCTTTATTGGATATTGGGCCCAAATAACAAGGAAATTCAATTAGTAAATGGATAATTGAATTTTTAAGAAAAGGAATTTCTAGAAACCTCTAGAAGGCAAATCCAAAGGGGATTTTGTGCCTCTTGGGTTCCTTGGGTACCAAGGAGTCCAAGGTTGCAAAAAGAAAGCAATAAGAAAAGAAAAGATTAATTCAGTATTTCTTTATTAAGAAATAAATTGAAAATAATGATAAAATGTGGAAAATAAGTGGAAAGAGGTATAAATGAGATTCCTTGGTGAAATTTCATATCCATGAGGATGCTAATATTAAAAGGAATGCCAATGAAGAAAATAAAAGGAAAATAAAGAGAAATCCTCAAAAAGAGATATTTTAATGAGAAATAAACAAGATAATGAGGAATTATGTGAAATAATGCATTTAGATGCATCTAGAAGGATAATGAGTATCCAATAAAAAAAAGAATTCGAAATGATAGAGTTTCTTGGGATCTGAGGAGTCCCAATAAAGAGGAAGGAAAGAGAAAATACTAAAATTGCAAAATAAGAGGATAATGTGATACATTATTTATGGATTTTGTGATAAGGATAGAAAGGAAGTATTTTCTAATAAAAGAGAATGTAATTTCGTGCCAAAGAACTAAAAAGCAAACATGAAGAGAATAAGAGAAAATAATTTCGAATTCTTAATGACTAAGGATCAAGGAAAATAAAGAATTAATATAAGGAGAGAGAATTCATTCTAAACTATGGAAAGATGGTTTCCTAATGAGGAGAAGCCTTGTTTTTCTCATAGGCAACTACGTTAGGGCGTGGAAGTCCTCCCTATATAGCGGGTCGGATCCATTGGAAAAGACCAGAAGGATCCCACGCAGATATCCTTCTATCTTCTTCACATTCTTCCACGTTTTTGTCCACAAACCCTAATGGAGAAGAGCGACATGGTCAGGGCACTATGAGGATGTATGAAGGGTTGGATATGGTCGTGCGTTTCTCCACAAAGCTGGGAGAAGCTGGGCCGACGTTGTCGTATCCTACACTGCACGCAGCAGTGGCCGCACGGCTGCAAGGCCTGCTGCGGGTCGCGGTCACGACCAGAGTAGAAGAATCCCTTGGACGATGGCTAAAAGAACCCTGAGGTGCGCGGAGGAGCTGTGGAGGTAGGGGACCTGTTCCCGATGGTGGTCGAGGTCCAGGGGGAGGAAGAGGAGCCGCGCACTGCGGCTAGGGTAGCAGCAGGTCGGCGGAGCGAGGTTGAAGACAACTAAATGATCAATGGACAAAAGTACCCCTCCGGGGAACAAAAGGCGGGCGACTTACGTGGGGCTAAAATAGTCATTTGGTTATAATTCCAAACGAGCCGTGTTGTATGGCGAGGAGTGACGTGGCGTCTCCTGATTGGCCCAGGTAAAGTTTTATTGCAAAAATCATAGTTAAAGATTCGTAGCTCGGATGACAAAAGTTTATATATGAATTTTGATCAGAAGAACACAAGGAATCCAATAAAAATAGTTTTATAGCCTGAATCTGATCATAGTTCGAAATGTAGTGCAAATTATCATCTTTAATGAATTAAAGGTTAAGAAACCCTATTTTGAAATGAATAAAGTGTTTAATAGGGTTTAATGGATCATTAGAGTTGATATTAACCTGTTAAATGTAAAATTGTACATTATGTTCAAAAAGGAAGAACTTTGCACGTGATTAGTCTAATTTAGAGTTTATATGCATAAATATGCTTGAAATGTGAAAAATACATAAAGTTACCATCTTTAATGATTTAATTAAGAAAGACCCTTAGATTTGATGATAGATGGATTTAATGTGGATAATTCAAGCTGATATTAACCTATTGTTAATAAAAGTGAAAATAAGATCTAAAAAGATGATCTTTTTATATAATTGGCTTAAGTTAGGGTTTTGTGCATGATTATGCATTAATGAGCTTGGAAACCCTAATTTAGGAGAATATGACTTTTAAATGTTTTAATTGTTCAAATCCATAAATAAATAGGGAATGATGATCCTAAGTCAATTTGGGTGTTAAAATGAATAGTTTGAGCAATTAGGGTTTATATAAATGGAAAAGAGTATTTTAGGGTTTGTTAACCTAAAAGAGATAAAGTTCGAGAAATTGATCTAAGAAACCCTAATGAGTATTAATGGAACCTTAATGCGGATTAGAAACCCTAGAAAGAGAATCCAAGTCAATAAAGTAGATTCTTGATAAAGTGTGTAATAAATAGAGTACATATTCTTTTTAGGTTTTATGTGATGATTGAATTACTTGCTTGGATCTGTTGAATGGGTTGATTGTATATACATGAAGTATATGTTGAATAATCTGCATGACTCATCAAATTAGGTATGTGGTTACGCTTATGAATAATCGTTCTAGTTTCACGGCGATTCCCGGAGTTTTAATCGGTTGCTTGAAAATAACTATTAGGTGTTTATTTATTTCATGCAACTATAAAGTGACTATGATTATCACTATAAATGTTCATATATAACTGGCTAGATCCGGGTCCACCTCTGTTGCTTTGAAAATGCTAAAAAAGGGGTAATCCTAGAGCAAGGTCTAGGTTACCGAGAGTTAGAAACTGGGCTACCTACGTGTAGTGCCATGAGACTCATTAGCCTGCCATGAGTTAAGGAGTGGGCTACTTACGAGTAGTGCCATGTGACTCAACCCTAGAAATTGGTTCACTTATAGGTGGATCATGAGGGGTTTAATGGGGACAACACAGAGGATAGGGTACTCTTGGATCACATATGTTATATTTAAAACGTAATCTTGATTGTTAAATGATTAATTGAATGATTATGTGGTTATCATAGTGACATGTTTATTGTTTCCCCCACATACCAGCTTCGGCTGACCGACGTTTTGTTTGTCGGCGTTTTAGGTACAAGCCAAAAGGATAAACAGTAAATCGTCACATTGTGAAATACATGAAGAAAAATACAAGGAGGATTAGTTAGCGTAGAATCATTAAGTGGATAGAAGTTAGAAATCCAAAATTTCAAAAGGTATGCAAAGTTTATTTTCTTACAGCTTTTTCAGTTTAGTATGTTAAAATTTGATAATTATTCATGGTTAATTGTTGAACCTTTGATCCAGAAGTCATGGGTGCGGCTTCGACCACTCGGTCTCCCTTAATTGGGGGTTATCGGGAGGTGGGGTCGTAACAATGATGCTATCACAAACATTTTTCTTAACGTGCATGACATCGATACAATGCCTGACAGTCAAAGAACTCCAATAAGGAAGATCCTAAAATATTGACTTCTTCTTGAATAAATATTTGTCACTCTGTGTGGCCATAGTACATTGTGATCTCTTACCAATTTCATTAACAAAGTCTTGGACTCTTTCATAAACAACCTCCCCTGGTATAGGTTTAGGTGCACTCCGTTCCTCATTCCATCCATTGAATTCTTTGCACTTCCAACGATACAGATGGAATTTTGGAAGAAACCTTCGATGACCAAGATATACAGTCTTGCCGCCATGTTTTAGTCTTGTTGAATTAGTGTTCTCTTCCCATATAGGACACGCTTTAGCTCCTTTGACACTATATCCAGACAAATTCCCATATGCTGGAAAGTCATTAATAGTGAAAAACAACATAGCGTGCAAACAAAATGTCTCTCTTCGTGAAGCATCATAGGTCATCACACCTTCACCCTAGAGTTTCTTTAAGTCATCAATTAGAGGTTCAAGATAAACATCGATATCATTTCCAGGTTGTTTAGGGGCCGATATCAACAATGACAGCATAACATACTTATTTTTCATACACAGCCAGGGAGGAAGATTGTATATAATAAGCATGACTGGACAAGTGCTATGTTGGTTGCTCAATGTCCCGTATAGATTCATCCTATGTGTACAAAGCCCAAGTTTTAGATTCCTGACTTCTTCACCAAATTTAGGTTATAATAGATCAATCTTCTTCTAATGTGGGGAATCATACGCATGTCGTAGGATCCCATCATTATTTTTCTTAACATCTGCATGCCACCTCAAATTCTTCGCATCTATCGAATTGGCAAACAAGCATTGAAACTTTGATATTATAGGTAGATACCACATCACCTTGGTAGGTGAACTAGTTTTGGACTCCCCCGAAGTCATCAATTTATACCGTGATACACCACATTTTGGACAATCTTTCAAATCCACATAGTCCTTTTGAAATAATACACAATCATTCGGGCATGCATGTATCTTCTTGGCCTCCATTCCCATTGGGCACAATAATTTCTTTACCTGGTATGTTGAGATTGGCAGCTCATTTCCTTCAGGAAGCATTTTTTTTCAACAAAGACAACAATGGCGTGAAGCTTTTGTCGCTCCATCTATTGTTAGTTTTTAGCTTATACAATCTCAACACAGTGCTAAGCTACATAAACTTAGTACATCCTGTGTATAACGGTATCTCAGCATCATGCACAATGTTTCTAAACATGGGAGGTGGATCAGTTTTAGTGTGCTCTACCCCACAACTATCTAGCATCGCATCAACGATGTCTACTGGAACTAGTTCGTTCACATCTACATCATCAGAGGCAATAACTTCTTCCACACAAGCACTACTATCGACATCTGATAACCTCCTATTTTAGTTGATTATCTTAGTCTTTTTCTTTAGTTTTCCATACTCTTTTTTTACGTTTAAACTATACATTATCCTAATTTTACCCCTTTTTGTAAATACACCATCAGACTAACTTTTTCCTTTTATATATGCAGAAAAAGCACAAAAAAATCATAAAAGAATAACCCAGCCTCAAGACCGAGTGGATTCAAACGGTCCCAATACCGCATGAAGCCAACCGGTCCCGAGACCGCATGGAGTCAAACGGTCTCAAGACCACATGAAGCCAACCGGTCCCGAGACCGCATGGAGTCAAACGGTCTCAAGACCGCATGAAGCCAACCGATCCCGAGACCGCATGGAGTTCAAACGGTCTCAAGACCGCATGAAGCCAACCGGTCCCGAGACCGCATGGAGTTCAAACGGTCTCAAGACCGCATGAAGCCAACCGGTCCCGAGACCGCATGGAATTCAAACGGTCTCAAGACCGCATGAAGCCAACCGGTCCCGAGACCGTATGGAATTCAAATGGTCTCAAGACCGCATGAAGCCAACTGGTCCCGAGACCGCATGGAGTTCAAACGGTCTCAAGACCGCATGAAGCCAACCAGTCCCGAGACCGCATGGAGTTCATACGGTCTCAAGACCGTTTGAAGCCAAACGGTTTCACAGTCCAAACGGTCTTGAGGTCTCAAACAGTCTTGAGGTCCAAACGGTCTCCAAACCGTTTGGACTTCACTCAAAGCCTATAAATAAGACCCCAAGGGTCCTCCAAAAAACGGAGGAGAACTCAGACGTCCAAAGGCTGCCCCAATCGTTCCAGAGCTCTTGCCACTTCCATCCTCCGCCCTGGGGCTATCGGTCTGAGGTCCATACTCCATCCTGAAGCTGCTTTCTCCTTCTTCGTCAAGAAGGTGGGAAGGAGAGACCTCCTCATCGTGCAACCTACGAAGACTGGTGGATCGTTGCTCTCTCTCTCCAAGGGGTCGACCTTCTTCCATCCTTGTGGGGATGATGCTCTCTCTCTCTTCTCGCCTCCTTCTTGGTCTTAGTCATGAGGGAGTAGTCTTCTTCACTAGGGTGCGGGGAGTAGCCCCGCTACCCATACTTTCATATCATGTAAAATGTAATCCTTAGGTTGTAATGTAGAGTTCTTATGTTTGTCGGTTCAACATCAAACGATTAATGAATACTTGTTGCTTGATCTCCAACTTGTGTTATCTTTTATCTTTTAGTATGAATTGTCTACGTTTGTACTATTAGATTCGAAAATCATTTGCATGTTGGTTCTTGATGCATGTATCCACCATGTATCTGTTTCGGTATCTAGAAGTGTATCTCAAGAAGTGGAGTAAACTCACTATCATCCGTTGCACTTTCATACTATGAAATGGAATCAGTTGACGTATGGAAGTGCAACCTTGGTAAGTCGAGGAACACACTTTGAGAGGGGAATGATGTAAAGTAATGTGACCATTTGTTCGGGAATGGCTGGCGTTGCAACATTCCCGCACTTCTCGTAGCTAGGTTATCCGAAAGGAGACTAGGTCTACAAGGATACTAACTGACCGAAATCTTTTTGTAGGTTAAGTTTTGCTTTACATGTGTTGATCGATGTGTAGTGGCGGTGAAAAACCGATCACACCCTAGTGATCTTTATCATAGTTTAACTCTTAGATTTGCTTTCTTTCTTTACTTTTCATGTTTTAGTTTAAAACCATCAAAATCCAACTTTTCGATATAAGTGCCAACTAGTGAGTAGCTAAGTGAATTTCTATACGTTTTTCATCTTGTTGCTTGCAATAAGACCGTTGTCTTTTGGGTTCGATCCTAAATCTGTACTATGATAAGGCTTCCATACTCTTATGGGGTTGGAGCTGTTATCTAAGCACCAGTTCTAGGTAAACCTAGAGAGAACATCAACTCCCTAGGGTTTTTGGTGCATCTTTGGGACTCCCATTGGAAGAGTGATCTTTTAGTATAAGTTCCAGTTTTATCAAAAAATGGCGCCGTTGTCGGGGACAACGGAACGTTGTTATTTCACTTAGGACCTTTCTAGTTGGTTAGGATTTTACACTTTCTTTTTGAATCCTAACTCTATATCTTCTTGAAACTTTCTTATTTTCACTATTGTCTAAAAGATGTTCTCTTTTCTCTACTCAGGTAGAACACGTGCATGCAATCACCGCATAGTCACGGATTCTCCCCTGATCCAGAGTTCGACTCCGAGGTAGAGAGAAGTTTCCACCGCCGAATCCATCTCAATCACCAACACGCTAGACAAATGGCTGACGAACAGCACCAAGATGCTTTGATAATGGATAGAGTTAATGCTGCCATTGCCGCACAACGGGCACAACTTATCGCAGACACCCGTGCCCAAATACAAGCGGAGATACGAGCAGAAGAGCAAGCCCGCATAAGAGCAGAGACCGAGGCTGCTCAGCTCGAGTTACGAAACAAGCAACTGAGGGACTATGCAGTCCCGAAAAACTACGAGGATAACCACCCGGTCTGGCCTCCGATCATCAACATCCCAAACTTTGAGATCCGGACCCAGTGGATCCAGATTATGCAAGGAATCTCCTTCTCTGGAGGTTCAGGAGACGATTGCATGGACCATTTGAAAAGGTTTAAGGCATTATGCCGCCTGGTCCCGCAAGCCGGTATCGCTTTCGATGCGATAATGCTCCACCTGTTCCATTTCACCTTATCTGGAAGAGCCTGGAGTTGGTACAACTCATTGGACAGAGAATCTATTATAACCACTTGGGCCCCTCTAGAGGAAAAATTCCTAGAGAAATTCTTCCCACCCTCGCTGACCTATGAAATCAGAGGGCAAATCAATCACTTCTCCCAGCTACCTGGGGAAACCCTCGCTGAGGCATGGGAAAGATTTAAGGAACTTCTACGCAAATGCCCTCATCATGGAATTTCACAGAATCAACTGATAGAAACTTTTTATCGGGGGGTAAGCGATGATATTAAACAATTCCTAGATTCCTCATCTGGAGGAAATTTCATGAGGAAGAACTATGAGGATGCTTGGAAGATTGTTACCTTAGGAGCTGAAAACCAGTCCAACTGGGGACGGTCAGCTGTAAAAGGCGTCCTTAAAGTTTTTAAAGCTGAGGAATCCATAGAAATGAAGTCAATAGCCAAGGCCTTGAAAACAATTGCTCATAAACAGCAAGCCCTTGAGACAACTCTAGGGGAAATTGATAAGAAGAAAACCACGCTGGTTCATCAAGTCAAAGCCGTCACAGGATCCTGTGAGGCTTGTCATGCTTCGGACCATCCGACTCTCTCCTGCGGAATGTTGTATAATGTGATGATGGATCTGCATCCACCACCAAAACCATATGAGTCCATTACCAATCAAGCTGAAGATTAGATTCCGGAGCAAGTCAACTCCATCCATACTATTCCCGGACAAGTTTACTATAATCTCAGTCAACCAAGGAATCATCCTGGGTTCCAGTACAGGAATCCTTCTGGAACTGCGAATCTGCAACATCAGACACAGGGGGGGTCTGATAGTAGGCTACCACCTGGGTTCCCAAACAATTTTAACCAAAATCAAGGGAACCCAAGGAACAATTTCCCTAGGGCTAACTACCCTAGAAACCAATCAGCCTACTATCAGTACACTCATCCCCCACTTCATCCGCAGTTGCATACTCAGCAGCCTCAACAACAAAGTCTTCAGAAAAATGCTACTGCACAGCCGGAGGATGAGATATCTTTGATAAGACAGATGCTACAATCTCAGCAAACCATGCTGGCTAACCAACAAGCCCAACAGAAGGCAGTTGAAGCCCATCTTGCGCATATTGCTGCACAGTTGAAGCCTCCGGCAGGCACTTTTGCTGGGCAGCCCGAGTCAAACCCTAAACATGGGCTGAATAGACATGAACAATCAAATACTATGCCAACATCATGACAATGTTATAACTTCATCAAGCCAGTGACATAAAACTAAGGCGCTACTTGGGAGGCAACCCAAGATTTCTACTCTATGTTTTGCTCTTTAATTTCCCTTAGCTTTATCTTATGAAAATACAAAAAAATCTACATAACTAAAACTATCAAAAAAAAATAATCAAAAACAAACAACATAAAAATATATATATATCAAAAACAAACATAAAAATATAAAATCTTTTCTGCCTTTGTCCTTCCAAGCGGTCCTGAAACCGTTTGGACTCCAAACGGTCTCCAAACCATTTGGAGCCCAACGGTCTTGAAACCGCTTGGACTCCAAACGGTCTTGAAACCGTTTGGACCAAACGGTCCTCAAACCGTTTGGGACCAAACGGTCTTCAAACCATTTGGGACCAAACGGTCTTGAAACCGTTTGGACCAAACGGCCCTCAAACCGTTTGGGACCAAACGGTCTTGAAACCGTTTGGAGCCAAACGATCTTGAAACTGCTTGGACTCCAAATGGTCTTGAAACCGTTTGGACCAAACGGTCCTCAAACCGTTTGGGACCAAACGGTCTTCAAACCGTTTGGGACCAAACGGTCTTGAAACTGTTTGGACCAAACGGTCTTCAAACCATTTGGGACCAAACGGTCTTGAAACCGTTTGGAATACAAAGGGTCGCCAACCGTTCCCTATAAATATAAACCCTACCCCTTCGTCTTTCTCTCTTCAAACTTTCGAACTCTCTCGAGCGCTTGTGCGAAGAACTGTTCTTTTGCTTCTACTTCCTTTGCTCCCGCGTGATCACACTCCCGTTCACCAACCACCTGCAAGGTAGTCCGGCGACCACAACGCACGCTGCCCCTCTTCCCTACCGCCTTCGTCGCCGTTCCTGAGCTTTCACCATCTGTTCCACCATCGCCGCCTTCTCCGCCGACGGTTTTAATGACCATCCGCACGTCACCATCATTCTCACGACGCCACCGATTCTATCTTCCACCATCTTCACCGAAGTCATCACCTTCGATTCAGACCTCTATCGTCTTCGACGATTTCTTCACCATCGTCTGCATCACCGTCGTCATCGCCGTCTTCACCGTTGCCATTTTCATCACATCACTGGTTTCACCGCCATTTTTGTCACCGGCACACCCTCCGCCTCCGCGCCAGTTCACCTTCGTCTTCACCTGCGCCGGCAACCCTGCGGCTTTTCGTTTTCCAAACGGTCCTTAAACCGTTTGGAACCAAATGATCTCGAAACCGTTTGGGACCAAACGGTCATCAAACCGTTTGGGACCAAACGGTCTTCAAACCGTTTGGGACCAAACGGTCTTCAAACCGTTTGGGGCCAAACGGTCTTCAAACCGTTTGGGACCAAACGGTCTTGAAACTGTTTGGGGCCAAACGGTCATCAAACCGTTTGGGGCCAAACGGTCTTCAAACCGTTTGGGACCAAACGGTCTTCAAACCGTTTGGGACCAAACGGTCTTGAAACCGTTTGGGACCAAACGGTCTTCAAACCGTTTGGAACCAAACGGTCTTGAAACCGTTTGGGACCAAACGGTCTTGAAACCGTTTGGGACAAAACGGTCTTGAAATCTTTTGGGACCAAACGATCTTCAAACCGTTTGGGACCAAACGGTCTCCAAACCGTTTGGGACCAAACGGTCTCCAAACCGTTTGAGACCAAACGGTCTTGAAACCGTTTGGGACCAAACGGTCTCCAAACCGTTTGGTCTCCACATCCATTAATCTTTCACAAAATTACAAAAGACATAACTACAAATAAAATCTAATTTGTTTTAAATCTTTTGCTCTAACTCATAAACTCTTGTTTTTCAGAAATGGCATCACTAGCAAACAAGACCACCGGCTCGGGAGCTGCTCCCTCTCAGACAAGGGAGCAAATGATCGAAGAGCTGGACAGGCTCAAGAAGATCACAGATGTCTTCAACACCACCAGAGCAGTCCCACCAAAGACTAAAATGATGGATGTCTTGTGTGAGATTGCCCGCCTCACCAAATGTCTAGCTGAGGGATATGAAGAAGAAGTAGAAGAAATCTCCTCTGATGACGACGAAGGTTCGGATTACACACCGAATCCTGAGGAGGAATCCGCCGCCGAAGATCACAAGGGGAAACGTAAGGTCTTGGAGACTGCATCTGGGCAACCCTCCAACAAGCGGGCAAGAAAACAAGTTCGACCTGTTTCCTCCATGGACCAACCCCTCGCCAAACCTTCCATCCCTGCAACTACCATCGCTGCTACTACCACTATCACCACCATTCCTACCACCACTATCCCCATCACTACCACCACTTTCATTCCCATCACCACCACGATACCACCACCAGAGAACCTCTTCATCCAAACCACCATCTCCACCGATAAAACCCTAAAACCTACCAAGTATGTCTGCTCCAGCATACTAATCAAGATGGGGATATATGATCGTATCTTCAACGTGCTAGACAAAGTCAACCTCACCAGGTTGTGTCTAATACCTGCAGTATCTTACTACGAACCCACCGCAGAATTCTTCTCCTTTCTGACCAAGGAGCCCGTTGACAGCACAGATAAGTCTCTGGACGGGGGTGACAGAAGGCTTGTCACCCAAATTTTTGGCAGCAAGGTCGTCATAACAGAGAATATGCTGAACTCCATCTTTATCGATGACCAGGAGCAGCTGCGAAAGGCTAAAACAGTGGGAACCGATCATCCAGAATTCAACAGACATACATTCTGGAAATCCTTAACTGGGATCCCCACTTACGATGCAAAGACGTGCAAGGCGTCAAACATACACTCTGGTTTTGTGCGCACTGTACACAAAATCATCGCTGGCGCACTCTTCCCCAGGACAGAAGGGGGGAACGTTATAACCTCCGATCTTTTTGTTCTCTGGTCTATTCTTAACAAAAGGCCAGTTAATATCGGCCGTCATCTAATCCAGAAATTCTCAATCTCCATCCTGGGGAAAGAGATTTGCATGGGGGGTCATGTCACATCTATCATCAAATATCTTAAGATGGACAAACCTTTACCCCGTTGCACACAACTAAAGGGCGACATCCTCACCAACGAGCAAACTCTGAAGAACTCGTTCATAATCAAGGAAAAGGATGGAAAACTACACTATGTATTCTGCCCTATGGTCAAGTCATCAAGGACTCTCCTCCTGCTCCCAGAGTTAGCACACTATGATATGACACAGCTCCTCTTCTCTGACGAGGAGCTTACTCATCTGCTAGCTTCGGTTAAAAAACTTGAAAAGAAAGCAACAGCGGGTCAAACAGAGATGAGTATCACAGCCCCGACAGTTCGACTTACAAAAATGCCTGTCAAACGGCCTTCTAGAAGGCAGTTGCAGGCCCAACAGCTGTCAGGGACACCAACATCTCGGCCAAATCCGGAGGCCGAGCAGTTCCATGAAGAAGTCTTAACAACATCCTCCATCGACTCTTTTATCCAGAGTCTCCACGAGCAGCTAACCACCGCCACCACCACTCCGCCTTCCACCATTCCAACATCTACCACTCCCTTCCTCCCCACATCCACGCAACCATTCACATCTACTTCTTCACCCTTTTTTACGTCGGACTTCCCTTTCTCCATCCCTATGCCCGACTTCACCACCCTTCCATTTACTCCCGCAGTTTCCACCCCATCATTGTCGCTACCACCACTTTCGCCTCAAATACCACCACTTTTCACATTCGCCACCACCCCGACACCGCTGGTGACTACATCCACAGTCACTACGCAGCTCGGGGCATCATCAGTGTCTCTTCTGCAAGACACTAACACCGTCCCACATAGACCCCAGTCATCTCACCCTTCCGCTCCTGGGGTCCCTTTTACTAACATCGGTGAGGAATTCGGCCGTCAATTTGACGGTGTCCGAAACCTCCTTACCGATCCTTCTAACATATTAAATTCTATTTTTTCTTGTGTACAGGATTTATCACGACAGGTAACCAAGATCGACGAACAACACCGAGCCTTGCCTACCTTCCTCCAAGGCATCCAGCAACGACAGGACGAAGTGGCTAAGCAAGTTGAGCACATCAACAGCCACACCAACAACCTGCCGGACCTAGTCCTTGGAGCAACACGGCAGCAAGAAGCTACAACACAAAAAGTCGATGAGATCTCTAAACAGACTCAACCTCTGCCAGAGAATCTCCGCAAGCTTGAGCAACATCAAGAGGCCCTGAGCACGCGCTTGGCTACCATTGATGGAACACTTACGCAACTACATCATCACCAAGAGGAGGCAAATAACGATGAAACCCAATAGCTACGTGTCCAAGTCACAGAACTGACATCACGTCTCCTCTCCGCCGAGGGCAGATTCACAGACCTCAAAGAAGCCCATGATGCACTGCTCGAAAAACACGAGCATCTGCAAGTGGCTTTCGACGAGCTACAAGCCACTCATCGGCGGTGTAAAAAGTCTGCCAACAAAAAGCAAACAGACGAAGCTGCGGATGACAAAGATGACGATGATGAAGAAGACGACGACTCCGACTCATCTGCTGACTCCAACAAAGATACATCTTTGGACGACAAGCATGATGACAGAGAAGACCCCAGGCATGCAGCAGGACCCTCCCAAAAAGGGTCCGACAAAGGTCACCAGGATAGTGACCATCACCCCAAGTCCCCACACAACGACAATGTCAACATGTCATATGGGGATCAATTCTTTGACTATTCAGCTATGGGGTCCATCGGGGAAGCTGCCAAGGACGCAGCCTACGCTGAGTTACAACATTGCATACTAGGAACCAGTGCCAGCCCGCCAAAAACCTCTTCTCTCTTCTCAGCACCTTCTCCCCATTACCATGACGAGGCAGACCGAGTAAGTCTAGACACGGACGAGGATCTTGACTCTGCCTCTGACTTGGACGATAATCTAGAGGGCCATGTAGAGGCCTTCGAACAACCTGCTTCTCCTCCACCACAAGAGCTTCCCCCGCCACCTCCTCTGCCGCACAAAATGCATGACCTAGATATGGCAGCCATCTCTACTTTAGATGCTCAGGACAGTTTTATACTGAACACTATAGTGGACGATGCAAAAGCGGGGGAAGACATAATCTATCATAACACCAAAACCAGGCGTAAGTTGACACGTGAAGATTTCCATTGCATCCTACGACCTCGGTCCACGGTGCCAATGGCGATCTTCCGTGTCCTCCTCGCCAATTGTATAGAAACATATAGAAGTCACAAGCGGCAACAACCGGTTTTTAATGCTTCGCCCGCTTTGTCTTTTGGCCTTTTATACAAAGACATACGCAAAAAATCGGTTGCGCGGCTGCGTGTCGGTTTGGCAAGAAGGGCACGTTATCTTACAATGCCCTTCCAAGTCTCGGACTACTGGCTTTTTATGATAGTGGATACTGAGGCTCGGGATGCCAAAGTATACAATTTCTGTAGCGCCGAGATACCAGCAGGCACAATAAATTTCGTAGGAGAAGCAACAGGAGAAGCCAGGTGTATACCCTTCCGGCTGCTTAAATTAATCCGGGTTGCACGCCCATCTCTTCGCCAAGACTGGAGCCAACCATGGTTCAAAATCATAAACCCTCCAGTCCAAGCCACCGAGGGATCTGGGGACAACACTTTCTGCACCATCTGACACATCCAAGTGTTGAACCAGGAAATCCCATTCAACGACCTGGTAGCTGAAGACTTTCATTCCCTATGAGGACGTTATGCCATGGAGCTCATCTGTGATAGACGATTCTTCAACGACCCAACTATGTCACCAGATGATGTTCCTCGGTACCTTTTCTCAGCTGTCCAGCGACGACAACGGCGACCTTTCTGACAAATTCTGAAAGAGTCAGAACAGACCAAGTCGCCAGAGCCAGATAAAAGCAAGAGTGATCCTGCTTACACCATCAACCCAACATTTCTTGATTTTGATCGCGATGCTTGCAAGGGTCTTAACGACCTCGAATTGCATACCATTATGGCACGACTCTCCGCAGACAAAGATGGCCTGGTATACATGTCTCGAGACATACTCGTAATGGCAGATTCACTGCGAGAGACTCTACAGGACAAGGGATCCCTTTCTGTCAGCCTCATGGCCGCCTACCAGTTTCTACTTGGCCAAACCAACCCAGACACATACATGGCGTCTCCATATATGAAAGATGATCTCCTAAAGCTCAAGAACTTCGGCACAACTGACGCACTGATCTCATATCTCCAACACACAATGCCGAAGTTCATCATGTTACCCATCCTGTATCATGAGCATTGGATTCTCCTGGCAACAAATCTCCCAGACGGAACAACCACAATATACAACAGTTCTGACAGCCAGTTCAACGCTCGATAGTGACACTACGTCGTGACGCCAAAGACGCCAACAGAAGTAGTGGCAAAGGAGTGTGCCGAGAAATTAATCGATTTTCTGAGTCAGCATACAAAGGCGTACGACAAAGAACATTTCCATCACCCCGCCTTCTGCCACAAATGCCCCCAGCAAATACGACAATCGAACGATTGCGGCTTCCACGTCCTCTACTGGATGTACACCATCATTGTTCTTCAAAGACCAGTAGAGGAAATGACTGACGTGGATTACCACGCTTTACGAGGACAGTTCGCATCCAATCTACTTCGTTCTCCGGGGGCAAATGAAGATTTACCTTAACCCGCAGCCCTTGTCCTAATGACTTCTCAACCTATCACTTTGCCACTCTGGGGACATAGTGCGTGATAAGTTAGGGGGGGTACATTAGACAAGGGCGAGGTATCAATTTCTACACTCCTCTTTCTATCTAACACTTTCCATACAATTCTTTATTCTTAAATTTTCTCTTAAACAATTCTTTTTACAATTCTTTTTACTTAATTTCTTTTTCTTCCCTTTTTGAATAAAGTCACCTCAATTAACTCTAGAATCATGTTAGTCCCTATAAGTAAATAGCACTTAGACATCGAATGGCGATTTATCAATTTCCACCCACTAGTGATTTCATATTTTTGCTTCAATTCTTCATCTGACTCTCCACAGGTCAAAATCAAGGCAGAAATAAGCCAAGATCTCGAGGATGAGAGGGAAATCAGGCAACTTCCAAATCAAAAAGTTCTGCAAGTGGACCACAAACCAAATAAGTGCACGTTGAAAAACTTTAAGAACAGCTTTCCTCTCTTCAAAATAAAAGAGGCTTGGCCACCCAAAATAAATTCTCAAAAATCCCAAAACCCAAGCGTGTGAGTTATTGAATAAAAGCCAGAGAGACGAATAAAATTATGAGAGTTGTGCCATGCATAAGGATCTATACGAAGAACTGACGAAGGTCTCACCCGGTAGGCACATTTCGCTGCCCTCACAAAGGCAGATGTGTCGTGCCCAGTAGTGAAACCCTAAAATTTCCAAGTATATGAAAGGCTCATAAAGGACTCGCCCGGCCGGTACATTCAGCTGCCCTCATAAAGGCAGATGTGTCGTGCCCGGTAGTGAGATTCTAAAAATCATAGATAGCCCCTCCCCCACTTGAAGGGGGAGCTACACTTCAAAGCCTTTAGCCAACCCTCATACCCTCTATAGCTTCCAGTAGGTTTTTCAGAGAGGTATAAAGCTGATTAGAGTCAACAACATGCAAAAAATAAGGTGGTCCCAATGCAAACTTTGAGATACGGAAAGAACCTGAGATCCAAGCAAATCTCGAAATCCGAAAAGATCAAGGCATGCAATAAGACTTGATATGACCCCAGGGGAACTCAGGTCAAGAATTGAAGCAAGAGTATGGAAATCCTAAATAAAATCGCCTCGTCATTACATGTCTCAGCTCTATCTAACTTGAGGACAAGCTAGACTCTAAGTTAGGGGGGTGATAACCTCCTATTTTAGTTGATTATATTAGTCTTTTTCTTTAGTTTTCCATACTCTTTTTTTACGTTTAAACTATACATTATCCTAATTTTACCCCTTTTTGTAAATACACCATCAGACTAACTTTTTCCTTTTATATATGCAGAAAAAGCACAAAAAAATCATAAAAGAATAACCCAGCCTCAAGACCGAGTGGATTCAAATGGTCCCAAGACCGCATGAAGCCAACCGGTCCCGAGACCGCATGGAGTCAAACGGTCTCAAGACCGCATGAAGCCAACCGGTCCCGAGACCGCATGGAGTCAAACGGTCTCAAGACCGCATGAAGCCAACCGATCCCGAGACCGCATGGAGTTCAAACGGTCTCAAGACCGCATGAAGCCAACCGGTCCCGAGACCGCATGGAGTTCAAACGGTCTCAAGACCGCATGAAGCCAACCGGTCCCGAGACCGCATGGAATTCAAATGGTCTCAAGACCACATGAAGCCAACCGGTCCTGAGACCGCATGGAATTCAAACGGTCTCAAGACCGCATGAAGCCAACCGGTCCCGAGACCGCATGGAGTTCAAACGATCTCAAGACCGCATGAAGCCAACCGGTCCCGAGACCGCATGGAGTTCATACGGTCTCAAGACCGTTTGAAGCCAAACGGTCTCACAGTCCAAACGGTCTTGAGGCCTCAAACGGTCTTGAGGTCCAAACGGTCTCCAAACCGTTTGGACTTCACTCAAAGCCTATAAATAAGACCCCAAGGGTCCTCCAAAAAAAGGAGGAGAACTCAGACGTCCAAAGGCTGCCCCAATCATTCCAGAGCTCTTGCCACTTCCATCCTCCGCCCTAGGGCTGTCGGTCTGAGGTCCATACTCCATCTTGAAGTTGCTTTCTCCTTCTTCGTCAAGAAGGTGGGAAGGAGAGACCTCCTCATCGTGCAACCTATGAAGACTGGTGGATCGTTGCTCTCTCTCTCCAAGGGGTCGACCTTCTTCCATCCTTGTGGGGATGATGCTCTCTCTCTCTCTTCTCGCCTCCTTTTTGGTCTTAGTCATGAGGGAGTAGTCTTCTTCACTAGGGTGCGGGGAGTAGCCCTGCTACCCATACTTTCATATCATGTAAAATGTAATCCTTAGGTTGTAATGTAGAGTTCTTATCTTTGTTGGTTCAACATCAAACGATTAATGAATACTTGTTGCTTGATCTCCAACTTGTGTTATCTTTTATCTTTTAGTATGAATTGTCTACGCTTGTACTATTAGATTCGAAACTCGTTTGCATGTTGGTTCTTGATGCATGTATCCACCATGTATCTATTTCGGTATCTAGAAGTGTATCTCAAGAAGTGGAGTAAACTCACTATCATCCGTTGCACTTTCATACTATGAAATGGAATCAGTTGACGTATGGAAGTGCAACCTTGGTAAGTCGAGGAACACACTTTGCGAGGGGAATGATGTAAAGTAATGTGACCATTTGTTCGGGAATGGCTGGCGTTGCAACATTCCCGCACTTCTCGTAGCTAGGTTATCCGAAAGGAGACTAGGTCTACAAGGATACTAACTGACTGAACTCTTTTTGCAGGTTAAGTTTTGCTTTACATGTGTTGATCGATGTGTAGTGGTGGTGAAAAACCGATCACACCCTAGTGATCTTTATCATAGTTTAACTCTTAGATTTGCTTGCTTTCTTTACTTTTCATGTTTTAGTTTAAAACAATCAAAATCCAACTTTTCGATATAAGTACCAACTAGTGAGTAGCTAAGTGAAGTTCTATACGTTTTTCATCTTGTTGCTTGCAATAAGACCGTTGTCTTTTGGGTTCGATCCTAAATCTGTACTATGATAAGGCATCCATACTCTTATGGGGTTGGAGTTGTTATCTAAGCACCAGTTCTAGGTAAACCTAGAGAGAACATCAACTCCCTAGGGTTTTTGGTGCATCTTTGGGACTCCCATTGGAAGAGTGATCTTTTAGTGTAAGTCCTAGCTCCATCAACATCCACTGGTTTCGGATTTGAAATATCTCCATGCCAGTACAATTATGTATAGCCTTGTACAATCCCGTTGCACATGATATGACTTTTGATTTCGTCACCAGTGCTGACTTTCAAGTTGTTACCACAATGCCTACATGGACAGTAGAACCTATCTCCAAGTTGTTTCCTGTGTTCCTTGGAAAATCTAATAAACTGATCAAGACCTGAAATAAACTCTGGGGTTCAGCGATTGCAAATGGACATCCATGATCTATCCATTCTATGATCAAAGAGAAAACAAGTATATATTACAAAAAGATTAGGGTCTAGGGTTAACAGATTAGAGTTTAAGCATGCTTAAAACTTTAGGGTTTAAGGTCTTACATATAATTAATGGTTAAAACATCCTAAGTGAGATTAGGTGTTCAAGAATAGTCCCAAACCAGGGACTATCCATGATTTACTCCTATTGAGTAAATCTTGGACGGGTTTCTAGGCCAAAAAATACATGTGATGTCATTATTATATATAATAAACGTGTACCACCTATCCCATTCTTGAACACCTAATCTCACTAGTAAGTTATTAATATGTATTGGGTTTTCAAGAAAATTTCGGCAGCATTTCCCCACCGTTCTGCAAGTACATATGTACTTAGAAAACAAACGGGGAAATGCTACCAAAATTTTCTTGAAAACCCAATACACATTATACACTTACATCCTAAGTGAGATTATGTGTTCAAGAATAGTCCCAAACCGGGGACTATCCCAGATTTACTCCTAATGAGTACATCTTGGATGAGTTTCTAGGCCACCATAATATAACACCAGTCCCTTGTTCACAACCCCATTCAAAGCACAATTTTCTTATAAAAACACTTGTGGACAACCATAACAACATATCAATGCTTCCTAAATTAATCAATGTATTGTTTTATAACACAAATCGTGGTGGGTATAACATAGCAAAAAACTCAACATGTCACAACAGAAACATGTCATTAACCTAATATACATATATTTGTAACAAAACTCGTGGTAGTTATACCATAGAAAATTAAGTGGCATGCCAAATATATAACAAAAGCAACATTTTTCTATATTATTATAACGATAAAAATTCTTAACATTTTCCAATTGTAATAGCCTTATCATCATTTACCCTTATCCAAACCTACAACTAGCATGAAAAAAGGTTATTCATAACAACATATGTAGTGGAGGAAACTTTGGTAGGCTTCATTCTCTTCTTTAGATTTCACAAACTCCATGATGGATGGGGACCGATGGATGAGCGATGGTTTAAAATCTTGGTCTAATCTTTGTGCAGGTCTGGATGTGATTTGACTAGGGGACAAACTGATATGTTTCTAAGGTTGTGATTATTTAACTAATATTTAAGACAAAAGCTAGATTGATTGATTATTCTAAGGTTGTGATTAATGAAAGGGTTGAATTAAATATTGATTATTCTAAAGTTGTGATTAATAAAAGGGTTGAACGAAATTATCATATGAAAGTAACATAGGGTGGAATGAATTTCACCATCGCTGCCTATCATTCAATGTCTTACTTTATCACATTAAGCATGAACATATACGTTGATGTCGGGTTAATCCACTTTTGGTGTTAATTAGGGTTAAAACATATAAAGCACCTATCTGAAGTTGTCATCAAGGGTTTAACAAAAAATGATTGATATGTTAGATCTAGAGTATCTATGAGATGAATGGAGATGTAAAGAATAACGACCCCTTTTCAAAGAAGAAAATAGGCATGTAACCTTGTAGAGAACTAGCCAAGAAGCAAGCCTAGAAAAGACTCAACCATCACTCATCGAGTGAGAGGGGAGCATCAGCAAAGGAAAAAAACAAACAACCAGCAGAGAGAAGCCAAGCCTAGCTAGCAGATGCTACTACTTCCATATGTAGGAATACCCTAGAGGAAGAAGAGGAGGAAGAAGGGTACCTCAGTGGCGGCGGAGGAAGAAGAGGAGAAGGCGTCTGGCGGCAAGTAGTAGCAGGCGGCGAGCGGCGAGCAGCAAGCAGGCAGCCGACGGAGAGCAGAAGCAGGCGGCAGTGAGCATAGGAGAAGGTGTCGTCCGGAGCAGAGGAGAAGGTGCCAGAGCAGAAGCAGGCGGCGACGGCTAGAGCAACGAATGGCGGCGGTGGTAGCTGGAGTAGTGAGCGGTGGCCGGAGCAGAATCGATCGCCAGACCTAAGTGCGGAGTTGATAAAACCGAGAAAGGGGAAAGAACCTGGCTCGCACAGGTGTATTAAGTTAACAATAGGTGTCGGTTATTCAAAACAGCTGACACCTAACATTATCAGCGTCGGCTGTCGTAAAAAACTGATGTCCAAGGGGGGTGAATATTTTTGTGAGGATAACGCATGAAAACACATCAGCGTCGGTTATTTCAAGAAAACTGATGATAATAATGGTCCCAATTTCTGTCTCGCGAATAACCATTATTCGTCAGTTGATTAGCTAAAAATCGATGTCGTATGATAAATTTTTGAGGTAAATTTTTTCACTTGAAAATTTGGATTTGGCGGTCGATTTTAGGCGTCAGTTGGTTATTAAGGAACCGACGCTAAATAAAAAGTGATACCCGTGTCTGGCCGCTCTTCACAGATAGATGTCGGTTTGTGTAATCAACTGACGTTGTGAGCTTTAGGCGTCAGTTTCTTGTATGCAACCAACGCCTGTAAATGTGACTTTATAAGCCATTTATATAGTAGTGAATGAACCTTCATCTTTGTCCAACTCTCACTTGATTCCCTTTGATGACACTTTCTTCATCTCAAATGAGGCTCTAAATAGGTACAAGAAGAACTTCCTAGGAACCCTTTCCCTTTTTGTGCCCTATTTGGTCCAAGACCACAAAGACAAGAGGTTATAGATCAAGTAGTGGTGTTGTTTTACGACCACCATCTCTCAGCCTTGGGTGTTGAACGTGCGTGCTACAACAATTGCATCATAAGAAACAAAGCCATTCATGAATTCTATGCAAATTTGTGTTGGAAGTATGACACCCTTATACCCCTACCTAATACTCAAGTAGTACTCACATCTATGATAGTCGGGAAGAAATTTCAAATCTTTGAGGATACCCTAAATATCTTCTTTTTGGGTATTGAAATGACTAACACCTGGCGTAAGGACTATCCAGAGTACTTTGACCTAGTTGAGCCTGAGGCCTTCTACAAGAAGTATGATTTTACTCTCCCTGATATTAATAAGTTCTTGAAGAAGCCTCAATTCCCATATAGGAATAAGTGCACCCTTCCCTCTAAAGATATTTGGACAAATAATGATATAATTTGTTTTGAATAAAAAGATTTCATTTATAATAGCCTTGTTGGTTGCATTGTGGGCTTTATTGGCTATTGGGCCATTAACAAGAAAAAGACAAAAGAAACTCCATTAATTGAGTAAATAGGAAAGTGGAGAAAAGAAGGATGTAGAAACCTCTAGAAGGCAAAGGAATATAATCCAACATTAGATTTCGTGCCTCTTGGGTTCCTTGGGTTCCAAGGAGTCCAAAGTTGCAAATAAAATGCAACAAGAAAAGAAAAGATCAATTAAATATTTCTTTATCAAGAAAGAGATTGAAAATAATGATAAAATGTGGTAAAATAAGTGGAAAGAGGTATAATTGAGTTATCTTTAATGGATTTTCGTATCCATATGTTAAAAGGAATTCTAATAAGGAAAATAAAAAGAGAGATAAAGAGAAATCCTTGAAAAGAGATATTTTAATAAAAATAAGTAGAATATTTGAAATTAAGGAGGTAATGCAAGAAATAAAGAGGGAAGTGAGGGTTTGGTCATGATGAGTAATAATTTGAACCCCACTTGCTTTCTTAGATTACAAGGAATAGAAATAATGGGAAATAAGATAATAAGAAAGAGAAAATAGGTGAGAAATATACATATTTGAGTAATACCTTGCATATAAAAATAAGCATCTCAAACTTCCAAGTTTGAGTCCCAAATTTGCTACATACTTTTATTAAGTCATTATTGACTTTCCCTCAAAATTTGGAATCAATTGGATGCACGGATTAAGAGATATGATTTTTGTAAGTTTCCTAAAGTGACAAAGATAATAGTAAATGTCACGATTTTTTATTTCTTGTTAATTAAAGCCGCGCGATATCATGGTCGTTCGATCCACGATCGACAGTGGTCGGGTCATCACCCACCTCAGGCTCTGATCGGGAAAAACAAAGTGTGGAGTCTGAAGCTTCCTGGACTCCTTTCTCCCCACTCCCTTGATAATTTTTCATGAAATAAAGTCTGGTAGATTCGGGAAAGAGTGAGGAGTACAACGATCCATTAAACCATCGTTGTCCCTCCCTGAATAGGAAGTCCCCAAATCCCAGTTGGCTTTGGACAAGTAGACTTGATAGGGAAATGAGTGAATTGCCTCTCATACCTATATAATGATTCCCAAGGGACCCCCATTCCCAGGGAAGCACAAAACATTGGTTGATTTCACGAGTTTCGGTATAGGCTCCCCCAACCCGCCGCTTCCTTCTTCCTGTAGCCACAGGACCTTCTCGGAAATTCGGGGCAATGCCATGCAATTGCTTAGGATGGGAGACTCGTGGTTGGTTTGCGTAAAGGACTAGATGCTTGGAGGGGGAGGTGGAGGCCCTGACTGCCTCGCCCAAGAGGGCTGCGGCGGCCTTGTTTCAGGCCAAGAGAACGTCTATGGGGGACGGTGCCACCAGCCATTGCAACCCCTGCAAAGGGACTCCCTGAGTTCGACAGACTAAGGTGAAGGGAGAGGGACCATCTCCGACTGTTGGGGATGAGGGACTCATAGGGTCAACGCCGTTGTTGACCGCTGCCTGGAGTTGCATCGCGAGAGAGGCGGGCTCATGAGGTTGAAGATGAGCGCTCGCCAAAAGACAAAGTAGCCCCTCACGTGCATGTAGATCGAGAACAACGAATAAGGGCAAAGATTCCCTTTTAACAATAAACCAGTCGGCCGCCTAAATAATTGGGGAAGATGTTGAAGTGTCACCTAGCGATTGGCCAAAGGTAATTTATCTTGCGAAATTAGTAACTAATAATTGGTAACTCAGATTAGAGAGTATTATATATCAAAATTAATCAGAAAAATGCAGGGAGTACAATAAAAATGTAATTGAAGCCTAATTCTTCTTGCAATTCAAAAAGCATACAAAGATGTTATCTTTAATAGTTTAATCAATGGAAAAACCCTAACCCTTGATGATTAATGAATTTGAAAGGCGTTATATGAGCGTTTAAAGTAGATTTTGACCTATTGTTAATAAAAGGGTGTATTAGATCTAACAAGATGATCTACATGTGTAAGTTGATTTAATTAGGGTTCCATATGCTTTAATGAACCTTGAACCCTAACTTTGGTAAATATGACCCTTAATGATTTTAATTAGTCAAATTCATGTACAAAGTTGAGATATGATGGTTCTAATATATTTAATGTAAAAAGGTTCCTAATTGTGGATAAATACCCTTAATGTAGAAATTAGGGTTTTCGAGTGGATAAAAGGTAGAATTAATGATAATAAGGTTCATATGTGATTTAGACCATAATGAACTACGAATTTATGATAAGTGAACATAATGACTTTGTCATGGACTAAAAGGATAAAGATGGTAGCTTTGATATAATAGAGAAATAATCGACTTTAATTGGGCTTATAATGTTGAAATTAGGGTTTGTAAACTAAGAGAGCATTAAAACGTGATAAAAGTATTATGGAGGCTAAAACCCTAAAGTGGTCTAAAAATCCTAAGGTGGAATCCAAGTCTAGCTTTAGAATGTTCTAGATAAACTATAACACTTGGATCCCATGTATCAATTTCAGGATATTGTTGATTTCTTGTTGCTTGTTCTTTATCCTTATTGGTTGGACAATTAAGTTGATCTGGATCAGGTATGTGGTTAATTATGAATAATAGCCTTAGTTTCCTGAGGATTTTCTGGAAGGTTAATCACTTTGAATGCAAATTATCAGTTTGGATGTTCATACTTGCAAATCATAAAGTCACTATAATTATCACATTAATAATAGAAGTATGTATTCTCACACCTGCATGCCACCCTGATGGATGATGCCAAAGGTCAAGCCCAGATGGGTAGACCAATGGGCACCATGAGTGGTGACCCCACGCACCAAGCTCGGGAATAAGAAGGTAGCCTATGATATTGCATGACTAGAGGGCACCATGAGTGGTGACTCCCAGGCACCGAGCTCAGGATTGATAAGGTGGTCTTAAGTCATTGGCAAAAGAAACCCTAAGGTGGGTATGCCAGGGTTAGGGCAAAAGCGGTGGAGAATGTCATATTGGAAAGCATAAATTGGCTTGTTAAATAATTTGATTGTGATTATTAAATTTTTTAGCCATATCTGTGAAATTTTTGTTGTCCCCACATACCAACATATCTCTGTATGTTGATCGATGTTTTGTTTGTCGGCATTTTAGGTGTAACCCTGAAAGCACAAACAGTAAAGTGACACATCGTGAAATTAAGAAATAAAGTGCAAGGAGGATTACATAGAGTAATTCAAGCTGTGGATAGATAGATTTCCAAAGTTTTGAAAAGGAAAGCAAGGTTTTAATTTTCTACCAGTTTTCAGTTTAGTTAGTAGAATTTCATGATTATTATAGATTATTTGTTGAACCTTTGATCCTGTTAATTGGGATAACGGCACTGACCTTTTGGTCTCCCTTAATTGGGGGTTACCGGGAGGCAGGGTCATTACAATTGGTATCAGAGCATACGTTCCTCACATAATCTTTAATAATTATTAAATTTTGCAAATTCTGTAGAACCTAAGGGAGTTATTAGAGGATTATCCGAAAGGTAGAGGTGTCTAGAAAAGGATCATGATTGGGGGCTGGCAAAATTGTCCTCCGTACCGCTAGTCAGAATACAAGGACTCCCGGATCCGTGTGACTGCCTGGCCAAAGTCTTAGGGTATGAATCAAAATAAGATATCTTTAGGACTCCCTCATATCGTTCATCCCTCCTCAACTCAAATTATGTTAAGGACCTTAAGGATTAGGGTTTTCTCTCTTTTCCTCACCCTCTTGAGGTATGGGTAAGGTTGATAAGGATTAAGGAATCCTCCACCAAATTAATAAAAAGCATGTAAATAAGATGTCATGGACATAAGCTTAATAGAGTAAGCGTAAAGGAATAGATACATGCTTAGGTCGTATGACACGAGTTGTCATTACCCTCAGGAGAGACCTGAGGATAGACCTCCTTGGTAGGAGGATGAATAGAGAGAGTTAGTCTTGGAGGTAGAGACCACCATTAAAAGTAGAGACCTAGCACACCCTCGAGGATGATGTTAACCCTAACCCTAAGTGGAGGTTAGAGAGAGAGATGACATGATGAGTGAGATGTCATGGTTGAATGAGTGGACAATCCTCTAGATTACGATACGAGCCATGAGAGGTTGGATGACCTAGCACCTTTGGCAACCCAACCCTGGGAAGGATCGTACATGTGTGAGCGAAGCTCCTTCATGAATGAAGTTAGAGAAGAGCCTATAGAACCCTATGGGCTTGTGCAAGTAGGGTATAGCTTGCACCCAGAGTACGTCAATAGTACCGATAGTAGGATGAAACCCTAGACAAGGGATCATAATGGATTGCTCATGAGAATAGCATAAGGGGTTATGGATAATCTTGAGTAAATATAAGTTCGAGCATAGGCTTCACCCACATAGGGGTATGCTTGTGAGCTCGAGCCTTCATGGAGAAAGGACCTCTAGTATGAAGGTTGGATGTGGAGTTAGCTCTAGAGAGAGAAAGTAGGACCCAAGCAAAAAAGGGTTGGAAGCTTAGATTCCAGGACATGAGGACCAATGGGGACTTGAGGATGATGCGACCTAAGTGGATGTTAGGGGTTGCCTCATGCTCGATCCTTGGAGGCTGATGATATCATGGTTGCCTTTAGAGGAACCAAACCCTAAGAGAGAGGATGATGCTTTTGGTATAAGTGGTTATCTGTGGACATGAGACAAAGAGTGCCTTAGACCTTGAGGAGGTTTAAGTAACCAGTTGTGAGGCTTTATACCTAGTTGGTTGTCCTTGAGGAGGACTGAACTATGATGTGTTTCTTATATAAAAGGACCATGGAAGTAGTACATGACATACATTGGACATGCTTGATTTGTGGTTAAGAGATTGAGCATGCAGTTGGACACCCAAAGGTGGACCTAGGGTTCCTAGGCCTAAGAGAGGAAGTAGTGTACCCGATGCTCATGATGAGATTTGAGTCTCTATAGTTTCGAGCATGTGTAGAGGAAAAAGAAACCCCTTAAGTTAAGGGTATGTTTTATGACCCCCTCACAACTAAGTTGATCTAATGTTGAGGAAAGAGAACAAGTATGACCTAGAGAAATTACATTTCTCACAAAAAGAATTCCAAAATTTGGGGTTGTAACACCACAGTTCCCGTGCATGAGGACAACCAAATAGCATATGTGATATGAACTCCTTTCCCAAGTTGCATAGCCTTCATAGACCATTCAGAAGATAGAACCTATCATACCAACATGGACAAGCTCCCATTGCACACCCTCCAAAGAATG
Source organism: Alisma plantago-aquatica (assembly GCA_963693085.1). Taxonomy (NCBI): domain Eukaryota; kingdom Viridiplantae; phylum Streptophyta; class Magnoliopsida; order Alismatales; family Alismataceae; genus Alisma; species Alisma plantago-aquatica. Next base: position 1,455,459,753 of record OY856409.1, read on the forward strand.
TGGGATGCCTTCGGCACCCATCCTCTCCTCCATATCTCCCTCCACAAGTTGTTCGGTCTTTGTTTCTGGAAGACAACGATTTTGGTAGTGTTTAACATTCCAAGCCAATACCCAAACTTTACCATGTAATTGAGATCCACACTCTGCCACCAGAAACAAGTGTCCTCACCAGGGAAAAACTCGAGCACTATGGACTTGATTTCTTCGACAACATGGTGTGGGAATATTTCTGCAATCATCTCCACGTCCCATTGCACGTTGTTCAACTTCAAGATGTCACTGACGCTTTGTATGTGTCCATGCTCTATACTCTGCTATGTAGCCAGAGTTCTAGTCACCTAAGATTTCTATTTGTCCTCTAATATGTTTATATGTGTAATGTTGCCCACTTCCCATTGTATTATTTCCAAGAAAAGGGCTTTTTCATTCCAAATATTGCACCTGACATAACTGGGGTTGTGTCCTCTTCTTGCTGTGAGAATGGTAGATTTGAGAAAGTATCTTTCCTTCATCACTTTATAGGCTAGATTATCCTATCTTGTATGTAACCTCTGTATTTTTTTCCAGTAATGCCTGGTTGAAGGTGTGAATGTCTCTAAATCCAATTCCTCCTGTGTTCTTTGGCTTGCATAGATTCCTCCAACTTATCCATGAGAGTTTCTGTTCTCATTCCTTTACCCCACACCAAAACCTTTCTATTAAGCTATTGATTGCATCCATCACTCCCTCTAGTAATTTGAATAAGATCATGATGTAATTTGGTATTGATTGAGCTACTTCCTTAATTAGGACCTCCTTTCCTAGATTTGATAATAGTTTCTCTTTCCACCCTTAGAGTTTCATAGTAATGTGTTCTTGTATAAAATGGAAAGCATCTTTTTGGATATCCCCCTACTATAGGTAGGCCCAAGTACTTCACATGTCTTTCCACCTCCATCACATTCAACAATGTCTTGATCTCTTCCTTGTGAGAATAGCACAACCCCTTGTAAAAAGTCACCTCTGTCTTGGATAGATTTATTTTTTGTCCTGATGCTCGTTCATATTGGCTGATAATTTCAGCTACCTTCAAGCATTCTTCTTGTGTGGCTCTAGCAAAAAGTATGCTATCATCTACAAAGAACAAGAGAGATATGCATGAGCCATGCCTACTAGCTCTAATCCCATGTAAGAGATCTTTTTCCACAACTAAATTTAGAGACATAGAAAAGGCTTCAACACAAAGAATAAAAAGGTAAGGTGAAAGAGGGTCTCCTTGACATAGTCTGTGGTCAGTTTTGATACACCTAGCCCTATCTTGAGTAACAATAAAGGCATGTTGAACTGTCGATATGCATTGGTGGATCTTCCTCCTCCATTTGTCCCCAAACCCCAATTTCTCTAGACATGATCAAGAAAAGCCCATTCCACTCTGTCATAAGCCTTGTAAATGTCCAATTTGAGAGCCATATGGCCTTTCTTCTTCCCTTTGCCTCCTTTCATAGTGTGGAAGATTTCATAAGCAATGAAGGCATTGCCTGGGAATCCATCACTGGGAAACAACAAAGAGACACTAAATGCATGGATATGGACATTGATGAAGAAGGTCAACATGAAGATATCAGACAAAAGAAAAGGAAGAAAATTGAAACAATGATGTTGAGCAATGGGTGAAAAAAGCCCAAGTAGCAGAGGTCAGGATAGTCCAACCCCACGAACAATAATGAAAATCTAAAGTTGGAACTGTTTGGCTATGGCCCACCCTGATATAGTTCAAGCTCTCTGGTCATGGTGTTGGAGATAGAGCCCAAACTTGGTCTTTCTAATGGATACCATATTGTCATCTTCAAAACTAGAAGAAGTTAAAAGAACTTGCAGCTTCGTTGATGGAATTTGCATATCTAGTATAGGTAGAACACGAGGCATAGGGTTATAGTGGAAAGATGATGTTATAGATGTTACATCATACTCACAACACCATGTGGACTATCAGATTATTGAAGGGTCCACTCAGTGGAGGGCACTTGATATCTATGGTTGGGCTGATTAACCACAGAAAGTCAAAACTTGGAAATGGATGAGGAAGCTTGTGTCTATAGGTGATGCCCCAATTATTTTGTTTAGAGGCTCTAATGATATCACATCACATACTAAAAAAGGGGAGGTCCCATGAAACTAGAGAGGCACCTACAGAACTTTAGGGATGTCATAAATGATTGGGCAATGATTGACTTGGGTTTCTCCGGGGACCAGTTCATGTGGAGGAGAGGAAATTCACCTGAGGCTCTTCTTTAGGAGAAACTTGATATAGACTTGGCATGTCTAGGTTGGTAATAGATGTTCCCATAAAGCAAGGTGATCCACTTTCCAAAGTATGGGTCTGACCATGCATGCATTATTATTTTAGTAGAGAAGAATGATAGGGGAATGAGAAGGAAAGGGCATCACTTTATGTTTGAACTCATGTGGGTTAATGAACCAATGTTCATAGAAACTATCTAGCAAAGTTTGGAGGAGAGATGTGAACTCAGCGTACCAAAAAAAATAAAGAAATGCGGGAAAAACATGAAGAAGTGGGTAAAGGAACACTTTGGAAACATCAAATGAAATATTAAGGAGGCTGAAGAGGCACTAAAATTCCATCTAAAATTACCACATGATGGAGTGACCGAACAAAGATGTTTAAATAGTGTTGAAGAACTACAACAGTGGCATAGAAAAAATGAAGCCTACTGATGTGCTAGGTCCAGAGTTAATGAAATGAAAGATGGGGACAACAACATTGCCTATTTCCATCATAAAGCATCAGCCAGGATGAAAAGGAATAAAATCATAGATCTCAAAGACAACAAAGGAGAGTGGAAAAGAGAGGAAGAAATGCAAAAGATAGTCGATGACTATTTTGATGATCTATTCCTCTCTAGCAACCCTTTGGGTCTTGCACAGGCTACAAAAGGAATGAAAAAAAGACTCAGGGGTGATGATCTAAAAATATTAGAAGATGACATATCTGGTAATGAAATCCTAAGGGCGGTGAAGTCCATGCACCCCAACAAAGCCCCAGGTCCAGATGGTATTAAGGAAATATTTTTCAAAATTTTTGGCATGTCATGGGGAAGGATGTGGCAAGCTATATCAAAGGATGGTGGAAAGAGCAAAAGACCATTGAGGACAACAATGATACACTGGTGGTATTGATTACTAAGACCCAAAATAGCTGATAGATCTTTCAGAGTTTAGACCCATAATCTTGTGCAACACGCTATACAAAATAGCATCCAAAGTTGTAGTTAACAGATTGAAACCTCTTATGAATTCCATTGTGTCCAAGCATAGATACATAAATCACTAGAATATCACAAATTTGGGGAGATCACAATTTAAGACAATGAGTAGGGCTTATTGATTCAAGTGTTAATCATGGCTAAAAAATCATGATACTTAGGGTTTTAGCTTGTACATTGGCCTAGGTGGGGCTATAAAGATTTAGATTTTGTATTTCAACAATTTGGGAAAGCATCATATTTCAATATCGTGGTTTCGTATTAAAATAAATGGAAGGTCCCACCCTAGTCCACATGATAGAAGCCCTAAATCATAACTAAGAGGTCAACATAATGATCATCCATATATTCAAGAGTGGGAACATGAAAGTCATCAATCATATATTGAGGGTGATCTCAAGAACCAAATAGGGTGATCATAGGATTGAAATTAATATCGAGATGAATGACCAACAATCAAGATTTTGTAAATCAATATCAATAGTCATGATTTATTTTGAACAACAAGCTCATAGGTCCAAAAATTTAGAAGCTATGGTGTAATATTCCTAATTAGACCATAGGTGTGATCATTCCACCGAAAGCAACAATCGAGCAATATTTTGTAATATTGACATCAATTTCATTATCATGGTGTTCAAGGTTGATGAATGATCTAGACCTAGGAAAAAGGTCTCTCCCCTTGGTCATCCTATCACTCTGGTGATTAGGGTTTGGAGTGTGGGAGTCCTCTTTCTCCACTCGTGGTTTACCCTTGTAGGTCTAAGATTGGGGCGATCTCCCTGGTCCTCTTCCAGTGATGGAAGAAGATATGGCAGACCGATGTGCAAGGTTGCAGTTGACACAGGAAGAAGAGGAACTAATAGAGATTACAGAGCCAGCAGACGATGAAGGTCAAGGGCATCTTAAGTTAACAATGATAGCAAGGATTTTATCAGACAGACCGAAAAATTTTTGGGCGATGAAGCGCACTCTAACACAGGCGTGGGGGCTCAATGGAAAGGTGGTCTTTAAATAGGTGGAAGGTGACTGCTTCATAATACAGTTCCTTGACTGGCATGATAAATAGAAAGTTGAAGATGGAGCTCCATGGAATTTTGATAATAAGTTACTACTGATCAAGAATATAGAGGACGAAGAGCAGCTGGGTGCCATTGTGATTAATCATAGCCCGTTCTGGATTCGACTATATGGGATCCCGTTGGGGCTTCAAACCAGACAAGCAGTAGAAGAAATAGCAGCCAGGCTAGGAAGCGTGATATCTATAGACCTGGATGAACTAGGATGGGACTCCTCTGTGAGAGTCAAGATCAACCTGGATGTCTCTAAACCACTAAGAAGAATCCTGCGCATGAAGGGAAGACACAACAAGATCATGGAGATAGAAATAAAATATGAAAGATTATCTAATTTCTACTATAGGTGCATCCGGCTAGGGCATGTGATAAGGGACTGTACCAGTCCTAAGGAAGGAGATGATCAAGGCCCACAGTGGGGGGTGTGGCTTAAAGCATCACCAATGAAGCCAAGACAATCTTTACAGGAGGAGATATTTGGCAATATCAGAGCATGAAAGGAAATTCAATTCAAGTATAAACAAGCACAAGTAGCGACAACAACCATCTCGAATGAGTTCAGTAGAGAATCAATGCAAGGGTGGCACACTGAGGTGGATAGGAATCAAGAAGAGAAGAGGAGAGAAGGGACAACAGAGCAATTGTACATATCGAGTGAAGAAGGGGGCAGCGAAGAGGTAGAGATTGACCTGGAAGCCCTATTTCCAGAGATGCCTGCACCGGAGAGGAATGTCTGGTAGGGAAAGGATGACGTACATGCGAACAAAACAATCCAGACGGTGGAAATCCATAGAAATGGAGTAGAGACACAATCAACAAGGAGAAAGAAAGGAACTCAATATACAGAGAGGAGATTATCGCCATAAGGCCAAGAGACACAAGCATAGAAGGAGGAAAGAGAGTTGTTATGGCTGAAACTCCAGACACAAGGAAGGCAAACCTATATCATGAACCAGGCAGAGAGCTAGAAGACATAGATGAAAGGTCCAAACTGGAATAGGCACCAACAGCTGCAAGAACCAGAGCACAAAAGGAGAAGTAATATCGGAAGAAAATAGGGAGGATAGGAAAGGCAGACCAAAGGAAGAAGAAAGAAGCACCGTGGGTATATAAGATGAGTAGAAGCCAGTGACTTGGGGTACCTGAGAATGAAGTGGAATGGAACAACATTGCAGGAAAAAGGGGCAGACAATCTGAACTATGTGATATGGAACTCAACGTGATCGATATTGTGGCTGACACAAACAAGAAGGCATGGAACACAGAGACTAAAACACAAGGAAAGGGGATTAACGCAACCCAATTAGTGGAGGCTGGAGTGCACCAGCCCTGCAAAGAACAATGAAAATCATGAGTTGGAACTATCAGGGACTGGCCCGCCCTAATACAGTTAATGCACTCTGATCATGGTGTTGGAGGGAGGGCCCGAGCATAGTTTTTCTGATGGAAACTATGATATCTAGTGCAGACCTGGAAGTAGTTATGAGAAAGTGTGGTTTTACACAATGGATTTGCTTAGCTAGTGTCGGAAGAGCAGGGGGAGTAGGTTTATGGTGGAAGGATGTAGATCTATCTATAATATCTTACTCACAACATCACTGCAGCTGTGACATTCTAGATGGCAATGCAGGGGTGGCATGGATAGCTATTGGCATATATGTATGGGCAGCGCAACAACAAAAGTACAAAACATGGGAATTAATGAGGGACCTGATGACAAATGCAGACACGCCCACTCTTTTCTTTGGTGACTTCAATGAAATCTTGTCTAACGCTAAGAAAGATGGAGGCCCACCCAAGCCACTCAGGTACATTCATGAGTTTAGAAGCGTTGTTGATGACTATGATCTCACGGACTTGGGGTACAGTGGTAGCATCTTCATGTGGCAGAGAGGTCTCATGCCGAAAACACTTGTACGGGAATGATTGGACAGAGCTTTGGGCAGCCCGACCTGGGTAGCAAAATTTCCACCGGCTAGAGTTATCCATCTCACAAAGTATGAGTCTGATCATGTCCCTGTCATCATCAACACTGAACACAGAAGGAAAAAGATTCATAAAAGACAACAATATTTTTTCTTCGAACCAATGTGAGTGGGGGATGAAGCGTGTGAGCAAATTATCAAATTAGTTTGGGAGGAACGTCACCTATCAAGCTTGTAAGGAAAGATGGAACAATGTCGCAACAAACTGAAGGAATGGGCGTCAAAAAAAATTGGAGAAAGGAAAGAGAAGATAAAAGAGCTTGAAAATGCACTAAGTGAGATCCAACAGCTACCACACGACAGCCAGAACCTTGCAAGGTGCACACACATTACTGCTGAACTTCAAGAATGGCACAGGAGAGATGACGTGTTTTGGCATGTAAGGGCGTGGGTCAACGAAATGAAATCATGTGATAGAAATACTGCCTATTTTCACCATAAAGGTTCACAAAGAAGGAAAAGAAATATAATTGAAAGGCTGAAAAATGAAGAGGGGCAATGGAAAACGGAATATGAGGAGATAGAAAAAATCGTGTTGACGTTCTTCCAAAGTCTCTTTCAAACTTCAAACCCAACGAGGTGGGAGGAGGCGACCCAGGACATCTCTACCAAAATAACAATAGTGGATAGGAATGAACTGGAGAAGGACTTCACTTCTGCGGAAATCCACATAGCTATAAAGAGTATGCATCCTAATAAGGCACCGGGACCAGACGGTATGAAGGCTATGTTTTTTTTGGAATTACTGGCACATTGTAGGTGATGATGTCTCTAACTATATCAAAGGATGGTGGAAATCTGAGAGGAGTATTGCAGATCTAAACTCAACTCTTGTGGTGATGATCCCAAAAATTCATAAACCGATGGAGGTTGGTGACTATAGACCAATTAGTTTGTGCAATGTAATATATAAAATTGTTTCTAAAGTCATAGCAAATAGATTGCGCCCCCTCATGGACAAAATTATATCTGAAAACCAAAGTGCCTTTATTCCAGGAAGACTCATTACTGATAATGCCCTCATTGCTTATGAACTCTTCCATGCTATGAAAAAAGAAAATAGAGAAAAAAAGGGACACATTGCTCTCAAGTTGGATATGTCAAAGGCCTATGATAGGGTTGAATGGAGTTTTGTTGATTATGTCCAAGGAACAATGGGCTTTGGGGAAAAGTGGAGGAGGAAAATTCCGGATTGCATGTCAACTGTAACCCACTCTTTTGCCATCAACGAGGAACAGACCATGAGTATTTAACCAACCAGAGGACTACGGCAGGGTGACCCTCTCTCTCCATATCTTTTCATTTTATGTGCTGAAGCTTTTTCTACATCTTTATCCCTAGCAACACAACAAAAAGTCATTCAGGGAATCCGACCAAGCCGCCATGGACCACGAATTTCTCATCTTTTCTTTGCAGATGATTACATCTTATTTGCAAGAGCAACCAAAGAAGAATGCCTAAAATTAGTTGATATTATCAACCACTACGAGCGGGCGTCCGGTCAGAAAATTAACCTATCTAAAACTGAGGTTACTTTTCACAAAGGAGTGGATAGCGACAGAAGAAGAGAGTTGACCTAGTTGATGTAGGTTAAAGAAGTGGACATGCATGGCAAGTACCTTGGGTGGCCCACGGTAGTGGGCAGATCCAAGAAATAGGTGTTTGCCTATATTCAGGAATGCATATGGAGGAAACTATAAGGATGGAAAGAGAAACTGTTGTCCAAGGCAGGGAAAGAAGTCATCATCAAAGCAGTAGCACAGGCCATACCTTCCTACATAATGAGTATATTTAGACTGTCAGAGTACATCCTCGATTCAATTAATAGCACAATATCGAGATTTTGGTGGGGGGCAAAGGACGTAGAGTGAAAGATTGCATGGGTCAGCTGGGATAATATGTGCAAGCCTAAGAGTCAAGGTGGCATGGGGTTCAGAAACATAAACATTTTCAATCAAGCCCTGTTGGCAAAACAAATATGGAGACTTTTCCATAGACGGGACACACTAGTCTACCGAGTGCTCCAAGCAAGAAACTTCCCAAGAGGGTCAATTCTTAATGCAAGGAGGGGACATGACCCTAGTTTCACATGGAGAAGTATATAGAATGCAAAAAACATCATTTTAGAAGGTATGCAGTGGAGAGTGGGGGATGGATCCAACATTAATATTTGGGCTGATTCATGGATTCCGCAGCTTGGAGGATGCCTGGAAAAGGTGTACGGGTTCTCAAGTACTACAGTACAATGTGTGAGTCAACTACTGGTTGGGGAAGCGCAAGTGTGGAATGAGGAGCTCATATCCAATCTATTCATACAGGATATCGCACACAAGGTGATAGCAACACCATTGGGTTTAACAAGACAGGAAGATGGCATCTACTGGAAACCTGACAGAAAAGGGGAATACACTGTAAAATTTGCATACTGGATGGCAGCGTAGAACTCAGTCATTTTGGAAGAGCGGAGAAGACTAGAGGAAGCTAAAACATGGAGATCTATTTGGCACATATATCTCCTTCCGAAAGCTGCACATTTTCTCTGGCGCTGCATGACAGGAGCACTGGGTACCATGGGAAGGCTATTTGACAGGCATTGCCACGTCAATGGCATCTGCAACATTTACGGAGGAGAGAAAGAAGACATCAGCCATATGTTGTTCAGGTGCCCCCAATCATGGGACTTATGGAAGGAGAGTTTGGGACCGGTGCAAGATGAGATTAGAGCGGCAGGGCAAAGAAGGTCAAACCAGGCAATACTATCCCTTATGTCTTCACCCAATGAGGAGGACAATGAGATCATGATAGCATCGCTCTGGACTATTTGGATAAGAAGGAATGATATCATCTTCAGGAGAAGTTGCGACCACCGCTCACCATCCAAAGGAACCTATTGTCACTGATCCTTGACCACCGCGAAGCTCAAGCACCAGTCAACAGGTGCGCACAGACCGTCTAGTTATAGGCTTGGAAGCCACCAGCGATGGGAGATACGAAGCTGAATTGTGATGTTGTTGTAAACGTCCAAGGCAATGACGGTTCTGGGCTAGTTTGGAGAGACGACGGCGGCAAGATACTCATCACAGTAGGAAAACGTCGTCCATCAATTACCGATGTCCAATATGTGGAAGCATGGGCAATACGAGAAGGATTAATACATTCAAAGGAGCTAAAGCTGGAGCGATTACTGGTTGAACCAGATGCGGAAGTTATCATAAACTACATCAATGCCAATTCAAGGAGAACAGACCTGTTGGGGACCATCCATGTAGACATCCATAGCTGAAAAAATGTTTTTCAAAAAATTTTGTTTGTTTCTTGTATAAGGCAAGCGAACGGACTAGCACATCAGCTAGCTCGTGAAGCTACCAGTAGGTCTTCTCCTTTTCTTTTGTCCTCGCACTTTCCTCTTTCTATAGCAAACTGGATTGAGCCATCTTTGGACTCGTTTTAAATAGTAGATATATTTGACCTCAAAAAAATGATCTAGACCTAGGTGTTTTTAGAAACTTAACCACAAGATATAGCTAACATCATCTAATTTCAATATCACCATCAAATTCATATTTAGTATTGAGTTTCAACATTATTGAAAGATTTGACCTATTAGAGACTTAGCTCAAAAGAATAGAATTGTATGAAAAGGTTACCTTACCAAAATCTAAATAATCAACAAGATGAAAATTTAGAGGCAATTATAATAGGGATGTGACCTAAATTAGGGGAGCTATGAAACAAAATACCACCCTAAGATAGCACATTTTTCTTCATTAGTTGTGATATATCAAGTCTATCAAAATTTGATAGTCATTAATTATTAATTTGTATCTAAAAAGGTAAAGATATCAAAGATCATTTGTCATAAGAAACCATGATTCAAGATTCCATCTATTTTAGATCAAAATATTGTTCCCTTCCATTCATGATCAATGGAAGGGGGTAATATAGGCTCTTTCAACAATTTGAGAAGTATACAGTACTATTGAGATCTAATATTTCTCATATTATTCTAAATTGAGTTTTACAAAGAGGCATTATAATAAATACGGTATTTTTCCTCTTGTATCAAAGTATTTCATCATGATTTTGAGAGTCCAAAGTTATATTGTTACATACCAGATCTTGGACCCTACCCTAGAAGTTTGACCTTTTAGAATTATCCAAACAAGGTTGAGGATAGATCTAGAAGATGTTTAGTATAACCCTAATAAGATTAGGCATGCACAAATCACCCTAATGTGACCTAATATTCCCACATTATTCTTAAATTAATAATAGACACATAAATATGTCACATGAGATAATAATGAATTATATGAAATTATGTGTAAATAGTCACACATAATTCTTTTGGTGATAATATTATGATATGGAACATAATTGATTGAGCAAGAGTGATAATAATGAAATAATGTAATAATAATGGATACAAATATTAATTTTGTCCTAACTTATTAATGGAAACCCCAAAAGTGAAATCTAAGTTAAAAATCATGTTCCTTGGGCCCCAATTGCCTTGGGAGTCAAGTTTCACATTTTTCACATAATAATAATTAATTTAATTCTTTTGGGAGAGAGAAGATCTCAGTTTTCCCCAAAATATCAAATAAAATATTATATGACTCCAAAATAGGAAAATAATGTTGGATTCTTAATCTACATAATAAATATAGCCTTTGGGCGAGTTTTCATCCAATTTGGAGAAAGTTTGCTTAAAAGGTGAAATTAGGAGAGAGAAAGTGTGTAGAACCTTTAAAATAATAAATAATTGTACAAGCAACTCCAATATGTGAAATTGATGGCAAATTCGTATCCAAAACATTAAATATAACTTGTGGGTGAATTTTCATCAATTTTGGATAATTCTAGATGTCTCTAATGTATTAGGAAAGAGAAAATGTGATTTACTTTACAAGAATTAAATAAAATAGCAAAAGTCTCCAAAAGGGAAAACTAATGTCAAAATTGGATTCCACATGTCACAATTAATTTTGACCTTGTTTGCACCTTCAATTGAAGAGAGAGAAAAAGGAAAATAATTTAATCAACACTTTACAAAATTCGGATTAGGAAACACCATCTTGCATAAAGAGTAATTGCGGACCAAGGTCTGGTATTTTGAGCATAACTTCCTCGTTTCTTAACAACATTTCACAAAATAACTTGTGTTGGATTGAAAATTTAATTCCACATCTATCCATACTATATTTGAAGCCTAGAATGGAGAATTCTAGAAACGCCTAAACTTTTTCTTCAAGTCTTCTGAAATAACTTCTCACACACCCCCACTTATAAATATCTCAACCCCAGTGTTCCTCAGTTGTTTTGTGAACCTCCTCTCATCCCAATTTCATCCTTTCTTGATTGTGTGGCTGTTGGTGGTCATGCTTTGATTTCACCATGCATCTTCGTTTCACCCAAAAAACCAAACATGGTTCTTGGTTTGAGTTTGTGGCGCCGCTCCCCGACGTCATGTGTATTTCCAGAGCATAATTGGACCTCAGGTAAACAACTCTGGCACTTGTCTTCATGATCGGTTAGTTAGTTTCACAAACAAGTGACAAATGAAGTTTTTTCCCAAACTCTAGGATAAGTTTTTTTGCATCCGACCTCTCTTCCTCTCTCACAAATTCCCTACTGATTTGGCTTTTTCTAATTTTGTGATTGGTTGATTCTATAAAATTCATATCTTTTAATTCGCTTGTCCAAAAATTAAAATAAAAATATGTTTTAGAATCAGAAAAATGTGTTCTTTCTAATAAAAATAGTTTCAATTCCTGATTTCCATGTTTTCAATGATGGATTTTTAAGGCGCTTATTAATTAATATAAAAAGCCCTAAAATTGGTAACTAATCCATATGAACTCTAAATTTAGTAAATAAATATGTTTTCTTAATAAAAAAAACCTAATAAGTAGATTGTTTTAGGTTTGAATTCCAAGATATGATGTTTTTTAGAAAGCTCTAGAATTAGGGCTACATTACATATATATGAATCTCAAACCCTAATACAAGTGAACAATTTGTATTTAAGCAAGGTGGATCTTGGAAACAACTAGTTTGGTGAAGATAGTTTTTAGGACCCTGGTTTAAGGTATGTTTGCATCCCCTATTATTCTATGTTGAGAAATTCACCTATTTGGTTCTTTCTCTTGGTCCTATCGATAATAGCCTATACACATTGCTCTTACCTTTTGATATCATGGTTCTTGTAAACTATCTTGTTTGTGGTAATCTTGGATATTCTCTTGACTCTTGTCTTGTGTCTTGGTGCATGTTGGTCTTTCATAATGATATGTGCCCAGTTTGAAGTGGATTATATGTTTGTATTGTCCATTGTGTGATGGAAACATTGTATAATATGAATATACTTTTTACTTGCCTCTACATTTTACATGCTATGTGATTCAGTAGAACTTGAGTAGTTTAAATTACCTTGGTTTTTGGGCAATATTCCCCTATTATTTATTGAGGAGAGTGGCAACATCCCATTCTCTATACCCAAATTTGGCTGCATTCCATTCTCAATTTTATATATTTGGGAGATTGGCAATATTCCTTTCTCTATCATGTTTCAAGTTTATGAGACTTGGCCGCCTTTGTGTTTATTTTGTTCTAGGGCTATGCTTATGCATGTAGGATATTGATGATGATTGTGGGGTGTGTGCCCTACTTTCTCTTATTGTGCTTCATTTCCCACCATGGTAGTGGATGTACATATATATGGCACAATCTTTTAATTGTTTTAATGGCAAGTATCTCCTTTAATGTTTTCTTTTCTCTTGATACCCACTTGGCCGGTACTTTTCTTTTCTATAGGAAAATTCTAGTTATTGATGTCCTTATTTCTTTCTATTGCTCAATTTTACTTTCTAGTATGCACATACCAACTTTTTCTGATGTCATCTATTTTTCTCTTCTTGTTGGGGTATGCTTCCAACCCTAGGTGAAGGATGTTGAGGACATGGCATAAAGTTATGGACATATCTTAAGGAGTTAAAATTTAGAGACAATCTTGATGTGGTTTAGATATTCCTTTACATGTATCCTTATGATGTACCATTACATGTCAGTTTAAGATGTTCTTTTGTAACCTTATGAGAAATTGAATATAGTCAATGTTTTTATTCTGCTACTAAACTTTGGTTGTTCTGTGTACCGCAAATAAGATTTGAAAATTTTACACCCACTCCAACATATCTTTTAGGTGTGTTTGGACTGGAGGTTCTATTGTTCAAAATTTTAGTAGGGAGTGGTTCCCCTATGGGATCCCACTCCTTACATCATGGTATCAGAGCCCATGGTAGTTAGAATCTGATATTTCAATTTTGTCTCCCTAGTTAGAACCTTTGCCATGCATAGTCATCCTTTAGATGAGATGTTTTCCCTTGAATCGCCTAGGTGCAACCTTTTGAAATAAGGTTTTAGATTATCTTACCCTACCATGTAGATTGAGTATGATTTGTGTCTCTTGATGCTATGAGATTTGACTTAAGCATGCTTTTAGGTTATGAGTTAGTTGCAGGATAAGGAGATCTTGTTATGGATATATTGTGACTTGGTACCTGCATTAATTTTGAGCTCATCCTTGCTTCATATTACATGATTTTTTGAAGAAAAATATATTTTTCAATCATACTACTACACATACAAAATTTTCTAGATTTCTTTAAAGTTTTCCTAAAATAAGTCACAATAAAGTGAGGTGCTTTTGGTAATGAAACCCTAAACCTAGTGTTATCCCTAGTTTTGACTTTGGAGTTGTGACTAGGATGGATATAAAGGTGTAGCTGACCTACCCTATGACTTTTGGATGTTTACGTAGGGTTGTTAGGTTAGAGACACAAGGACCTAAAACTCAACCTTAGATGGTGTGACTATTAGTTGGATACATGAGCAACATAAATTTCTAAACTTGCATAACTAAAAGATATGTGGGTAACCCTAAATGTTGTTTAGTTTGACTTGTTAGGTTTAACCTTTTAAGGGGTGGAGAGTAGTTGGTTGTTGATGTTTGGATCTATAGATTGCGAGGATGAAATCCTTTTAAGGGGTGGAGAACTATAACATATCAGATCTTGAACCCTACCTAGAAGTTTGACCTTTTAGACTTAGCCAAACAAGGTTGAGGATAGATCTAGAAGATGTTTAGTATAACCCTAATAAGATAATGCATGCATAAATCACCCTAATGTAACCTAATATTCCCACATTAGTCTTAAATTTATAATACACATATAAAATATGTCACATGAGATAATAATGAATTATATGAAATTCCATGCAAATAGTCACACATAATTCTTTTGGTGATAACATTAAGACATGGAACACAATTGAATGAGAAAGAGTGACAATAATGAAATAATGTGATAATAATGGCCACAAAAACTAATTTTGTCATAACTCATTAATGGAAACACCAAAAGTGAAATCTAAATTAAAAATCATGTTCGTTGGGTCCCAACTGCCTTGGGAGTCAAGTTTCACATTTTTCACATAATAATAATAATTAATTCAATTCTTTTTGGAGAGAGACAATCTACGTTTTCCCCAAAATATGAAATAAAATAATAAATGGCTCCAAAAGAGGAAAATAATGTTGGATTCATAATCTAAATAATAAATATAGCCTTTGTGAGAATTTTCATCCAATTTGGAGAAAGTTTGCTTAAAAGGTGAAATTAGGAGAGAGAAAGTGTGTAGAACATTCAAAATGTTAAATAATTATACAAATAACTACAACATATGAAATTGATGGAAAAATCGTATCCAACAAATTAAATATGACTTTTGGGTGAAGTTTCATCAATTTTGGATAATTCTAGACGTCTCTAATGTATTAGGAAAGTTAAAATGTGATTTACTTTAAAAGAATTAAATAAATAGCAAAAGTCTCCAAAAGGGAAAAGTAATATCAAAATCAAATTATACTTTTCCTAATTAGGCTAGGTATCAAATTTCATTTAATTTGGACCTTGTTTGTGCCTTCAGTTGAAGAGAGAAAAAAAGGAAAATAATTTAATCAACACTTTAGAAAATTCAGATTAGGAAACACCAGCTCCCATAAAGAGTAACCGCAGACCAAGGTCTAGTATTTTGGGCATAACTTCCTCGTTTCTTAATGAAATTTAACAAAAAAACTTTCTTCTAATTCTGCATATATCCATACCATATTTGTAGCCTAAAGTGGAGAATTAGAGAAACGCCTAAACTTTTTCTTCAAGTATTCTGAAACAACTTCTCACACACCCCCACTTATAAATACCTCTATCTTGGTCTTCCTCGATAGTTTTGTGAACCTCCTCTCATCCCAATTTCATCCTTTATTAAGTGTGTGGCTTATAGTGGTATCGCTCCCTGACGGCATGTGTATTTTCATAGCGTAATTGGACCTCACGTAAACAACTCTGGCACTTGTCTTCATGATCGGTTAGTTAGTTTCATGAACGAACGATAAATGAAATTTTTTCCCAAACTCTCAGATAAGTTGTTTCCCATCTGACTTCTCTTCCTCTCTCACAAATTCCCTACTGATTTGGCTTTTTCTAATTTCATGATTGGATGATTTTATAAAATTCATATCTTTTAATTCGCTTGTCCAAAAATTAAAATAAAATATGGTTTGGAATTAAAAAATGTGTTCTTTCTAATAAAAATAGTTTCAAAGTCTAATTTACTTGTTTTCAATGATGGATTTTTAAGGGTCTAATTAATTAATATAAAAAGCCCTAAAATTGGTAACTAATCCATATGAACTCCAAATTTAGTATATAAATATGTTTTCTTAATAAAAAAACCTAATAAGTCGATTGGTCCAGGTTTGAATTCCAAGATTTGATGTTTTGTCAAAAGGTCCTCCTAAATTAGGGTTACATTACATATATATGAATCTCAAACCCGAATACATGTGAACAATTTGTATTTAGGCAAGGTTAATCTTGGAAACAACCCTATTTTAAGGTATGTTTACATCCCCTATTATTGTGTGTTGAGAAATTCACCTATTGTGTTCTTTCTCTTGGTCCTATGGACAGTATCCAATACACATTGCTCCTATCTTTTGATATCATGGTTCTTGTGAACTATCTTGTTTGTGGTAATCTTGGATATTCTCTTGACTCTTGTCTTGTGTCTTGTTTCATGTTGGTCTTATATAATCATATGTGGCCACTTTAAAGTGGATGTTTATATGTTTGTGTTGTCCATTGTGTGATGACAACATTGTATAATCTGAGTACACTTTTTACTTGCCTCTACATTTTACATTCTATGTGATTCAATAGCACTAGAGTAGTGTAAATTACCTTAGTTTTGGGCAGTATTCCCCTATTATTTATTGAGGAGAGTGGCAGTATCCCATTCTCTATACCTGAGTTTGGTAGTATTCCATTCTCAATTTTATATATTTGGGAGATTGACAATATTCCTTTCTCTACTAGGTTTCAAGTTTATGAGACTTGGCCGCCTTTGTGTTTATATTGTTCTAGGGCTATGCTTATCTCACATGCATACATGGTATTGATGATGATGGTGGGGTGTGTGCCCTACTTTCTCTTATTGTGTTTCATTCCCCACCATGGTAGTGGATGTATATATATCTATGGCACAATCTTTTAATTGTTTTAATGGCAAGTATCTCCTTTTCTATTTTATTTTCTCTTGATACCCACTTGGGTGGTATTTTTCTTTTCTATGGGAAGCTTCTATTTATTTGATGTCTTGATTTCTTTATATTGCTCAATTTTACTTTCTAGTATGCACATACCAGCCTTTATTGATGTCGTCTGTTTTTCCCTTCTTGCTGGGGTATGCTTCCAACCCTATGTGAAGGATGTGGAGGACATGGCATAAAGTTATGGACCTAGATTAAGGAGTTAAAGTTTGGAGACAAACTTGATGTGGTATAGATTTCCCTCTACATGGATCCTTTTGATGTACCTTTACATGTAAGTTTAAGATGTTCTTTTGTAACCTTATGAAAAATTAAATATAGTCAATATTTTTATTTTGCATCTACACTTTGGTTGTTTTGTATACCATAAATAAGATTTCAAACTTTTACACCCACTCCAACATATATTTTAGGTGTGTTTGGACTGGAGGTTCTATTGTTCAAATTTTTAGTAGGGAGTGGTTCCCCTCTGGGATCCCACTCTTTACATCATTGTATTAGAGCCCATAGTAGTCAGAATCTGACTATTTCAGTTTTGTCTCCCAAGTTAGAACCTTTGCCATGCATAGTCATCCTTTAGATGAGATGTTTTCCCTCGAATCACCTAGGTGCACCCTTTTGAGATAAGGTTTTAGATGATCCTAACCTACCATGTAGATTGGGTATGTTTTGTGTCTCTTGATGCTATGAGGATTGACTTATAGATGCTTTTAGGTTATGAGTTAGAGGTAGGATAAGGAGATCTTGTTATGGATACATTTTGACTTGGTATCCACATTGATTTTGAGGTCATCTTTGTTTCATATTGCATGATTTTTTGAAGAAAAATATTTTTTCAATTATACTACTATATGTACAAAATTTTCTAGATTTCATCGAAGTTTTCCTAAAATAAGTCACAGTAAAGTGAGGTGCTTTTGGTAATGAAACCCTAAACCTAGTGCTATCCCTAATTTTGACTGTGGAGTTGTGACTAGGATTGATATAAAGGTATAGTTGACCTACCCTATGACTTTTGGATGTTTACGTAGGATTGTTAGGTTAGAGACACAAGGACCTAAAACTCAACCTTAGATTGTGTGACTATTAGTTGGATGCATGAGCAAGATAAATTTCTAAAACTTTCACAACTAAAAGTTATGTGGGCAACCCTAAATGTTGTTTAGTTTGACTTGTTAGGTTTAACCTTTTAAGGGGTGGAGAGTAGTTGGTTGTTGATGTTTGGATCTATATATTTTGAGGAAGAAATCCTTTTAAGGGGTGGAGTGTTGTAACATATCAGATCTTGAACCCTACCCTACAAGTTTTACCTTTTAGACATAGGCAAACAAGGTTGAGGATAGATCTAGAAGATGTTTAATATAACCCTAATAAAATAATGCATGCATAAATCACCCTAATGTAACCTAATATTCCTACATTAGTATTAAATGAATAATAAAGAGATAAAATATGTCACGTGAGATAACAATGAATTAGATGAAATTATGTGCAAATAGTTGCACATAATTCTTTTGGTGATAATATTATGATATGGAGCATAATTGAATGAGCAAGAGTGATAATAATGAAATAATGTGATAATAATGGACACAAATACGAATTTTGTCATAACTCATTAATGGAAACCCCAAAAGTGAAATCTAAATTAAAAATGGTATTCCTTGGGTCCCAATTTCCTTGGGAGTCAAGTTTCACATTTTTCACATAATAATAATTAATTTAATTATTTTGGAGAGAGAAGATCTAAGTTTTTCCTAAAATAACAAATAAAATAATAAATGACTCTAGAAGAGGAAAATAATCTTGGATTCGTAATCTACATAACAAATAAAGCCTTTGGGCAAATTCTCATCCAATTTGGAGAAAGTTTGCTTAAAAGGTGAAATCAGGAATGAGAAAGTGTGTAGAACCTTCAAAACATTAAATAATTGTACAAATAACTCCAAAATGTGAAATTGATGAAAATTTTGTATCCAACACATTAAATATGACTTGTGTTACAACCCCAATTTTTGGGTTCAATTGGTGAGAAATGTAATTTCTCATATTAAAGATAATTGAACAAATAATAATATAATTTTTTTTGAATAAATGGATTTCGTTTTCAATAGCCTTGTTGATTGTGTTGTGGGCTTTATTGGCTATTGGGCCCAATAACAGGGAAATGAAGAAAGGAAATTCAGTTGTTAAATGAATAATTGAGTTTTTGAGAAAAGAATGATATGGAAACCTCTGGAAGGCAAAAGAATGTAATCCAAGAATGGATTTCTTGCCTCTTGGGTTCCTTGGGTTCCAAGGAGTCCAAAGTTGCATAGAGAATGCAATAAGAAAAGAAAAGATCAATTAAGTATTTCTTTATTGACAAAGAAATTGAAAACAATAATAAAATGTGGCAAATAAGTGGAAAAAGGTGGAATTGAGTTATCCTTAGTGGGATTTCGTATCCCAAGGATTCCTAATGTTAAAAGGAATAACAATGAGGAAAATAAAAGAGAAACAAAGAGAAATCCTCAAAAAGAGATATTTTAATAAGAATAAAACAAGATAATGAAGAATAATGCATTTAGATGCATCTAGAAGGATAATGAGTATCCAATATAAAGGATTTCGAAATAATAGAGTTTCTTGGGATCCAAGGAGTCCTAGTAAAGAAGAAAGATAGAGAAAATATCAAAATTGCAAAATAAAAGGATAATGTGATACATTATTAATGAATTTTGTGATATTGTTAAAAAGGAAAATAGTTTCTACTAAAAGGAAATAGAAATTCATGCTTATGGATTAAAAAGCAAACATAAAGGGAATAAGAGAAAAGAATTTTGAAACCTTAATAACCAAGGATCATGAATAGAAAAGGACATCTTTTAATGTAGAGAGAGAATTTATTATCCATTAAGGAAAATGGGATGGAATATTATTCTATCCTTCCTTGTTTGATGTGGGAATTACCCAATTAGGTATAAACATCTAATGAAACTAGAACCCCACGGTCTCGCAAGTCCTAGGGGATATAGACTATATATATATGATCTACCCTTCTGGTTTGGATAGTCTCTTCCCACGGATGAACCCTAGCAGTAGATTTGTTGCCTTCACCTGTCGATTGGCCTTGCATTACATCCTCTCTTGGCTTCATGGGGTGGAAGGAACTCTCTCCTCTCCCTCAAGGCCTGGCCATGGAAGTATGACAACAGTGTGGTTGGATGAGCAATGGGATGGCGTCATGAGGCGCAGCACCCTACGTTGAGGTTGGGAGAAGAAGAGGACACAAGGAGGAGAAGTGAATGATCTTGTTCACGTCATGCGGGATGTGCAACAGTTGGTGGAGCAGGTTCGAAGTCGCATGCGATGCAGAGGTGCGAAAGAGAGTGGAGCACAAGCTAAGGTCTCCCACGAGGGTGCTCCATCATCTCCGGCTTCCACAAGGGGTTCCTGGGTAAGATCCTTGATCTCCTTTTCCATTTTAGACATGTTGAACCAAAAGCTATCCATGACCTTTTATCTCCCTCTCCGGTTCTCTACGAACACCTACAGACCTCAAACCAAGTCTGGCAAGGTCGTGTGCGCCGCTTGAGGCCAGCCGGATGTACCCTCAGAAGCGGGGAGTGGGGGAACTGCCCCTGCACCAATGAGCACTGGGCGCAGGTTCGCCCTGTCGCAAGGAAGGGGATGGTCCCGGGTTAAATACCTAGGATACCCCTGAGCGCATAAAAAGCTTGAGCCACCACGGCAAGGGTAGTATGGTATTTTCATTATAAACTTAACTGATTCACAAATTAAATTAAAAGGGACTTTAGATGCTGATGTGGCGACTAACAATTGGTCAGAATCAAATAACCTTGAAATAATTATAGTTATTTATTTGTGACTCTAATGGGGACATATAATATATGAAAGTTGCTTAGAAAAATACGAGGAACACGTTAAAAATGGTTTGACAACCTGAATCCGTGCCTAATTGCAAAAGAATGTTAATCTAAGGAAAAGTGCTTATGTATTGGATTAAGAAACCCAAATTGAGCATATTCGGTAAGTTCATGTTACTTAATTAATGAAAGTAGGTAATTTCAACCTGTTGAATAGTGAATAACAAACTTGAACCTGGTCTAGGAGTTTCTTGCATGATTTAGGGTTTTGAAACTAAGATATAGTTAGAGAACGTAAAATTGGATCAAAATGATCATAATGGACAATTTTGTTGGATATGTAATTAGGGTTACACATGATGTCTGATTTGGACTAATAACTCTAACAAACAATTATGCGATGGGATTAGGGTTTGTACTTCTATTCTTTAACCAAACCCTAATACCCTATATTAGGACCGAGTAAGGTTTACTTGAAATAATATGTGATGGTGACAATTTAGGATTTACATACATGCAGATTAAATGATCAATTGCTTGGTTTGCTTGTTCTGATCTATTGACTGGTTGATGGTATCCACTTGAAGTATAACTGTATATTTCTACATGAAAAAAGTATGTGGTTACTCTTATGAATAATCACTTTAGTTTCACGGCGATTTCCGAATGTGTTTATCGGTTGCTTGAAAATAACTGTTGGATGCCTTTTATTTCATGCAACTATAAAGTGACTATGATTATCACCATGAATATATATATATATAACTGGCTTAGATCTGAATCCACCTTTGTGGATTGTAAAGGATAAAAAGGGGTAACCTAGAGTAAGGTCTAGGTTATCGTGGGTTAGAAATTGGGCTACCAAGTGTAGTGCCATGAGACCCTTTAGCATGTCATGAGTTAAGGAGTGGGCTACTTACGGGTAGTGACATGTGACTCAACCCTAGAAACGGGTTCACCTATAGGTGGGACCATGAGGGGTTTAATGGGGAGCTACTATAAGGAAATTAGTATCCAGGTCAACTGCAGGGACAACATAGAGGATAGGGAAGGCATGGATCGTGCAATTATATTTAAAATGTAAAATGGTTGTTAAATGATAATTGGTTGCAATACATTGTTATGAATAGTTGCATGATTATTGGTTTCCCCACATACCATCTTTATGTTGACCGATGTTTTGTTTGTCAGTGTTTTAGGTACAAAGCCAAAAGGACAAACAGTAAATCGTCATATTGTGAAATACATTAATTAAAATGCAAGGAGGAGTAGTTAGAGTAGACTTCATATGTGGATAGAAGTTTAGAGATCCAAGTTTTCAAAAGGTATGCAAAAGTTTATTTTCTTACAGCTTTTTAGTTTAGTCTGTTAAAAATTAATAATTGTTCTTGGTTAATTGTCAAACCTGTGATCCGAAAACAATGTGTGCGGCTTCGACCTCTCGATCTCCCTTAATTTGGGGTTACCGGAAGGTGGGGTCATAACATTCGGTATCATAGCATAGGTTCCTCACTTAACCATTAATAATTATTAAATTTTACAAATTCTGTAGAACCCAAGGGAGCTATTAGAGGATTATCCGAAAGACAGAGGTGTCTAGAAAAGGATCACGACCGGAGGTTGGCAATATTTCCTCCGCACCGCTAGTCGGAATATGAGGACTCTCGGATCCGTGTGACTTCCTGGACAAAGTCTTAGGGTATGATTCGAAATAAGATACCTTTAGGACTCTCTCATCTTGTCCATCCCTTCTCAACCCTAATTCTGTTAAGATTCTGAGGTTTAGGGTTTTCGTCTCTTTTCCTCACCCTCTGGAGGTATGGGTAAGATTGATAAAGTTTAAGGAATCCTCCACCAAATTTACAAAAAGCATGTAAATAAGATGTCATGGACATAAGCTTAGTAGATTAAGCGTAAAGGAATAGATACATGCTTAATTCGTATGACATAATTTGTCATGCCCTCAGGAGAGACCTGAGGCTAGACCTTCTTGTCAGGAGGATAAGGAAAGAGAGTTAGTCATGGAGGTAGAGATCTCCATTATAAGTAGAGACCTGGCACATCCTCTGAGGATGATGTTAACCCTAACCATAAGTGAAGGTTAGAGAGAGAGATGACATGAAGAGTTAGATGTCATGGTAGACCAGGTGTTTGGATGGACATGCCTTTGGGATGCCATATGAGCCATGAGAGGTTGGATGACCTAGTACCTTTGGCGACCCAACCCTGGGAAGGGTCGTGTAGGCTAGAACAAATGATAGCTCCATCCTTGATGAGGATAGAGAAGAACCCATGGAAACCCCATGAGCTTATATGAGCATGGCATAGTAGGCACCCATAGTGCATCAGTAGTGCGAGCAGTAGATTGAAACCCTGGCTAGGAGAGTATGAAGGATAGCTTATGAGATAAGCATAAAGAGCTATGAAAGCGTAATAGGCTTCACCCACGTGGAGGTATGCTTGTGAGCTTGATCCTTTATGAAGAGAGGACCTCTAATAGATAGGTTGGTGGTAGGATTATCTCTAGAGAGAGAGCAGGACCCCAAGCAAGAAGATTGGAAGCCTATATTTATTCCAAGATATGAGGAACAGTGGGAGTTGAGGATGATGCGACCTAAGTGGATGATAGTGGTTGCATCATGTTTGATCCCTGGAGGTTGTTGGTGTCTTGGTTGTCTTTAGAGAAATCAAACCCTAGATAGAGGATGAGGCCTCTGGTACCTATGTGCCTATAGTATAGGTGTTTACCTTCTGAGATAGGAAGAAGAGTTCCTTAGACCTAGAGAGGTTTAGTAACAGGTTGTGAGGTTGTGTACCTTGTTGATTGTCCTTGAGGAGGACTCAACTCTGAAGTGTTTCTCGAGTAGAAGGATGACAAGAAGTGCATGCCATTCCTTGTACATGTTTGGTTCGTGGTTAAGAGGTTGAGCATGCACTTTGACCACCAAAAGTGAACCTAGGATTCCTAGGCCTAAGAGGGGAAGTGGTGTACCTGATGCTCCTGACGAGATTTGAGCATGGTACTCTTCATGTTTAGAGGAAAATGGAACCCCTTAAGTTAAGGTATGTTTGATGAACCCCTCACAGCTAAGTTGATGACATGGGAAGGTATGATCTTAACCCAGCGTTGAGGAAAGAGAACAAGTATGACCTACATGGTTTAGTAGGTGATATGTTGGTGCCTTAGTAGCTTGCTAGGGTTAAGCATGTGGATGTAAACCCTAGACCTAAGGACGTTTGTGACCTTTGTCATCCATGTGTAGTTTCCTCCCATCTTGGGAGAGGGACCCTTTGGTAGGGTGTATACCAGTTTTGTGGGTTTTGAGGAAACCTAAAGAGCTCTCATAGGATCTTGAGAAGCTAAGTGAAAAGTACATGGTATGAGAATGATCATGTAGACCCATAGATAACCATCTCTAAGTGCATTTGGATGTGTTACCATGGAGGTAACCAGTATGGGGCCTAACCAAGGTAGGCAGGTCACCATGATCCCTATGAAAGGATGAAAGTCAGCCCTGGAATGCAGAAAGAGAGATGATGAAGGCTTGGGTAAGGTTCTAAGTTGGACATGTACTATAATAGAATCCTAAGTCTATCCTAGGGTCAGGTGGGGATAAGACCGATGGAAGTAGGAGTTGCCTAATTCCCTAGTTGTGCATGACCATTGGGTCAGGAGGTAACAACTATCATTGTCTGAGGGCCATGGGTTAGGAGATTGATCACCTTCATGAACTCATGGGACCCAAACGGCAGATGAGTAGGGCACTCTCTGGATGCATAATGGAAGAGGGATGACCCTAAAAGTGTCGGCACCCTATAGACCTAGAGGAGATGACAAAGGATGGTGTGGTGACCCAAGTAGGTTCAAAACAAGTTTTCCATGGAGGTAACTTTGATATCAAGATGATTGTAATATAGAGGCATAAACGGCACGTTTCAACTTAGATTTAAAGGTGTACTGGAAAGGTGGGATGTACCATCTCTACTCTTGGAACATGAAGAACTTTGTATTGGGACTGCAGCCAAATGCTTATTTCCTTTTGTTATGGGAGTGAGAGATAGGATAGTATGTGTGCCATACACCAAGGATAAAGATGATGTGGGTTGGAACGTTTCCACGAGATATGGGGACAGAGAAGATAACATACCCTGGTAAAGTGAATGATACATGGATGGTTTGCAAGCACTAAGAGGAATGAGGTATTCACCTTATAAGGATGTTTTAGCATGAGCTATGAGTTATCCAAGGTTGAGTTTGAAAACCAAAGGAATGAGCTTAGAGTTTTTTTGCTGAAGATAGACTTAGAGTTTGAGTTTGAGAGGATAAGTGAAATACATGGAAGTGTGTGTCTTCAATGTTACCTAATACCTAAGGATGTGAAGTGGTAATGGATGCTCTGGTTGAGATGTATCTGACTAGTTTGGCTAGAAGCTAGAAGAGGTTGTTAGGCTAAACCTAAGTTTGGTAAGGAGATATGTTTGGCTAATACTCAGATGTAATGAGATATGTTGAACAAGTTAATGGTTGTTTGGTTAGCCATCCTAGGCCTTGATACAATGAAAGGATGGTTGTAGAGCCTCAAATGCACTTCTTTGGAAAGGAAAGTGATGAAACCCCGACTAGAGTGGTTTAAGGTTTCTGAGGAATCGATGTTGAGGAATCATGACATATAGGAAATCATGATTGAAAATCATCATACACCATGGTACTACCAAGATAATAAGTGACAGTAGTACTTTAGATGCCTAAGATAAAGTTGCATGGGGTATATCGCCATGTAAGTCGAGGGTGAAGGACGAACACCAGTAACCCAGTACATTGATATAAGGGATAAAGAGTCCCCAAAAGAGAAAGGGAGTTCATCACTATGGATGTTGTAAGTATCCCCAGGACCAAGGAAGGTCGGGATGCAATATGGGTTATGGTAGATCACCTTACCTAGATGACATGAGAAAGAAAGAGTATTGTCAAGGGACAGATCAGGTTGAACTACATATGAGAGAGATGGTTCAACTACACCAGGAGGTGAGTTCAAAAGTTCTTGAGTATAACCTAAAGGTTCACTTCCATGAGGTGGAAGTAGAAACATGAAGAACTCTATGTTAGTATAGTTTATCACCTCTAACTAATTAATGGTTAGTATGATCCAGACTAAAGGGTATGATGAGAGCATGTGTGCTCGTTCAGGGTGATATCTAGAGACAGTTCTTCCCCTATGAAAGATGTGATGATAACCACCATAGCAAGTATCAGGATTGAAAGAAGCTCTATAAGGGAGGTTGTGTCGGTCACCACTTTAGTAAGGTGATGTTGGTGAAAGGACCACGTGATGGTTAGAAAAGGGACCACAGTGTGTGTAGATGAAGTCACTTTGATCGCACAATGGCTAAAAGGAGCCTAGAGACGACGGGAGTCATGAGCAGATGCAAAGTATACTGACATGCAGTTCACAGTGGGAGAAAATGTGACATGAAAATCCGACCCCTCTGAGTTACATCTAAGAGAGAGCTAAGTCCCCGATGCATGGGTTCTTTTGAGATGGATTGGTGGAGAAGGTTAAGTTTGATCTTACCCCTAAGGATAAAGTAATGTGTGATGAGTTCCATGTGTCCAATTTAGAGCACTATGTGAGGTACCCAGACTATGTGCAAGCAATGAACCTAGTGAGCCCCAAGGGAGGCTGAAATGGCCTGAGTCACCTGTGTAGTTTATAGACGCCAGGATGAAAGAACTCAGAGAAAAGAATATGTTATGATAAAGGATCTTTGGTAGTGCCATGAGTACGGTAAAGCCACATAGGGGCCAATGATGGACATGGAAAAGTCTTATCCAGAATTGTTGCTTGATAAGAATTTTGAGGACAAAATTCCTATAAGAGGGGAAGGATGTTACAACCCCAATTTTTGGGTTCAATTGGTGAGCAATGTAATTTTTCATATTAAAGATAATTGATAATAATATAATTTGTTTTGAATAAATGGATTTCTCTTACAATAGCCTTGATGATTGTGTTGTGGGATTTATTGGCTATTGGGCCTAATAACAAGGAAATGAAGAAAGGAAATTCAATTGTTAAATGAATAATTGAGTTTTTGAGAAAAGAAAGATGTGGAAACCTCTGGAAGGCAAAAGAATGAAATCCAAGGGTGGATTTCGTGAATCTTGGGTTCCTTGGTTTCCAAGGAGTCCAAAATTGCATAGAGAATGGAATAAGAAAAGAAAAGATCAATTAAGTATTTCTTTATTGAGAAAGAAATTGAAAACAATAATAAAATGTGGAAAATAAATGGAAAAGGGTGGAATTGAGTTATCCTTAGTGGGATTTCGTATCCCAAGGATTCCTGATGTTAAAAGGAATATCAATGAGTAAAATAAAAGAGAAACAAAGAGAGATCCTCAAAAAGAGATATTTTAATAAGAATAAAACAAGATAATGAAGAATAATGCATTTAGATGCATCTAGAAGGATAATGAGTATCCAATATAAAGGATTTCGAAATAATAGAGTTTCTTGGGATCCAAGGAGTCCCAATAAAGAAGAAAGATAGAGAAAATACCAAAATTGCAAAATAAAAGGATAATGTGATACATTATTAATGAATTTTGTGATATTGTTAAAAAGGAAAATAGTTTCTACTAAAAGGAAATAGAAATTCATGCTTATGGATTAAAGAGCAAACATAAAGGGAATAAGAGAAAAGAATTTTAAATCCTTAATAACCAAGGATCATGAATAGAAAAGGACATCTTTTAATGTAGATCAAGAATTTATTATCCATTAAGGAAAATGGGATGGAATACTATTCTATCCTTCCTTGTTTGACGTGGGAATTACCCAATTAGGTATAAACATATAATGAAACTAGAACCCCATGGTATCACAAGTCCTAGGGGATATAGACTATATATATATGATCTACCCTTGTGGTTTGGATAGTCTCTTCCCACGGATGAACCCTAGCAGCAGAGTCATTGCCTTCACCTATCGCTTGGCCTTACACTACATCCTATCTTGGCTTTGTGGGGTGGAAGGAACTCTCTCCTCTCCCTCAAGGCCTGATCATGGAAGTATGACAGTAGTGCGGTTGGATGAACAATGGGACGGGGTCATGAGGCGCAACACCCAGCGTCGCGGTTGGGAGAAGAAGAGGACACAAGGAGGAGAAGCGAAGGACCTTATTCACGTCATGCGGGCTGTGCAGTAGTCGGTGGAGCAGGGTTCAATTTGCATGCGATGCGGAGGTGAGAAAGAGAGTGGAGCGCAAGCTAAGGTCTCCCACGAGGGTGCTCCATCATCTGCGGCTTCCATAAGGGGTTCTTGGGTAAGATCCTTGATCTCCATTTCCATTTTAGACCTGCTGAACCAAAAGCTATCCGTGACCTTTTACCTCCCTCTTTGGTTCTCTACAGACACATGCAAACCTCAGACCAAGTCTGACAAGGTCGTATACGTCGCTTGAGGCCAGCCGCATGTACCCTCGGAAGCGGGGAGTGGGGGAACTACCCCTGCGTCGACGAGCGTTGGGCATAGGTTCGCCCTCTCGCAAGGAAGGGGATGGTCCCGGGTTAAATACCTAGGATACCCCTGAGTGCATAAAAAGCTTGAGCCACCATGGAAAGGGTAGTATGGTCTTTTCGTTATAAACTTAACTGATTCACAAATTAAATTAAAAGGGACTTTAGATGCTGATGTGGCGATTAACGATTGGTTAGAATCAAATAACCTTGAAATAATTATAGTTATTTATTCGTGACTCTGATGGGGACATATAATATATGAAAGTTGCTTAGAAAAATATGAGGAACACGTTAAAAATGGTTTGACAACCTGAGTCCGTGCCTAATTGCAAAAGTACATTAATCTAAGGAAAAGTTCTTATGTATTGGATTAAGAAACACTAATTGATCATATTCGGTAAGTTCATGTTACTTAATTAATGAAATAAGGTAATTTCAACCTGTTGAATAGTGAATAACAAACTTGAACCTGATCTAGGAGTTTCTTGATTGATTTAGGGTTTTGAAACTAAGATATAGTTAGAGAACGTAAAATTGGATCAAAGTGATCATAATGGATAGTTTTTTTTGGATATGTACTTAGGGTTACACATGATGTCTAATTTGGACTAATAACTCTAACAAACAATTATGAGATGGGATTAGGGTTTGTACCTCTATTCGTTAACCAAACCCTAATACCCTAGATTTGGACCGAGTAAGGTTTACTTGAAATAATATGTGATGGTGACAATTTAGGATTTACATACATGCAGATTAAATGATCAATTGCTTGGTTTTCTTGTTCAGATCTATTGACTGGTTGATGGTAACCACTTGAAGTATAACTGTATATTTCTGCATGAAAAAGGTATGTGGTTATGCTTATGAATAATCGCTTTAGTTTCACGGCAATTTCTGAACGTGTTTATCGGTTGCTTGAAAATAACTGTTGGATGCCTTTTATTTCATGCAACTATAAAGTGACTATGATTATCACCATGAATATATATATAACTAGCTTAGATCTAAATCCACCTCTATGGCTTGTAAAGGCTAAAAAGGGGTAACCTAGAGTAAGGTCTAGGTTATCATGGGTTAGAAATTGGGCTACCAAGTGTAGTGACATGAGACCCTTTACCATGCCATGAGTTAAGGAGTGGGTTACTTACGGGTAGTGCCATGTGACTCAACCCTAGAAACTGGTTCACCTATAGGTGGGACCATGAGGGGTTTAATGGGGAGCTACTATAAGGAAAGTAGTATCCAGGTCCACTGCAGGGACAACGTAGAGGATAGGGAAGGCATGGATCGCGCAGTTATGTTTAAAATGTAAAATTGGTTGTTAAATGATAATTGGCTGCAATACATTGCTATGAATAGTTGCACGATTATTGGTTCCCCCACATACCAGCTTTATGCTGACCGACGTTTTGTTTGTCGGCGTTTTAGGTACAAAGCCAAAAGGACAAATAGTAAATCGTCATATTGTGAAATATATGAATTAAAATACAAGGAGGAGTAGTTAGAGTAGACTTCATATGTGGATAGAAGTTTAGAGATCCAAGTTTTCAAAAGGTATGCAAAAGTTTATTTTCTTACAACTTTCCAGTTTATTCTATTAAAATTTAATAATTGTTCTTGGTTAATTTCTGAACCTTTGATCTAGAAATTATGTGTGCGGCTTTGACCTCTCAGTCTCCCTTAATTGGAGGTTACCAGAAGGTGGGGTCGTAACACCTTGTGGGTGAAATTTCATCAATTTTGGATAATTCTAGACGTCTCTAATGTATTAGGAACGGGAAAATGTTATTTACAGTAAAAGAATTAAATAAATAACAAAAGTATCCAAAAGGGAAAACTAATATCAAAATCGGATTCTAAATGTCCTAATTAGGCTAGATATCAAATTTCATTTAATTTGGACCTTGTTTTTTCCTTCAGTTGAAGAGAGAAAAAAAGGAAAATAATTTAATCAATAGTTCACAAAATTCGGATTAGGAAACACCAGCCCGCATAAAGAGTAACCGCATACCATGGTCTGGTATTTGAGCATTACTTCCTCATTTCTTAATGAAATTTCATGAAACAACTTGCATTGGAATGAAAATTTAATTCCAAATCTATCCATACCGTATTCGTAGCCTAAAGTGGAGAATTCAAGAAATGTATAAACTTTTTCTTCAAGTCTTTTGAAACAACTTCTCATACACCCCCACTTATAAATACCTCTACCCTGGTCTTCCACAGTTGTTTTGTGAACCTCCTCTCATCCCGATTTCATCCTTTCTTGAGTGTGTGGCTTCTGGTGGTCATGCTTTGATTTCTCCTTGCATCATCGTTTCACCCAAAAGCTGAACATGGTTCTTGGTTTGAGTTTGCGGCACCGCTCCCCGACATCATGTGTATTTTCATAGCGTAATCGGAGCTCAGTTAAACAACTCAGATATTTGTCTTCATGATCAGTTAGTTAGTTTCATGAATGAGCAACAAACAAAGTTTTTTTCCCAAACTCTCAGATAAGTTTTTTCCCATCCGACCTCTCTTCCTATCTCACAAATTCCCTACTGATTTGGCTTTTTCTAATTTTGTGATTGGCCGATTTTATAAAATTCATATATTTTAATTCACTTGTCCAAAAATTAAAGTAAAATATGTTTGGAATCAAAAAAATGTGTTCTTTCTAATAAAAAGAGATTCAAAGCTTGATTTCCATGTTTTCAATGATGGATTTTTAAGGATCTAATTAATTAATATAAAATCCCTAAAAATGGTAATAATTCATATGAACTCCAGATTTAGTAAATAAATATGTTTTCTTAATAAAAAAACCAAATAAGTCGATTGGTTCACATTTGAAGTCCAAGATCCGATGTTCTGTATAAAGGTCGATAATTAGGGTTACATTACTTATATATAAATCTCAAACCCTAATACATGTCAAAAAATTGTATTTAGGCAAGGTTGATCTTGGAAACAACTAGTTTGGTGAAGAGAGTGTCTAGGACCCTGGTTTAAGGTATGTTTGCATCCCCTATTATTCTATGTTGAGAAATTTGCCTGTTTTGTTATTTCTCTTGGTCATTTGGACAATAGCCTATACACATTGCTCTTATCTTTTGATGTCATGGTTCATGTGAACTATCTTGATTGTGGTAATCTTGGATATCCTCTTAACTCTTGTTATGTGTCTTGGTGCATGTTGGTATTCTATAATGATATGTGCTCA
Source organism: Alisma plantago-aquatica (assembly GCA_963693085.1). Taxonomy (NCBI): domain Eukaryota; kingdom Viridiplantae; phylum Streptophyta; class Magnoliopsida; order Alismatales; family Alismataceae; genus Alisma; species Alisma plantago-aquatica. Next base: position 1,455,491,345 of record OY856409.1, read on the forward strand.
TTTTGAAGTGGATGTTTATAAGTTTGTGTTATCCATTGTGTGATGGCAACATTGTATAATCTGACTATACTTTTTACTTGCCTCTACATTTTACATGCTATCAGTAGCACTAGAGTAGTGTAAATTACCTTGGTTTTTGGGTAGTATTTGTTATAACCTCCATTTTCCCTAATTTTGTAATAAACATGTAATTTTACTTTTCATAATAAATGGAATACATGCTTGCTTTTTTGTTTGAATTAAAAGGATTTTATGTGCAAATAGCTGTGTTGATTGATAAATGGGCCTTATTGGCTATTGGACCCAATAATAATATAGGATAAAGGAAAATACAAATGATAATTAAATAACAAAGAAAAGGAGAATAAAGAGAGAGAGGTGGAAACCTCTAGAAGGCAAAGAATAACCTCCACGTGGTAGATTTCATATCTTTAGGGTTCCTTGAGGACCAAGGGACTCGAGATAATAAGATAATGGAAAAGGAAAAAGAAATATTAAATAAAATCAGTTTAATTAATGTATAATTTGGATATGAAGGAAACACTCTCATCCGTTGGAATTTGACTTTCAAATTTGTTACTCGGTTAGATAATGCCAAGATGGAGTTTCCTATAATTTTGAGAGAAAAATGTAAATTGAGGAGAGAGAAATGATTTTTCCAAGTTATCATGTTAAGACACCTTTTTAATCCAATTTTGGGATAATTGGATTTCGGGGAGCGATGAGGGCCGTTGGATAACCCGCGTGGTCCAAGGGACCACAGATCCAAGGGTAGCCGTGCATCATCTACCGTGAGTCACAGTGGGAATGGGAGACGAATTGGGAATTTGAATTCCCATCGACTGAGGCGATAATTCGAAGAACAAACTAGTTCCTCATCTTTAGGAGAGTGATATGAAGGATCTAGACCCTAAGTTCACGCACTATCGTCGATGAGGGAATAAGTTCCCAAATCATCGGACTTCCATACCCAACCCTATATAGGGTGGAGGCGGTACTCGAGGGCACCAGCACACGCAATTCCTATCCCAATCACAGCAGAGAGCAACAACGTCAATTGCAAGATTCACCCTAACCTACCCCCTCTACAATCTTCTGGCCGTGGCGGAACTCCGGTGACTTGTTCATGGTGAAGGTCAAGTTGCATTGAGCAATTGAATGGTTTCTCGAGTTTGGGCGATGACAGCGGAGCTCCCGAGAAACTCTATTTCTCTGCTAGTGGCCTGAAGCTCAAAGTCAATTGGAGAGTTGACCGTAGCATGTCGAGCAATCGAAGGTAGACGATGATCGATGACCATCTGATTGCATTCCATCGTGATCCCGAGTATGGATCCAATGAGCGAGAGTGGGAGTGGATGTTTTAGGCATGCACGATAGGGACCATCCGATCCAGGAGCAGATCACCGGTCCACTGATCTCGCGGTCGATGATTTTCGGGTAATTACTATCTTTGCCCAATTAATTCAGAAAAAGGGTTTTTTTTGCTAAAATCATAGAAATAATTAGAAAACTCGAATGAAGGAACTTAATACATGAATATTGACCAGAAAAATGCAAGGAATAAGATAAAAATAGTTAGAAGGTTTGAATCAGTATCTTTTTCCAAAGGTGTATTATTTTGATGAAAAAGTTGGAAACCCTAATTCATGATAATGGATAAATCTATGAATAGAAATAGGTTAATTTGAGTATTTTTAACGTGTTATGTGATAATCTTAAATCTTAACCAGTTTTAGATGGTCGATTGCATGGTTTAGGGTTTATAAACCTAATATGATGGTTAATACACTTAGAAACCCTAAATAGGGAAAAAGGAAAGAAAAGTGTATTTAATCCGAAATTAGGGTCATATGTTGTCAAAAGATGATCTTAGGATCTTTTATGAGAGATAGATGAGATAATTGGGGTTTGTGAGTAATTTTGTATGATTAGGGTTTAAGGATGTAAAAGTACGACAAAACCCTAATTGCAATTGAAACCCTAAAAAGGACTAGGAACCCAAGGAAGTGAGCTAGGTTTAATAGAGCTTGTTGGCATGATGAATGATAGGAAATTGTATGCATATTTTAGGATCAGCTTGTGTGCTTGCTTGATTACTAGATTTCTTGCTTGATTCGATTATTTTTGTACTCAAATCAGCTTGATAGGTATGTGGTTATTTATGGTTAACTACTTTAGTTTCACGAAGGTTTTCTAGATGTTTGATCACATTGAATGCAAACTATCTGTTTGGATGTTCATATGTGAAAATTATAAAGTCACTATGATTATTAAAACTATGATATAATGTGTATTCTCGCACCTACATGCCTCCCTGATGTAAAATGCAATGAGGTCAAGCCCAAGAGGGAAGACCCATGGGCACCACGAATGGTGACCCCATGAACCAAGCTGAGGATAGAGAAGGTGGCCTATATTGTGTGACTAATGGGCACCATGAGAGGTGACCCCAGGCACCAATCTCCATGGAGAAGGTGTCCTTAAGTCAATGATAAACCCTAAAGAGGGTATTCCAGGGTTAGGGCAAAAGCGGTGGAGTTTGACACATTGAAAATTTAATTTGAATTGTTAATTATCTTGATTGTGATAATTAGGTCGTTAGGCTTATATGTGAAATTTTGATTGACCCCACATACCGGCATATTCATATATGCTGACCGATATTTTGTTTGTCGGCATTTTAGGTACTACATTGAAAAGGACAAACAGTAAAGTGACATATTGTGAAAATAGGAATTAAAGTGCAACGAGGAATGGATAGAATAGATTCAAGCTATGGATAGAAGTTAGATATCCAAAGTTTTAAAAAGGTATGCAAATTTTATTTTATACCAGCTTTCAGTATAGTTTGGTAGAATTTTATAATTATTACTGATTATTTGTCAAACCTTTGATCCGGTTTATTGGGATAATGACTCTGACCTCTTGGTCTCCCTTAAGTGGTGGTTACCGGGAGGCAGGGTCGTTACATTTGGTATCAGAGCATCGGTTCCTCATTTAATCTTTAGTAATTATTAAATTTTACAAATTCTATAGAACTGAGGGAGTTATTAGAGGATTTTTTGAAAGACAGAGGTGTCTAGAAAAGGATCACGTCTGGGGGCTGGCAATATTTTCCTCCACACCGCTAGTCGGAATATGAGAACTCTCAGATTTGTGTGACTGCCTGGCCAATATCTTAGGATCTGACTCAAAATAAGATACATTTAGGACTCTCTCATCTTGTTCATCCTTTCTCAACTCAAATTCTGTTAAGGATTTTAAGGATTAGGATTTTCTCTCTCTTCCTCACCCTATGGAGGTATGGGTAAGGCTGATAAGTTTTAAGGAATCCTCCTCCAAATTAATAAAAGATACATAAATAAGATGTCATCGACATAAGTATAATTAGTTATATATAGACTAAAGGCCTGTTTGTATGCTTATGTAGATGGCTCGTGTGAAGACCGTTGCTATCCTGGATGTCACCAATGGTGGTGGGCCTTCCCGCAATGAGAAGGGTTCTTCTGAGAAGAGAAGGAGGAACCATGGTAACGAATCCTCAAAGAAGAGGAAGAGACTAGAAGAAGTTGAAGGTGAGATCCCCAACCCTAATCGGATACCCTATGAAGACCCCGAGAAGGAACAAGAAGAGGAACCTATGTATAAGGAAGAAGCCCAGATGGAGGAGGACCAGTCTGGTGGTCCAGAACCAACTATGGTGGTTTACACCACTGATGCTATAAGGATGGAGTAGCAGAAGTGATTGATTAAGGCTATCAGTGCTCTAGCTCTTAGAGACATAGCAAGAGACGAGAATGGTGAACTGCTTCCTGTTTGTGCTTGACTCGAAGCCTCCATCCTAGACTTCGTCAAGCTGAACATCGAGAAGTTATGGGGAGAAGATAAGTTTGAGGTGGTCGAAAAAGTAGAAGCCTGGTTGTTAGCAGTCGAGAATGGATTTTGTATGCTTGAGGTATAGCCGAACAAGAAGGTTCTTTTTGCTACTCACCTTCTGGAAGGAGCAGCCAAGATATGGTGGGAGAACCATAACATGGGGAGAGACTTGAGCAAAGAATCAATGACATGGACCGACTTCAAGACTGTCTTCACCGCCAGATTCATCCCCATCTCAGCTAAGAAGGAGAAGGAATGAGAGTTCACCAACATGACCCAAGGAAACTCGTCAGTTGCGAACTTTGGTCGCAAGTTCTGCATCTTGGAGCACTATGGACATATGATGGATGAAGAGAGGAGGGTGGATCATTTCATGGAGTGTCTGCACCCTGAAATCAAGCCTCATGTGATGTCCAGTAAGCTGAAGACCTTCACTGAAGCCTACAACACCGCCTTGGACATGGAAAGGACGGTGATGCCTGTTCAAAACCCCTCCAAAAGTTACTTGGGTTTCACTGAAGGAGCTCAGGGGCAGAAGAATGAGCACAAGAACGGACAAGGGCACAAACACAACAAAGGAAAGCATGGACACAAAGGCAAGCCATGTGGTGAGAATCACTTTCTGAAATGCCACACCTATGAATGGTCACATCATGGGAAGTGTCGCTTCGAGAAGAGGGTGTGCTACCATTGCCAGCAAGAGGGCCACTTCATCACCAACTGTCCTCAGCCTGATCCTAGAGGACCAGTAGAACCACAACTGGTGGCAGCAACACCCCCAACAGGAGGTCGACCACTAGCCACAAAACCCCCTGCTGGAGAAAGGAGGCAAGCTAGAGTGTTCTCCATCGACAATGAAGAAGCTCAGGTGAATGCTAATAGGCTGATCGAGGGTAATAACCCATAGAGTTTCCTTTTAGTTTAGTAGATCATGTAGTAGCTTTCTGATATGGTATGAACTATACAGGCTTGCTGGAAGTCAAGGGACAAAATGTAAAACCACTTTTTTATTCTGGTTCTACTAATAGTTTTATTTCGAGAAATCTGGCAACTATGCTTTGCTCAGACATCAAGGATTTAGGTTATGTTTTGGATGTCACAACCCTGATTGGTCGTATTTATACATCTCTTTTGAAAACCCCTATCTTTCCAGTTAAGTATCTGAACCATGAGCTTCCAACTGACTTCATCCTTCTCGATATGAATGATTTTGATGTGATCATCGGTATGGATTGGCTTTACGGATTGACTATAGAGAGAAGAAGATTCTTATTAGGAAACCTAGACATCCACACTTCACCATTCGAGGAAGGAAAGATGCAACTACCAGCCTTTATGTGTTGGCCTTGAAGGCTGAGCGGATGATATCCAAAGGTTGTTAAGCCTACCTAGACATAGTTACCAATCCTAAGACCACGGGGTGATCCTTAGAGGAGATAGAGGTAGTTTGGGAGTATGAGGATGTGTTTATGGATGATCTTCCAGGGATTCCCCCTCAGAGAGGTAGATTTCTTCATTGAGTTAGCTCCCGGGACTAACCCTATATCTAAGGCACCCTATAGAATGGCCCTTGCCGAGTTGCTTGAGTTAAAAACTCAGTTGCATGAGTTGTTAGATAAAGGTTTTATCTGACCCAATACATCTCCATGGGGATCACCAATCCTCTTTGTGAAGAACAAGGATGGGTCGCTTCGGATGTGTATTGTTTATCATATAGAACATGAGTTGGTCTATCAAATGAGCACAAGAAGAACAAGTACCCCTTGCCTAGAATAGATGACTTATTTGACCAACTCAAATTAGCTCGAGTCTTTTCCAAGATGGATTTAAGGCTAGGATACCACCAGGTGAGAGTGAGAAGTGAGGATATACCTAAGATGGCTTTCCGAACCCGATATGTCCATTATGATTTTGTGGTCATGCCGTTTGGGTTATCCAATGCACCTAGTGTCTTTATGAACCTTATGAATAGTGTGTTCCAGCCTTTCCTTGACTCTTTTGTGATAGTGTTCATAGACGACATCTTGGTGTACTTCGATGACCTAGCTCAACACCGTGACCACCGAGGTAGAGTCCTTGATATCCTGAGAAAGTAGAAGTTTTATGGAAAGTTCTCAAAATGTGAGTTTTGGATAGACCAACTCATGTTTCTCGGACACATCATCTTAGGAGGAATGATCGCCATAGATCCAGCCAAAGTGTCGGCAATTCAAGACTGGCCTGCACTGAAGAACCCCTCTGAGTTCCGCAGCTTCTTGGGGTTGGTCGGATACTCCATCGCTTCATCAAGGATTTCTCAAAGACCACTTTGTCGCTGACCATGTTAACCAAGAAGGATGTGAAGTTCATATGGTCTGACATATGTGAAGCTCGCTTCTAGGAGCTGAAGGAGTAGATGACCACTACCCCAGTGTTAACCCTACCTTCTGACAATGAGGGTTTTATGATATTCACTGATGCTTCAAAAATGGGACTTGGTTGTGTTTTGGAACAAAATTGACATGTGGTTGCATATGCCTCCCGACAGCTCAAGCCCAATGAGGTGAATTACCCAACGCATGACCTGGAACTGGATGCTATCATCCATACCTTGAAGATATGGCGGCATTACCTGTATGGTGCTACCTTTGAGATCCTCATTGACCATAAGAGTCTGAAGTACCTACTGCCCAGAGAGACTTAAACCTATGACAACGACGATGAATGGAGTACATGAAGGATTACAACTTCACCATCGCCTATCATCCTGGTAAGATGAATGTTGTATCTGATGCTTTGAGTGAGAAACAGCTCAAGTTTGCAGTTGTTTTGTCCAGTTAGTGGAAGAGCTTAGAGGAACTGGTGGAGTGGACTCCACAACCGCTTGAAGATCGATTTCAATTGGCCAATATCCAGATCCAATCTGAGTTGTTAGGCGAGATTGTGGCAGCACAGTTGGTTAGTGGAGAACTCGACAAGATGAAGGGTTTAATGATGAAGCCACAGACTTATCTCTCAGTGGGAGTAGACAGAGGGATCAGATTTGGAAATCGCATATGGGTTCCTATGGATGCACCGATAAGGGAACGTATCCTGCAAGAGGCCTATGGTTCCAAGTATACGGTGCACCTGGGAACTACCAAGATGTTTAAAGACTTGTAGAGGTTTTTCCTGGTGGCCAAGAATGAAGAGAGACATTGCGGCATGTATGGCTAGCTGTCTTACATGCCAGATGGTGAAGGTTGAACACCAATGACTTGGTGGACTTTTATAGTCAATAAAGATTCCTGAATGGAAATGGGAGTAGATCACCATGTATTTTGTGGTGGGTCTACCCCAGACCAAGAAAGGTCATGATGCGATATGGGTTTTAGTAGATCGTCTTACCAAGTCAGTGCACTTCCTTGCCTTAAAAACCACTGCCAAGATGGCAGACCTAGCTGAGTTGTATATCAGAGAGATAGTGTGTTTGCATGGCATACCCAGCTCGATCATCTCTGATAGAGACCCAAAGTTTACTTCCAATATGTGGAAGCAAGTTCAATAGGAACTTGGTACGAGGTTGAAGTTTAGTACCGCCTATCACCCCCAGACGGATGGTCAATCAGAAAGAACGGTCTAGACATTAGAAAATCGGTTGAGAGCTTGTGTGCTCAATTGGGGTGGCTCGTGGGAGTAGTACTTAGATTTAGCTGAGTTTGCCTACAACAATAGCTACAAGCCAGTATCTGGATGCCTCTATATGAAGCTCTTTACGGGAGACTGTGTCGGTCACCACTTCATTGGGATTATGTTGGTGAGAGGACCCTATTGAGATCATATGAACTCCAAGTGTATGCTGATAAAGTCACTTTGATAAAGCAAAGGATGAAGAGTGCCCAAGATCGACAGAAGTCGTATGCTGATGTGAAGTGGACTAATGTGCATTTCATTATAGGAGAGCATGTTTTTCTGAAAATCTGACCGCTCTGAGCTATAGCCAAGAATAGATGGAAGCTGAGTTCCCTATATGTGGGTTTGTTTGAGGTATTAGAATGGATTGGTTAAGCTGCATATCGTTTGGCATTACCCCCTCAGTATAGTATGATGCATGATGTGTTTCACATTCCCAATCTGAAGTAATATGTGCAACATCTGAGCCATGTGCTGATCATTGAGCCTATTGAGCTTCAAGGGAAGTTGACCTATCCTGAGTCACCTTTGCGGATTCTAGATACCAAGGTGAAAGATCTCAGATGTAAGAATATAGAGATGGTAAAGGTTCTTTGGAAGCACCATGGAGAGGATGAGGCCACATGGGGAGCTAAAGACGGACATGGAGAAAGCATATCCTGACTTGTTTGTTTGAATGTTGAATTTTGAGGGAAAAATTCCTATAAGGAGGAGAGGATGTTATAACATCCTTTTTTCCCTAATTATGTAATAAACATGTAATTCTCCTTTTCATAATAAATGGAATACATGCTTACTTTATTGTTTGAATTAAAAGGATTTTGTGAGCAAATAGCCTTGTTGATTGATAAATGGGCCTTATTGGCTATTGGGCCCAATAATAATAAAGGATAAAGGAAAATGCAAATGATAATTAAATAACAAAGAAAAGGAGAATAAAGAGACAGAGGAGGAAACCTCTAGAAGGCAAAGAATAACCTCCAACTGGGATATTTCATGTCTTTAGGGTTCCTTGAGGACCAAGGGACTCGAGATAGTAAGATAATGGCAAAGGAAAAAGAAATATTAATTAAAATCGGTTTAATTAATGTATAACTAGGATGTGAAGGAAACACTCTCATCCGTTTGAATTTGACTTTCAAATTTAATAATCGGTTAGATAATGCCAAGATGGAGTTTCCTCTAAATTTTGAGAGAATAATGTTAATCGAGGAGAGAGAAACAATTTTTCCAAGTTATCATGTTAAAACACCTTTTTAATCCAATTTTGGGATAATTGGATTTCGGGAAGTGATGACGGTCGTTGGATGACTGGTGTGGTCCAAGGGACCACGGATCCAAGGGTAGTCATGCATCGTCTACCTCGATTCATAGTGGGAATGGGAGACAAATTCAGAATTTGAATTCCCATCGATTGAGACGGTAATTCGAAGAACAAACTAGTCCATTGTCTTTGGGAGAGTGATCTGAAGGATCTTGACCCTAAGTTCACGCGCTATCGTCGACGAGGGAAGAAGTTCCCAAATCATAAAACTTCTAAACCCAAACCCATATGGGGGGGGGTACTTAAGGGCACCAGCACACCCAATTCCTATCCCAATCGTTGCGGAGGGCAACAACAAATCGAGCGACAACGTCAATTGCAAGATTCACCCTAACCTACCCCCTCAGCAACCTGCTCGCCACGGTAGAACTTCGACAACTTGTTCGTGGTGAAGGTCCAGTTACATTGAGAAATTGACCGATTTATGGAGTTTGGGTGACAACGATGGAGCTCCCGAGCAACTCTATTTCTCTACTGGTGGCCTGAAGCTCAGAGTCAACCGGAGAGTTGACTACAGCCTGTCGAGTGATCGAAGGTAGACGAAGACCAACGACCGTCCGATCGCGGTACACCAAGATCCCGAGAGAGGATCCAACAAGAGAGAGTGGTAGCAGCTATTTTAGGCACACGCGAAAAGGACCATCTGTTCCAGGAGCGGATCACCAGTCCACCGATCTCGCGGTCAACAATTTTTGGGTAATTACTATCTCTGCCCAATTAATTCAGAAAAAGGGTTTTTCTTGCTAAAATCATAGAAATAAATAGAAAACTTAGATGAAGGAACTTAATACATGAAAGTTGATCAGAAAAATGCAAGGAATAAGATAAAAATAGTTAGAAGGTTTGAATATGTATATTTTTACAAAGTTGTATTATTTTGATGAAAAGGATATTAAAAATTGGGTTGGAAACCCTAATTGATGATAATGGAAAAATCTATGAGTACAAATAGGTTAATTCGAGTATTGTTAACCTATTATGTGATAATGTTAAATATTAACCTATTTTAGATGGTCGATTGCATGGTTTAGGGTTTATAAACCTAATATGATGGTTAATACACTTAGAAACCCTAAATAGGGAAAAAGGAAATAAAAGTGTATTTAATCTGAAATTAGGGTTGTATGTTGTCAAAAGATGATCTTAGGATCTTTTATGAGAAATAGATGAGAATTAGGGTTTGTGAGTAATTTTGTATGATTAGGGTTTAAGGATGTAAAAGTATGACAAAACCCTAATTGCAATTGAAACCCTAAAAAGGACTAGGAACCCAAGGAAGCGAGCTAGGTTTAATAGAGCTTGGTGGCATGATCAATGATAGGAAATTGTATGCATATTTTGTGATCACCTTGTGTGCTTGCTTGATTACTGGATTTCTTGCTTGATTGGATTATTTTTGTAATCAAATCATCCTGACAGGTATGTGGTTATTTATGGTTAACTACTTTAGTTTCACGAAGGTTTTCCGCATGTTTGATCGCATTCAATGCAATCTATTTGTTTGGATATTCATATGTGCAAATTATAAAGTCACTATGATTATCACAATTATGATATAATGTGTATTCTCACACATACATGCCACCCTGATGTAAGATGCAATGAGGTCAAGCCCAAGAGGGAAGACCCATGGGCACCATGAGTGGTGACCCCAGGCACCAAGCTCAGGAGAGAGAAGGTGACCTATATTGCATGAATAATGGGCACCATGAGAGGTGACCCTAGGAACCAAGCTCATGATGGAGAAGGTGGCCTTATGTCAATGAGAAACCCTAAAGAGGGCATTCCAGGGTTAGGGCAAAAGTGGTGGAGTTTGACACATTGAAAATGTAATTTGAATTGTTAATTAACTTGATTGTGATAATTAGGTTGTTAGCCCTATGTTTGAAATTTTGATTGTCCCCGCATACCGGCATATTCATATATGTTGAATGACGTTTTGTTTGTCAACATTTTAGGTACTACATTGAAAAGGATAAACAATAAAGTGACATATTGTGAAAATAAGAATTAAAGTGCAAGGCGGATCAGATAGAATAGATTCAATCTGTGGATAGAAGTTAGATATCCAAAGTTTTAAAAAGGTATGCAAAGTTTTATTTTATACCAGCTTTCAGTATAGTTTGGTATAATTTTATAATTATTAGTGATTATTTGTCGAACCTTTGATTCGGTTTATTGGGATAATGGATCTGACCTCTTGGTCTCCCTTAAGTGGGGGTTACCGAGAGGCAGGATCGTTACAGTATTCCCCTATTATTTATTGAGGAGAGTGGCAGTATCACATTCTATTGACCCAACTTTGGCAGTATTCCATTCTTAATTTTATATATTTGGGAGATTGGCAGTATTCCTCTCTCTATCAGGTTTCAAGTTTATGAGACTTGGCTGCCTTTGTGTTTATTTTGTTCTAGGGCTATGCGTATCTCACGTGCATGTAAGATATTGATGATGATTGTGGGGTGTCTGCCCTACTTTCACTTATTGTGCTTCATTTCCCCCCATGGTGTGGATGTGTATGTATATATGGCACAATCTTTGAATTGTTTTAATGGAAAGTATCTCCTTTTATGTTTTCTTTTCTCTAGATACCCACTTGGGTGGTACTTTTCTTTTCTATGGGAAGATTCTATCTATTTTATGCCCTTATTTCTTTATATTGCTCACTTTTACTTTCAAGTGGGCACATACCAACCTTTTCTGATGTCATCTATTTTTCTCTTCTTGTTGGGGTATGCTTCCAACCCTAGGTGAAAGATGTGGAGGACATGGCATAAAGTTATGGACCTAGCTTAAGGAGTTAAAGTTTGGAGACAATTTTTATGTGGTTTAGATTTCCCTCTACATGGATCCTTATTATGTACCTTTACATGTAAGTTTAAGATGTTCTTTTGTAACCTTATGAGAAATTGAATATAGTCAATGTTTTTATTCCGCTACTACACTTTGGTTGTTTTGTATACCATATATAAGATTTGAAAATTTTACACCCACTCCAACATATCTTTTAGGTGTGTTTGGACTGGAGGTTCTATTGTTCAAATTTTTAGTAGGGAGTGGTTCCCCTCTAGGATCCCACTCCTTACACATATTCATTACAAGGCATTCTCATGATACAAATAAAAATATGGGAGAATATTTGTTAAATCATTGTTATGGTTTAATCAACAATAGGGTCAACATGTACTTAATCAATATGGACATCATATACAATGAGGTAAAAGGCATGATTTGGCCTTATTTCATCAAATTAAGGATCATTATTATTTACCTCAAATATGGGAAGCACATAGGTCATATTTGGTAAAATCAAGTTTACATGACCTTAGATATTATTTAGGAGTATGTAACTTCCAGAGTTCTTTCATTAATTATAACTGATTTTTCAAATTAAGTATGATCATGGCATCGTTATCATCTTAATAAACTTTACCAATTCATTCAAATTATATTTTCCCCATACATAAGATACCTATAATCGAGATATCATGTGATTAAGTGTCACACAATAGATAACATAAGGAGATGAGAAGCTATCTGATCACCATCTAATGGATGGCTCAAGGTAGTCAATATAGAAGATAGGGGATGCTAGAAGACTCTCTATGCTTTGTAGGGAAAATCCATAATTGAGTATCAGATTCACTTCATCCAGGAAGGTATACAAAGGTGACGTCAACCACTGCAGCTAGGCGTATAAGAGGTGCAACACCCCCCCTGTTGTGACCTACCTAGAAACCTCAGCTACACCATTATGGAATTAGATTTTCCCTGATTTTATATCAGTTTTGGATTATTAAACACACATAGAGCATATGTGATTTCTCTGATACCAACAATCATAGAACTTCTTATTACCCAAATCCTCAATCTTAATGGTTAGAAAGCCAAAGGAAAGAGGATCCAAGTGTCCATCCCTAAAATGCATCACATAACTTGTGCATGAATAAAATCACAAACAATAACTAAGTAATGGGAAAACATGGTATATGAAAAGCTATTAAACTAGTACTTGACAAGATCTTAGGTCTTGTATATCAAATAATGTAACTTCCATTTGCATGTCATTATATATCATCACAGTAAGGGTTTATTGTAAGTGTGGAAGAAATGATCATTGCTAGAGATTCATCGTGTACATGTTACTAAAATCATAAAATAGGTACACATCAACACAACTATATTGAGTACACTATACATGTTGGGAAATATGGGTATAGAGGAGGCAGTGGAAACAAAAAATTTATCTAACATATTCCATTAAGCCAATAGATCACGTCAATAACAATAATGCATGAAGGATGGTTTTGTGAATATACCTATTCCTAGACAAGTCCAACAACAATCCTCATCATCGTTGATGCACAACTCTGAATGTTGGTTCCACTGGGACTCATCTGAGTACTACGCCTCCTGGTTTCACCACAGACTACGGTCACGAACGTCATCTTCTTCAGTAGCTCCACTTGTCATGGACTGCTAGTTGACATTGTACTCCAAGTGACAGAAATGACCTCCCGCCTCTATGGTAGTCCACACAGACCACCTAGAAATCCTGTCATCCTACTAGAATGATCATAAAGGAGTCATCCCTCCCATTGGTGTAATAGTCACCAACTTACTCTTGAACGATGACAACTCTCACTTGTTCTCTCCCATGGTTATCCCACCCTTATCGGGTGGCACTTGTCTGGGCTATCTTGGTTACTACAACCAAAGAGGACTACAAGTGTTTATGGAACTTATTCTTATTTATCTATGTTGTTCTCTAGAAAGCCCTTAATACCCCTCTAATTATAGTTTGGGTTTGGGTCTAGGTTCCCTATCTATGCGAGAGTGGAAGGGATCGGAAGATCTTAAAATTTCAAAACAATTTTGGAAATTTTGCATCTTATGATAACCGAAATGGCCATTTGTCAAACCTAGACAGTCATCTAGCATGCGAGATATCCATTTTGCAGTTTACCAATTGTACACGAATTTGGCAAATCAATTCCCATCAATGTTAGACATTGGTTTCCTTATGCAACAAGTATTGCTCAAGCAAAATGAATAGGGAAACATTTAGAACCTTCCCCGACCAAACTGGACCATCTTGCCTATGTGAGAGAGCCATCTCAATCACCCAGACGGTCGTTTGGGGACCTGAGTCGAATCGGTTTGGTTGGGTCAGTTTTTTCCTTAGCCAAATTCAACTTACAACAGGCCTACGCCCAGACGCTCGTCTCAACTTTTGAGATGATCGTTTGACACTTCCAGATGACCGTCTCAACACTTGAAATGGGAGTTTGTAGGCGCTATCAGCCTATTTGTTTTTTGAATCAAATGACTAAACACTTTAGCACTTAATTCAACTGTTATTTTAGATCTGAACTCCTCTTCTATGTCGAGACTTATGTGTGTGACCCTATAGGTCTCATATTATGTTGGTAGTGAATGTCTATAACAACTTATGACATCACAAGCAAAGAGTGGTGCCTAGTCACACATCATTGCTACCCAAGTAAAGGAAAAAGTTGGGGAAAAACTTCAACCTACAATCTGTGTATGGTGTTGCAGTGTTTGTATAGTTCCTTGTCACTGATGTCCATATTGAACTAGAGGCATGGAGTAGTCACACTCATCATTATCGAACCTTGTTTCTTGAACAAGAGCAGATTGTCTAAGATTGTAATCTCAATATCATATATTGACCCACATGCACATGGCCATGTTGTTCTCAGTGTCTCTAATCAAGTGGCCTAGGAAATCATACTCTAGTAGGAGGAACAAAACCCATATCTATTACTCACAGTCAATCCCCATGTGTCAAAGCCACCCAATCATCACCGTTATAACAACCCATGTTTTAGGACTACGTTTGATGATGTCAAAGTGTACCCAATAACATGTGTTGAGTGTTGTGATTTTAGGTCTAAGAACCACAACCACCACCATCATTTTGAGACCTGACTATGACTTCCATGTGTTAGTCTCACATTGGGTCTGTTTGATATAATGTTCTCTAACATGTATCTGTGTGTTTGGTTTGATATTGCCATATCTTGACTAACGAGATTTAGTCATCAACCAACTCACACTCTGATCTTATGTGTTATTGTTTTCTATCAACCTTCCACAATAATAATTGATCAGGGACATAACGAGAACATGTATATGTACTTTTAACATCCATATGATCTCATCCATAAGGTTAGTAACCTGAATACATGTGTCATTGAGTAATATAATTTTCTAGACATTTATGATGTTACATAATTATCTCATAACTGAAACAAAACAAATTGGAAGCTTGCCTTTTATTAACAATCAAATCATTTTTACATGATATGCTTTTACAATCATCACATGATTAGCTCTCTGGGCATAAAAAACCAACAGACTCCTAGTTACACTTAGAGCCAATCACCCACAAATCTTATTTCGTGTGACCTTACATGACAATCATGCTTTTGCTATGAAAGTTTCTTTATCATGGGGTCAACAACATTGTTCTCAATTGGTACTTTGCAAATCTTTATATCTCCTCGATGTACGATCTCTGATACGAAGTGACATCGCCTTTTTATATGATTTGAGCAATGATGTGATCTGGGTACCTTAGCTTACGCAATAGATCCATTGTTGTCACAATATAGCTTGATTACCTCACTGATGTGTGGTATAACACGAAGTTCTACGATGAACTTATTGATCCATACAACCTCCTTTGCTGCACTCAACATAGCAATATACCCAGCCTTTGTTGTAGAATCAACAATTGTTTCTTTCTTAGAACTCTTCCAGCTCACATCTCCATTGTTAAGGTAGAACAAAAATATGGATTGTGACTTGTAATCATCTTGATCAGTCTGGAAGTTTTCATGAGTGTAACCTTTTACCACCAACTCTTCCTCTCCGCCATAAACTAAGAAGTAATCCTTAGTCCTTCTGAAGTACTTAAAGATGTTCTTCACGTCTATCTAGTGAGCATCACCTAGATCTGACTAATATATGTTTGTCATGCTCAAGGCATATGAGACATTTGGACGGGTACACAACATTGCATACATGATTGATCCAATTACGGAGGCATATGGAATCACACTTATGCATTCCCTTTCTTCTAAGAACTGGGACATTGGGTTCTAGAGATTGGCACACCATGGTGTGTAGATAGGTTTCCTCTCATTGAGTTCTCCATGTTAAACCACTTCAACACTTAGTCAATGTATGTGCTCTGACTTAGTCCAAGAAACCTTCTGGATCTATCTCTATAGATCTTTTTCTCCAAGATGTAGGATGCTTCTCCCAAGTCTTACATAGAGAATGTATTTTCAAGCCATGTCTTACCTTTCGTAAAGTAGGGATGTCATTCCCCATCAATAGCATGTCATCTACATACAATATGGGGAATGTCACTATGCTCCCAATAACCTTCTTGAACACACAAGGTTCATCTTCATTTTGAAAAAATCCAAACTATTTGACTGTTTCATCAAAATGAAGATTCCAGCTTTGAGATGATTGATTCAATCCATAGATTGATCTTTGTAGTTTATAGAATTTATTTGTAACCCCTCAGGTTGTGTCATGTATACATCCTCAACAAGATTCCCGTTAAGGAATGTCAAACTGGTGGAGGGACTTCTACTACCATTGGCAGTGATTCCATGAAGGACACAAATTCTAGTATAGCTGTAGGTGTAGGTGTTTCTAATATAACAAATTCAGATGTTGAAGCAGTTCAGTCATCCATAGTTAAATCCACAACTGATAAAGCTACCAAATTGAATGCTTATGTGCCTGCTAGGACTCCTAAATCATCTAAAGGTGATGGGTCTCGCAAGACCCAATCAACCTACAAAGGTCATTAATGACCTTCATAATGACAAACATATGTGGTTCTGCAAAGCCATGAAAGAAAAGAGAGGTCAGGAGGACTATATTAGACATTAAATTTGGTGCACCGATTGAACAAAATATCATTCACTAGGCGGAAGAGATCATTAGCAGCGGATTACTAAAAATCACTAAAAGTTAAAACCATTTACAAAGACATCCATACACTGGAAAACTCTTTCAAAAAGAACCAAAGTAATTCAATTTCATTCTGGTTCACAAGTACATATCTTGTACCATTCTTTCTTAAGGATTACAAGCATCAACTGCCCTATTTAAAAACTATACACATGTAGCATAAAAACATTGAGGCATCAAGCCAAAATCTCAGATCGATTCATTAAAATAACTACTGAATCCGAGGACCTGAGAGTACAGAGACGACACATAGGACTCTATATATAAGACATGACAGCCAGTGTCTCCACCTGAGAATTCATTGTTGTCCCTACTACTACTGCTGCTCTTCCCCTACTATAAGGTTTCTACCTCTCCTTCTACATCTACCTAAAACGTTGGATCCCACGGGGGTGAGACAATTGAAAATGTCCCAGCGAGAGATATAACTCTCTGCCAGAAACATTATTATTGCAATTTAATAGTATAAAGCTGAGCAGAGGAATCATGTATTTTCAACAGTAGATAAATCAATGTCTAAACAGATTAGATCAATATTCTTATTCAAAGCATTTCAGCGGTAACTTGATAAAGCAGCATATCACATATTTATTAAGGAATATGAAGAACATGTATAACATTTATCCATCTAGGATATGCTAAGCAAGATAACATCAACCAATGATTTTCATACTTCAATCTTAAGCAAATACACTACACAGCTGATTACATTTTACAATCATACTTAAGCCCTGAGAAGATGAGGTATACCGCTCATACTCCAACCGACCACGATTACGAAAAGCATCAGTACTACACAAGGTCAATGGAAGAGCCAGACTCCAAGAACTCATCCTTCTCGGTCAGTATGAGATTATTTGACAGAGACATCACGTGTCAAACTACAATTAGCTTGCCAGGGTATATGTCCATCTTCTCTATAGAGTTATATCCCACAGCATATACTCTCTTTAGGGTTATGGCCCGTAGCCAATGCCTGGTATCATATCATGGAGTCATGGCCCGTAGCCATACTCATACTAGGGTATGGTCTGTAACCAATCCCGTACATAGGATATAGCCTGCAGCCATTCCTATGGGGCATGAGGATATAATTTCCCAATTACCCCCACATATTCAAAAATATGTGCTCCGAGTTTAATTCGTTTCACCATTCAGCAAATTCTGACGCTGATGGATTTGTGGTCAGGGCAACTACATTATATGATATCACTTGATTAATTAAGTGTATTACCATATTCTTTTAGCATCAACAAGTATCCAAACATTAGTTATTATATTAGTTGCTAGAAAGAATTTGTAATACTTCCATCAAGTACTGTTCAAATCTTTAATAAAGCATTGGGTTCTCAATCCCTCATCTCATTAGGGGTATTCTCATCCCTTAACAAACTCATTATTATGATTATAGAAAATGGGTATTCAAACCCTCAGTTCAACATAGATCAATTGTTACCATTTATTAGGTAACTAATACCTTCATGTTGTCTGACCAAGTTAAGCATGATACTTACTACATAAGCATCTCACATGGCTCACAAAGCCCAATTCATCTCTTATTACCTCTCACTAGGCAACAAGGCATTTTATGGCTCACAAGGCCCATTAACAATAATAAATGAAACATCAAAGCTCATACCTAGATATGCTCATCATCTCATGATACATGCATGGTTAGTACACTTGATAACAGTTATATCAATTACATTTTAGCACCATGCTATACAAAGTAACACCATTTATACCCTTATTAGGGTTAGGGTTTCCCAATTCATATCAATCATGGATTACTCAACCATTACCCAAATTAGGGCTATGGTTAATCATCTCATTGCCCAAGATTTGGGTTTTACATATTATAACCCAAAATTAGGGTTTCACATACCTTCACCCTATAATAGGGTTAGGTTTTCAAATCAGTGTTTCACATAGTATTACATAGAATCACCCTAGATTAGAGTTTCCCATCACATCATTACCTTGAATTAAGGTTTCTTATAACATTTCCCCAAAAATTAGGGATTCATATAGATTTTCCTGAAATTAGGGTTTTGATGAAGCATCCTCTTAAATTAGGGTTTTTCATTAAAATACCCTGAATTAGGGTTTCTCATATCATTACTCTAAATTAGGGTTACACCATCACCCTAGATCAGGGTTTAACCAAGCTTTACCCTAAATTAGGGTTAGAGCTCATCAACCTTCTCGATTAGGGTTTCATGATCTCATCATCATGGATCAAACCCTAGTTACATATTTTAGTGATGTTGAAAGTGTTGAGGATTAATCACTACATGATTATCACTCATGTATAAGTTCCTCTCTCTCATCCTTTCTAGGAGGTTAATTACTTTAATCTTGATTAGATTGAATCAACTTGAATGAAGAGTTGACATTGTGTATTAAGTCATTGCTTCCATAAGCATCAAAGGTTAACCACTCAAAATGTACTAATCACCTAAGTACTTTAGAGGTAAAACCACTGGATTTAACTTTGATATACACCATTAAAAATCAAGGGGTTAAATAGTATTTATAGGGTTTAAATCAATTAAACCTTCAAACGATCTTGAGGTACTAGACCTTCAAACGGTCTTGAGGTACTAGAACATCAAATGGCCTTGAGGTACTAGACCTTCAAACGGTCTTGATCTCAAAAGCTCTAAATGGTTTGAGACCGTTTGAATAAAATATAATTATCTCCAAACGGTTTGAAACCGCATGAGCAACTCATTATTGAAACCAATTGAACTTTAAACGGTTTGAGACTGTTTGCTCTCCAAACGGTCTGAAGACCGTTTGATCCCAAATAGTCTCAAGACCATTTGGACTCAAACGGTCTCAAGACCGTTTGGTCCAAACCACCTTGAAACTGACTGGACCAATTAAGGTTTCCAACATCAAATCGATTTAGGATTTGTACTCATTGAACCATCCATCAATTGAACTATTGAATGTACATCAGAGTATAGCCCCTGGATCTCCAACCATCCACTACAATCAACCATTGAACTCCAAACGGTCTTGAGACCATTTGGTCTCAAACCACCTTGAAACTGACTGGACCAATTAAGGTTTCCAACATCAAATCGATTTAGGATTTGTACTCATTGAACCATCCATCAATTGAACTATTGAATGTACATCAGAGTATAGCCCCTGGATCTCCAACCATCCACTACAATCAACCATTGAACTCCAAACGGTCTTGAGACCATTTGGTCTCAAACGGTATTGAGACTGTTTGACCTCCAAACGGTCTTGAGACCGTTTGGGTCAATCAACCTTGAAATCGATTCCCTCAACTAAGGATTTCAATCAATTCAATCTATTAGGGCTTACAATTGGTGGATCATACATACATGGAACCTTTTAACATTCAATTAATTGTAACCATTAGATTATCATCCAACCGCATCAGCATTTGACCCTCAAACGGTTTGAGTCTTTTTGGTGATCAAACAGTCTCAAAACTGTTTGCACATGTTCTATGTTGAGGTGTGTGCTTAGGATGACATCATCATCTTCAACCTTGAAACCTTTGAAATCCATTGCGACTCTTATGGTGAATTCAACAACCAATCAAAAGGAAATCTGAAAGGAGGAATCAACATATGATAAAGGAATGAAATCAATAACAATGTTTAAGGGTTCAAGTTATATAACCCACCTTCAAAATTGAATCCAAGCTTCAAGCTTCACGTCCTTGATGGTGAATGAAGCTTTCTCAACTGTCCAAGGTCTGTTATCAAGTCTTTGAGTGAAATGAATGGCTAAGGTTGAAGATTGAATGAAGAAAAGAAGAAATTAAGCATTGAATTTCGATTTCCACCATGAAATCAAGGTTGAAGATGACTATGGAGCTTACCTACAGGTTGGGGCACGTCCTCCTATTTCTCCGAAGCTCCTTTGTGCACACCCAAAGCAAGGAAAGAAAAAGGGATCGAAAAAGCCTTTCATGTGGGTTGAAAATGGGATGTATATGAGGGAATTTCAAAGAGAGAGAAAGTGATAAATAATTCCTTCAACTCCCAAAATTGGTGCCACATACTCCCCTCAATCCCTTGCATACGAAGACAACTCCCCCACCTTGTAATTCCTCTTCATTATCCATGAATTAAAAGAAGACAAATTAAGCACCTTAACAATTATAATAATATCCAAAATTGAGTGGATATTACTTTTTCTTTAACTAATGTGAGTGGGCTCTCCACTCACTTTAGATATTTCGTAGCCTTTGCAAGGA
Source organism: Alisma plantago-aquatica (assembly GCA_963693085.1). Classification (NCBI taxonomy): domain Eukaryota; kingdom Viridiplantae; phylum Streptophyta; class Magnoliopsida; order Alismatales; family Alismataceae; genus Alisma; species Alisma plantago-aquatica. The sequence continues at coordinate 1,455,512,461 of OY856409.1, forward strand.
ACAAGGACGTCCATACTTATACAAATTCAACCATCTCATTTTTGGTTGAAGGTCAATTCAATTAATATATTTATTTTTGCATTAAATTGAATTAGGGTTTCAATTATGCTTTAATCTTGATTATTTTAATATCAAGATTCTCTCTCCTCCAAAGTGATTTAAATGAGATGCCCCTCTCATTTTCTTTTCTCTACATGATTCCAAGAAACATGAGGGACTCTATGGAGGTGGTACTTTTCATATTGAACCCTAGGTTTTGGGTAATTTGCACATTACACCAAAACTAGGTTTTAATGCACAACATTGCTCAACAAGTTCTTTCTTGGTACTTAGGCTTCCACAAGCCATACCTCTTCATCATTTTCATTCTTATGATGCTTCAACATTTGAGGGAAATTTTATCATGTAACATTTGCAAGTCAACCCCTCAACTTGGGTAATTTGCACTTTAGTCCAAACAGGCAAAACATTGTTTCAACATTATTCAAAAAGGACTAAAATTGAAACATAAGTTCCTCTTGAGCCTTAATTACTTTTCAAAAGATAAGAGCAAGCATATAATTATCTTTCTTAAACAAAACATCTAGGGTTAAAGCATAACCCAGGTCAGGGATGTTACAAATTATCCACCCCTAACAAGGATTTTGTCCCCGAAATCATCATGAGAAAAGAGAAGGGTACTTCCTCCTCATCTCCTCCTCTAGCTCCCACGTAGCTTCTTCAATGCCACGGTGATGCCAGAGAACTTTCACAAGACATATGTCTTTCTTTTTTAGCTTTTTAATTCTTTTATCAAGGATCATCACAGGTCCTTCAACATATGATATATGAACATTTAATTCTACCTCCACAGGTTGTAGAACTAAGTCTATGTCAGGATGACACTTTCTCAGCATGGAGACATGGAACACTGGATGCAACTTATGTAGCTCAGGTGGCAACTCCAGCTTATAGGCTACCCTTCCAATTTGTTCAATGATTTGATAAGGCCCCATAAATCTAGGAGCTAACTTTCCCTTCTTCCCAAATCTAAGGACACCTTTCCAAGGTGAGACCTTCAGATATACTATGTCTCCAACTTGGAATTCTAAGGGTCTTCGCCATTTGTTGGCATACGACTTCTCTCTATCCTGTGCAGCCTTTAACTGTTATTGTATTATTTTAATCTTCTCAGTTGTCTACTGCACTAGCTCAGGACCTAAAAGTTGATATTCTCCAGTTTCATTCCAACATAAAGGAGATCTACAACATCTACCATATATTGCTTCATATGGTGCCATATCAATACTGTTCTGATAGCTATTATTATAAGCAAATTCTATTAAGCTCAAGTGTAGATCCCAACTTCCTACAAATTGAAGGACACATGCCCTAAGCAAGTCCTCCAAGTTTTGTATGGTCCTCTCAGATTGTCCATCTGTCTGTAGGTGAAAGGCAGTAATAAACCTTAACTGCGTACCCAAAGCTTTATGTAGTCATTCCCAAAAACAACTCATGAACTAGGGACCTCTATCAGAAACAATTGTAACTGGTACCCCGTGTAAACGCACTATCTCATCTATATATATCTGTGCAGGCTTCTCAGCAGTATAGGTTGTTTTGACAGGAAGGAATATGCCGTCTAAGTCAACCTATCAACTATCACCCAAATGGAATCATGACTTTTGGTTGTTCTGGGCAAACCAACCACAAAGTCCATGGTCACATGATCCCATTTCCACTACGCTATAGGAAAAGGTTGCATTGTTCCTGTAGGCTTTTGATGTTTAGCTTTAACCTACTAACACACCGGACACCGCATAACAAACTCCGCTACATATTTCTTCAATCCTGGCCACCAATACATATCTTTCAAGTTATGATACATTTTGGTGCTCCCTGGATGCATTGCATACATCGAAGAATGAGCTTCTTCCAAGACTAACTTCCTTAAGTCATTGGCATCAGGTACCACCATCCTACCACGGTAACAGACTACCTGATCCTCTGACTCATGAAAGCCATCCCGTTTCTCACTACCATACTCTGACCTGATCTGCTGAATCACAGTATCAGCTTGATGTGCTTCTTTAATCTGCTGTCTCATAGTAGGTTTCACTTGCATCTCAGCTAACAGCCCGGCTAACAAAGACACCTTAAGATGTATATTGTTTTCCTCTTAGAGATAAGCATATCTCTTTTAAAGCACACTAAGGAGTTCAATTGTGCTTTATCTAGGGCTGGTGATGATAATTTCCTTCTTAGTGCATCAGCCACTACATTAGCCTTCCCTAGATGATAATCAATTGTACAATCATAGTCCTTGATTAACTCCATCCAGCGACGTTGTCTCATGTTCAACTCATGTTGCGAAAAGATATATTTTAGATTCTTATGGTCTGTAAAAATCTGAAATGTTTCTCCATAAAGATAATGTCTAAAGATCTTCAAGGCATTGACCACAACAGCTAGTTCTAGATCATGTGTCAGATAATTTTCCTCATGTTTCTTAAGCTATCAAGAGACAAAAGAAATCACTTGATTATCCTGCATCAACACACATCCCAGTCCATTCTTAGATGCATCACAGAAAACTATGTACCCCTTCCCTTGCTCAGGTAATACAAGCACAGGTGCACTCATTAAACTTTCTTTAAATGAGTGGAAAGAATGTTGACACTTGTCATTCCAAACAAAAGGAACCTCCTTCCTGGTCAACTTGGTTAGGGGTAAATCTATAGAACTGAAGTTCTTAATGAACCTCCTGTAGTATCCTGCCAGGCCAAGAAAACTATGAATCTCCATCGGTGTCTTTGGTTGTTCCCATTGTAGAATAGATTCTACCTTCTTAGGATCAACATGGATACCTGAGGCAGATATTACATATTCTAGAAAAGAAACTTCTAGTAACCAGAACTCACACTTGCTAAACTTAGCATACATCTTATGTTCTCTTAGCAAAGTTAAATCCTGAAGGAGGTGCTTCTCTTACTTTTGAGCATCTCTACTATATACTAAGATGTCATCTATGAAGACTACTATGAACTGGTCAAGAAAAGGCCAAAAAATTCTATTCATGAGTTCCATGAATGCAGTTGGTGCATTAGTTAGTCCAAACAACATAACTATGAACTCATAGTGACCATACATTGTCCTAAAGGCAGACTTAGGTATGTCACTCTCCTTGATACGCAACTGATGATATCCTGGCCTCAGATCTATCTTAGAGAAGATAGTTGCATCACGCAACTGATCAAATAGGTCATCGATCCTTGGCAGAGGATACTTATTCTTTATGGTTACTTTATTCAACTGTCTGTAATCGATGCATAACTGCATCGATCTGTCCTTCTTCTTAACAAAGAGAACCGGAGCACCCCATGGTGAATTACTCGGTCAGATAAAACTTTTCTCAAGCAACTCCCGTAGCTATTTCTTGAGCTCTGCCATCTCAGCAGCTATCATTCTATATGGTGATTGTGCTATTGGTTGTGTGCCTAAGATTAGATTAATCTCAAAATCAATCTCTCGAGGTAGAGGAACACCTGGAAGTTCCTCAGGGAATACATCTTCAAACTCCCTAACTATCGGAACTTTAGAAAGATTGGAGCTCTCCATTGTGGTGTCTACCACATGTGCAAAGAATGCAAATCATCCTTGTCTCATCAGCTTCTCAGCTACCATAGCTGACACAAGACAGGTTGGAAGAATCTTTCTGTCTCCCTGAAAGATCCATGTGTCACTATCATCTGTGAACACAACCTGCTTGGAATCACAATCCAAGACAACCTTATACTTTTCTAGGGTGTCCATTTTAAGAATTATATCAAACTCGTGCATCTCAAGTGGAATAAGATCCAAATGAATGTGATATTCAGAAAAGGAAAGAGTGTCGGGAGAACACACCTCTCGTAGCACTGCAGATCCAAGCAAAGGGGTTTCTAATAACAAACTCTCTTCCCTATGACCAACTATCATATTGCAGTCAAGAATCACTTCTCTAGTGATGAAGGAATGTGTAGCACCCAGATCAATTAAAACAGATATGAAGTAGGATGAAGACATATCAGAATAAAATAGTTTCATCTGACCTGTCACAACCCATGGGTTAACTACTGCTTCAGGTTGATTCATCGCATATAATCTAGTCGTTGCTTGTTGTTGACCCAGTGCTCGGTTGTTGGGTGCCGAAAAACTAGCTTGGGATGCTTGCCCACGTCCTCGAGTGCCACTCAAAAATTGCCTCCTCTGAGAGGCTTCCTGACTCTGCCTCTAGGGTTGAGTCACTATTGTGTTCCTGACTGGACAATCCCTTGTCAGTTGTCCCACTTGTCTGCACTAATGATAGATCCTTGTCTCAGGATAGGGTTTATGAGGTCCAGTCACCGATGTTGATGTTGTGCTGGGGGCTCTATTTGGAACAAAACTACGGCCCCTACCCCTACTTGACATCCATTGTGTCTGGGTATTGAATCTTAATGGTGTTACCAGTGTAGAAAACCTTGGATTCTTAAAGCTCTCAGACCTCTGTCCTTGAAACTGAGTGTACACCTTCTTACCACTAGTCTGTCACTTCTCGATCATAGACCTCTCTATCTGTCTGACAGACTCCACAAAAATGGCAAACCTCTCCCTATTCTCCAAAGCAGACACAGGAGTGGTCAATTCATCATTCAACCCCTTCTCAAAATTCTGAATTCTTTCCTCATCAGTAGCTGTCATATGCAGACAACCGCAAAAGCTCCATGAACTTAGCCTCATACTCACTAATGTTCATCGGTCCTTATCTTATCTTTTCAAACTGAGATATATTTTCATCTAGGTAAGTTTTGGGAAAATATCTAGTGACAAATTCTCATTGGAATTCTTCCCATCTGACCTCAACAACTAGCCTCTTACCCTCTTCTATTGTCCACCAGTGGCCAGCACTCCCATTTAAAAGTTACATTGCATGTCTCACCTTTTCGGCTTCTGGGATATTGAGGATTCTAAAAGCCTTATCCAACTCAGTCAACCATAAGTCAGCATTTGTTGGGGCATTTGTACCAGCATACTTTGTGGCTCCTACCTGGTGAAGCCTCTTAATAGTATTGCCAACTCCCTATCCCTCATTATCAACTGGTGCCCTAGGTGCAGGTGGTGGCATCCTATCCGCCATATGCATCATGGTTGCCATGAACTGCCCGAATAGAGCATGGAAAGTTGGGTTCTCTATCATGGCTGGGTCAAACTGAGGATATTCAAGTGCTGGTTCATCCCTAGCCTAGTCCTTTTCACCTCTTCCTGGTGTAGCAATGTTGCTATCAGCAGCATGTTCTTCATGTGATCCAGACATCTTCAAGTTCTTCTTCTCCTCCTATATGAGCAGAAGTCACTATCAGATATACTGGAAGACACTAGAACAGACTCAACAACCTTAATCCTATGTCTCTGTAGACTCAGTGAACCTAGAGCTCTGATACCACTAAACTATGGTGCACCGATCGAACAAAACATCATTCACTAGGCGAAAGCGATCATTAGCAGTGGATTACTGAAAATCACTAAAAATTAAAACCATTTACAAAGAGATCCATACACTAGAAAACTCTTTCAAAAAGAACCAAAGTAATTTAATTACATTCTGGTTCACAAGTACATATCTTGTACCATTCTTTCTCGAGGATTACAAGCATCAACTGCCCTATTTAAAAACTATACACAGGAAGCATAAAAGCATTGAGGCATCAAGCCAAAATCTCAGATCGATTCATTAAACTAACTACTGACTCTGAGGACCTGAGAGTATAGATATGACACATAGGACTCTATATATAAGACATGACAGCCAGTGTCTCTGCCTGAGAATTCATTACTGTCCCTGATGTTATTGCTGCTCTTCCCCTACTATAGGGTTTCTGCCTCTCCTTCCACGTCTACCTAAAAAGTTGGATCCCACAAGGGTAGGACAATTGAAATTGTCCCAGCGAGAGATATAACTCTCCGCCAAAAACATTATTATTGTAGTTTAATAGTATAAAGTTGAGCAGACAATCATGTATTTTCAACAGCAAATAAATCAATGTCTAAATAGATTAGAGCAATATTCTTATTCAAAGCATTTCAGTTGTAACTAGATAAAGCAGCATATCACTTATCTATTAAGTAATATGAAGAACATGTATAACATTTATCCATCTAGGATACGCTAAGAAAGATAACATCAACCAATGATTTTCGTACTTCAATCTTAAGCAAATACACTACACGGTTGATTTCATTTTACAATCATACTTAAGCCCTGAGAAGATGAGGTATACCGCTCATACTCCAACCAACCACGATTACGGAAAGCATCGGTACCACACAAGGTCAATGGAAGAGCCAGACTCAAAGACCTCATCATTCTCGGTAAGTACGAGATTATTCGGCAGAGACATCATGTGTCAAACTGCAATTAGCATGCCAGGGTATATTGACATCTTCCCTATAGAGTTATAGCCTGCAACATATACTCTCTTCAGGGTTATGGCCCGTAGACAATGCCTAGTACCATATCATGGAGTCATGTCTCGTAGCCATACTCATATTGGGGTATGGTCCGTAACTAATCTCGTACATAGGATATAGCCCGCAGCCATTCCTATGGGGCATGAGGATATAATTGCCCAATTACCCCCACATATTCAAAACTATGTGCTCTGAGTTTAACTCGTTTCACCATTCAGCAAATTCTGACGCTGATGGATCTGTGGTCAGGGCAATTACATTATATGATATCACTTGATTAATTAAGTGTATTACCATATTCTTTTAGCATCAACAAGTATCCAAACATCAGTTATTATATTAGTTGCTAGAAAGAATGTGTAATACTTCCATCAAGTATTGTTCAAATCTTTAATAAAGCATTGGGATCTCAATCCCTCATCTCATTAGGGGTATTCTCATCCCTTAACAAACTCATCATTATGATTATAGAAAATGGGTATTCAAACCCTCAGTTCAACATAGATCAATTGTTACCATTTATCAGGTAACTAATACCTTCAGGTCGTCTGACCAAGGTAAGCATGATACTTGCTACACAAGCATCTCACGTGGCTCACAAAGCCCATTTCATCTCTTGTTACCTCTCACTAGGCAACAAGGCATGTTATGGCTCACAAGGCCCATTAACAATAATAAATGAAACATCATAGCTCATACCTGGCTATGCTCATCATCTCATGATACATGCATGGTTAGTACACTTGATGACAGTTATATCAATTACATTTTACCACCATGCTATACAAAGTAACACCACTTATACCCTTATTAGGGTTAGGGTTTCCCAATTCATATCAATCAAGGATTACTCAACCATTACCTAAATTAGGGCTATAGTTAATCATCACATTGCCCAAGATTAGGGTTTTACATATTATAACCCAAAATTAGGGTTTCACATACCTATACCCTATAATAGGGTTAGGTTTTCAAATCAGTGTTTCACATAGTATTACATAGCATCGTCGTGGATTAGGGTTTCTCATCACATCATTACCTTGAATTAAGGTTTCTTATAACATTTCCCCAAAAATTAGGGATTCATATAGCTTTTCCTAAAATTAGGGTTTTGATGAAGCATCCTCTTAAATTAGGGTTTTTCATTAAAATACCCTGAATTAGGATTTCTCATATCATTACCCTAAATTAGGGTTACACCATCACCCTAGATCAGGGTTCAACCAAGCTTTACCCTAAATTAGGGTTAGAGATCATCAACCTTCTCGATTAGGGTTTCACAATCTCATCATCATGGATCAAACCCTAATTACATATTTTAGTCATGTTGAAAGTGTTGAGGATTAATCACTACATGATTATCACTCATGTATAAGTTCTTCTCTCTAATCCTCTCTAGGAGGTTAATTACTTTAATCTTTATTAGATTGAATCAACTTGAATGAAGAGTTGACATAGTGTATTAAGTCATTGCTTCCATAAGCATCAAAGGTTAACCACTCTAAAGGTACTAATCACCTACGTACTTTAGAGGTACTACCACTAGATTTAACTTTGATATATACCATTAACAATCAAGGGGTTAAACAGTACTTACAGGGTTTAAGTCAATTAAACCTTCAAACGATCTTGAGGTACTAGACCTTCAAACGGTCTTGAGATACTAGACCGTCAAACGGTCTTGAGGTACTAGACCTTCAAACGGTCTTGATCTCAAAAGCTCTAAACGGTTTGAGACCGTTTGAATAAAATATAAATATCTCCAAACGGTTTGAAACCGCATGAGCAACTCATTATTGAAACCAATTGAACTTTAAACGGTTTGAGACTGTTTGCTCTCCAAACAGTCTGAAGACCGTTTGATCCCAAACGGTCTGAAGATCGTTTGGTCCAAACCACCTTGAAACCGAATGGACCAATTAAGGTTTCCAACATCAAATCGATTTAGGATTTGTACTCATTGAACCATCCATCAATTAAACTATTGAAAGTACAGCAGATTGTAGCCCTTGGATCTCCAACCATCCACCACAATCAACCATTGAACTCCAAACGGTCTTGAGACCATTTGGGTCAATCAACCTTAAAATCGATTCCCTCAACTAGGGTTTCAATCAATTCAATCGATTAGGGCTTGCAATTGGTGGATCATACATACATGGAACCTTTTAACATTCAATTAATTGGAACCATTGGATTATCATCCAACCACATCAGCATTTGACCTTCAAATGGTTTGAGTCCTATTGACCTCAAATGGTCTTGAGACCGTTTGCCCTCAAACGGTCTTGAGACCATTTGATCATCAAAAAGCAAAACCGTTTGCACATGTTCTATGTTGAGGTGTGTGCTTAAGATGACATCATCATCTTCAAGCTTGAAACCTTCGAAATCAATTGTGATTCTTATGGTGAATTCAACAACCAATCAAAATGAAATCCAAAAATAAAGGAGGAATCAACATATGATAAAGGAATGAAATCTATAACAATGTTTAAGGGTTCAAGTTATATAACTTGTCTTCAAAATTGAATCCAAGCTTAAAGATTCACGTCCTTGATGGTGAATGAAGCTTTCTCAACTATCCAAGGTCCGTTCTCAAGTCTTTGAGTTAAATGAATGGCTATGGCTGAAGATTGAATGAAGAAAAGAAGAAATTAAGCATTGAATTTCGATTTCCACCATGAAATCAAGGTTGAAAATGACTCTGGAGCTTACCTACAGGTTGGGGCACGTCCTTCTATTGCTCCTACGCTCCTTTGTGCACGTCCAAAGCAAGGAAAGAAAAATGGATCGAAAAAGCCTTTCATGTGGGTTGAAAATGGGATGTATATGAGGGAATTTCAACGAGAGAGAAAGTGATAAATAATTCTTTCAACTCCCAAAATTGGTGCCACATACTCCCCTCAATCCCTTTCAAACGAAGCCATATCCCCCACCTTGTAATTCCTCTTCATTATCCATGAATTAAAAGAAGGCAAATTAAGCACCTTAACCATTATAATAATAATAATATCCAAAATGTAGTGGATATTACTTTTTCTTTAACTAATGTGAGTGGGCTCTCCACTCACTTTAGATATTTCATGGCCTTTTCAAGGCACAAGGACGTCCATACTACAAATTCAACCATATCATTTTTGGTTGAAAATCAATTCAATTAATATATTTATTTTTGCATTAAATTGAATTAGGGTTTCAATTATGCTTAAATCTTGATTATTTTAATATCAAGATTCTCTCTCCTCCAAAGTGATTCAAATGAGGCTCCCCTCTCATTTTCGTTTCTCTACATGATGCCAAGAAACATGAGGGACTCTCTAGAGGTGGTATTTTGCATATTGAACCCTAGGTTTTGGGTAATTTTCACATTACACCAAAACTAGGTTTTAATGCACAACATTGCTCAACAAGTTCTTTCTTGGTACTCAGGCTTTTACAAGCCATACCTCTGCATCATTTTCATTCTTATGATGCTTCAACTTTTGAGGAACATTTTATCATGTAACATTTGCAAGTCAACCACTCAACTTGGGTAATTTGCACTTTAGTCCAAACAGGTAAAACATTGTTTCAACATTATTCAAAAAGGACTAAAATTGAAACATAAGTTCCTCTTGAGCCTTAATTACATTTCAAAAGATAAGAGCAAGCATATAATTATCTTTCTTAAACAAAACATCTAGGGTTAAAGCATAACCCAGATCAGGGATGTTATATTAAAGCTACTATTGTGGTATTGGTGGAATGTAAAATCAAGGTACACATGTTACTTACATTAGATCAGATGTTATCTAAGGGATGGGAATGGGTTTCTAGTCATATACACAATCCTAATGGTTGTGTTTAAGTTCTTTGGAATCCAAAATGCTGGTATACTCTGACTTATGAAATGGATGACCAACAGATCACCATGAAATGTCTCAATAGAGGAGGTCTTGTGATTACTCTTACTACTTTCTATGCTAGAAACTCTGTTACAGAACATTCAGTTCTTTGGAGCACACTGAAAAGACTAGCTACAACTATTGATGAGGCTTGGATTATTATTGGAGACTTTAATAACATTAGGAAGCAGGAGGAAAAGGCAGAAGGTTGTGAAATTCCTACTTCTATTCTAAGTTCTTTCAGCATTGCTATTGACATTGCAGCTCTCATGGAGCTACCTACCATTGGGAAAGAAGTCTATACTTGGCAAAATAAGCAAGGTGTTTCCAAGAGAATCTCTTACAATCTCGATCGAACTTTTTTCAATGATGCTTGGTTGACTAAAATCCCGAGTTCCAAAATAAAATTCATCACTTGTACCTATTTCAATCACTGTGCCTTAAATGTCAACACGAGGAACATCATCTTCAAGAAGAAACCGTTTAGGTTTCTCAACTTCTGGTTGGAATGGGAAGACTGTAGGATGTCATCAAGGAGGCCTGGAACTTCAATGTTATTGGAAATCCTCTTTATTGTTTCTGTCAAAAGCTCAAATGAGTCAAGGACAAACTGAGAGCATGGTCCAAACAATATGTCAATCTTAAAACCTCATTTCCAAGGAGAGATTAGAACTCAATGTGTGACGTCCCCGAATTTTCTAAAACTTAATCTGATGTGTGACGTCCAAATTGAAACCCTCACCTCAGCGAGAATCCCAATTTAAACATCCCACACAAGGCTAAGAAGAAGAAAATTAGAGGAAGTCAAAAGGAACAACAATCAGTAGCACATGCACATGAACAATAATAAAACCATACACACATGTTCACCATTCAACATATAATTACAACATGAATTGTTACAACATTTGATATTACATATTGAACAACAAACTACTACATATACATGTACTACATCTAAACTACAGGATCTTAAGACAACAGGTCCACCTGTACATCAGCTCGCCATACAACTCTCACTATCCTGGATCTTCAAGAGCATAACCAAAACCTAAACAAAAGATTACATGTGGTATACATCAGCACAATATTCAAGAATATTGTACTTAGTACGCCTACGTGTCTTTTATATACCTCTCATCATATCTTGGCAATAAGATAAAACTAATACTTGGCAGGATTAAACAAATATAAGGAAAAGTGTATACTTTCACAAAGATATTTCATTAGCAAAAAAGAACACACATTTTAATCACATTTCCATCATATATCTCATACATCTGCCCCCAAGGGCTTTGATGTTTTTAGGCCTTATGATCTACTACCAAAGAGTTTGAGATCATTTTTCGTGTGATCTACTACCAAAGAGTTTGAGATCTAACACATGTGATCTACTACCAAAGAGTTTGAGATCACTTCAATGCACTGTACTACCAAAGAGTTTAGTGCTATCATATGATGGATCTGATATCTTATGTTTCATGTGTTCATAGCCATAAGTATGGAAAATCAAGCAAGATATCATACAAGAACAATCACTTCATCCAATACTATATGCCAAGTATTTTTCTACACATATAACACAAGCATATTGTATAATAAGCCAAGTAATAGGTAATGGCATACCTTCCAAAGAGATATCCTAATCACATATATTTCTCATGTCATCTACATCTTGGTCAAACCCTGATAAAGATAAGATCGCATACGATCATCAGGTTCTCATCATCATTAACCCTAGTTATGTCCATTTTAGGGTTGGCTTACTCATTATGATATCCTCATGATAACTTGTCTTAGTGATGTCATATTCAAGATTATAGTTCATTAACTAGATGTACTCATGTGTCACATTATTATGTGAACATATTTAACATTATATCACTTTCATTAACCATATTAGGGTTACATCATATGTATTAAGTGTGCTCTTCATATAACATGAATTTCGTGTATATAACTGATCTCAGATGTATATATTATCTTCCAGTTATTGATATGAACTTATTCTGTAAATTTCATCATTTATTGAGCATGTACGTATTTATTGCATTTTATTTAGGGTATTAGCCCTAAATAGCCATATTAATCAAATTACATAATTTCATACATCAACATGACCATATCTGACATCATATGCACTATAAACATGGTTATAGACTTACTGACATTTTTCCATATTTTTATGTCATCATTTAATATTTATTACTCAAGAAGTAAGCATTACACATATTACATGATATCACTAATATTAGTTCCTCAAAATCTTGATATTATACTTTCATTGCGTTCTACTCATTTTTATGAGAATAATGATACCTTATTTGCATTTTTTTGATAAGCGGGCTAATATCTATGAATTATTAAAGATCTGGACATTTCTGAAATATTTACCTATGGTTGCCAATCGGATTGCGCCACATGGCAATTTGTGTTGGCACAGCCCATTACTTGGCCCGCTAGGGTCTGGCCGGTTTAGGGTTGGTTTGAATTGGGTCTAGCTCCTCTCTTTTTTGGTCCACGTGAAATTGACCTGGAACTGAACCGAGCGCTCCCTTTCTTGCTTTCTCTCGCACCCAAGTCCCCAGTGAGACTGCTTCAGCGAAACAGTCGCCGCCGCCTCGAGCTCTGCTCTGGATTGTGATGGGCGGAAATGCTCTCCTCCTCCTCTGCTTCTCTGACCGCCATAAGGGAGCTCGACACTTCCCGATCTCCATCCTCGCGGACTCGTGCCTGAGTCCCACAGCGGGACTCTACTTCTCCGCCAAAATAGGGCGCCGTCGCGCGCATGGATCTCCAGCAAGCTAGCAATGGAGCTGGAGTGCTCCTCATCGACTTCTCAGGTATCCATCAGATTCGTCCACCTCCTCCTTGTCTCTTCGGCCAACTTGCTCCTTGATTACGGCTCTAGACCTCCATCTAGGTAGGAGCGCCGCCGCCAGCTACTTCTGTGGTGGAGCAAAAGGGGGAAAACACCCCTGGTCCTCGTCACACAAACATGAAGCATCTGGGAGCTTCGCACGATGTGCACGAACCTCAACACGGGTCGAAAACATGGGGGAAGACCTCACTCAGAACCTCTGGACTCCATCTTCTTCCCAAGAAAAACTAGGGATCGTCGGCCATGAATAGCTCCCTAGGAAAGCACTCTTTTATCACTAGAGAAGTGATAACTAGTTATTCCTTACCTATTAGTCATATATTTGACATTCTTCACTTAGAAAGTCCTTTGGTTTGTTGTACCGAGTTGAGGGAAGTGTGTCAATCTTATGTTCTTTCTTTCTCAGGACACAACATTCAATTGGACCTTATACCACTTGACATGCATGGCTTCGATGAGATCCTTAGAATGAGTATCTTGGAGAAGTACCATATGGTCTTGGATTATAGTTTCAAGGTGGCTATGACGGGGGTGTTTTGTGGGTCTTCCAAGTGGATAGGAAGATTCTCACGATGTGTTTGGTGTCTAAGATGATAGTAGAGAGGGTGATGAGGCAAGGTTGTGTGACTTTTCTGGCACATGTGGTGGATACCAAGGTGAGGAGTGCTGATATCTACAAGGTTCCTATTTTTAATCAGTTTGAGGATGTGTTTCCTCATGAGCTTCCTCGAGTTCCACCCTACTAGAGAGATTGATTTTGAGATCAATGTGGTTCTTTGTCAAAGATGTAGCACAAACATTGTACATGATGGAATTTGTAACATCCCTGACATGGGTTATGCTTTAGCCTTAGATGTTTTATTTAAGAAAGATAATTATATACTTTCTCTTATCTTTTGAAAAGTAATTAAGGATCAAGAGGAACTTATATTTCAATTTTAGTCCTTTTTGAATAATGTTGAAGCAATGTTTTTTTAGTTTTGGACTAAAGTGCAAATTACCCAAGTTGAGGGGTTAACTTGCAAATTGTACATGATAAAATGTTCCTCAGATGATGAAGCATCATAGGAATGAGTATGATGTAGTGGTATGGCTTCCACAAGCTGGAGCACCAAGATAGAGCTTGTTGAGCAATCTTTGTGCATTAAAACCTAGTTTTGGTGTAATGTGCAATTTACCCAAAGCCTAGGGTTCAATATGCAAAATACCACTTCAAGAGGGTCCCTCATGATTCTTGGCATCATGTAGAGAAAAGAATTTGAGAGGTGCGCCTCATTTGAATAATTTTGGAAGAGAGAGAATCTTGATATTAAAATATTCAAGATTTAAGCATAAATGGAACTTTACTTCAATTTAATGCAAAAATAATTATATTAATTGAAGTGCCTTCAAACAAAAATGAGATGGTTAAAATTAGATAAGTGTGTACATCCATGTTCCTTGCAAAGGCCATGAAAATATGTAACGCTCGGGCCCACTGCCCTAGGCTCTAGTAGAGTTTCAAGAATGACGAGTGGCCTCACATTGACGTCCTCGTCAATGCTCAACTATAAGGCCTCATAATCTGACCCCATTTCAGTGCAGACCCACAATGGCCCATGGACACCCAGCTCCCGTCCACGGCTACCAGCGCAAGGGCGGCTCCATCTCGTCTTTACGGATAGCCCTTTCCAACTTGCCTGGACCGCACGGCTCAAGACTGGCATGCCACATGCCCATGTGGGTCGCACCTACTGGAGGGGTTATGGCTCTGATACCATTTGTAATGCTCGGGCACACTGCCCTAGGCTCTAGTAGAGTTTCAAGAATGATGAGTGGCCCCACAGACCACCACTAGCCTTAACTGCATACTTTTGTCCACTCACGTCCAAGTCAAGATCAACTTCCCGACTGGTCACCCATCCTAGTACTACTCCAAGATGAGCACGCTTAACTAAGAAGTTCTTTAGAGATGGGCTCCCGAAAAAGGAGGTGCACCTTGGTGATATGGGTAGTCCAATCATTCCTTTTAAGATCATGTTATCCTAGGCCTGAAACCTGGGATGTTACAATCTCCCCCACTTAGACTCTTGACGTCCTCGTCAAGGCTCGACTATAAGGCCTCATAATCTGACCCCATTTCAGTGCAGACCCACAATGGCCCATGGACACCCAGCTCCCATCCACGGCTACCAGCGCAAGGGTGGCTCCATCTCGTCTTTACGGATAGCCCTTTCCAACTTGCCTGGACCGCACGGCTCAAGACTGGCATGCCACATGCCCATGTGGGCCCCACCTACTGGAGGGGTTATGGCTCTGATACCATTTGTAATGCTCGGGCACACTGCCCTAGGCTCTAGTAGAGTTTCAAGAATGACGAGTGGCCCCACAAACCACCACTAGCCTTAACTGCATACTTTTGTCCACTCACGTGCAAGTCAAGATCAACTTCCCGACTGGTCACCCATCCTAGTACTACTCCAAGATATGGGTAGTCCAATCATTCCTTTTAAGATCATGTTATCCTAGGCCTCAAACTTGGGATGTTACAAAATATCTAAGTGAGTGGAGAGCCCACTCACATTAGTTAATTAAAAGTAATATCCACTAAAAATGGGATATTAATATTATATGAATTAAGGTGCTTAATTTGTTTTCCTTTAATTTTTGGATAATGAAGAAGAATTAAAGGCAAAGAAAGGTGCCTTCATATATAAGGGAGTGAGGGGAGTATGTGGCACAATTTGGGGAGTTGAAGGATTGCTTTTCAACTTTCTCTCTCTTTGAAATTCCTTTATATACATTTCATTTCCCACTCAACCAATGACTCTTTTTCGGATTTTCTTTCACCCTTTGTTTTCAAAATGACCAAGGGATCTTAGGAGCAACAGAAGGACGACCCCCAACCTGTAGGTAAGCTCCATGATCTCCTTTCACCTTGATTTCATGGTAAAAATCACAAATAAATGCTTGTTTTCTTCTTTTCTCCATGCAATCTTCAATCCTAGCCAATCCTCTTCACTCAAACAGTTGAGCACGAGCTTGGGATAGTTGAGAAAGATTCTTCCACCATTAAAGACGTGGAGTTGGAGCTTTGAAGCATTCTTGAATTCGGGTTATATAACTTGAACCAAATTACATCATTATTCAATTCCAATTTACAAGCTATGTTGATTTCTCCTTCTTCTTGATTAATTGCTTATTGTAATGGATGATTTTATGAAATCAGTAGTAATGTGAACCTTAGGAACGAAGGTAGATGATGATGACATCATCTTGGACACTTTTCCCAAATTTGCAACTCCAATCGGTTTCCAATAAAATTGGTCAATCGGTTTCACCAAACCGTTTGCAAACCGTTTGAGGAATTGGGTTCAAAACCATTTGGGATAGTTGACCGTCTGGATTGAGTTGACTGTTTGGTTGAGTTGACTATTTGTATTTGAGTTGACCATTTGGAATGAAATGGTTTCTAAACTGTTTGATGATTAACGATATTCAAGATCGTTTGGTGTTTAGGGTTTTCAAAACCGATTGAATGGAAATGGTTTTCAAAACCGTTTGAGGTTGATGATGTCATAAATTGATGTTGATCCAATGCTACTGAATCAAATTAATTCCAAAGGGTTCAACACTTGAAGGTTTGTTGAGTATCAAACCCTAAATCGAGTTGTTAAAGAAACCCTAATTGAATTCCACCAATTTCAATGATGGGATCAGTCAAACGGTCTCAAGACCGTTTGACACCAAACAGTCTCAAAACCGTTTGAGGGAAAATGACCTCAACACTATTTGAGGTCAGGTCATGCCAGGGTTAAATGGTGAATCAATGGTTCAATTGAAGAGTGAATCAATAGTTCAATTGATGGATGGTTCAATGAGTAGAAACCCTAAATCGATTTGATGTTGGAAACCCTAGTTGATCCAATCGGTTTCAAGATGTTTTGGACCAAACGGTCTTGAGACCGTTTGGGATCAAACGGTCCTCAGACCATTTGGAGGGCAAACGGTCTCAAACCGTTTGATGTTTATTTGATTTCAATGATGAGTTGTTCATTCGGTTTCAATGACAATTTGGTCTAACGATCTTAAGACCGTTTGAAGGTCTAATACCTCAAAACCATTTGAAGGTTTAATTGATTCAAATCTTGTAAGTACAATCAACCCCATGATTTTTGACGATGTTTATCAAAGGTAATTACAGTGGTTGTACCTTCAAGGTACTTAAGTGATTAGTACCTTTTGAACATCCTTCCCTAGCACTACAGACTCAATTGTCTAATTGTCCATTGCCCCATCTTGGGCAACTTTGACATCACTAGCTTTGTTCTTCCACCCTACAACCTCCCAGATTTGTGTAGGTTTGGGTACTGGGTTATCCTTGACACTCTTTGGCTTAAGTGGAAAATCATTATTATCATGGCCAAAGACCTTGCAGCCAGAACACCTCTTCGGGATGTACTCATAGTGAACTTTAATAGGAATAGGTTCTCTTCTCAGCATGTTGACCCATATCTCCTCAACGGGTTCTTCATCGACTTCCACCTCCACTAAGGCTCACGCCTCTCCTAGAGACTCCTTATTGATCAATTTATAATTGATTCTCAAAAGTTTCCCCACCCCGCTAACCACAATGCCCACTGCTCTGGGAGACCAATTCTGACCCATACTAGGAATGCTAATCCATACTGGGATAGAACTAAAGAAATCCTTCTAGAGATCATCTCTGATTTTATAATCCTTAACAACAACGAGTCTATTTTCAAACCATCTAAGACCACTGTTGATGATGTTTAGCTTATCTTCAACGGAGTTCAACCTTAATAGGAAGAACTTATCCAGTTTGGAAATTAAATAGATCAAAGCTGCCTTTTGGTTTCTAAACTTGACGTATCCATGCTAGAAGATGTAAGTAGTAAGGATATTTCCCATAACATATAGTATGGTAGTATGTTCCAAGTACTTCTCCATATCATCATATGTAGGGTCATCGATCGTTACAAATCTTTTCCCATCAATTTTCACTAGTGGATCAAAGTTATGCTCCTCGAAGGTATTGGCCCCGCCTAGCACTTGGTTCCATGTTGTCTTGGGGATGTTTTGTTCCTTAAAGGATGCATGATCATCATTCTTGCCATCAGTGTTCTCTGTCGTGGTCATCGTGGCTGGAGAGAGGGGAGGAACTCCCCTCTCTATAAAGGTTGGAGCCAATCCCCTCTTCAGTCGCTAGAGGCAGCAGTGCAATCCCTAGGGCAATGTGCGTCGTTCTTTGATGCATGCATATCTTGAGTGCTTGCATGGCCAAGGGTTTTGAGGAACAAGTATCCATACAGGTTCTAATTACTTGACACCTCATATCCCTCACCTCTCTCCTAACCTTGGGTACTTGTACCCCTTCTTTTTCATGCAAGTAACCCCTTTGACTCTCTGGTCTTTCTCCCTTCTTGATTGGACGTCAGCCTTGTTCTTAGTGATGCAAGTGAAGGTGATGCGCTTGAAGAAGGTGGTCATTTTCTCCTTGCATTTAGCGATCTAGGGTAAGATCATCTTCCTTTGTTGATCCTTTGGTGATTGTTTTGTTTTGTAAGTGTTTAAACCTTCTTCATCTCATTTTCTTGAATTCTACCCTTCTTTTCTTCTCCTTGATAAGACTATGTGTGGAAACACATCCCATTATCATACAGATAACGAGGTGTTACGCGAAAACGTGCGGAAACCAAGAGGCTCCTCGTGATCCCCAGACCATGACCAAACCGTGAAGACACCATCTAATAATCCAAGATCTCTAGGATGATTTGACTCTTCAAGACCGTTGGGTCTGTTTGATCCTAAAACCGTGAAGCCAAAACTGAATGCCCAAGATCGTGAATGCAACGATACTGTGAAGGCTACTAACATTTTTCCAAACCGAGAAGGAACCCTATTGATCCTCAAAACCGCGAGGACCCCTACTAGTTCCACTATAATTGTGAGGATGTTATTGTGGCAACACATCCCATTATCATACAGATAACGAGGTGTTACGTGAACACGTGCGGAAATCACCATAACCACAGATTATGAAAACACGGGTTAATTAAAACTGATTGCGGGAAACAGATAAACTGTGAAAGTATTACTTTCCAGTCCTCATCCTGCACGGAAACATGTCATATGCATACATACACGAGATCTGATGCGTGTCTACAGCTTACAGAAATAACTGTTCATCTATCACATGAGTTCACCACCTGTTCATATACAGAAAGGCCCACATCCGGCCAACAGCAGGATATACCAACATCATCGATCGTTTAGCGTAAAACATTGTCAAAACACTGCCAAGGACCTGAGAGTACAGGGATGACTCTAGACTCTACTACAAAATGTCCAAAACAGCAGCATATCCATCGCTTGCCTTCTACTGCTCTTCAAGTTGCTCGGCCGCAACACCACGTCTACCTCGGCCACCTGAAAACCCGCGGAGTGAGACAATCAAACATTGTCCCAGCGGGAAACATAACTCCCCACCGCAACTACAGAACCTCGGCAGGATAAACTATAACAGCAGATAATTGATAATAGAAATAATAAGAATGGTCTAGAGGTAAAGAGTCACATGTTATTATCACCATTACCATTTATCAGGTAACCCAATTACTTTCAATACTATTATTACCATCACCATTTGTTGATTAAGTTCTTTATCCCACCAAGTCTCATTATTGACTCTATGCTTCAACTTATGACCTTATATGTAACACACCTCATCAAGAAGTTATATCTAGACTTGTCCTCATCTCAATATTAAATAGTTAGTCGAGGTGTCCACTTCAGGTATGTAATTATACTAGATATATAGGATGAGCGTTATCATTACCATTATCATCATCATCATGCAAGTCACTAAAATAACTACAACTATTCCCCTTATCAATGACTGGTAAACATGATGATCACTTTATGTCTATAATTATGCTACTATCATTATCATTCTAAATGTAGATAGACAATCATAATAACTGAGAAATGCATATTATCAACACAGGGTGACATTTAGGTATAAGTACAATATTCACACAAAGTGACAGTATATATGTTATATCCTTTAAGCATGTCTCATAACACCTGCATTACATGCTCCTTGTTATTTGGGTATTATACCAATGATTATAATGATCAGGATGAAAGGAACTGATATGGCCATTATCGTAACTAAGCATTTCGGATCATCATCATTATTGTTATCATCCATTACCATTAATTATTGCCATCAGTTAAGCATAAGACTTTCATCATGCATGTCACTACTACTCTTGATACCATCATTACTATTAATCAAGGCATTACAATCGTTATTTGTTTAAGCATAAACATCCACATCCATCACCCTTGTGACCGTCACCAAAAGACCACAACACCCTCACTACAACTCACAACCCTCACCAAAGCTAGCCCACCCGGCTAGGGCATGAGGAGGCGGCAACGCTACGTTGCACCCAGCCTCCTGCCCACAATGCCGCGTTACAAGGCAGAGAGTGGCGCGCGTCGCGCGACACACCCCCATCGGGCAACGCCCATCATAGCCGATACCTGACACCCTATGTCCTAGGCTAACAACCAGCCCCTAACGTCCAGGACAGAGAAGGAGAGAAGGGAGGAAAGGAGAAAGGGAAGTACTCCTGATATCGTGCAACCACTCTTAAGGCCTAACGGCCAACATTCACCCAAGCTAGAGGCGTGACGCCCGTCACAGCCCCATTCTCTGTCGCGCGTCACACCCCTGGCCTATCGGCCGACACACCAAGATGTAACGCCTGTCAGGGCTATCGGCCGTTACACTTAGTTGCATGTCGTGCAACCCAAACCAACCCATCAATCAAGCCCTGTCGTCCACCAAGGTACCCTACCATCCATCAAAGGAAGCACCCTATCGTCCAACACAAGAACAAAGGGAACCATGTCGTCCAACTCAAGGGATATCGTCCAACACATCCACAACAAAGGGATATCGCCCAACCCTAGGTCACCATCAACCTCCATCTCAAGGGAAAACCAAACCCTAGATCACTAGAAACCCTAAACCCTAAGGGCATATCGGCCACCAAAGGAAACTCATACAAGGTACAAGTCTAAGCTACTATCTTAAGAACAAAGACAAGGACATAAGGTAAAGAAGTTAGGGTTAGAAATCATGCAACCCGCCTTAAGCTCCAAGCTCCGAAGCACTCCAAGGTCCAAAGCTATCGTCCACTAGGCTTCTCCAGGAAGGTGTATCGGCCACCACTTCAACTCCAAGGGAGTGTATCAGCCAACACAAGCAAGATGAAGAGGGATATCGTGCACTCAAGGTGGAGGAGAGACCAAAAGATCAAAGGAGACTAAGGCAAGGAGAAGAGCCACTTATGTAGGAAGAAGGGGAGGAGAAACCAAGGTACAACCATGCTAAGTGTCGTCCACCCAAGGGACACTTGTCCTAGGGTTCAAGCCAACACATTAGCACACCAAGAGACACTTGTCCAAGCTAGGCACCAAGTGTCACCAACCAAGGTCAACCAACATGGGCGACACAAGCAACAACTCCTGCTGGGCGACACAAACAAGCTACTGGGCGACACACCACTGTGCTGGACGACACAAAGCTTCCTTGGACGACACACACTCACCCTAGGTCGACACAAACTCACCTTGGATGACACAAGACAAGCTTTGGCCAACACAAGGCTCAACCAAGCCCAAACAAAGCACATCAGGGCCCAAACAAGCTCAACTCAGGCCCAAAGAACTCAAATAACAAGCCCAAGCCTTCCTCTCGACCCTAGAGGAAGCAAAGAGAGGGAAACGACTCACAAGATGGTAAACTTGCACACAAAACTCTAACCTTGGGTGATTTGCAAGTAGCCCCCTCAACTCTCAACAAAGCACAACAAAACCCTAATCACCACCAAAGGTGATTAGCAAGCACTAAAGCATCAAGGTCAAGCGAAACAAACAGGGTAAACCCTAAACGCAGGTCAGGGTCCTTACAAGCTAACCCCCTTTAAGGGATTTCGTCCCCGAAATCTGAAGAGAAAAGCGAGGGATACTTCATCCTCATCTCTTCCTCAATCCCCCACGTGGCTTCCTCTATGCCACGATGCTGCCAAAGAACCTTCACAAGAACCAGATCCTTCCTCTTTAGCTTCTTGATTGCCACATGACCTTCCTCATAGGTCACATCTGCATCAAGCTCAACCTCAACTGACTACATCACGGTACCTGAATCCGGATGACTTCCCTTCCGCATACTGTCAGGAAGCACTGGATGCAACCTGTGCAACTCTGTAAGCAACTCTAACTCATAAGCTACTTTGCCAACACGTGTTATGACTGAGTAAGGCCCCATATATCTGGGAGCTATCTAACCCTTCCGACCAAACCTTTAGCACACCTTTCCACGGCAAGACTTTAAGATACATTTGTCTCCTACCTGGAACTTCAAAGATCGTCGGCGATTGTTTGCATAAAACTCCTACATGTACTGTGCTACTTTCGATTGTTGCTATATCACTTTGATCTTATCCATTGTTAGCTGGACTAACTCAGGACCTAACGGCTGACACTCACCGGACTCTTCCCAACTCAAAGAAGGTCTGCACTTTCTTCCATGCAGAGTCTCACAAGGTGCCATGTCGATGCTCTGCCAAAAACTGTCGTCGTAGGCCAACTCTTATTAAACTAAGATGTATATTCCAAAAATGACTCGTGAACTGAGGACCTCTATCCGAAACTTATTATTGTTGGCACATCATGCGAACGTATCATCCCATCCATATACATTCTAACGACCTTCTCAGCTGTTTATGCCATCTTCACAGGTAAGGAGTGGGCAGACTCTGTCAATCTGTCCCCTATCACCCAGATGGAATCATGTTCTCTAGTTGTCTTGGGTAGGCCAACTACGAAACCCATGGTCATACGATCCCATTTCCACAATGGTATTGGAAAAGGCTGCAACGTACCTGCCGGCTTCTAAAGTTTAGCCTTCACTTACTGACAAACCTCACTGATTCAACCTATCAATACTCGGGACAACTATCCTATTACGATAACAAACTAGTCCTTCCCCGGGCTCATGAAACCCATCACGCTCTTTGCTGCCGAACTCTGATCAAATGTATTGCATCATATGTCCACTATGCCTCCTCTATTCGTCTGAGAAGGTTCATTCAGCTATACTATATTTAGTTTGGAATGCTCACTTAGCTTCTTCCTCTATATTGGGAATGTTCACGCAACTCTTCTCATGTAGGAATGATCACACAACTTTACTTATTTATTTGGAAATGTTCATACAGCTCTCCCTGTGTAGGAATGTTCACTTAGCTCTCTTCCTATATAATGGAGAATGTTCACTTAGCTCTTCTCTTTAATTGGGAATGTTCACTTAGCTCTTCCCGTCTAGTTGAGAATGTTCACTTAGATCTTCTCACTTAGGAATGTTCACTTAGCTCTCTTCCTATATAATAGAGAATGTTCACTTAGCTTTTCTCTTTAATTGGGAATGTTCACTTAGCTCTTCCCGTCTAGTTGAGAATGTTCACTTAGATCTTCTCACTTAGGAATGTTCACTTAGCTTTTCTCTTTAATTGGGAATGTTCACTTAGCTCTTCCCGTCTAGTTGAGAATGTTCACTTAGATCTTCTCACTTAGGAATGTTCACTTAGCTTTTCTCTTTAATTGGGAATGTTCACTTAGCTCTTCCCGTCTAGTTGAGAATGTTCACTTAGCTCTTCTCACTTCATTGGATTATAGTCTCTAGATTATCTCAAAATGACTACTTGATCAGAGTAATCAGAAAGATGACAATCTAAGAGTTCCATACTTGCCTTATCTACAATAATCATATACCGGGCCGGGGTATACAAGTACTGAGATTAGGTAGTATGCACTTTATTTCTATCCTACACTTATCACAGAGATTTTCATTCTTGGATTTTCTTTCAGGCATCACTTCTATATCTCATCTTTTATCACACAGATAAGAGAGATTACATAGCATTTTAAGGAATATTTAGAAAAATGTGAATTTTCTTCTTACTTGTATCCTTATAGGACTAGCTAAAAGAAGTTCAAAAACATCTACTTTCTTATTTTTATCACACAGGCTCAGGAAATGGAACATCAGAATGAATATATTTTAGCTGACCTGTCGGGGACGTCTGTCCCTGCCCTCGATCGTTACTAAGAAGTTGCCTCCTTTGAGGGTCCTGCTGATTCTTCCCCTGGGATTGTGTCATCATCATGTTCCCGGCTGGAAAAACTTTTGCTAGATGTCCCGGTTGTCTACATCGGTAACAGATCCTGGGTGCAAGATAGGGTCTGTGAGATCCAGTTACCGATGTCGATGCTATGTCGGGGGCTCCACTTGGAAGGTTACTATGATCCCTACCCCCACTCATCGTCCTTTGCGTCTGGTTATGGAATCTGGATGATACTGGCGATGTAGAAAATCTCGGCTTCTTGAAGTTTCCAGACCTCTGTCCTTGAGACTGAGCAGGTCTTTGGTGAGGCATGGATTCTCTCTTCTCCCGTACTGACCCCTCAATCCTTCGAACAGATTCCACAAACGTAGCGAACCGCTCCCGGTTTTCCAACGCAGAAACAGGTGTTTTCAACTCAGTACTCAGACCTTTCTCAAAGTGTCTGATCCGCTCCTCATCTGTCGCTGCCATATGAGGACAAAACCTCAACAGATCCATGAACTTGGCTTCATACTCGGTAATGTTCATCGTTCCTTGTTGCAACTTCTCAAACTGTCTAATCTTCTCATCCAGATACGTCTTTGGAAAGTATCTGCTGACGAACTCACACCGGAACACTTCCCAACAGATCACCTCACCTGGCCGCTTCTCTTCCTCGATGGTCCACCAATGACTAGCACTACCTTTCAGGAGATAGACCGCATGCTTTACCTTGTCTACTTCGGGGATGTCAAGGATCTGAAAAGCCTTCTCAAGACTTGTCAGCCATAGATCTGCATCCGCTGGATCAGCCATACCTACATAATCCAAAGCTCCAACTCGGCGGAGACACTCGAAGGTCTTCCCAATACCCGATGCTTCTCCATGGGGAACATGTGCTCGCGAAGGAGGCACCGGTAACCACTCAACCATGAGATTCATCGTAGCCATTAACTACCCCATAAGTTGTTGGTAAGCAGGATGTTCAAGTATGGCTGGGTTAAATTGGGGAACCTCAGGCACCCGATCTTCATGTGCCTGTCCTTCTACTCCATCAGCTGATGCAGCATCACTAAGCTCAGGAGCATGTTCTTCATGGTTTCCAAACATATTGTCCTTTCTTCTGCTGAGGGCAGAAGATTCTATAAGAAGACCTGGAAAGCTCATAAGAACAGACTCAACCTAGTCCTAAATCCCTAAAGACTCAGCAAACCTAGAGCTCTGATACCAAACTTGTGGCAACACATCCCATTATCATACAGATAACGAGGTGTTACGCGAAAACGTGCGGAAATCACCATAACCACAGATTATGAAAACACGGGTTAATTAAAACTGATTGCGGGAAACAGATAAACTGTGAAACTATTACTTTCCAATCCTCATCCTACACAGAAACATGTCATATGCATACATACACGAGATCTGATGCGTGTCTACAGCTTACAGAAATAACTGTTCATCTATCACATGAGTTCACCACCTGTTCATATACAGAAAGGCCCACATTCGGCCAACAGCAGGATATACCAACATCATCGATCGTTTAGTGTAAAACATCGTCAAAACACTACCAAGGACCTGAGAGTACAGGGATGACTCTAGACTCTACTACAAAATGTCCAAAACAGCAGCATATCCATCGCTTGCCTTCTACTGCTCTTCAAGCTGCTTGGCCGCAACACCACGACCACGACCACGTCTACCTCAGCCACCTGAAAACCAGTGGAGTGAGACAATTGAACATTGTCCCAGCGGGAAACATAACTCCCCACCGCAACTACAGAACCTCGGCAAGATAAACTATAACACCAGATAATTGATTATAGAAATAATAAGAATGGTCTATATAAAGTAACGCTATTCTTATCGACAAGCTTACCAGCTGTATAAGAGCATATAACCAAATACCTCTCGATGGGACATGATTGACAAGATAAGATATATCACTAGGTAACATGATTATTAGATCAAGATATATTGTCACATAACCTGGGGATTAAGATAGAATAGATTAATCACGTAAACGAGGCCTTAACCAATGTTCTGTATTTTGTCCCAGAAACTACTATATGACGGCATGAACGCATTCATGCTCCTCATCTCACATAACCTGAGCCATGGGCCTGTTCACCATGCTCAACTCATCACGTATCCTGAGCCATGGGCCTGTTCACCATGCTCATCACATCACCTGTCCGGAGCCATGGGCCTGTTCGCCATGCTCAACTCATCACGTATCCTGAGCCATGGGCCTGTTCACCATGCTCATCACATCACCTGTCTGGAGCCATGGGCCTGTTCTCCATACGCATCACATAGCATTGTTATAACCTAGTTCCATACCCTAGAGTCTATAACTGTAGATGCACTCTTACCATCTTCCTTTTTAAGCTAGAAACACCCTCGCCTATTCAACGATATGCTTTCCGGGTTAACTCTTAGGCAAACCCTTTTTGCCATTAACAACTACAGGCTATGATGAATATATAATCAAGGCAACTACACGATATGATTTCACTAAGATTAGTTAGCATCTATGCAAGATATATCAGAAGATAAATAAATATAAACCTAATCCTTATGCTATTATTGTAACCGCATCTAACTAATTCATCTCAAGGATTCATCATCACCTGTTATTACTTGGCCTCTGGCCAACCATCCAGATCCATTTCAAGGACCATCACATACCCTAGGATCTCAATCCCTCATCAAGTACTGTCACTGCTACTCATAACTCACATTAATATCATGGCACGAACACATTATAAATGTAACCTATTTAGCAAGAGTAATCATCAGTGTGATGTATTCATCACATATGTCTCATAGCCTTTTCATGGCTAAGCATCACCTGCATGGTTAGTGTATTCAACATTCGTAGTTTGTTATAAGGATTATACTTACTAACATGAGATGACATTCAAGATGTTACATTTGTCAACCTTACTTTATCTGGTGATTGGGTATATAAAGCCCATTATAAGGCAACTGTTTTATGTATTTATCCTTGACTCTGTGTTACCCATATATTCTTGGAAATTACTTCATTCATATAGTCATGCTTTAGAGGTAAAGAGTCACATGTTATTATCACCATTACCATTTATCAGGTAACCCAATTACTTTCAATACTATTATTACCATCACCATTTGTTGATTAAGTGCTTTATCCCACCAAGTCTCATTATTGACTCTATGTTTCAACTTATGACCTTATATGTAACACAACTCATCAAGTAGTTATATCTAGACTTGTCCTCATCTCAATATTAAATAGTTAGTCGAGGTGTCCACTTCAGGTATGTAATTATACTAGATATATAGGATGAGCGTTATCATTACCATTATCATCATCATCATGCAAGTCACTAAAATAACTACAACTATTCCCCTTATCAACGACTGGTAAACATGATGATCACTTTATGTCTATAATTATGCTACTATCATTATCATTCTTAATGTAGATAGACAATCATAACAACTGAGAAATGCATATTATCAACACAGGGTGACATTTAGGTATAAGTACAATATTCACACAAAGTGACAGTATATATGTTATATCCTTTAATCATGTCTCATAACACCTGCATTACATGCTCCTTGTTATTTGGGTATTATACCAATGATTATAATGATCAAGATGAAAGGAACTGATATGGCCATTATCGTAACTAAGCATTTCGGATCATCATCATTATTGTTATCATCCATTACCATTAATTATTGCCATCAGTTAAGCATAAGACTTACATCATGCATGTCACTACTACTCTTGATACCATCATTACTATTAATCAAGGCATTACAATCGTTATTTGTTTAAGCATAAACATCCACATCCATCACCCTTGTGACCGTCACCAAAAGACCACAACACCCTCACTACAACTCACAACCCTCACCAAAGCTAGCCCACCCGGCTAGGGCATGAGGAGGCGGCAACGCTACGTTGCACCCAGCCTCCTGCCCACAATGCCGCGTTACAAGGCAAAGAGTGGCGCGCGTCGCGCGACACACCCCCATCGGGCAACGCCCGTCATAGCCGATACCTGACGCCCGATATCCTACGCTAACAACCAGCCCCTAACGTCCAGGATAGAGAAGGAGAGAAGGGAGGAAAGGAGAGAGGGAAGTACTCCTGATATCGTGCAACCACTCTCAAGGCCTAACGGCCAACATTCACCCAAGCTAGAGGTGTGACGCCCGTTACAGCCCCATTCTCTGTCGCGCGTCACACCCCCGGCCTATCGGCCGACACACCAAGATGTAACGCCCGTCAGGGCTATCGGCCGTTACACTTAGTTGCATGTCGTGCAACCCAAACCAACCCATCAATCAAGCCCTGTCATCCACCAAGGTACCCTACCGTCCATCAAAGGAAGCACCCTATCGTCCAACACAAGAACAAAGGGAACCATGTCGTCCAACTCAAGGGATATCGTCCAACACATCCACAACAAAGGGATATCGCCCAACCCTAGGTCACCATCAACCTCCATCTCAAGGGAAAACCAAACCCTAGATCACTAGAAACCCTAAACCCTAAGGGCATATCGGCCACCAAAGGAAACTCATACAAGGTACAAGTCTAAGCTACTAACTTAAGAACAAAGACAAGGACATAAGGTAAAGAAGTTAGGGTTAGAAATCATGCAACCCGCCTTAAGCTCCAAGCTTCGAAGCACTCCAAGGTCCAAAGCTATCGTCCACCAGGCTTCTCCAGGAAGGTGTATTGGCCACCACTTCAACTCCAAGGGAGTGTATCGGCCAACACAAGCAAGATGGAGAGGGATATCGTGCACTCAAGGTGGAGGAGAGACCAAAAGATCAAAGGAGACTAAGGCAAGGAGAAGAGCCACTTATATAGGAAGAAGGGGAGGAGAAACCAAGGTACAACCATGCTAAGTGTCATCCACCCAAGGGACACTTGTCCTAGAGTTCAAGCCAACACATTAGCACACCAAGAGACACTTGTCCAAGCTAGGCACCAAGTGTCACCAACCAAGGTCAACCAACATGGGCGACACAAGCAACAACTCCTGATGGGCGACATAAACAAGCTACTGGGCGACACACCACTGTGTTGGACGACACAAAGCTTCCTTGGACGACACACACTCACCCTAGGTCGACACAAACTCACCTTGGATGACACAAGGCAAGCTTTGGCCGACACAAGGCTCAACCAAGCCCAAACAAAGCACATCAGGGCCCAAACAAGCTCAACTCAGGCCCAAAGAACTCAAACAACAAGCCCAAGCCTTCCTCTCGACCCTAGAGGAAGCAAAGAGAGGGAAACGGCTCACAAGATGGTAAACTTGCACACAAAACTCTAACCTTGGGTGATTTGCAAGTATCCCCCTCAACTCTCAACAAAGCACAACAAAACCCTAATCACCACCAAAGGTGATTAGCAAGCACTAAAGCATCAAGGTCAAGCAAAACAAACAGGGTAAACCCTAAACGCAGGTCAGGGTCCTTACACTATGGTTCTCCGTGGTGGCTATCTTGAGGAACTTCTCTCTAATAGAGGTTGAATCCATGGTTCTCCCATTTTAGTACCTAAGTGAGATGAAGATCTCCTCTTTCCCCTTTCTTTTTCATCCTAGGGTGTGTACCCTCTTTTCTTTGAGTTTTCTTTGTCCTTGGTTTACTCTTTTTCTCTTGTGGTGATCTTGCTTGGCCGTGGAGTTTATCAAAGCTTAATGTTTCTTCTCTCTCTTGGAGCTTCTTGGATTTTGGAGTTGGCCATCACCTCAAGGTGGGTTATATAACTTCCCCTCTTATATTGTTACACATAATCTTGCATGCACTCTATCTTATTCTTTAAACATGAGTTTACGATTCTTAGTGATGATATCTGGAGTTATGGTCTTAAGATCATGTGGTGATCTTTGCAAATATTAACTCATTCTCTTAGCCCAAATTCTTGTACCCAAAATCTTAGTGATGGTGTAGATGTTGGTTTTTCATGCACATGTTGAATGCTTGGTTTTTCTGATTATCATGATTTTGTTTTCCTTCTTGATGATGGAAGTTGTTTGATACCTTGCATTTTTTCTCTCATCTTTGGTTTATGGTTTAATTTTTTTCTATGTTGATAATTGTATTTTAGGGTTTTGATATTCTTCTTCCTAAGGTTTACATCTTGGACGCTTCGGATTCTTGATGTTACACCACCTATTTTAGAGTATGTGATCGTTATGGTTCTTGTTCCATTGTGGTCACTACATAGGCTGACCTCGATGGTCGCAATGATCTTCTGACCTATGGTCGCTAGAATGGTTCAATCACAGCAAACCTTAACCCTAGTTTATTTTGGCATCTATGCTTGTGATGATTTTCTTATTTCATTCGAAATGATCATGGTTTGATGGATGGTTGCTATGGTGGTTTGGTCACAACAAACCCTAAACCTAGTTTCTCCGGTGTTCTCTACACATGGTTAAACTTTGTTTAGTCACTACAGGTGGATTTTCGCTACATGTATTGGTCGCTACACCTGTGTGTGTGGGTTTTTTATTGTCTTTGTGGTTTTCCCTAATGCTACTAGTCACTAGGTAAGTTGATTCCTTATGGTCACAAGAGGGGATGTTATCTCACATGATTGCTACACTTTCTTGGTTTAATGATCATTTGGTTATAGTTATGATGATTAACCTAATGAGTTGGAAGAATGTGGGAAGTGATGACATTTTCAGTATAAGGTTAAGTGTTGTTGTGGAAACTCCAATCGACTAACTATGAGAAACTCTAACCCTACTCCTTGAGTACATGAAGTAATGCTTATCTTGCTTAAGTGACTATCATGTAATAAAGTATTCCTCTTTGTACTTGTTGTAACCTAATTTGCATGTTGAGTGAGCATCATGACTACTGATTAATGTGTTGTCATTTGTGTGACACATATGTGGTGATTATGAGCCTTGGTGAGGCATGATGATATAATGATAATGCTCTCTTATAGGAACTATAAGAACAATCTAATGACCTTAGTGATGGCTTAGTGCCTATTTTGAGGTGATATCCTCTAGTCATGTGATGAGGGATTTGGTATCCTATGGTTATGTGATAATGGTGATATCCTTGTGTTTGTAAGTCAGACGCATCATGTGATGATGTGATTACCCTTATTCTTAAGATGTTTTATATCTTCCCACATTGTCATCCACCCTTATCTTTGTACAATATATTTTAGATTAGTACGGTGTAACTTGATTGGTGCACTATAAAAGATACTCAATTGGCATAACTAATCAAGTAAAACCCTAATCATATAGTTTTCCTATGCCATAGATCCATTCCAATCTTAGAACTTGGTGGATGGTGAAATGAGTCTTCTCATAGGAAACTCAGAGTGCATATTGTTGAGTATGTGGGGTGCTTCAAGAATATCCTTGTCATCCAAATCCCAATGTTTTGAGAATGATTGTGGTTGTGTCTCAGTGATTATATCATGTGATGTGATATTGGAGGAAAATTGCAGTTCTATCTAGGTGGTAGGTTCCATACCCTGGTGTCTAGCGTTGTGACCTCTACCAAGGCGGGATGGGTATTTTCTACTTGACTATATCTCACTTGTAGTAGTTGACTATTATGTCTTTGCAATGTCTCTCGTATTGACTGGGAGATGGAGGTAAGATCATGGATTTTAACTCTTCCATAGATCTTGTATGTGACGTGGTCTATTATCGCACTAACAAATTCACTCGGGGTTGAAATCCCAAAGTTTTTAACCAAAATTTTGTGCAATAATACCACCCGCAAGTTGACGGGTCTTATCACAGTATAGTTAAGGATCAAATCCCAAGGGACAACATTTTTAAGAATCATTCCTAGTCTAGTCTAGTTCAAGTAAGACTAATATTTAGAATAAAGATTGATTTGAGTTTAATTAAACTAATTGTAAGAAAGTAAAGAGAAGAATTAAAGTTGAATATAAGTTAATGAAGAGATCACTGGGGTGGTATCGGGTTTCACCACCACTGCACATGCAAACACATCCTAACACAAACATCCAAGAAAGATCTAACTATCCAAATAGAAATACTATGAACCCTCCCTGAGGGATGTTTACGTTCACATAAGCATCACCTTAGGCATCATATTTCTCATCACCATCCAGATCATGCACTTACAGTTTCGAAGATACAAATATCCAACTAAAGTTGTGGGCCCCCTATACAGGCGTTAGGCACATAAAAGTGTCATTGTGGGCTATTTGGATCATCCCCTCACGGATCATTCACTTATGACCTCAGGGAATCCCATTCTATTTCTAGTCAGGGAGTCAACCACATTAATCGACATTCTATCCTACATATTGAAGTTCTTGCAACAAGGGAAAGAACAAGATAAAAGCAAGCAGGTGATCAATCTACAAGCAAACATCGACGATTAACAATGAAATGAAAATTTATATACATGCCATGGAATGTTTGACAAAAGGACATATAAGCATGGGCAGCAGGGCTAGTCCCCGCACCCCAGCAAAATGAACTACTCGCTCATGATGCGAGGAATAAGAAGAATAAGAGATATGTAAGATTTCTCCATGAACATGATGTAGAAGAGTGTTATAGCTCAGTGAAGATGATGTGGTCTTCTACGTCGTGTTGGGGAATATCTAGACGAGGAGCTAGGGACACCAAGATAAACCAGGAAGTCTTTCTATCTTCACCTTCATTCTCATCTCGACCTCCTTGCTCACAGTAAGAGGAGCAGCCTTTGGATGTGTATATGGCATGGATGCACGTACATGGATCAGGATCTGTTTCCAGGGGTCGAGCCTATGTTCAGGTAGCCTGGCGGTGTCTCGGATCCGATCCCCTAAAAAGAGGACCATGCTGGTCCTATTTATAGACTTGGGCAGAGTCCCACTTAGTTTGGACATTGGCCTTCACATTTTTGGTGTGATTCATATTTATACAATTTTGGAAGACCAGTTGCCTCTCATGAGCCTTCTCACGGTTTGGGAAATCAATAACTGTAAGGACCCTGACCTGCGTTTAGGGTTTACCCTATTTGTTTTGCTTGACCTTGATGCTTTAGTGCTTGCTAATCACCTTTGGTGGTGATTAGGGTTTTGTTGTGCTTTGTTGAGAGTTGAGGGGGCTACTTGCAAATCACCCAAGGTTAGAGTTTTGTGTGCAAGTTTACCATCTTGTGAGCCGTTTCCCTCTCTTTGCTTCCTCTAGGGTCGAGAGGAAGGCTTGGGCTTGTTGTTTGAGTTCTTTGGGCCTGAGTTGAGCTTGTTTGGGCCCTGATGTGCTTTGTTTGGGCTTGGTTGAGCCTTGTGTCGGCCAAAGCTTGCCTTGTGTCATCCAAGGTGAGTTTGTGTCGACCTAGGGTGAGTGTGTGTCGTCCAAGGAAGCTTTGTGTCGTCCAGCACAGTGGTGTGTCGCCCAGTAGCTTGTTTGTGTCGCACAGCAGGAGTTGTTGCTTGTGTCGCCCATGTTGGTTGACCTTGGTTGGTGACACTTGGTGCCTAGCTTGGACAAGTGTCTCTTGGTGTGCTAATGTGTTGGCTTGAACCCTAGGACAAGTGTCCCTTGGGTGGACAACACTTAGCATGGTTGTACCTTGGTTTCTCCTCCCCTTCTTCCTATATTAGTGGCTCTTCTCCTTGCCTTAGTCTCCTTTGATCTTTGGGTCTCTCCTCCACCTTGAGTGCACGATATCCCTCTCCATCTTGCTTGTGTTGGCTGATACACTCCCTTGGAGTTGAAGTGGTGGCTGATACACCTTCCTGGAGAAGCCTGGTGGATGATAGCTTTGGACCTTGGAGTGCTTCGGAGCTTGGAGCTTAAGGCGGGTTGCATGATTTCTAACCCTAACTTCTTTACCTTCTGTCCTTGTCTTTGTTCTTAAGTTAGTAGCTTAGACTTGTACCTTGTATGAGTTTCCTTTGGTGGCCGATATGCCCTTAGGGTTTAGGGTTTCTAGTGATCTAGGGTTTGGTTTTCCCTTGAGATGGAGGTTGATGGTGACCTAGGGTTGGGCGATATCCCTTTGTTGTGGATGTGTTGGACGATATCCCTTGAGTTGGACGACATGGTTCCCTTTGTTCTTGTGTTGGACGATAGGGTGCTTCCTTTGATGGACGGTAGGGTACCTTGGTGGACGATAGGGCTTGATTGATGGGTTGGTTTGGGTTGCACGACATGCAACTAAGTGTAACGGCCGATAGCCCTGACGGGCGTTACATCTTGGTGTGTCGGCCGATAGGCCAGGGGTGTGACGCGCGATAGAGAATGGGGCTGTGACGGGCGTCACGCCTCTAGCTTGGGTGAATGTTGGTCGTTAGGCCTTGAGAGTGGTTGCACGATATCAGGAGTACTTCCCTCTCTCCTTTCCTTCCTTCTCTCCTTCTCTATCCTGGACGTTAGGGGTTGGTTGTTAGCCTAGGATATCGGGCGTCAGGTATCGGTTATGACGGGCGTTGCCCGATGGGGGTGTGTCGCGCGACGCGTGCCACTCTTTGCCTTATAATGCGGCATTGTGGGCAGGAGGTTGGGTGCAACGTAGCGTTGCCGCCTCCTCATGCCCTAGCCGGGTGGGCTAGCTTTGGTGAGGGTTGTGAGTTGTAGTGAGGGTGTTGTGGTCTTTTGGTGACGGTCACAAGGGTGATGGATGTGGATGTTTATGCTTAAACAAATAACGATTGTAATGCCTTGATTAATAGTAATGATGGTATCAAGAGTAGTAGTGACATGCATGATGAAAGTCTTATGCTTAACTGATGGCAATAATTAATGGTAATGGATGATAACAATAATGATGATGATCTGAAATGCTTAGTTACGATAATGGCCATATCAGTTCATTTCATCCTGATCATTATAATCATTGGTATAATACCCAAATAACAAGGAGCATGTAATGCAGGTGTTATGAGACATGATTAAAGGATATAACATATATACTGTCACTTTGTGTGAATATTGTACTTATACCTAAATGTCACCCTGTGTTGATAATATGCATTTCTCAGGTATTATGATTGTCTATCTACATCAAGAATGATAATGATAGTAGCATAATTATAGACATAAAGTGATCATCATGTTTACCAGTCGTTGATAAGGGGAATAGTTGTAGTTATTTTAGTGACTTGCATGATAATGATGATAATGGTAATGATAACGCTCATCCTATATATCTAGTATAATTACATACTTGAAGTGGACACCTCGACTAACTATTTAATATTGAGATGAGGACAAGTCTAGATATAACTGCTTGATGAGGTGTGTTACATATAAGGTCATAAGTTGAAGCATAGAGTCAATAATGAGACTTGGTGGGATAAAGCACTTAATCAACAAATGGTGATGGTAATAATTGTATTGAAAGTAATTGGGTTACCTGATAAATGGTAATGGTGATAATAACATGTGACTCTTTACCTCTAAAGCATGACTATATGAATGAAGTAATTTCCAAGAATATCTGGGTAACGCAGAGTCAAGGATAAATACATAAAACAGTTGCCTTATAATGGGCTTTATATACCCAATCACCAGATAAAGTAAGGTTGACAAATGTAACATCTTGAATGTCATCTCATGTTAGTAAGTATAATCCTTATAACGAACTACGAATGTTGAATACACTAACCATGCAGGTGATGCTTAGCCATGAAAAGGCTATGAGACATATGTGATGAATACATCACACTGATGATTACTCTTGCTAAATACGTTACATTTATAATGTGTTCGTCCCATGATATTAATGTGAGTTCTGAGTAGCAGTGACAGTACTTGATGAGGGATTGAGATCCTAGGGTATGTGATGGTCCTTGAAATGGATCTGGATGGTTGGCCAGAGGCCAAGTAATAACAGGTGATGATGAATTCTTGAGATGAATCAGGTAGATGCGGTTACAATAATAGCATAAGGATTAAGTTTATATTTATTTATCTTCTGATATATCTTGCATAGATGCTAACTAATCTTAGTGAAATCATATCATGTAGTTGCCTTGATTATATATTCATCATAGCCTGTAGTTGTTAATGGCAAAAAGGGTTTGCCTAAGAGTTAACCCGGAAAGCATATCGTTGAATAGGCGAGGGTGTTTCTAGCTTAAAA
Organism: Alisma plantago-aquatica; assembly: GCA_963693085.1. NCBI lineage: Eukaryota > Viridiplantae > Streptophyta > Magnoliopsida > Alismatales > Alismataceae > Alisma > Alisma plantago-aquatica. Next base: position 1,455,548,985 of record OY856409.1, read on the forward strand.
AGGAAGATGGTAAGAGTGCATCTACAGTTATAGATTCTAGGGTATGGAACTAGGTTATAACACTGCTATGTGATGAGCATGGCGAACAGGCCCATGGCTCCGGACAGGTGATGTGATGAGCATGGTGAACAGGCCCATGGCTCAGGATACGTGATGAGTTGAGCATGGCGAACAGGCCCATGGCTCCGGACAGGTGATGTGATGAGCATGGTGAACAGGCCCATGGCTCAGGATACGTGATGAGTTGAGCATGGTGAACAGGCCCATGGCTCAGGTTATGTGAGATGAGGAGCATGAATGCGTTCATGTCGTCATATAGTAGTTTCTGGGACAAAATACAGAACATTGGTTAAGGCCTCGTTTACATGATTAATCTGTTCTATCTTAATCCCCAGGTTATGTGACAATATATCCTGATCTAATAATCATGTTACCTAGTGATATATCTTATCTTGTCAATCATGTCCCATCGAGAGGTATTTGGTTATATTCTCTTATACAGCTGGTAAGCTTGTCGGTAAGAATAGCGTTACTTTATATAGACCATTCTTATTATTTCTATTATCAATTATCTGCTGTTATAGTTTATCCTGCCGAGGTTCTGTAGTTGCGGTGGGGAGTTATGTTTCCCGCTGGGATAATGTTCGATTGTCTCACTCCGCTGGTTTTCAAGTGGCCGAGGTAGACGTGGTCGTGGTCGTGGTGTTGCGGCCGAGCAGCTTGAAGAGCAGTAGAAGGCAAGCGATGGATATGTTGCTGTTTTGGACATTTTGTAGTAGAGTCTAGAGTCATCCCTATACTCTCAGGTCCTTGGCAGTGTTTTGACGATGTTTTACGCTAAACGATTTATGATGTTGGTATATCCTGCTGTTGGCCGGATGTGGGCCTTTCTGTATATGAACAGGTGGTGAACTCATGTGATAGATGAACAGTTATTTCTGTAAGCTGTAGACACGCATCAGATCTCTTGTATGTATGCATATGACATGTTTCCGTGCAGGATGAGGACTGGAAAGTAATAGTTTCACAGTTTATCTGTTTCCCGCAATCAGTTTTAATTAACCCGTGTTTTCATAATCTGTGGTTATGGTGATTTCCGCACGTGTTCGCGTAACACCTCGTTATCTGTATGATAATGGGATGTGTTGCCACAATAACATCCTCACAATTATAGTGGAACTAGTAGGGGTCCTCGCGGTTTTGAGGATCAATAGGGTTCCTTCTCGGTTTGGAAAAATGTTAGTAGCCTTCACAGTCTCGTTGCATTCACGATCTTGGGCATTCAGTTTTGGCTTTACGGTTTTAGGATCAAACAGACCCAACGTTCTTGAAGAGTCAAATCATCCTAGAGATCTTGGATTATTAGATGGTGTCTTCACGGTTTGGTCATGGTATGGGGATTACGAGGAGCCTCTTGGTTTCTAGTTCCTGGCCTCGTGGCCTTAGCGGTCTTGCAGGTGCGGTCACCATCTTCTCAGTTTGCGAACGAGTGCCACCCTCACGGTCTTGAAACTATGAGGGCTCTCACGGTCTTGAGACCGCGAGGGCGTGATCGGCGCGACAAGGGCGGTAGGCGCAGGGTTGCAAGTGCATGCGATGGGGATTAGGGTTGCAGATGCAGGTGCAAATGGAGAAGTAGGTGGCATCATCTCTACTCCTTCCTTGTTGGATAGGAGCGGTGGTTGTCGTAGTGGCATCGACACAGATCCTTGTAGGTTGAAGAGGTGACAGCGGAAGGAGGCTCTCACGTCGGCGGTGGAGATCGGTTGCAGGTGACGGCGGTCTGTTGTTGATGGCGAGGAGGACGATGATGATTTAGGGTTGCAGGTGATGAAGACCGATGATGGTGCATGTTCTCACAGTTTCAAGGTCATTAGCATCCTCGCGGTCCTGGGATCATGAGGGCTCTCACAGTTTTGACACCGTGAAGGCTCACGTGGTTATGAGACTGTGAGAGGGTAGAGAGCCAAGATTGAGAGGGAAAAATGAGTGGTGAAACCGAATGGTTGGAAGGATCAAAACTGTGAGATTGAGAATGAACGATCAGATGGAGTCCCAAGACCGAATGAGATGAGGATGCATAGTGAAACTGATAGATGGAAACCGAATGACCAGGACCGAATGGGTGAGACCGCTAGGTTCAAGACCGCTAGGGAAAACTGAGGGACCAAGACCGCTAGGCCAGATCGAATGGGCTGGTTGTGCATGATCTGCATGAAATACATATACAACTAGTTAATAACTTGATAATTTGATCAATTAAGAAAAATTGCACATTGTATGATTTAGGGAGATGTAATTGATTGTATTGAGTCGAATTGGGCCCAACATGGCGACTGAATATCATGACAAATATGGATACATCAGTATGGCACTGGTTTTGACTTAGAAATGGTCAATTGGATTTGAGCGAAACGATTCAAATCCTTAGGGCATAATAAAAGACGTAATACAACCACGTAGTATACTTTCTTAGGGTTAAACACGATTCACATTGAATGACCCTTTGCCTTGATTCTTATACTATTTAGTTAGTAACGGTTATACATGTTCTTCATATTCCTTCTAGAAGTATATGATGTTCTATCGATCAGTTGTAGCTGCTTAACCTGATTGATCTGCGTTATCAGTTGATAATTATTCATTTAGTTGCACTGCTCTTAGTGCTTAACCTACTATATATCTATGTAATGAGCTCGAATCTAGGTATCAACCTCCATTTTCTTTTTCCTAAAAATGTAAATTTTATTCCTCACCTTAAATTATTATGAGTAATTGTCCTTGACCCTGAAACAATGTATCATAGCATTAGACTTTATGTGATTTGAGAAAAAAGTTTAGAATTAATTTCACATAGTTTGGTATATTCGGACTTAATATTAGATGTGGGGTCGAAGTTTATATAATATCCCTTTTACCATAGAAATAGAGACTAGAGGAGAAAACATCTAGAACCAATAGTAAAAACATCTAAAACCAATAGTAATTATAAGGAAAATAAATTATCATTATATTAGGCTATTTAACACCTATTTGTTAACTTTAGCATCTATAGTATAATTAAAAGGCGGTTTTGAGGCCAGAATGATGTTCCTCACTAGTTTAATAACCAACCAACGTATTGACGAGTCAAAAGGAGAATTAATGCATAATTGAATTGCATTAAAGTAAATTATGTAAACTTGACATTTGCACTTAAAGTCACGTTGGCTTAACCTTGCTGCGAGTCGCTTATTTGATTAGTGTTGACGCAAAACACTTGTTTTGGGTCAACGGAGAACCCCATCTTCGTCCCCGATGAACAACGAGTTGCGCGGGCGTTACTCATACCTGAGGGTTTCTTCTACTGATCGCACGCCTGTAGCGCCATTAAAGCTCGCGGATTCATCGACAGAAGTTTCGGGAAAACGATGCAGACTGAGGGAACCCTAAATCACCGTCTTCAGTGCCTCGAGCGAGAAACATCCAAAATCCTTGAACTGGCTCCCACCGTTCTCGCCTAAAAACATCGAAGCTTCACCTCGTCTTATATCCCACAGCCACAGGACCAACCAGAGAGGAGTAACGCATGTGCGTCGCAATTACCTCAGTCCAATTCCTTCCAAACGCCGCTGAATTCTCGCTCTGCAACCAATATCATCTCCGACGAGCCTCGAGAAAGAACGCCGCTGGGCCGACTCTCGGCCAAATTAGAGGTAACTGCACCAAATACGACTCCTGAGTCCCTGTTTTCTGTCTTCGGTTTGTTCTGGGTTAGCCCCAATAGATGGGTTGACAAGATCCCCTGTTTTCACCATGGCGGAACCTCTCCCTGTCTTCAGGCCATCGTGCCTATACCAGTAACCTTATCCTTTTTCTCGATGGAGTTTAACGTTGATTGTCGGAAGTACTCGTAAACGACCCGCTGTTAGGTTTGGGCTCCACGCCACCCACAATGTATTCTTTATAACCCCGCCTCCCCCTATACTGATTCACGACCAAGCATCGAAGGACCCAGACGGTGACCCTCCGACCCGACAGCTATGCCTGACCCTTTGCAGGTCATGGAGATGGTCTTGTACGAGTGGATTACCGTCTGGCCTGATTGCCTCTAGCATTATCTACGCCGTGCAGGAACGTTGCACCGTCCTTGACGCCTGTGAACCTCGATGGCCTCCTCTGCCTTACAATCTGTGAAAGTGTGCAGGGCCATAATCGGGGAACTAGGAAACTGTCCACCGCGGGCTGGAACGAGACTCTACTCCTTCAAAATTGATCCGCATGGGTATCGCCATTGCTTTCGAATAGTTTTAATCTCCTGAATCACGGTCGTTTGTGAGAGTCTAGAGAACACAGATAATCCCTATGGAAAATTTCTTCCTTGTTTCAAAACCCATTATTTAGCCTAACTCGGTAAATTTGTTCTAGACCAGAACTGAGTGTGTTGAATCAGTGGACCTTACTGAATTACTAACGCTGGTTCAGGACCCAATTCTAAGTTTTATAGGGGAGTGTCTTGGTGGGTTAAATTATTACATGAGATATGATATTAACGCTAAGTATAATTTTGTGCATAGGTGGTGTCAAATCTGGTTCAGATCTAGGTGCTCTAAATTTTGACTTAAACATGACGGGAGTTATGTACTCCTCCCATATATAACTGCACATTATATGACTAAATTTTCCCATGATGAGGCAACCTTTGCAATACTTGCCCTTGTTCCATTTATTGGACAAATCATATACTTTCAATTGTCCTTATTGTTATTCTTTTGAAATTATTATTATCCTGTTGTATTGGGTCAATGACCCCACATACTATTGTGTTTAAATCATGCCACCTATGTTTGTGAAAGATGTATCTTGTCATTCAATTTATGCATGTTTGATAATTCGACTAGTTTACCTATCATAGACGCTTATGCGTAATCGTTAGGGTGTGTCTATTTCTTCTCGGGGTGTGTCTTTCCACCTCTTTTTATACATGGACGCCTCTATTTCCACCCATGGTGTGCTATTTCCACCCATTTTACTTAAGCCATTGACTCAGTGGTGTCGTGGTCCTATCATAGTTATTTTAGTCAAATATATCGACATGCAAATAATTATGTGATTGGGTTGTTGATTATGGTAAGAATCGTGATATTAATTATTCATTTACACTGCCTCATTCTTTTGAAAAATCTTTCTCTTGTTAATTAACATTGTAACTACCTAATTTTTATGGCCCCATTTGATGGGAACATCTTGATCACTTATGCACCAAATAATGCCCCAGTTACACATATAACGTACATACTCAGATTTACTAATTCAAACTTTTATTTTATTTCCCATCCTGGGTGATGTTCCCTACCACCCAGGTGCAGATTGCCTGTTGATAATTCTATTGAAGGACAAGAGATTGTGGGCCTAGAAATCGAGGAAAATGTGAAACAATAGATCGTGACTTCTGATATGGCTAGGTTGCCTACTGAAATAGATCTGATTAGTTATAGTTCTCTTTGATTTTTCATATTTGACATGAGAACTGTTGTTGAGACTATTTTCAAATATGTAATAATTTACTTTTGCTTCTTTACCTTTAAATGTTCTTGATGAACCATTTGTTTGAGAATGATTTGGCACCCCCAATTATCTATATGTGGTGTTTGAAATTATGGGTTGTGCTTGTTTATTTTCAATTTAATAGTAGGGAGTGGTCCCTTACGGGATTCATTCTTTGCAATCTATCTGTGTTTACAATAGTTGTTGGAGGAGAGTTATATATCTCGTTGGGATGTTGGTCTCACCTAGTTGGTCTCCACATCTTTTAGGTGGCCGTGCATGATGTGGTAGAGATCGTGCGGTTGAGGAAGAGCAAGAAGGATATCAGTAGTTGATGAAGGTCAGATATGCTGCTAGTATTTTATAATAGAGTCCTATGTGTCGTCCTTGTACTCTCATGTCTTTGGGGGTGTTTTGTAGATGTTGTATGTTGATACGAGGTTTTTTTTCAATATGCCATGGTTCTACATGTTTGGCTTGCATATTTGAATAGGTTATCGTTGTAACATGTTTTAGGTTTTGGCATGAGGGCCACAATACAATATGCAATACCTATGTGGCATGATATGCTATACATATGGAGCCATTTGTGGACCTTGATGTAATATGTTTCCGCTTGTGAATGTTATACAAGTTCGGCTTTAATTTACCCTATTTTCTTGTAATATGTGTGTTAGTTGATAATTCATTGTTTTGTTTTGAGTGATCTCATTTTGGTGTGATCTGTGTTCCACAATTTGGTTGGTATTAGAGCTCTATGTTTGATGAGTCTACAGGGACAATGGATTAGGGTTGAAATTATAAGAAGAGTAAGTAAACTTACCCAACATTGTAAGACAACATTCCCCCAATTTGGATTCTTATAATACCCCTCAAAGATATAAGACATGAATTCTATGTTAACTTCCAATTTGGATTCTGATAACATTCCCCCAAGTGGCCCACTCTTCCCATTATTTGCTAAAACTCATCTTGCTCTCTCTCTCTCTCTCAACTTGTTAATGCTAGTTTAGTTAATTGCTTTTATTTCTACTTAGTCAATTACTTATATTTAGATATTTAGACCTTGCTTGAGTATTTAGTGCACTCTTAAGATTGCTAGTGTTATCTAGGTCATTAATTTGCTCTATCACCTAACTTGCCTAGCTAGTGCAACCTAGTTGTAGTATCTTGTTCTTTCTTAGTTAGTTGTCTTACTTTGTTACTTAGCTCTAACTTGTTCAGGTTAATTTAGGGCTTCAAATAACCTAGTTTTCCTTCTTGCTTTTAATTGCTTGCTTTATTAGTGTAATCAATCAAACAAACCAACAAACCCTACAAACCCTACACTCCTCTTTAGGAAAATAGTTACCCCTAACTTAGCTCAAGTGCCCCTCTCTCCCTACGGATCGACCCCTCACTTGCCATTCACCTATACTATGAGAAGACCATGTGCACTTGTACGTGAGTATTTTAGTATTGTGAGTGAGCCACATTTTTTACTTTATAAATTTGAAACATTCCATGTGTATTCTGAGCTCGTAGGGAGCATCTAGTCAAGTCTAATTTATTAGTGTGTGCACCTCTGGGGGACACATCAAGGTTTCTGGCATTGTTGCCGAGTATAGAGGCGCTCGACCTAACTAGTTAGAGTAGCTTATCTTTTCCTACTACCCTCACGATTGTAATTCTTTATTCTTTTCTTAATTTTGCATACTTATTTTCTAACTTAGCTCTTATTGCTTGTTTGTAACTTGTGTAGGTGACAATTATGCATGTTTGGTAGATGTTCAAATTCTACTACCTTGGTTCCCCTCAACCCCACGATAGGTAAAAGAAGATGTCAACATTGACACAAACAACACCAAGAACATAAGATGGGTGAACAAGGTCCTCTAGCGGGACACACCAGGCGACAACATGTGATAACTCGATTCTACGCCATGAGTGAGCCAGAGTGAGTGGTCCACTGTTCATGATAGATCAAATGGATTTATTTCTATCTGATTTTTCTACATCTTTCTTTGTATCTATTTTGATTGACCCAGGCATGCCACACTCGTTTATCACTTGAGAAGTAATAACTAGTTATTCCTTACCTATTAGTCATATATTTGACATTCTTCACTTAGAAACTCCTTTGGTTTGTTCTACCGAGTTGAGGGAAGTGTGTCAATCTTATGTTCTTTCTTTCTCAGGACACAACATTCAAGTGGACCTTATACCACTTGACATGAATGGCTTCGATGAGATCCTTAGAATGAATATCTTGGAGAAGTACCAGATGGTCTTGGATTATAGTTTCAAGGTGGCTATGACGGGGATGTTTTGTGGGTCTTCCAAGTGGATAGGAAGATTCTCACGACGTGTTTGGTGTCTAAGATGATAGTAGAGAGGGTGATGAGGCAAGGTTGTGTGACTTTTCTGGCACATGTGGTGGATACCAAGGTGAGGAGTCCGGATATCTAAAAGGTTCCTATTGTTAATCAGTTTGAGGATGTGTTTCCTCATGAGCTTCCTTGAGTTCCCCCCCCCTACTAGAGAGATTGATTTTGAGATCAATGTGGTTCTTGGTCAAAGATGTAGCACAAACATTGTACATGATGGAATTTGTAACATCCCCGACCTGGGTTATGCTTTATCCTTAGATGTTTTATTTAATAAAGATAAATATACTTGCTCTTATCTTTTGAAAAGTAATTAAGGCTCAAGAGGAACTTATATTTCAATTTTAGTCCTTTTTGAATAATGTTGAAACAATGTTTTGTTAGTTTTGGACTAAAGTGCAAATTACCCAAGTTGAGGGGTTAACTTGCAAATTGTATATGATAAAATGTTCCTCAGATGATGAAGCATCATAGGAATAAGTATGATGCAGTGGTATGTCTTCCACAAGCTGGAGCACCAAGATAGAGCTTGATGAGCAATCTTTGTGCATTAAAACCTAGTTTTGGTGTAATGTACAATTTACCCAAAGCCTAGGGTTCAATATGCAAAATACCACTTCAAGAGGGTCCCTCATGATTCTTGGCATCATGTAGAGAAAATAATTTGAGAGGTGTGCCTCATTTGAATAATTTTGGAAGAGAGAGAATCTTGATATTAAAATATTCAAGATTTAAGCATAAATGGAACTTTACTTCAATTTAATGCAAAAATAATTATATTAATTGAAGTGCCTTCAAAAAAAATGAGATGGTTAAAATTAGATAAGTTTGGACGTCCTTGTTCCTTGCAAAGGCCATGACAATATCTAAGTGAGTGGAGAGCCCACTCACATTAGTTAATTAAAAGTAATATCCACTAAAAATGGGATATTAATATTATATGAATTAAGGTGCTTAATTTGTTTTCCTTTAATTTGTGGATAATGAAGAAGAATTAAAGGCAAAGAAAGTTGCCTTCGTATATAAGGGAGTGAGGGGAGTATGTGGCACAATTTGGGGAGTTGAAGGATTGCTTTTCAACTTTCTCTCTCTTTGAAATTTCTTTATATACACTTCATTTCTCACTCAACCAAGGACTCTTTTTCAGATTTTCTTTCACCCTTTGTTTTCAAAACGACCAAGGGAGCTTAGGAGCAACAGGAGGACGACCCCCAACCTGTAGGTAAGCTCCATGATCTCCTTTCATGTTGATTTCATGGTAAAAATCACAAATAAATGCTTGTTTTCTTCTTTTCTCCATGCAATCTTCAATCCTAGCCAATCCTTTTCACTCAAACAGTTGAGCACGAGCTTGGGATAGTTGAGAAAGCTTCTTCCACCATTAAAGACGTGGAGTGGGAGCTTTGAAGCATTCTTAAAGGCGGGTTATATAACTTGAACCCAATTACATCATTATTCAATTCCAATTTACAAGCTATGTTGATTTCTCCTTCTTCTTGATTAATTGCTTGTTGTAATGGATGATTTTATGAAGTCAATAGTAATGTCAACTTGAGGAATGAAGGTAGATGATGATGACATAATCTTGGACACTTTTCCCAAATTTGCAACTCCAATCGGTTTCCAATAAAATTGGTCAATCGGTTTCACCAAACCGTTTGATGATCAAACAGTTTGCAAACCGTTTGAGGAGTTGGGTTCAAAACCGTTTGGGACAGTTGACCATTTGGATTGAGTTGACTGTTTGGTTGAGTTGACTATTTGTATTTGAGTTGACCGTTTGGAATGAAATGGTTTCTAAATCGTTTGATGATTAATGATATTCAAGATCGTTTTGGTGTTTAGGGTTTTCAAAACCGATTGAATGGAAATGGTTTTCAAAACCGTTTGAGGTTGATGATGTCATAAATTGATGCCGATCCAATGCTACTTAATCAAATTAATTCCAAAGGGTTCAAAACTTGAAGGTTCATTGAGTATCAAACCCTAAATTGAGTTGTTATAGAAACCCTAATTGAATTCCATCAATTTCAATGATGGGATCGGTCAAACGGTCTCAAGACCGTTTGACACCAAACAGTCTCAAAACCGTTTGAGGGCAAATGACCTCAAGACCGTTTGAGGTCAGGTCATGCCAAGGTTAAATGGTGAATCAATGGTTCAATTGAAGAGTGAATCAATAGTTCAATTGATGGATGGTTCAATGAGTAGAAACCCTAAATCGATTTGATGTTGGAAACCCTAGTTGATCCAATCGGTTTCACGATGTTTTGGACCAAACGGTCTTGAGACCGTTTGGAATCAAACGGTCCTCAAACCGTTTGGAGGGCAAACGGTCTCAAACTATTTGATGTTTATTCAATTTCAATGATGAGTTGTTCATTCGGTTTCAATGACAATTTGGTCTAACGATCTTAAGACCATTTGAAGGTCTAATACCTCAAAACCATTTGAAGATTTAATTGATTCAAATCTTGTAAGTACAATCAACCCCATGATTTTTGATGATGTTTATCAAAGGTAATTACAGTGGTTGTACCTTCAAGGTACTTAAGTGATTAGTACCTTTTGAGTGGTTAACCTTTTATGCTTATGGAAGCAACATCTCAACACACTAAGCTAACCCTAAGTGTGTATACTTAAATGAGGGGTTGACCTAATCTAATCAGGTTTGAAGTGATTAACATCCTAGAGGAGATGAGAGAGAGAGAGAGAGGAATTCATACATGTATAATGATCAACTAAGTGGTTAAGCCCCTACACTCTCAACATGAAAATAATATGTAATTAGGGTATGATCCTTGATAAAGAGATCATGAAACCCTAATTAATAAGGTTGATGAACCCTAATCCTAATTTAGGGCAATGCTAGGTGCAACCCTAATCTAGGGTAATGATGAAACCCTAATTAAGGGTGAAGTCATGTGAAACCCTAATCAAGGGTGATGTCAACTGAAACACGAATACAGAGATATGATGTGAACTCTAATCCCAGGGTGATGCTATATAATGTTATATGAAACCCTAATATGGAATTCTAACCCTGATATAGGGCAAAGGTATGTGAAGCCCTAATTTTGGGTTATAGAGCATGAAACCCTAATCTTGGGCAATATGATGATAAACCATAACCCTAATTTTAGGTTGATTTGAGAAACCCTAATTTCAGGTAATGCTATGTGAAACCCATATATGGGGAGATGTTATGTGAACCCTAATTTATAAAGATGGAAAACCTATTCCTAATAATGGAATAGTGACTGATATATTGATAAGTGAAACACCTAAAGAGTTTGATAATGGATATCTTTATATCAATAATTCCTTAACTCGAGAGGATTCCATATCATTTGATAATGGTTGAATAATTCAAATAAGTGACTTATGACCAATACATTACATGATAAATGTGATGAACTGGTGCATAAAGTATTAGGATGGGAAATACCTTAATACAAGATAAGTTGATGAACTAAGTAAGATAAAGGTGATGAGGGAAGTGATACATCAAGACATGATAGATATCACATCCGACTCCTCAAGATTGATACACCTTGATGTATCCTAAATCCAATACACTTGGATGAGTAACTCATGAAGTATGTAATGTCAATTGTTACATTGAGGTATATTGCACTTTGACAAGTGTAGGCTAACATACTTTAAAGAAAAGGTTAAGCCAAGTTAATAAAGTATGATATGGTAGAGTTTAGGGAGAAAATCATATCTTGTATTGATAATTCATTTAATGATAAATGGTGAGAATGAATAAGCATGATTGAATACTTATGTTATCAATGTTGGCTCCTAGCTTAGTGGAGCAATGAATTAGGGCTTGATCATTAATAATATGATCTTGAGAACCTAAATGGTTAATAATGGAAAACCCTAACCCTAATGAAGGGTGATGATATGTAAGAGAAATCCTAACCCTAAAATAAGGGAATAGTGATGCTACTCTTACTTTGCATAGTGCTGATATATACTTGATATAACTGTATCATGTATTGGTCATGCAAGTAATCATGAGATGATGAGCATAGCCAGGTATGAGCTATGATGTGTTAATTATTTAAATGCTTTATGGGCCTTGTGAGCTATTATATGCTTTGTTTCCCAGTAAGAGGTAACAAGAGACTAAATGCACTTTGAGAGCCATGTGAGATGCTTGTATAGCAAGTATCATGTTTACCTTGGTCAGATGACCTGAAGGTATTAGTTACCTGATAAGTGGTAACAAATATTCCTTGATAAACTGAGGGTTTGAATACCCATTTTCTATAATCATGATGATGAGTTTGTGGAAGGATGAGAATGCTCCTGATGAGATGAGGGATTGAGATCCCAATGCTTTATTAAAGGTTTGAACAGTACTTGATGGAAGCACTACACATTCTTTGTAGCAATTGTTAAAATAATTGATGTTTGGAAACTTGTTTGATGCTAAAAAAATATGGTAATACACTTAATTAATCAAGTGATATCATATAATGTAGTTTCCCTGACCATAGATCCATCAGCGTCAGAATTTGCTGAATGGTGAAACGGGTTGCTCTGCGGCATAACCCGGAAGCTGTATATTTTTGAATATGTGGGGGTAATGGGTGAATATATCCTTACACCTCATAGGAATGGCTATGGGCCATATCATATGTACAAGAATTGTTACGTACCATATCCCAATAAGAGTATGCCTACGTGCCATGACTCCACAATATAATACCAGGCATTGGCTACGGGCCATATCCTGAAGAGAGTATATGCTACGGGCTATAACTCTATAGAGAAGATGCCAATATACCTTGGCATCTATTTGTCATTTGACACATGATGTCTCTACCATATAATATCGTACCGACCGAGAAGGTTGAGGTCTTAGATTCCGGCTCTTCCATTGACCTTGTGTGGTACTGATGCTTAATGTAGTCGTGGTCGGTTGTAGTATGAGTGGTATACCTCATCTCCTTAGGGCTTAAGTATGATTGTAAAATGTAATCAGCCGTGTAGCGTAATTTCTTAAGGTTGAAATACGAGAACTACTGACTGATGATATCTTGCTTAGTATAGAGGATAAATGTTATACATGTTCTTTATGTTCCTTATTGAGTAAGTGACATGCTGCTTTATCAAGTTATAGCTGAAGTGATTTAAATAAGAATATTGTTCTAATCTATTTAGATAATGAATTATCTGTTGTTAAACAATTATGATTCCTCTGTTCGGATTTATCTTATTAAACTGCAATAATAATGTTTCTGGCGGAGAGTTATATCTCTCACTAGGGCAATTTACAATTTTTTCACCCCTATGGGATCCAACTTTTTCGGTAGACGCGGAGGAAAAGGCAGAAACCCTACAATAGGGGAAGAACAGCAGCAGCAATAGGGACAACAGTGAATTCTAAGGTGGAGACACTAGCTTTCATGTATTGTATATGTGTACATAGAGTCCTATGTGTTGTCTCTGTACTCTCAGGTCCTTGGAGTCAGTAGTTAGTTTAATGAAACGATCTGAGATTTTTACTTGATGCCTCAATGTTTTTATACTGCCTATGTACAGTTTTAATAGGGCAGATGATGTATGTGATCCTCGAGAAGGAATGGTAGAAGAGATGTACTTGTGAACCAGAATGTAATTGAATTACTTTGGTTCTTTTTGAAAGAGTTTTCCAATGTATGGATCTCTTTGTAAAAGGTTTTAATTTTTAGTGATTTTCAGTAATTCCGCTTGGTTAATAATGTTTTATTCGATTGGTGTATCACAATTAGTTGGTATCAGAGCTCTAGGTTCGCTGAGTCTATAGAGACATAGGATTTGTTGAGTATGTTCTAGTGTCTTCCAGTGTATCTGATAGTGTCTTCTGCTCATATAGGAGAAGAACTTAAAGATGTCTGGATCACACAAAGAACATGCTACTGAAAGCAGCATTGCTACACCAGGAAGAGGTGCAAGGGACCAGACTAGGAAGGAACCAGTATCTGAACATCCTCACTTTAACCAAACCAAGATAGAGAGCCCAGCTTTCCATGCTCTGTTTGGGCAATTTAGGATAGCTATGATGCATATAGTGGAATGTGCATTAGCAACAGAAAATGTTATAAGAAATAGGTTACAACCTAAAACCAGTATTTGCCATAGGTGTAGGCAGCCTAGACATATCAGAAAAGACTATCCAGAAAAGGATAATGAGAAAAGAATTAAGAAAAGGGCTATCCAAACTCGGGATCAAAGGCCTAGTAGTTCCAAAAAGGGGAAGTTTTTGGTACCATCGGTACAACCAAGGTCTAGTGCACTAGGGAAGGGCTACCCAGAAAGGGTAAAGAACCTTTTAGACCATATCAAGAGAATAGAACCTGTCACTAGTATAGATAGATAGGACATCTAGCAAGGAATTGGCAAGTTGGAAACACAATGGTAACCCAACCACTGAGGCAGAGACATCCAGGTCATCAGAGGAAACAGTTTTCTGGTGGCATTCAAGGATGTGGACAGACATCCCAGGCAGGATCAACTACATTAAATAACAAAGCACAAGGTCAACATCAGGAAATGGTAAGATTCTATGAAAAGAATCAGCCTGAGGGAGTAAACAGACTATGAGGTGAGACAGGTCAGATGAAATAGTTACTTTCTAATATAATATTTCATGATTTCATGTGTTAAATATAAGAAAGTAGTTGTTTTTTAGCTTCCTTTGACTAGTCTTATGAGGACACAAGGAAGATGAGGACTCATATTTTACTCAGTATTCTTTTAAAATGCTTTATAATTTCTCTTATTTGGGTGATAAAGTACGAGATACAAAAGTAATGCCTGAAGAAAATCCAGGAATGTTAAATCATGTGTATATAATGATACAAAAAGTAAGGAATATGATAATACACAAAGTGCATACAACCTAATCTCAGTATTTGTATACCCTAGCCAGGTATTCAACTATTGAAGATAAGGTGAGTATGGAACTCCTAGATTGTCATATTTTTTATTACCCTGATCAAGTAGTCATTCTGAGACAATCTAATGGGTATAATGAAACTGGAAATATGATATGGACATTAGTATCACATTCTAAGTGCAATAAAATGGAATCTGAGATGATCTCAGATCAATCTGTGTATATGAGGAAATGAAGAGTATAATCCTCATAAGATGAGAATGAGGACAAGAGAGGTGATCCCTATTCGATAAAGTCTGCTTGTATAGTAAATATCTTTTCCCATAATGTGGAAATGGGAAATGTGATGGAATCACAAAATGTTCATGAACATGTTAGACAATAACAAAGGAAGGAATAATGATATGTAATCATCCTTATAATTCCTATACTGATGGCAAGGAACCTAGGATGAAACAAGAGTCAATAGCTCATGAATAGTTGAAAGTTCATATAATAATAAGAGAGGATGATAATCTCTTCTCTTTAATAAACAACCCTGGGTGATGATGGGGTGATAAGAGGAATGTATTTCCTTGTGCTCTTTCCTTTCCGGGACATGGAAATCAAGTGAGTCTTATGACACTTGATGTGCAAGAGTTAAAAATGTTCAATTAATGGATACCCAGAAAAGTATCAGTTTGTCTTGGACTTTGGTTCCAAGATAAAGATATGTGTAACAAGTAATGTCCCAAGAAGAAAAAAAAAATGAGGATGTGATGTGTTTTCAACATATGTGACGGATACCAAGGTAAGAAATTTTGTTATATAAGAAATATCAGGTGGTATGAGGAAGTAAAAGCATAACTCTTAATCAGATGATTAATATTAGTTACCTGGAATGACCAATTGAGAAATCAGTTTAGTTACATAAAATAGTACATACATCATATGTTAGGGGTTTATGCTCTGCATAAACATAACACTGATAAGGATGTACTACTTGAAGAAACAATTGTAATTATTGGGGAAAATTATCAAGATAATAATAATTCCATAAGAATACCCCTATCTAGACCTGTTAAAGCAACTTATATATATAATCTAGAGATATCTCTAAGATAAGTTCTTAATTGACAAGTAACCTTTCCTTATAAAAAGGAGTATGTATAACTAATGAGATAGTTGGTACAAGTGATAAGAAAGATTAATGTTGTGTCAGTAGATTGGATGGCACAACAGATGTATGGTAAGACTTGTAATCCCATGTGGGTGACAGAACATAACTCTGGACATTCCTTGGGAGTGGAATACTAAACTAAATAAGAAATATGGAAGAACTTTGTATTAATCAAAGTTCTATGGTATCTCCATGACATTAAGATGTTATGTGGAGATTTGATGATATGATGAATGAATAATATATGTCTCTCCTTTTTCCTGGGATTTCAGGGACGAAATCCTTGTTAGGGGTTTATAATTGTAACATCCCTGACATGGGTTATGCTTTAGCCCTAGATGTTTTATTTAAGAAAGATAATTATATGCTTGCTCTTATCTTTTTAAATATATTTAAGGCTCAAGATGAACATATATTTCAATTTTAGTCCTTTTTGAATAATGTTGAAACAATGTTTTGTTAGTTTTGGACTAAAGTGCAAATTACCCTAAGTTGAGGGGTTAACTTGCAAATTGTAGATGATAAAATGTTCCTCAGATGATGAAGCATCATAGGAATGATTATGATGTAGTGGTATGGCTTCCACAAGCTTGAGCACCAAGATAGAGCTTGCTGAGCAATCTTTGTACATTAAAACCTAGTTTTGGTGTAATGTACAATTTACCCAAAACATAGGGTTCAATATGCAAAATACCACTTCAAGAGGGTCCCTCATGATTCTTGGCATCGTGTAGAGAAAATAATTTGAGAGGGGCGCCACATTTGAATCATTTTAGAAGAGAGAGAATCGTGATATTAAAATAATCAAGATTTAAGCATAAATGGAACTTTACTTCAATTTAATGCAAAAACAAATATATTAATTGAAGTGCCTTCAACCAAAAATGATATTGTTGAAATTATATAAGTGTGGACGTCCTTGTGCCTTGCAAAGGCCACGAAAATATCTAAGTGAGTGGAGAGCGCACTCACATTAGTTAATTAAAAGTAATATCCACGAAAAATGGGATATTAATATTATATGAATTAAGGTGCTTAATTTGTTTTCCTTTAATTTGTGGATAATGAAGAATAATTAAAGGCAAATAAAGGTGCCTTCATATACAAGGGAGTGAGGGGAGTATGTGGCACAATTTTGGGAGTTGAAGGATTGGTTTTCAACTTTCTCTCTCTTTGAAATTCCTTTATATACACTTCATTTCCCACTCAACCAAGGACTCATTTTCGGATTTGCTTTCACCCTTTGTTTGAAACACGACCAAGGGAGCTTACGAGCAACAAGAGGACGACCCCCAACCTATAGGTAAGCTCCATGATCTCCTTTCACCTTGATTTCATGGTAAAAATCACAAATCAATGCTTGATTTCTTCTTTTCTCCATGCAATCTTCAATCCTAGCCAATCCTTTTCACTCAAACAGTTGAGCACGAGCTTGGGATAGTTGAGAAAGCTTCTTCCACCATTAAAGACATGGAGTTGGATCTTTGAAGCATTCTTGAAGGCGGGTTATATAACTTGAACCCAATTACATCAATATTCAATTCCAATTTACAAGCTATGTTGATTTCTCCTTCTTCTTGATTAATTGCTTGTTGTAATGGATGATTTTATGAAATCAATAGTAATGTGAACCATAGGAATGAAGGCAGATTTTGATGACATCATCTTGGACACTTTTCCCAAATTTGCAACTCCAATCGATTTCTAATAAAATTGGTCAATCGGTTTCACCAAACCGTTTGGTGACCAAACGGTTTGCAAACCGTTTGAGGAATTGGGTTCAAAACCATTTGGAACAGTTGACCATTTGGATTTAGTTGACCATTTGTATTTGAGTTGACCATTTGTAATGAAACGGTTTCTAAACCGTTTGGTGTTTAGGGTTTCCAAAACCGATTGAATGGAAACGATTTTCAAAACCGTTTGAGGATGATGATGTCATAAATTGGTGCTGATCCAATGCTATTTAATTGAATTAATTCCAAAGGGTTCAACACTTGAAGGTTCGTTGAGTATCAAACCCTAAATCGAGTTGTTAAACAAACCCTAATTGAATTCCACCAATTTCAATGATGGGATGGGTCAGACGGTCTCAAGACTGTTTGACACCAAACGGTCTCAAAACCGTTTGAGGGCAAATGACCTCTAGACCGTTTGAGGTCAGGTCATGCCAAGGTTAAATGGGGAATCAATGGTTCAATTGAAGAGTGAATCAATAGTTCAATTGATGGATGGTTTAATGAGTACAAACCCTAAATCGATTTGGTGTTGGAAACACCAGTTGATCCAATTGGTTTCAAGATGTTTTGGACCAAACGGGCTTGAGACCGTTTGAGTCCAAATAGTCTTGAGACCGTTTGGGATCAAACGGTCCTCAGACCATTTGGAGGGAAAATAGTCTCAAACCGTTTGATGTTTATTCGGTTTCAATGATGAGTTGTTCATTCGGTTTCAATGGCAATTTGGTCAAACGATCTTAAGACTGTTTGAAGGTCTAATACCTCAAAAATGTTTGAAGGTTTAATTGATTCAAATATTGTAAGTACAATCAACCCCGCGATTGTTGATGATGTTTATCAAAGGTAATTACAGTGGTTGTACCTTCAAGGTACTTAAGTGATTAGTACCTTTTGAGTGGTTAACCTTTGATGCTTATGGAAGCAACATCTCAACACACTAAGATAACGCTAAGTGTGTATAATTAAATGAGGGATTGACCTAATCTTATCAAGTTTGAAGTGATCAACATCCTAGATGAGATGAGAGAGAGAGAGGAATTCATACATGTATAATGATCAAGTAAGTGGTTAAGCCCCTACACTCTCAACATGAAAATAATATGTAATTAGGGTATGCTCCTTGATAAAGAGATCATGAAACCCTAATTAAGAAGGTTGATGAACCCTAACCCTAATTTAGGGCAATGCTAGGTGCAACCCTAATCTAGGGTAATGATGAAACCCTAATTAAGGGTGAAGTCATGTGAAACCCTAATCAAGGGTGATGTCAAGTAAAACCCTAATATAGAGATATGATGTGAACTCTAATCCCAGGGTGATGCTATATAATGTTATATGAAACCCTAATATGGAATTCTAACCCTGATATAGGGTAAAGGTATGTGAAGCCCTAATTTGGGGTTATAGAGCATGAAACCCTAATCTTGGGCAATATGATGATAAACCATAACCCTAATTTTGGGTTGAGTTGAGAAACCATAATTTCAGGTAATGCTATGTGAGACCCATATATGGAGAGATGTAATGTGAACCCTAATTTATAAAGATGGCAAACCCTATTCCTAATAATGGAATAGTGACTAATATATTGATAAGTGAAACACCTAAAGAGGTTGATAATGGATATCTTTATATCAATAATTCCTTAACTCGAGAGCAGTCCATATCATTTGATAATGGTTGAATAATTCAAATAAGTGACTTATGACCAATACATTACATGATAAATGTGATGAACTGGTGCATAAAGTATTAGGATGGGAAATACCTTAATACAAGATAAGTTGATGAACTAATTATAATAAAGTTGATGAGTGAAGTGATACATCAAGACATGATAGATATCACATCTAGCACCTCAAGATTGATACACCTTGATGTATCCTAAATCCAATATACTTGGATGAGTAACTCATCAAGTATGTAATGTCAATTGTTACATTAAGGTATATTGCACTTTGATAAGTGTAGGCTAACATACCTTAAACAAAAGGTTAATCCAAGTTAATAAAGCATGATATGGTAGAGTTTAGGGAGAAACTCATATCTTGTATTTATAATTCATTTAATGATAAATGATGAGAATGAATAAGCATGATTGAATACTTATGCTATCAATGCTGGCTCCTAGCTGAGTGGAGCAATGAATTAGGGCTTGATCATTAATAATATGATCTTGAGAACCTAAATGGTTAATAATGGAAAACCCTAACCCTAATGAAGGGTGATGATATGTAAGAGAAATCCTAACCCTAAAATAAGGGAATAGTTATGCTACTCTTACTTTGCATAGTGATGATATATAATTGATATAACTGTATCATGTAATGATAATGCAAGTAATCATGAGATGATGAGCATAGCCAGGTATGAGCTATGATGTGTTAATTATTTAAATGCTTTATGGGCCTTGTGAGCTATTATATGCTTTGTTGTCCAGTAAGAGGTAACAAGAGACTAAATAGGCTTTGAGAGCCATGTAAGATGCTTGTATAGCAAGTATCATGTTTACCTTGGTCAGATGACCTGAAGGTATTAGTTACCTGATAAGTGGTAACAAGTATTCCTTGATAAACTGAGGGTTTGAATACCCATTTTCTATAATCATGATGATGAGTATGTGGAAGGATGAGAATGCTCCTGATGAGATGAGGGATTGAGATCCCAATGCTTTATTAAAGGTTTGAACAGTACATGATGGAAGTATTACACATTCTTTGTAGCAATTGTTAAAATAATTGATGTTTTGAAAATTGTTTGATGCTAAAAGAATATGGTAATACACTTAATTAATCAAGTGATATCATATAATATAGTTGCCCTGACCATAGATCCATCAGCGTCAGAATTTGTTGAATGGTGAAATGGGTTGCTCCGCGGCATAACCTAGAAGCCGCATATTTTTTAATATGTGGGGGTAATGGGTGAATATATCCTTACACCTCATAGGAATGGCTATGGGCTATATCCTATGCACAGGAATGGTTACAGACCATATCCCAATAAGAGTATGGCTACGGTCCATGACTCCACAATATAATACCAGGCATTGGCTACGGGCCATATCCTGAAGAGATTATATGCAAAGGGCTATAACTCTATAGAGAAGATGACAATATTCCTTGGCAAGCTATTTGCATTTTGACACATGATGTTTCTTCCATATAATCCCATACTGACCGAGAAGGTTGAGGTCTTAGATTCCGGCTCTTCCATTGACCTTATGTGGTACCAATGCTTAATGTAGTCGTGGTCGGTTGGAGTATGAGTGGTATACCTCATCTCCTCAGGGCTTAAGTATGATTGTAAAATGTAATCATCCGTGTAGCATAATTGCTTAAGGTTTAAATATGAGAACTACTAACTGATGATATCTTGCTTAGTATATAGGATAAATGTTATACATGTTCTTTATGTTCCTTATTGAGTAAGTGACATGCTGCTTTATCAAGTTATAGTTGAAGTGCTTTGAATAAGAATATTGTTCTAATCTGTTTAGATAATGAATTATATGCTATTAAACAATTACGATTCCTTTGTTCGGATTTATCTTATTAAAATGCAATAATAATGTTTCTGGCGGAGAGTTATATCTCTCGCTGGGGCAATTTACAATTGTCTCACCCTGTGGGATCCAACTTCTTAGGTAGGCGTGGAGGAAAAGGCAGAAACCCTACAATAGGGGAAGAACAGCAGCAGCAACAGGGACAACAGTGAACTCTCAAGTGGAGACACTGGCTGTCATGTCTTGTATATGTGTACATATAGTGCTATGTGTCGTATCTGTACTCTCAGGTCCTTGGAGTCAGTAGTTAGTTTAATGAAACTATCTGAGATTTTGGCTTGATGCCTCAATGTTTTTATACTTCCTATGTACAGTTTTAATAGGACAGATGATGTATCTGATCCTCGAGAAGGAATGGTACAAGAGATGTACTTGTGAACCAGAATGTAATTGAATTACTTTGGTTCTTTTTGAAAGAGTTTTCCAATGTATGGATCTCTTTGTAAAAGGTTTTAATTTTTAGTGATTTTCAGTAATTCTGCTTGGTTAATAGCATTTTATTCGATTGGTGTATCACAGAATTAGCTGAGATGTAAAAGCTGAAGAAGCAATTGTAAGAGATGTTAGAGAAGGACTTTATTAGATCGAGCACTTCCCCTTGAGGTGCTCCTACATTGTTTGTTAAGAAGAAGGATGGTTCCATGAGGTAATGCATCGATTACTGACAATTGAACAAGGTAACAATAAGGAACAAGTACCCTTTATCATGGATAGACAATCTGTTTGATCAGTTGAGAGGTGTTGTAGTATCTCTAAAATAGATCCTAGTCAGGATACCATTAGTTGCAGATCAAGGCATATGACATACCCAAGTCGGCTTTTAGGACTCAGTATGGCCACTATGAATTTTTGGTTATGTCATTTGTGCTAACCAATGTACCAACAACATTCATGGACTTGATGAATAGGGTGTTCCTGTCTTATCTTGATCAGCTTGTGGTTGTGTTTATCAACAAAATCTTGATATACTTCATAGAAAGCCAACAGCATGAGCACATCTATGACATGTGTGTACCTTGTTGAGACAACACAATTTGTACACCAAGTTCAGCAAGTGTGAGTTCTGGCTGAAAGAGGTGTCTTTTCTGGGGCATGTGATATCTGTTGAAGGTGTTTGTGTGGATCCCAAGAATGTTCAGTCAGTGATAGAATGGGAGAAGCCTAAGACACCAATGGAGGTTTGCAATTTCCTAGGCCAAGTATGATATTATGAGAGGTTCATTAAGAGCTTTAGTGTTGTAGCATTAGCCCTAAAAAAGTCAAGGAGGAAAGGTGTGTCATTTGTCTAGGGTGACAAGTGTCAGCATTCTTTCCAACTTTTGAAGGAGAAAATGACCTGCACAACAGTGCCAACATTGCCTAAAGAAGGGATAGGTTATATTTTTTTCTGTGATGCGTTGAAGAATGGCTTGGGATGTGTGTTGATTCAAGATAAATATGTGATTTATTTTTCTTCACGACAGCTTAAGAAGAACGAGATAGCTACCCAACACATGATCTAATTGTAGTTGTGGTCCATGCTTTGAAGATTTGGAGACACCACCTTTAAGTGAAAGATCTTCACTGACCACATGAACCTACAATACATCTTCTCAAAGTAGGAGTTGAATATGCAACAGCTACACTGGATGGAGTTAATCAAAGATTATGATTACACCATAGACAACCATTCAGGAAAGGTGAACGTGGTGGCAGAAGCTTTGAGTTGGAAGTCTTCTTCTTCATCATCTACTGTTAAGGCACAATTGTTTTCCTTGGTATGAATGAGGAGTTGGAGGTCTCCTTGTTGGAAGGCTTGTTGGCTCAATTACATGTGAAGTCTATGATGAGGAAGCAGATCAAAGATGCACAATGAAGTGATATCGTGATATAGTAGATCCAAGCAAAGTTTGGCAGTGAGAGGCGTGATGGCTTCCATGAGTTATAAGATGGGACCATGTGTTACCATAGTAGAGCAGTGGTTCATGATGTTGATAATATGATGAAGCTAGTTCTAGAAAAGGCTCACTCTTTGATGTACTCTATGCATCCAGGTAGTACCAAGATGTACCACAATATAAAAGATATATATTGGTGGCTTGGATTGAAGTGTGGCATAGCCCACTTCGTGGCAAAGTGTCTTGTATGTCAGTGGGTTAACGTTGAGCATCCAAAACCTACATGGACTTTGCAACCATTATATATACCATATTGGAAATGGGATAATAACATGATGCACTTTGTGGTTGGACTTCCTAGGATAGCTAAAGGTCATTATTCCATCTGGGTGATAGTGGACAGGCTGACCAAGTCAATAGAGTTCCTCCCTATAAAGACAACATATACAACTGAGAAGTTGGCGTAGGTGTATGTTGATGAGATAGTACGTCTGCATAATATCCTAGTGACAATAGTGTATAAAGGAGGTCCTCCATTTTGCAATCACTTTTGGGAGCATTTGCTCACAACAATGGGCACACAATTAAGATTCAGTACAACTTTTCACCCGCAAATAGATGGATAGTCTGAGAGGACTATACAGACATTGGAGGATCTGTTGAGAGCTTGTGTTCTACATTTTTTTGGTAGTTGGGATGTGCACCTCCATTTGATAGATTTTTCTTACAACAACAACAATCAGAGGAGTATTGATATGACACCTTACAAGAAATTTTATGGGATTTGTTGTCAATCTTTATTGTGTTGGTATGAGATAGGTAAGTATCAACTTTTAGGCCAAAACTAGTACAATAGACAAGGGAGAAGATCAAGATGATACAATAGCAGCTGAAAGTAACCTAGGATAGACAAAAATCTTATGTTTCTTATCATCAGAGGCCCTTGGATTTCCAAGTGGGAGACAAGGTGTACTTCAAGGTCTCTCTTTGGAAAGACGTGTTGAGGTTTGGAAAGAAGGGTAAGTTGGCTCCCAGGTATATGGGACCTTGCCCTATGGCGGAGCGTGTTGGGAAGGTGGCTTACAAGTTGGAGTTACCGCCTAAGTTTCACAAGTTGCATCCAGCATGTCATGTATCAATGTTGAGGAAGTGTCATCCTGACACAGAGCTAGTGTTGCATCCCTTGGAGATTGAGTTAGAGGAGGATGTATCGTATGTGGAAGATCATGTTTTGATCCTTAATAGAAGAGTGAAGAAGTTGAAGAAGAAGTATATCAGTCTGGTTAAGGTTTTCTGGCATCGTTGTGGCATAGAGAAAGCCATGTGGGATCTTGAGGACAAGATGCGTAGGAAGTATACATCTCTGTTCGCATAGGATTTCAGGGGGAAATCCTTATCAGGTGTTTATGGTTGTAAGACCTCTAACCTATATTAGCAATTGATATTTCTTACTTTTATTAATCATATGCTTAAACCTTAATCTAATCTCTTGAGATGTCTTAATAACATGTGACACATTCATGTTTCCAGTTTGGTCCAGTTTGGTTGATGTTTGAACTAGTTATGCTATATGTGTGTTTGTTTTGGACTATGTTGCAATTTATCCATATTAATGGTTTATCTTGCAATTTTTCAGATGTTGGTTGTGCCTCCTATGTTATAGAACCATGAGAGAGAGAATGATGTATAGGTGTGCCTTGTTGGACCTTGGTTTAAGAGGTGGTATCATGTGTGGATGCTAGGGTTTGCATAGTTTGCATGGATGCATGGGTTGATGGTGGTTTCGACCATGATGTTGACCTTTTTTAGTAGCGCCCAAAGTGATTTGTGTTTATTGATAGTGTAGCAACCAAAATTATTCTTGGTTTTGTTTTGTAGTGACCCATATGCCTTGCCCTTGATCTTGGTCGAAATGCTTTGTCTTGTGTTGTTGTGTTGCAACTCTTTTATTTGGGTACCATGGGTAGCGATCTCTACCATGATGACCTTTGGCTTTGTTTAGAATGAAGGGTATAGTGGACCAAGTGGTCACTACATGACCTAATTTTTAACTATTTTTGGTTCATGCATATCTTGAGTGCTTACAAGGTTGAGGTTTTTGAGGGACAACTATCCTTAGATGTTCTAGCATCTTGATAGCCCATATCCCTCACCTCTCGCCTACCCTTGGGTACTTATACCCCTTCTTTTTCATGCAAGTAACCTCTTTGGATCTCTCTTCTTTCTTCGTTATTACTTGGAGTTCGGCCTTGTTCTTGGTGGTGCATGTGAATGTGTTGATCTTGAAGTAGGTGTCTAATTTCCCCTTGCATGTTGTGATCTAGGGTTGCAACATTTTCCTTTGTTGATCATTTGGTGATCTTTGTTCTTGCTAAGTGGTTTAAAAATCAATGGTATTTTAATGTTGGACACCTCTCAACATCTAGATCTTTATCTTAGTACTTGTTTACTAGATGTAGGACGAAAATTTTAATCTGATGATGAAGATTTCATCCAAATTAGAATTTTGAGAACAAAGTTATGGCTCTTTGAATTTGCTCCTTTTTCTAGCCTTTTTGCACTTATTTTCATTCTTTTTACTTACTGAGCCTTGTCCCTTTTTCTCTTTGTTTCAGCTCAGTCATTGCAAGCATCCAGATAGCCCCTTTTTGTAGTGCACCCCTTGTCCTTTCATCAAACGACCATGAAACCTTGCACCAGATCGAACAGTGGTGGGTCATCTTCAACCTTGGACACTGGTGCCACATTGACCTAGGCCATGTCCACCATAGGGTCAAGGAACCTAGGTACCATGAAAGGTCTCCAAAGTCTTTGTGTTGGTCTTCTCAACCTCACCCTTAGTTTTTCCCTTTGAAATGGAGATCAAGAGAGACATGGGTCACCCCTCCATACATGGGTGGCTACCATGTCCATGGTCATGGTGGATGGGTGTTGTCCTCACCTTTTCAAGCCCCCCTTTTAACACTTTTGACACCAGAGTACCTTCCACTTTAATTCTCCACTTTGTACATGCTCAATTCTAGTCCCACATCCATTTTCTTATTTCCCCATCCATCCTAGTGCCACCATTGCATGGAGATGGGTCATTCCTCCCCATCCCTTCTCCAGGCTCCTTTACACCTCCTCTAGCCTCACGTGGCAAAGGGGATCTTAGGTGGTATGGTTATGGAACCATCTTGGGCTCTATGTAACTTCTTCCCCCCCCCCAAGCTCTAGTGAGCTCAGTAGCTTAGCGCTACTACGTAGGGTGGAGTTACCCCCAGTACGAGATGGATGAAGAAGATAGGTTGTGACCACTGGATTCCCCAACCACAATCCAGATCAAGGCCCACAAGCCTCCCCCTCTCCCACATTTTCTCACGCTTGACCACTCAAATGTGGACCCCACACCTACTTACTGATGAACCCTATTACAACCCCAATTTTTGGGTTCATTGGTGAGAAATGTAATTTCTCATATGAAACATAATTGAAAAAATAAAGATATGATTTGGTTCAAATAAATGGATTTTTGTTTACAATAGCCTTGATGTTTGTATTCTGGGCTTTATTGGCTATTGGGCCCGAATAACAAGAAAATTCAATGAATAAATGAATAATTGAATATTTGAGAAAAGAAATATGTAGAAACATCTAGAAGGCAAATCCAAAGAGGATTTCGTGCCTCTTGGGTTCCTTGGGTACCAAGGAGTCCGAAGTTGCGTAAAGAGTGCAATAAGAAAAGAAGAGATTAATTAAGTATTTCTTTATTAAGAAATAAATTGAAAATAATGATAATATGTGGAAAATAAGTGAAAAGAGGCATAAACGAGATTTCTTGGTGAAATTTCGTATCCATGAGGTTACTAATATTAAAAGGAATGCCAATGAGGAAAATAAAAGAGAAATAAAGAGAAATTCTCAAAAAGAGATGTTTTAATGAGAAATAAACAAGATAATGTGAAATAATGCATAATGATGCATCTAGAAGGATAATAAGTATCCAATAAAGAGAATTTTGAAATAATAAAGTTTCTTGGGTGCCAAGGAACCCAATAAAGGAAAAGGAAGAGAAAATACCATAATTACAAAATAAAGAGATAATGGGAATACATAATCCATTAATTATGTAAATTTGATAAAAGAAAGTATTTTCCTAAGGAGATATATATATATATATATATATATATATATATATATATATATATATATATATTCGTGGCCAATAGATTAAAAGGCAAATAAAGAGAGTGAAGGAGAGGAATTTCTAATTCCTAATATTTAAAGGAAAGAGAATATCAAAAGGTTACTTAAGAGAGAGAAAGAGAAACTTGCTTGAAGGAAAAGAAATTCTTTTGGGAAAAGGGATCGGTGCTCATGGATAATCCAGCTAGGGCTTCGTACCCCCATCTATAAAAGGTTAGGACCTTTGGGTCGAGCCCAAGGAGATCCATGCATCCCTTCCTCTCTTCTCCCTCTACTTCTACATCTTCTTCACTCGAAACCCTAGGTTAGGGGAACGACATGATCTTTGGAGCAAAGAGGAGCCAGGAACAAGCATGGAGGAAGGCACGACGCTTCCTCTCTGGATGGAAAGGACTTTGACCTACCTTTTCACCCTGTGCAATGCATGCAGCAGGTCAGCAGATCGTCGGGCATCCAGGGTCTTGGTAGGCCGAAGCGGGCCGTCTTGGCCACAAACCAGTGGCCCCCTCACATGCGCAGAGGCACGACGGAGGTGGGCGGACCATCCTTGATGACCGGCGAGGTCAGGAAGGAGGAGGGGGAGGCCCACCCTCAGTCGTTAGGGCGGCAGGAACTGCTGTCGCGAGGTAGATGGTGACGCATTGGCGTTGGAAAGATTTACCCTTCAGGGATATGAAGGCCGTGGAGCTTAAGCAAGGGTAGAATTGACTTTTAATTATGTTTCCAAAACCTAGCGCTGCATGGCATGGAGCGGGGTGACATGGCGCTCCCGGATTGGTCAAGTAAGTGAATTTTTTATGAAAATCATATCTAGCAAACCGTAACTCAGATTGAGACAAATCTTATATGAAAATTGATCCTCAAAACGAGAGGAACACAAAGAAATTATGTTTGAAGCCTAATTTTTCATGCTATTCAAAAAGTAGTGTAAAATATAATCTTTAATGAATTAAAGATTAAGAAACACTATTTTGATATGATTAATGAGTTTAATATGGTTTAATGGATCTTTAGAGTTGATGTTAACCTGTTAAATGTAAAAAGGTACATTATGTTCAAAAAGAAAGAACTTTGCATATGATTAGTCTAATTTAGAGTTTATATGCTTGAAATTGGAAAAGTACATAAAGTTATCATCTTTAGTGTTTTAATTAATGAAAAACCCTTAGATTTGGTGATAGATGGATTTAATGTTGTTCAAAGGATGTGAGGATAGGATCTAAAAAGATGATCTTTTTATATAATTGGATTAATTAGGATTTCGTGCATGATTATGCATTAATGATCTTAAAAACCCTAATTTAGATGAATATGTCTTTTAATTGTTTTAATTGTTCAAATCCATGAATAAATAGGTATATGATGATGCTAAGACAATTTGGGTATAAAAGACTATTAAAATGAATAGTTGAGAAATTAAGGTTCATAAAAATGGAAAAGAATATTTTAGGGTTTGTTAACTTAAAAAGGATAAAGTTTGAGAAATTGATCTAAGAAATCCTAATGAAACCTTAATGTGGATTAGAAACCCTAGAAAGAGAGTCCATGTCAATAAAGTAGACTCTTGATAAAGTGTGTAATAAAAAGGGTACATATTCTTTTCAGGAATTTTGTGATTACTTGCTTGGATCTGTTGATTGGCTTGATTGTATATACATGAAGTATGTGTTAAATAATCTGCATGACTCATCAAATCAGGTATGTGGTTAATTATGAATAACCGCTTTAGTTTTTCGATGGATTCCCGGATGTTTAATCGCATTGAATGCAACTAAACTGTTTGGATGTTCATATTGCAAACTATAATGTGGCTATGACTATCACAAAGGATATATGCCTACAAACTCAGATCTTGGTTCTCTCTGTGGAACTATAGCTAACCTAGTACATGGCTGCCTATGGGTAGGTCCATCAGGTTATAGAAATACCTAGTACATGGCTACCTATTGGGTAGGTCCATCAGGTCTATGGATGACCTAGTACATGGCTACCTATTGGGTAGGTCCATCAGGTCTATGGATGACTTAGTACATGGCTACCATTGAGGTAGGACCATCAAGTCACATTGAGTTAGATATTGGGCTATCTTCGGGTAGTGCCATGCGACTCTATTACCTAAAGAGAGGTGGTATCCATGTCCACTGCAGGGACAACCCAGAGTTTGAGAATATGTATGGATTGAGTTGTATGGCTTAAAATGTAATCTTGATTGTTAAATGATTAATTGAATGATTACATTGTTAACATACTTGCATGATTATTGTTTCCCCCACATACCAGCTTCGGCTGACCGACGTTTTGTTTCTCGGCGTTTTAGGTGCAAGCCAAATGGACAAACAGTAAATCGTCACATTGTGAAATACATGAAGAAAAATACAAGGAGGATTAGTTAGCGTAGAATCCTTAAGTGGATAAAAGTTAGAAATCCAAAATTTCAAAAGGTATGCAAAGTTTATTTTCCTTACAGCTTTTCAGTATAATATGTTAAAATTTGATAATTATTCTTGGTTAATTGTTGAACCTTTGATCCGGAAGTCATGGGTGCGGCTTCGACCTCTCGGTCTCCCTTAATTGGGGGTTATCGAGAGGTGGGGTCGTAACATTTGGTATCAGAGCGTAGGTTCCTCATTTAACCATTAATAATTATTAAATTTTACAAACTCCATAGAACCCAAGGGAGTTATTAGAGGATTATCTGAAAGATGGAGGTGTCTATAAAAGGATCACGACTGGGGGCTGGCAATATTTTCCTCCGCACCGCTAGTCAGAATACGAGGACTCTCGGATCCGTGTGAGTGCCTGGCCGAAGTCTTAGGGTATGAATCAAAATAAGATACCTTTAGGACTTCTCATCTTATTCATCCCTTCTCATCACAAAATTCTGATAAGGACCTAAAGGATTAGGATTTTCTTTCTTCTCCTCACCCTCTTGAGGTATGGGTAAGGTTAATAAGGTTTAAGGAATCCTCCATTAAATTAATGAAAGGCATGTAAATAAGATGTCATGGACATAAGCTTAATAGATTAACCGCAAAATAAATAATAGATACATGCTTAGGTCGTATGACATAAGTTGTCATGTCCTCAAAAGAGACCTGAGGCTAGACCTTCTTGTCAGGAGGATAAGTTAGTCTTGGAGATAGAGATCTCCATTGCAAGTAGAGACCTGGAACATCCTCTGAGGATGATGCTAACCCTAACCCTAAGTGAAGGTTAGAGAGAGATGAGTTGGACCAGGTGTTTGAAAGGACATGCCTTTGGGATGCCATATGATCCATGGGTGACCTACCACCTTTGGCAACCCAACCCTGGGAAGGGTCGTGCATGTTAGGGTAAAGGATAGCTCCTTAGATGATGATGTTAGTGAAGGACCTTAGAAACCCTATGGGCTTGTGCAAGTATGGTATAGCTGGCACCTAGGGCACGTCATAGTGCTGACAGTAGGATGAAACCCTGGATAAGGAATTATGATGGAGCATAAAGGGTTATGGACGATCTTGAGCAACCATAAGTTCGAACCTAGGCTTCACCCATGTAGAGCATGCTTTTGAGGTTGGTCCTTCATGAAGAAAGGACCTCTAATGGTGAGGTTGGATGTGGGGTTAGCTCTAGAGAGAGCAGGAAACCCAGCAAGAAGGTTGGAAGCCTAAAACCTTGAACAATGGATGATAGTGGTTGCCTCATGATCGATCCCTAAAAGTTGATGATACCTTGGTTGCCTTTAGAGGGACCAAACCATTGAGAAAAGATGAAGCTTATGGTACATACGTGCCTATGGTATAGATGTTTACCTTCCAAGGTAGGAAGAAAAGTTCCTTAGACCTAGAAAGGTTTAGTAGCAGGTTATGAGGCCTTGTACCTTGTCGATTGTCCTTAAGAAGGACCCAACTCTAAGTATTGCTTGAGTTGAAGGATGACAAGGAGTGCATGTCATGCCTTTTTCATGTTTGGTTCATAGTTAAGAGATAGAGCATGCAGTGAACCTAGGGTTCCTAGGCCTAAGAGGGGAAGTGGTGGACCTAAGGCTCATGATGAGAAGTTGAGTTCCTATAGAAGCGAGCATGGTACTCCTCATGTATAGAGGAAAGGAAGAAGCCCCTTAAGTTTAAGGTGTGTTTGATGAACCCCTCACAACTAGGTTGATGACAAGCTAGGGAAGGTGTGATCTTGATCCAGCATGAAGGAAAGCAGACAAGCATGACCTAGCATGGTTCGGTAGGTGATATGTTGTGCCTTAATAGCTTGCTAGGGTTAAGTAGGCTCGTGTGGATGTAAACCCTAGACCTAAGAGCTTTTGTGACCTTGTTGATAAGAGATAGTTTTCCTCCCATCCTGGGAGAGGGACCCCTTTGGTAGGGTGTATATCAGTTTTGTTGGTTTAAGGTAACCTAAAGAAATCTCATAGGATCTTGAGAAGCTAAGTGAAAAGTTCATAGTATGAGAATGAACATGTAGACCCATAGATAGCCATCTTTGATTGCATATGAATGTGTTACCATGGAGGTACCCGGTACGGGGCTTGACCAAGGTAGGCAGGTTGCCATGATCCCTATGAAAGGATGGGAGCCAGCCCATGGATGCAGAAAGAGAGATGACGAAGACTTGGGTAAGGTTCTAAGTGAACATGTACTATAATGGTGAATCCTAAGTCTATCCTAGGGTCAGGTAGGGATAAGACCGATGGAAGTAGGAGTTGCCTAATTCCCCAGTTGCACATGACCATAGGGTCGGGAGGTAACAACTATCATTGTCTGAGGGCCATGGGTTAGGAGATTGATCACCTTCATGAACTCATGGGACCCAAAGGGCAGATGAGTAGGGCACTCTCTTGATGCATGAGGGAAGAGGGATGACCCCAAAAGAGTCGGTACCCTATAGACCTAAAGGAGATGACCAAGGATCTAAACCTTAGTAGGTTCAAGACTTGTTTGATATCATGATGTCTGTGATGTAGAGACATATGTGGCACGTTGCAACTTAGATATAAAGGTGTATTGGCAAGGTGGGATGTACCATCTCTACTCTTGGAACAGGAAGAACTCTGTATTTGGACTGCATCCAAATGCTTATTTCCTCTTGTTATGGGGGTGAGAGATAGGACATTATGCATGCCATACACCAAGGATGAGAGAGGATGTAGGTTGGAACGTTGCCACAAGGAATGGGGATAGAGAAGATAACCTACCATGGTAAAGTGAATGATACATGGATGGTTTGCAAACACTAAAAGGAATGAGGTAGTCACCTTATGAGGAAGTTTTTATCATAAGCTATGTAGAACTTACAAGTTATACCAGGTTGAGTTTGATCACCATGATGATGAAATCAGAGAGTGTTCTTAATGAAGAAGAGGATAAGTGAAATGCATGGAAGTGTATGTCTTCAATGTTACCTAATACCTAAGGATGTGAAGTGGTAATGGATGCTCTGATTGAGATACATCTGACTTGTTTGACTAGAACCTAGAAAAGGTTGTTTGGATAACCCTAAGCTTGAAAAGGAGAGGCGTTGGATAACAATCAGATGTAACAAGATTCGTTGAAAGGTCAAGGGTTGTTTGGTTAGCCAGTCTAGTCCTGGATGCAATGAAAGGATGGTGGTAGAACCTCAGATGTACTTCTTTGGAAGAGAAGGTGATGAAACCCCGACTAGAGTGGTTCAGGGTTTCGGAGGAATCAATCCTGAAAGAATCATGACATATAGGAAATCATGATTGAAGATCACCATACACCATGGAAAATGGCAATAGCACTTTGGATGCTTAAGATAGGGTTACATGTGGTTTATGGCCATGCAAGCCAGGAGGTAAAGGACGAACCCCAGTAACCCAGTGTATCGATATATAGGACGAAAGAGTCCCTGAGAGGAACTGGGAGCTCAACACTTTGGATGTTGTGATAGGTCTTCCCTGGGCCAAGGGAGGTCGAAATGTGATATGGGTTATGGTAGGTCGCCTTACCTAGATAACATGAGGAAGAAAGAGTTCTGTTAAGGGACAAATCTAGTTGAACTACCCATGAGAGAGATGGTTCAACTACACCATGAAGCGAGTTCAAAGGCTCTTGAGTTTGACCTAAGGGTTTCCTTCCAAAAGATGGAAGTAGGTGCATGAAGAACTCAATGTTAGTATAGTTTATCACCCCTAACTATGGTTAGTATGATCCAGACTAAAGGGTCTGATGAGGGCATGTGTGCTCATTCAGGGTGATATCTAGAGACAGTTCTTATCCTATGAAAGATGTGACAATGACCACCATAGCCAGTATCGAGTTTTATAAGAAGCTCTGTAAGGGAGGTTGTGTCAGTCACCACTTCAATAAGGTGATGTTGGTGAAAAGGACCACATGATGGTTAGAAAAGGACCACATGATGGTTGGAAAAAGGACCCCAGTGTGTGTAGATGAAGTCGCTTTGATTATGCAAGGGCTGAAAGGAGCCTAGAGACGATGAGAGTCGTGAGCAGATGCAAAGCAGACTGACATACAAGTTACTATGGGAGAATATGTGACATGAAAATCAGACCCCTCTAAGTTATAACTAAGAGAGCTGAGTCCCCGATGTATGGGTTCTTTTGACATGGTTTGGTGGAGAAGGTTAAGTTTGACCTTACCCCTCAGGATAAAATAATGTGTGATGAGTTCCATGTGTCCAATTTAGAGCACTATGTGAGGTACCCTGACCATGTGCTGAGCAATGAGCCTAGTGAGCCCCAAGGGAGGCTGAAATGGCCTGAGTCACCTGTGCAGTTTATAGACGCCGGGATGAAAGAACTCAAAGAAAAGAATATGTGATGATAAAGGTTCTGTGGAAGCGCCATGAGTACGGTAAAGCCACATAGGGGCCAATTATGGACATGGAAAAGTCTTGAATCGTTTGTTTGCTTGTTTGAATTTTTGAGGACAAAATTCCTATAAGAGGGGAAGGATGTTACAACCCCAATTTTTGGGTTCATTGGTGAGAAATGTAATTTCTCATATGAAAGATAATTGAACAAATAAAGATATGATTTGGTTCAAAT
Source organism: Alisma plantago-aquatica (assembly GCA_963693085.1). Classification (NCBI taxonomy): domain Eukaryota; kingdom Viridiplantae; phylum Streptophyta; class Magnoliopsida; order Alismatales; family Alismataceae; genus Alisma; species Alisma plantago-aquatica. Next base: position 1,455,583,315 of record OY856409.1, read on the forward strand.
AAATGGATTTTTGTTTACAATAGCCTTGATGTTTGTATTGTGGGCTTTATTGGCTATTGGGCCCGAATAACAAGAAAATTCAATGAATAAATGAATAATTGAATATTTGAGAAAAGAAATATGTAAAAACATCTAGAAGGCAAATCCAAAGAGGATTTCGTGCCTCTTGGGTTCCTTGGGTACCAAGGAGTCCGAAGTTGTGTAAAGAGTGCAATAAGAAAAGAAGAGATTAATTAAGTATTTCTTGATTAAGAAATAAATTGAAAATAATGATAATATGTGGAAAATAAGTGAAAAGAGGCATAAACGAGATTTCTTGGTGAAATTTCGTATCCATGAGGTTACTAATATTAAAAAGAATGCCAATGAGGAAAATAAAAGAGAAATAAAGAGAAATTCTCAAAAAGAGATGTTTTAATGAGAAATAAACAAGATAATGTGAAATAATGCATAATGATGCATCTAGAAGGATAATAAGTATCCGATAAAGAGAATTTCGAAATAATAAAGTTTCTTGGGTGCCAAGGAACCCAATAAAGGAAAAGGAAGAGAAAATACCATAATTATAAAATAAAGAGATAATGGGAATACATAATCCATTAATTATGTAAATTTGATAAAAGAAAGTATTTTCCTAAGGAGATATATATATATATATATATATATATATATATATATATTCGTGGCCAATAGATTAAAAGGCAAATAAAGAGAGTGAAGGAGAGGAATTTCGAATTCCTAATATTTAAAGGAAAGAGAATATCAAAAGGTTACTTAAGAGAGAGAAAGAGAAACTTGCTTGAAGGAAAAGAAATTCTTTTGGGAAAAGGGATTGGTGCTCGTGAATAATCCACCTAGGGCTTCGTACCCTCATATATAAAAGGTTAGGACCTTTGGGTCGAGCCCAACGAGATCCATGCATCCCTTCCTCTCTTCTCCCTCTACTACTACATCTTCTTCACTCAAAACCCTAGGTTAGGGGAACGACATGATCTTTGGAGCGAAGAGGAGCCAGGAACAAGCATGGAGGAAGGCATGACGCTTCCTCTCTGGCTGGAAAGGACTTTGACCTACCTTTTCCCCTTGCGCAACGCCTGCAGCAGGTCAACAGATCGTCGGGCGTCCAGGGTCTTGGTAGGCCAAAGCGGGCCATCTTGGCCACGAACCAGTGGCCCCCTAGCATGCGCAGAGGCACAACGGAGGTGGGCGGACCATCCTTGATGACCGGCGAGGTCAGGAAGGAGGAGGGGGAGCCCCACCCTCAGCCGTTAGGGCGGCAGGAACTGCTGTCGTGAGGTAGATGGCGACGTAGTGGTGTTGGATAGATTTACCCTTCGGGGGTATGAAGGCCGTGGAGCTTAAGTAGGGGTAGAATCAACTTTTAATTATGTTTCCAAAACCTAGCGCTGCATGGCATGGAGCGGGGTGACGTGGCGCTCCCGGATTGGTCAAGTAAGTGATTTTTTTATGAAAATCATATCTAGCAAACCGTAACTCGGATTGAGACAAATCTTATATGAAAATTGATCCTCAGAACGAGAGGAACACAAAGAAATTATGTTTGAAGCCTAATTTTGCATGATATTCAAAAAGTAGTGTAAAATATCATCTTTAATGAATTAAAGAATAAGAAACACTATTTTGATATGATTAATGAGTTTAATAGGGTTTAATGGATCTTTAGAGTTGATGTTAACCTGTTAAATGTAAAAAGGTACATTATGTTCAAAAGGAAGAACTTTGCATATGATTAGTCTAATTTAGAGTTTATATGCTTGAAATTGGAAAAGTACATAAAGTTATCATCTTTAGTGTTTTAATTAATGAAAAACCCTTAGATTTGATGATAGATGGATTTAATGTTGTTCAAAGGATGTGAGGTTAGGATCTAAAAAGATGATCTTTTTATATAATTGGCTTAATTAGGATTTCGTGCATGATTATGCATTAATGAGCTTAAAAACCCTAATTTAGATGAATATGTCTTCTAATTGTTTTAATTGTTCAAATCCATGAATAAATAGGGATATGATGATCCTAAGACAATTTGGGTATAAAAGACTATTAAAATGAATAGTTGAGCAATTAAGGTTCATGAAAATGGAAAAGAATATTTTAGGGTTTGTTAACTTAAAAGGGATAAAGTTTGAGAAATTGATCTAAGAAACCCTAATGAATATTAATGAAACCTTAATGCGGATTAGAAATCCTAGAAAGAGAATCCAAGTCAATAAAGTAGACTCTTGATAAAGTGTGTAATAAAAAGGGTACATATTCTTTTCAGGAATTATGTGATTACTTGCTTGGATCTGTTGATTGGCTTGATTGTATATACATGAAGTATGTGTTAAATAATCTGCATGACTCGTCAAATCAGGTATGTGGTTAATTATGAATAACCGCTTTAGTTTTCCGATGGATTCCCGGATGTTTAATCGCATTGAATGCAACTAAACTGTTTGGATGTTCATATTGCAAACTATAATGTGGCTATGACTATCACAAAGGATATATGCCTACAAACTTAGATCCTGGTTCTCTCTATGGCATTATATCTAACCTAGTACATGGCTGCCTATGGGTAGGTCCATCAGGTTAGAGAAAGACCTAGTACATGGCTACCTATTGGGTAGGTCCATCAGGTCTATGGATGACCTAGTACATGGCTACCTATTGGGTAGGTCCATCAGGTCTATGGATGACTTAGTACATGGCTACCATTGAGGTAGGACCATCAAGTCACATTGAGTTAGATATTGGGCTATCTTCGGGTAGTGCCATGCGACCCTATTACCTAAAGAGAGGTGGTATCCATGTCCACTGCAGGGACAACCCAGAGTTCGAGAATATGTATGGATTGAGTTGTATGGCTTAAAATGTAATCTTGATTGTTAAATGATTAATTGAATGATTACATTGTTAACATACTTGCATGATTATTGTTTCCCCCACATACCAGCTTCGGCTGACCAACGTTTTGTTTATCGGCGTTTTAGGTGCAAGCCAAAAGCACAAACAGTAAATCGTCACATTGTGAAATACATGAAGAAAAATACAAGGATTAGTTAGCGTAGAATCCTTAAGTGGATAAAAGTTAGAAATCCAAAATTTCAAAAGGTATGCAAAGTTTATTTTCCTTACAGCTTTTCAGTACAATATGTTAAAATTTGATAATTATTCTTGGTTAATTGATGAACCTTTGATCCGGAAGTCATGGGTGCGGCTTCGACCTCTCGGTCTCCCTTAATTGGGGGTTATCGGGAGGTGGGGTCGTAACAAACCCGTACCGGTGCAACCAAATCAACATGTACGACATTGTCACCCCTACGGTATATCTCCCTCCTTCTCCCTAGCAATTATAAGCTATATCTTCCAAAATTGATATGAAATCATTTGTAAGGACAAAAATGACATATTATATATGAAAGTTGATTTACAGAACTATATTTATCCGAATAAAGTCGTTTCATGGACAATTTACACTCTTAGATCTTATTATGTTGAAAATGGCATCAAATCGATCTGTCTTATAACATTAAGTGATATTTATGCTCAAACATGGATACATCATGACCCCACTAGTTATATATAACACTAATCAATATCTTATTCTATATTATGATATATGAATCAAACTTTATCATGATTATCCCTAGTTATGACTCTAAACAATGAATTGAACCACGCAATATGTGTAATATCGACTTTATTGCTATAGATTAGTAATTTGATGCTCAAACTGATTACATGAACTCCAAATAATCATAGTAAATCTAGATCAATAATGTGTGATTCATTATTGAGACATGAATCTAATGTTCCCATACTTGATCTCTATTGCAACTTGATGATATGAAATGTGACATTAAATGAGATATTTTTCACTTTTCATGATGATTCTTTAAACCCTATGCTAATGTGCATAAAATATGATCAATATTATATCTTGAACTTTAAACTAGAACTTATAATGATTTGTTACATGGAAATATCACATGACACACACTTCATCACTATTATGACTAAGTGACCTGAACATGTCATGAAATGTGACCTTATTGTGTATGTTGGTAAATTCGAGAACTATTATTTTATAAATCTCACCCTAATGGTCACCCTTGATATTTTCTGTATTAAAATCAATAAAATTTATGATGCTTATGACTTTAAATTAAGATTGATCTCATATGTACTCTAGTGATGACTCTCTTGCATGAAAATGGTTCATTATTAGCTAAATAGATGACTTGATGATAAGACTTTAAGCTTATTCAAATCTTGTGAGTTACCTATAAATAACCATGAAACCCTAATCTTGTAGATGTAATCTTGCCAAGATGTTTCACCCTAAGTCAATATAATATGTGATGTAGTATGTAGATTGATGATGAATATTGCTTGAAACATTAGAGATGTAGAACTCAATCATTGAGATAAATGGAACTAAGATTAGGCAAAACATCTACCCTTGATGAATATGTTTAAGATGAACTAAATCTTGTTTATGATAATCATACCACCCTTGTTTGTAATGTCAAGATCTCTCTTTGGGTTCTTTTCAAAGATCAAATCTTATCCTTAATGCTAGCTTGCTCATAATTAAGGTAACGGTTATCCTCATATTAACCATACTAGTGGTATTGAAAATTACATGTATGTATGTAGTATAAACACTTGTATTAATATACTTATTTGAAATACATGTTCACTACAACTACTTTTGGTCAAACATATGATAACAAAGAATACTTGCCATTAATAAAACAATAAAGTTGTGCCACATAAGAACATATCATGAGATTAGGGCACATAACCCATCATTAATAATCATCATCTTGCATGCATGTAAGATAAACATAACAGTAGAACCATATAAATACAAAGCGGTCAAACCTCACAAACTTGAAACATGATAGAGAATGATGTATTACCCAACTCTCAATATATATAAGTTGGGCCAAGCCTCACAAACTTGAAACCCGAGTATGGGGTACCACCACCTCCATCCCATTAATAATGGAGAATACTGCCCAAAACCCAGTGCAATTACACTTCTCTAGTGCTACTGATTCACATTGCATGTTTAATAGAGAGGCAAGTAAAAAGGTAAAATCAGATTAAACAAAAGTTGCCATCATACTAATGGACAACATAAACATCCACCAAGTGGGTAAGAGATATCATATATCATCAATTAATATTCCAACATGAACAATGTATAAGAATGACCAAAAGAATGTCCAAAGATCAATAACAAATAAAAGGTACTTCACATGAAGAATATTTTCCAAAAGAACAAGAGATGGTGTATGCTATTTTCCATAGGACCATGAGAATGATAAAAAAAAAATTTGGATATGAAAGGGCCATTAGCCCCCCCCCCCCAAATAGGTGCCAGAGCCCGGATGACCCAAGAGGTTGTAAATACGCTGTGCCACGGCGGGTTTCGAACCCGGGACCCCCGGGGGGGCCAACCGTGCCTTAACCAACCGAGCCACAGCGGCCGGGTATGAGAATGATAAATTAGGTGTGTTGCTCAAAAACAATATTTGGGGTTGCAAACATACCTTACTCAAGAATCTAAACAGTCTAAAATCAGTCCTAGATCCAAGCCTAGGTCTCCAAAGCACCGATGATGCATATATCTAGAATTATAGTTAGGTTTTCATTAATTATTCAAAACCCTAAAAATCTCCTTTTTAATATTAGTGAATCAACTTATCAAAACCATGCCTTATTTTAGGTTATATTTTTCTAAATTTAAAATATATTTTATTATATTTTTCTTACTTTTAAATATTTAATTATGAATTTTGCATGTTATTATCTATGTAGATTAATCCATTGAAAAAAACCCTTTATAAAACATTGGATTTATCAATAAAACTAGCAGCATTAGATAGCTTACATTTTTTAGAATTTGTTGACTATTTATTCATATTTTTCTGATCAGTAGTTAATTAGTTATGAATTTTTAAAATCCGACCAATCATATAATTCCAAAAATCCACGTCTAATGTGCAACCCAATAAGCGGTCAAACTTGCTAAGTTCGCCCAATAAAATTTGGACAACTTGGTCAGATCCACTAATAACTAGGCAAGATCGCATGTATTGAAAAGGAACCCAAAACAATAGTGAAATTATGCTTTTGCCCCTTATATAAAAACACAATAGAATGAGAAACATGAGGGTATATTGGTGAACTCATGTTGGGGATTCATCCCCACTCTGCAAGCCTGCCATGGCTATGAGAAGTTACCTATGGGTCGATAGAAAGAATTGGGGAAAAAGATCGAAGCAGATAAACAAGAGCTTCGACAGCTATTTGGCAAACAAGAAGGGTCCTAGATGCTAACCGCTAGACGGATTTGGCTGAGGTTGTGAGATAAAGTGCCACGAGATCCACAATAGGTCCTCCATAATTTTGAGTTCTTGGCAGCAGGTTGTAAGGTATCCAGGACAATTGATGGTGTGGAAAGATTAGGCGAGGTGTGGCAGAACTAAAAGCATACCCGCCCATATATATATTTGGGGTTTCAGACACATAGGGGATAGCTTCGGGAAGCTTAGGAGAGGGATTTTTGGGCACTATAATTCAATGAAGGAAATCCAATAAAGTTAGGATATAAATATTTAGGATTTCAAGGTGAATCCAATGGAAGAAAAAAATCGAGTCCAATGGATAAGAAACCAGCGAGTTATGAGGCGAGGAAAATTCGGGCCTAGAACGCGGTCTCCTACCCAATGTAGGAGATGACTCGTAGACCGTCAGATGAAAAATCCAACTGCTACAATGGATCACTTCACAAAATAGTCCACGTCACAGAGATGAAATTGAAAACATCACTAAATCGAAATATCAAATAAAGTGATGCATTAAATTCATTTCCATTTTTCTCTCTCCTCTTTTGAGGGTGCAAACAAACCCCAAATTAAATTAAAATTTTCACAAAGACCAATTAAGGTATGTAGATTCCAATTATGCAGTTATATTTTCCTTTTGAGAACTTTAGTGTGTTAAATAAATCAAATCCTATTTTCTCTTTCCTTGTGCATTAATGACTTTAAGATTCTTTTAATTTTATAAAACTTCACCTACAAGTCATATTTAATGTTTTGCATATGAATTTTCCACCATTTTTACTTGTTGGAGTAGTTTGTATATTTATTTAATATTTTGAAGGTTTGACACACTTTCTCTCTCCTGATTTCACCTTTTAATCATATGTTCCCCAAATTGAGTGAAAATTTATCCAAAGGCATATTTTAATGTGTAGATCACGAATCTGAGATTATTTTCCTCTTTTGGATTCATTTAGTATTTTATTTGATATTTTGGGGGAGACACACATCTTATATGTCCAAAATTAATTAAATTAATTATTATTACTCAAATAATGTGAAACTTGACTCCCGAGGCAACTGAGACCCAAGGAACATAATTTTTAACTTAGATTCCACTTTTAGGGTTTCCTTTAATGAGTTATGACACAATTAATTTTTGTGACTATTATTTTCACATTATTTCATTATTATCGCTATTGTTTATCCAAAAACTTAATATTATCATCAAAAGAGTTGTGTGATTATTTGCACAGAATTTTATATAACTACTTCATTACTCATGTGACATATTTTACGTGTCCATTATTGGCCTAAGATTAATGTGAGAACATTAGGGTGATATATACATACATTATCTCATTAGGGTTATACCAAACATCTTTTAGGTCAAACATCAACCTTGTTTGGCTAAGTCCAAGATGTCAAAGTTTTAGGGTAGGGTTTAAGATCTAGAATGTTACAACATGGATAATGGATTCATTGTCTAAATTTCATCTAATGCATTTAGAGTTGTCTGTAAGTTGCATACGCACCCTTTTCAAATTGGTTATTGGGCCATTTTACATACTATTCTATAAGAATGTATTAAGTTTTTTGATATCTTGGTTTTTCATATATTGTTCTATTTTCTGAGATATATAGTTCTCTAACTACTCATCATCTCATGTTTATGATTTCATTAGCTTTTTTGGACTCCCTCTGTATTTCTGGATGGAGGAGTCGGTCTCTTAGTTTCCATAGGTCTGAAATGTTAGGATTGGAACTTATAAAAACTAGTTTGGTAGTACATGAAATTATGAACCCTATAATTCTTTCCAAAATTTAGCTGGTTTAAGGAGAATCAACTTCTATCAGCAAACAACTTCTAATTGCTTCATCTCAATATTATCTAGTATTGACCTCTTTCCAATGATGTGATATTTTTAGTATGATGCATGTTCTGCTTGATTTTTGGTCGTATCATGTTTTCTAGTTACATTTTAGGAGGCATGTATGTAAATGATTTCTCTAAAAACTTCATAAATGATCTGAATATTAAGAATTATAGAATTCATAAGCATCCTCCAAGACCATGTAATGGTTTTTTATGATTGCATGCTCACTGATTTAGTTCTTTAGGAGTGACACTTTATGGATAAATTGTATACATATAATAATTTGATAAGATGACTTTGGTCGAAGGAACAACAAAACACTAAAAAGATCATGGATTTTTCTCTTAGGTCTTTCTTCTAGAGATGAAGGTGTGGAAGTGTTTTGACATTTTTGCATGAGAGGTGTTTTTGTTTTCTAGATAAAATTGCCAAAATCGTTTTTCTTGGGACATTTTCTAATGTTAGTCCAGCATTCTTAATATCACTAATTCATACACCCTCACATTGTTTATTTATTGGTTTCCTATGTATAGATGTCATTGAACCTCATAAGTTTGAAAAATGTACTACTTTAGACTATGATATTTATGGTTGATGAAGAGTAAGAAGAGACACCATTCTAATCTTAGTTTCCCATAGGAATCCCCTTGCCAAACAGAACTCTGACTATATTCATTTATAAAATAGTTGGGAAGTTTCATTTTTTTCATGGGGTCAAGGGACTTCTACTCGATGTAATTTGTCATGGCAATGATATCAATAGATATAAGTTCCTTCCTGTATTAGATGCTCATGCCAAATATAGTTTAGCAACACTTACTTAGCTTCTTCTACTTCTCCTTCTGCATCAACCAAAAAGAAGGGAGAAGGAGAGACACTCCCCTACCTCAATAATAATAAATCTTCGACTAGAATTTCAATTTATCTCCCATGGTAATATCATTCCTTCGCTTGATATAAATCCATATTATCTCATTATCTTGGTTAGAAATGTGGAAATGATAGTTTCTTTTCTTGTTTAGGTAGTCAAGAGATTATAGAATGCTTCTCTTTTACATTATTGGTATAGGGCATGATTGGAGGCCACAAACAAAGAAGTACAAGAACTTTGGTTGATCCTTTATTTTTCATCAAGTGTTGGGATAATGTTTAAGTAGTTTCTATGTTTATGAAGGCTCCTTTAAAGAGCTTATGGGAAGAGAGATCCTGTGGGAACTATAAAAGAAGTACAAAGTAGACCTTGCTTAATATGGCCATGTCCATAACTATGAAAAAACATGTCCAATATACAGGAAAGTTCCTTGAAATTTGTATAGAAAGATCTAATTATTTAAATTTCCATTTATAGTAACTCAAAAATTTTCCCTTTCCCCTTTCATATACAATAAGCTCTCAAAAGTTATCTTCATGTCGACTGTATTATCATCCCCATTTAATTGTCTACACACAAAAAATTGGAAATAGGTAAATGTATTGCCAAAGAAGGGCAGCATAACTACCAATTACAACCTAGAATGGCTACTCTATGTTGATGGGGTATACAAAACCCATTGTATCTATACTAGAGTTTGGGGTATACAAATTATCAAAATTGTATAAGTGGGTTACACTACCAAATCCCACCTCCTCATCAAAGAGGGTTTCACTTTGTCTATGAGTTTTGGTTTGGCTTTAGCCACCGAGTGTGGCATATCAGTGAGATGCTTAAATAGCCCTATGTAGTCTGTCTTCCCTTTGCCATGCAACCTACTATTCCTCTCACTCTAGACTAGAAAGATCAGCACAGTAAAGCATGAGTTCGCGAACCACTTCATCTTGCTATGGGTGAGCTTTTTCCTTAACCACAAAATGGCCTTATGTAGATTTCTCAGTGGAGAGCCGCCCCATCCAAGCTTGAGACTGATCCTACACCAAATATAGCATTTGTAGTTGCACCTAAAGAAGAGATGTTCATGTGTTTCATCTTCTTCCTCGCACAACAGGAAGATCGGGTTAACCTCCAACCCCCAATTCCTGATCATGTCAAAAGTCGGTAGTTTCTGCATCAGGCTTCTGTAAACACAGAAGCTCCACTTAGGCATGTGGGTCTTGCACCAAAGGATGGTGTACCATGGCACCTGAGGGGAGTAAAAGGATATCCTCCAAGGAGGGTTCTTCACGTTCAGCAGGCCCCATGAGTGGTTGTATTCTACGTATTCACCACTAATCTCTGACCATATGTTCACCATGGACCTCCATGTGTGTGAGAACTTCTCCCTCAGCAACTGGAACCCCAACTGATCCCTATATCTCTGGTGCATCCAGCCTACCCAGACAGAATGAGGCTCACAGAGGAATCTGTCAATCCTCCTTTTGATTATCGCAATAGCTATGGAGTTGGGGTCGGTGATGTTCAGGCCACCTTCCTCGTAAGGCATGGCCAGGTCTTCCCACGCCACCGCATGGTCCCTCCCAGCCCATAAGAATCCTCCCAAGACCGCCCTAATCTTCGTGATGATGAAGTGTGGTAGCTCTGCTTGCCCGCACTAGAATTGCACCTTGGTTGTGAGTACTGGTCTAATTAAAATTGCTCCGTCGGCCATGAAAAAAATTTAATCTTGTCCACTTGGTGACAGCCTCCCTGGAGTTATCAACACATGCCACATAGTTGGCCCCTTTCCCTCTTCTACCAATGAGGGGAATACCCAGGTAGAGGGTTGGTAGAGTACCTTCTTATATTTGTATGGCATCCTTCAACCTTCCCTTCCTGTTGTTGCACGACCTAGAGAAGTAGACATGCGACTTGATGTCGCTCATGAATAGGCCAGTCAGTTTCCCAAAACCCTTCATCATCCTTCTAAAGAAATGAAGGACACTCACCTTACCTGCGAGAAATAACAGCACATCGTCGGTGAAAATAAGGTGGCTATGAACACTGACCCCATCCACTTTAAAGGGACTAAGGTCACCCTTTTCCTCCTCCTTCCTCACCATCTCAAATAACCCCTCCATCACAATTGTAAATAGCATTGGGGATAGGGGATCCCCTTGTCTGAGGCCGTTGGAGGCTTTAAACATGCCATACGGCATTCCGTTGATCAGAACCAAGAAGGAGGTGGTTTCCACGCATCTCTTCAGCGTTCTGATCCAAGCAGAGGCAAATCACATGGCTTCCATGATGTTCCACAATGCCTCCCAAATGATATTTCTCATAGGCCTTAGTGAGTCCAACTTGGTGCACACTTTCCTAGCCTAATTCTTCACATTAAAGCCAATCAAGAACTCTATGGCTAACAAGGTGCCATCACTGATGCACTTACCCTCCACGAAGGTAGATTGATTTTTGCCTATAATTACCGATAAAATGGGCTTTAGGTGCCTATCCAGCAACCTGGAAATGATTTTATACATTATGAAGAAACATGTTATTGGCCTCAAGTCATTTAGGCTGCTAATGTAAGGTCCCTGACCTCCGTTTAGGGTTTATCATGTTTGCTTTGCTTAACCCTGGTGCGTAGTTGCTTGCTAATAACCTTTAGTGGTGATTAGGGTTTGTTTGTGCTTTGTTGAGAGCTGGAGGTGCTACTTGCAATTTACCCAAACCTAGGGTTGATGAGCAAGTTTGTCACCTTGTGAGGTGTTCCTCTTTCTCCTTGCTTCCTCTAGTGTTGAGAGGAAGGGTTGGGCTCGTTGCTTGAGTTGCTTTGGGCTTGGATGAGCCTTAGTGGGCCTTGTTGTGCCTTGCCCTTGCCTTGTTGGACCTTGTGTTGGGCAGGAGTGCCTTGTGTTGGCCTAGGTGTGCCGACCATGGTTGTGTCGGCCTGAGGTACGTCGCCCAGGGAGTGATGTCGGGCATGGTGATGGGGTGTGTTGCCCGTGGACCCCTTTGACCTCATTTGTGTCACCACTAGTGGACACTTGGTGCTTGATGCTTGCATGTGGCAATGGCCTTGGACATGTGTTTAAGGCAAGATGGAGTGGTGGCATTGCCCTTGGACAAGTGTCCCTAGGTGGGTGACACCTTGCCTTGTCTTACCTTGGTTTCTCCTCCATCCCCTCCTATATATGTGTTTCCTTTCTCTTGCTAAGGATCCCTTTAGTTCCTTAGTTCCCCTCTCCCTTGGTGCACGACACATCTTCCTTTGCAAGCTTGGTGGTCGATCCCTATCTTAGAGTCTTCTTCTTCTTCCTCTTGTGGTGGCCAAAGGTGTGCTTGGAGCTAGGAGCTAGGAGCTTGGATCTTGCTTAAGGTGGGTTACATAACTCCTAACCCTAACTATACTCCCTCCTTCTACATTCTAGTATGTTTCATATGATCATAATCAGCTATGTATGTTTCTAGTTAAGTTTCTTGCTTAGTTGCACCATTTGGCCGAACCATGTTTTTAGGGTTCTCTTATTGAGCAACACCCCTCTCCCTCCTTGGTCTAGAGAAGTGAGCTTAAACTCTAGTGATATGGGCAATACCCCTCTCTCGTTTAAGTTGAGAGGTGATCTTGTGTTCTAGTTGAAAAACTACTAGAGGGGGGTGAATAGAGTTTTTGAATTATTTTAACAATTTATTGAATTCAAACAACCACAATTGAAATTGGAAGAAAAAGACAGGTGTTTAGAGTGGTTCCAACTATAGCAAATACTATAGTTGTCAGTCCACTACCCGGTTGCTTACCCAACCGGGATTTGAAAGTATTTATTTTATTACCTCTTGAGGATTTATACAAAATACAATACTTTCCTTTACACCCTTTGAATAGCCTTCACTTGAAGTAGGTGCACCAACTTTGAGATAGCCTTCTATGAAGTAACTCCAAGCTCCACCTTGAAGTAGCCTTCCTCTCTAGAAGTAATCTCCCGTTGCACCAGCCTTCTGAAGTAGCTCAAAGTCTCCTTCTTCGCCAAGAAGATCTTCACCCTCTCCAATCCGCAGCCTCCAACCTAGGAGTAGTAAGGAGAGTACAAATAATAATAGGGAACAAGAAAGAGAAAGGAAATTACAACTTATCCTTTATAGCCCAAGGCTTGATTTGCCTAGATCAAGCGTATAGATCTCCTAACCAAGTGTGTGAACTTGTGATTGCAGTGGATAGGAGATACTAGCCTATAGGACACGAATTATGAGCTAAAGAAGGAAGTAGCCAATGTTCACAAAGCTCAATTTGCTCACAACAGATTGCTCAAGTATGTTCAAGTATTTCTCAAGTGTAACAAGTGTAAACAAGTGAGTTTGAGTGTCATATGGCTTGTCCTATTTATAGGAATGGCCTAAGGATGCTTAAGGACATTCTAGACAACTTCTAGGGGTTTCTAAGTGCTTAACTAGCCGTTAGGTACAAAGTTGTTGCTTTAACAACGGCTAATTAATTAATTCTGTAGTTGCTGTCAGAGACCATCTCGGTCGACAAATGGTCGACCGAGACACCTACTCGGTCGAACTTTTGTCGACCGACAGGCTCTCTGGAACAAGTGATTTGCAACGTCTTTCTCCAACTGCCAACTAACTTGTCTGTTGTGTCTAACGGCTACTTTGGATCTTTCTCGGTCGAGAGGATTGTCGACCGAGAGTGTCTCAGTCGAGGAGTTTGTCGACCGAGATTGATCCTGTTTCAATGTTTCAATTTAGGCACTAACTATATGTATGAGTGTGCAAATGTGATCCTATTTGAATGGGATGACTTGTCTAAATATGGTGTTTAGCTAGGGAGAATCTAATGCTTGATTTACATGCAATCTAAGTACTTGTACATTATAGATTTGTACAAGTATTTACAACAGTGATTACATTGCATGGAAATATAAATATGTAAGCTTGTGGATTTTCCCTAGTTGCTTTGTCATCCACCTTAATCATGCACACTCAAGTAGCTCGTTAGATCAATAAGAATGAAATGTTTGTCATAATCAAAACAAAGGGATTTATAGATGTCCATTTAGCCAACAATCTCCCCCTTTTTGAAGATGACAAACATTTCCTAAATATAAAAATAAAGGAAATATAAACCATATGAGTTTCATACCTTTAGATTACCTTTTGTAGCTTTTCCTCTTGTTTATAAAATGTGTGCTTATTATTCCCCTTGAATTATGGAACATGAAATCCAATTCACTAGGGAATATAGCAATTTTCAATGTAAAGCCAAGAGTTTATTTATGAAACTCATTGATTGAGTTTTTCTAAGTTTTAGTTTTGTATTTATTTCTCCCCCTTTGTCATTTCAAAAAGATATCCGTTTAGAAATAAAAACTCCCCCTTAATTAGATGTCCCATCAAATCTAATAAAAAAAAGATGTCCATTTAGAAGCCAAAATATCATGATGTAATTAAGAGTTTTTGTTTAAGTAGCACAAATATCAAAGAAAACATCTTCCAAAGGAGTGATAAGTAATTGCTTCCTAATTTTGTTAAATTGATCTAGTGGAAGCGGTTTTGTAAAAATATCAGCCAATTCATCTTCCGTATCAACATGATGAAGGGAAACATGATTCTTGGAGATGTGATCCCTTAAAAAATGATGACAGATTTCAATATGTTTAGCTCGGCTGTGTAAAATAGGATTGTGTGCTAAGTTTATAGCGCTCGTGTTGTCACAAAAAATAGGCGTAGATGAAAGAGTAAAACCATAATCGTTTAATACTTGTTGCATATAAAGTACTTGAGCACAACAAGATCCAGCTGCCATATATTCAGCTTCAGTTGTAGATAGGGCAACCGTATTTTGTTTCTTGCTAAACCAAGATACTAAAGCTCTCCCTAACAAGAAACAACCACCACTAGTACTCTTGCGATCAAGGAGACAACCAGCATAATCCGCATCAGTATAAGCTTTAAAATCCAAGGATTGTCCTTTTGGATACCATAAACCAAAACAAGTAGTGTCGGCTAGATAACGAAGAATTCGTTTAACTGCTAGAAAATGAGAGTGCATAGGTTGCGATTGAAATCGAGCACAAAGACCAACTGGAAACATAATGTCCGGTCTAGAAGCAGTTAAGTAAAGCAAACTACCAATCATGGCTCTATATAAGGAATCATCAATAGGTTCCCCATTTTCATCCTTATCAATTTTAATAAAAGTAGCCATAGGAGTAGTAGCATGTTTGCACTGATCCATCCCAAAACGTGTTAAGAGTTCTTTAGTATATTTTTCTTGGCTTACGAATATTCCGGCAGGTGTTTGCTTAATTTGAAAACCAAGAAAGAAGGTTAGTTCACCCATGAGGCTCATTTCAAATTCTTTTTGCATAATATCACTAAATTGTGTGCACAATGAATCATTAGAAGCTCCAAAAATAATATCATCAACATATATTTGCACAACAAGGAAATTAGATGTATATGTTTTGAAAAATAAAGTAGAATCTGAATTTCCAATAGAAAAACCATTATCAAAAAGATATGTCTTAAGCCTTTCATACCAATTTCTAGGTGCTTGTTTTAAACCATAAAGTGCTTTCTTAAGTTTATAAACAAAGTCACCTTTTTCCGGTATTTCAAAACCAGGTGGTTGGGAAACATATACTTCTTCTTGAATGATGCCATTTAGAAATGCACTTTTTACATCCATTTGGTAGAGTTTGATGTTTTTATGTGCAGCAATAGCTAGTAACATTCTAATAGCTTCAAGTCTAGCTACCGGTGCATACGTTTCATCAAAATATATTCCTTCTTGTTGATTATATCCTTGTGCTACTAACCGAGCTTTATTCCTTATTACTTCTCCTGACTCATTTAGCTTGTTCCTAAAAACCCATTTAGTTCCTATTATGGTTTTATCTTGTGGTTTAGGAACTAAATCCCATACATCATTTTTAGTGAATTGATTCAATTCTTCTTGCATGGCTATTATCCAATAGTCATCTTTAAGAGCTTCAGATATCTTTTTAGGTTCAATGATAGAAACAAAAGCCATGTTTGCAACATCTTTAAAGGAAGAACGAGTTTTGACTTTATCATTAGGATCTCTAATAATTAATTCTTGAGGATGATCTTTAATAAGTCTGGGTGTAGGTTGTGGTTCAGCTTGGTGATTATTTGTAGCACCTTTCTCACTATCGTTTGGTATGTTTAAATTTTCGAATTGATTTGTGAGATCTATGATTTCTAGATTTTCAGATTTGGATTCTTCATGAAAAGAAACATGAATAGATTCCTCAACTTTTCTAGATATAGTGTTATATACTCTAAAAGCTTTGCTAGAAGTGGAATATCCCAAAAAGAATGCTTTGTGTGATTTTGAGTCAAACTTATCTCTATCATCTTTGGTATTTAAGATATAGCATGTGGAGCCAAAGGTATGAAAATAGTCAACTCTAGGTTTCTTAGAATGTATTAGTTCATATGGAGTTTTCTTTAAATGAGAGTGAACAGTTACTATATTTAGCACATAGCATGCAGTGTTTACAGCTTCAGCCCAAAAGGTTTTGGGTGTGTTGTGTTCAAGCATCATAGTTCTAGCCATTTCTTGCAGTGATCGATTTTTCCTTTCAACTATACCATTTTGTTGTGGGGTGCGTGGAGCAGAAAAATTATGAGTGTACCCTTGAGATGTACAAAACTCTTCAAATGTATGGTTTTCAAATTCTCCACCATGATCACTTCTAATGGTACATATTTTGCTTTGTAATAGATTTTCAATTTTGGAAAAAAATTGTATAAAAACATGAATAGTATCATCTTTAGTTGCAATAAAGTGTACCCATGTGTATCTACTATAATCATCAACAATAACAAAACAATATCTTTTACCACCAATAGATTGTGTCCTCATGGGTCCAAATAAATCCATATGAATTAATTCTAAGGACCTACTGGTGCTAAGTACATGTTTTGGTTTAAAAGAGGTTTTGATTTGCTTTCCCATTGTGCATGGTTCACAGTTTTCAACTTGATCAAAAGATAAAGTAGGCAATCCACGAACAAGATCATATTTCACTAACTTTTTAATAACATGTGAACTAGCATGTCCTAGCTTTTTATGCCATACTTGTAAGGTGTTTTCATTTGCAAGCAAGCATTTTCCCACTACTGATTTCATAGAGTTAGGTTTAAGAATATAAAGATTTCCAACTCTATTTCCTTCATAAACAACATTTGTAGTGTTTTCTATCAATAACTTGCAGCAAGTTTTGTTAAATAACACATCATAACCACTATCACATAATTGACTAACACTTATCAAATTATGGTGCAAACCATCAACGAGTAGAGCATTCTTTATTTCGAGGTTTGTACCAACATTACCTATTCCAACGATTTTGCCCTTACCATTGTCTCCAAAGGTGACTGTTCCACTTTTCTTTTCTTCAAAGGTTTGGAATGCATCCTTGTTTCCGGTCATATGTTTGGAACATCCACTGTCAACCACCCATTCCTGCATTAAAATGTAGATTTTGGTACCCATGTGATGGTCTGATATGGTTAGAATCATTTAAGTACAGATTTGTATAAAAGTTCTGAATCAGAAGTCCAGTCGGTCGACAATTGTTCGACTGACATATGTCTCGGTCGACAAATTGTCGATCGAGAAGATTACTGTATTTCAAACTGGAAAACTCAGAAATGTAGCTCGGTTGACCAATTTTCGACCGAAATAATTGCTGTAAATTTTGATATGTTACAGACATTCGGTCGGTCGACAGTTCTTCGACCGATTAATGGTTCGGTCGACATTACTTCGACCGACAAAGTTTCTGTTTCAGTACAATAATGCAGAAAATTAACAATAAGCATGAAATCTTTTGTTTAGTTGAGATAAGACAATATAAATAGCAAGATGGAGCTTTTTGGTCATATCTCAACTAAATTCTATTTGATTCTACTAAGTTTGAGGTTTTGGGACCCAAACTAACTCGGAATCCTTAGTTTTATAAGGGCATGAAAAGGAATAGTGTCCAAGGCATAAACAAAAATGGCAAGTAATAGAATCAACTTCATTTCTCTTTCTAGCCGTTGTGTTCTTGGGTACAAACATAGTTTGAGTTCTTTTGGGTTGATTTTTCTTTGGAGCATATCCCAAACCTTTTCTTCCGTTGAAAACATTACCAATGCTTAGGATGTTATCAAGTATATCTTTTCTTCTTAACTCATAAATTTCTCTTTGCAGCTGAGCAATATCATTCGTTTTCTTGTGTAAATCTTTTCTTGCTTGATCTAATTCAGATAGCAATGAATCTTTTTCTTTTATAACATTATCATAGTCTAGATGGTTACACAAAATAGGTTGAGTCTGAAAATCTTTTAGTTTAGATAACAAGTCAGTCTTTTCTTTATAAAGAAGATCAACATTTGTTTCTAAAGTGAGTAACTTTCTAGTGCAATCATCCAAGGATGTTTTTAAAGACAAATTTTCAAGATCAATGTTATTCTTGTCAGAAGAAAGAGTATATAATTTAGCACTTAGCTCATCATTTGATTTGATAACCTTTTTTAGTTTCTTCTTGACATCAACATACTTATCATGAATTTCTTGTAGACTAGTAACTAACTCTTCTTTAGAAAGATCAAGTAGGCTTACCTCTTGAGAATCTTCATCATCTTCTCTTGCCATTAGACAATCCACCGTTTCTTCTCCGCTTTCACTACTTGACTCGTCCCATGCAGCTTTATAGGCTTTTTCTCCCTTCTTCTTGTGTGAGCTTTTCTTTCCTTTCTTTGCTTTAGGACATTCATTTTTGAAATGCCCTTTCTTCCCACATTCAAAGCACCTAGGAGGGGTAGAAGAAGAGCTGGAAATTTTGTTAGATTTAAATCTTCTGTATTTCTTACCATTTACTATCAATGCTTCTTCTCCCTCTTCTTCACTTGACTCCTCACTTTCTTGTGTGACAGCCTTTGAAGCTTTTAGAGCCACATCCTTCTCCTTTCCTTGCTGAAGTTCACGTGCTCTTCTTTCTTCCTCTTCTAGGGTTGCTTCATGAGCTTCTAAGTTGCCAATAAGTTGCTCCATTTTCAGTCGAGTGAGGTCGTTTGCTTCTTCGATGGCTGTCACCTTTGGCTTGTATTTTGGAGGAAGTGAACGAAGGATCTTTGATACCTGGTCTTCTTCAAGGATAGGTTTTCCTAGAGCACTTAAACCATTAACAATAGTAGAAAATTTTGCAAACATTTCACTAATAGATTCATCAAGATCCATACGAAAGTGTTCAAACTTTTGTTTAAACATGCTAATTTTGGAATTTTTGACTTGGACTGTTCCTTCATAGGTTATGGATAATCTATGCCAAATATCATAGGATGTGTCACAATTAGATATTCTATTAAATTCTCCTACCGATATAGAACAATATAAAATGCTTACAGCTTTTGCATTCATTTGAGCTAGCTTTACCGTATTTGCATCCCATTCTGCAAATTGAATTTGAGGGAGCTCATATGTAGTTGACACCATTCTCCATAGGTCCCAATTGATGCCTTGGAAGTAGAACTGCATCCTTCTCTTCCAATATTGGTAGTTTGTTCCATCGAATGCTGGAGGCCTAGCAACAAGTGTCCCTTCGAGGTTGAGGTTGTTGAGTACTCCATCACCCATTTCTTCAAGACTTTGTTAGGGTTCCTTGAAGCCCGCTCTGATACCAATTGAAAAACTACTAGAGGGGGGTGAATAGAGTTTTTGAATTATTTTAACAATTTATTGAATTCAAACAACCACAATTGAAATTGGAAGAAAAAGACAGGTGTTTAGAGTGGTTCCAACTATAGCAAATACTATAGTTGTCAGTCCACTACCCGGTTGCTTACCCAACCGGGATTTGAAAGTATTTATTTTATTACCTCTCGAGGATTTATACAAAATACAATACTTTCCTTTACACCCTTTGAACAGCCTTCACTTGAAGTAGGTGCACCAACTTTGAGATAGCCTTCTATGAAGTAACTCCAAGCTCCCCCTTGAAGTAGCCTTCCTCTCTAGAAGTAATCTCCCATTGCACCAGCCTTCTGAAGTATCTCAAAGTCTCCTTCTTCGCCAAGAATATCTTCACCCTCTCCAATCCGCAGCCTCCAACCTAGGAGTAGAAAGGAGAGTACAAACAATAATAGGGAACAAGAAAGAGAAAGGAAATTACAACTTATCCTTTATAGCCCAAGGCTTGATTTGCCTAGATCAAGCGTATAGATCTCCTAACCAAGTGTGTGAACTTGTGATTGCAGTGGATAGGAGATACTAGCCTATAGGACACGAATTATGAGCTAAAGAAGGAAGCAGCCAATGTTCACAACGCTCAATTTGCTCACAACAGATTGCTCAAGTATGCTCAAGTATTTCTCAAGTGTAACAAGTGTAAACAAGTGAGTTTGAGTGTCCTATGGCTTGTCCTATTTATAGGAATGGCCTAAGGATGCTTAAGGACGTTCTAGACAACTTCTAGGGGTTTCTAAGTGCTTAACTAGCCGTTAGGTACAAAGTTGTTGCTTTAACAATGGCTAATTAATTAATTCTGCAGTTGCTGTCAGAGACCATCTCGGTCGACAAATGGTCGACCGAGACACCTACTCGGTCGAACTTTTGTCGACCGACAGGCTCTCTGGAACAAGTGATTTGCAACGTCTTTCTCCAACTGCCAACTAACTTGTCTGTTGTGTCTAACGGCTACTTTGGATCTTTCTCGGTCGAGAGGATTGTCGGCCGAGAGTGTCTCGGTCGAGGAGTTTGTCGACCGAGATTGATCCTGTTTCAATGTTTCAATTTAGGCACTAACTATATGTATGAGTGTGCAAATGTGATCCTATTTGAATGGGATGACTTGTCTAAATATGGTGTTTAGCTAGGGAGAATCTAACACTTGATTTACATGCAATCTAAGTACTTGTACATTATAGATTTGTACAAGTATTCACAACAGTGATTACATTGCATGGAAATATAAATATGTAAGCTTGTGGATTTTCCCTAGTTGCTTTGTCATCCACCTTAATCCTGCACACTCAAGTAGCTCGTTAGATCAATAAGAATGAAATGTTTGTCATAATCAAAACAAAGGGATTTATAGATGTCCATTTAGCCAACACTAGTTGCTTGAGCAACACCCTTCTCTCACCATGGATTCGAGAGGTGAGCTTTTTGGTAGATGAAGATCTATGTTGAGGTTGTGTTGGGCGTCACACCTTGGTTCTTTCCTTGTGTGTTGGCTGATAGGATGAACTAGCTTGGTTGGACGATAGGCTTCCTTTGGTGCCCGTTTGAGTTGTACCTTTGGGTGTTATACCTTGTTGAGTGCCCTGCCTGATACACATAGCATGGGTAGTAGTTTGGTGCCTGATGTACCTGAAACATTATGGAGCTTAGTGGGCGTCCTGGTTTGGCAGTGATGCCCGATATGGTGGCCTATGGTAACCCTAACCCGACACCTCGGATGCCCGACACCCAGGGATGATCGATACAGATGGGTGCACGACACATCTGTTGCACGACATGCCCCTTGGACCTAGTTGCACGTTAGGCTTTGTGGCCGTTATACCCTGGTTGCTCGATATAGTTGTTTGCACGACACTTCTTGAGGTGGTAGCCCGTTATCCTTGACTGATACATGGCTAGATGCTTGGGCGATATGAGGGAGTCTCCCCTGCCCGATACCATCTCTAGTGAGGGTGCTCTTCCCGTCACACTTCTTGTGAGGGTAGTGGACACTTCTAGTGAGGGTCCTCCTTCCACCCGAAAGCCCCTCTGATAGTTCTTTATCATGTGATCACTTTCTTGTTGTTCGGGAACCTTTGACATGTTTGATATGGTAGAACACACCTATGTAAACATGACAAATCTGTACTCTAATGCCATGATAGTACATGTATCTATGACCACCTTGAAATATATGTATAATGATAAGTTTGGAAGTATATGAGTTTCTTCACATGATGATATGACCCATGTCTATGGTCACAGGTTGAGGCATGAATGATGAAGCATGTAATCATCAATGTTGACCTATGTTTGATAATATAATCATTCTGTTAATCTATGAGGGTTTTAGTTATCTCTATGATTGTGTATACTAACCATGCAGGTGTTTCATGCGGATGCATAGCCAGGTAAAAGGGCTATGAGATGTATATGTTTGAGTAACATTGTGTTGATGGTCATTCTTGATGTTGAGATAACTTGCATCACCAATATGATGTGTTTGGGTCTGAGGACCAGAGTTTGTCTTAAGTGCCTAGTTGAGGTGTTATCCTCTGATGATGTGATGAATGCCTTATGAGGCAGTGGTATCTTGTGATGAGGGATTGAGATCACGAGATATTGTGATGATGATGATAACAAGGTAACTTAATGTCATATATGTGTTATACCTTGTTTGCCCCAACAATTCACTTAAAATATACTAATTAATTACAGTGGAACATATCATGTAGTTTTCCCTGGCCATAGATCCATCATCGTCAGTAGCTGGTGATGGTGAAACGGGTTCACCTGCGGGTTAACCTAGAGTGCATATTGTTGAATATGTGAGGTTTCTCCTAGCCTAAAATAGAGAGGATTCGAGTGCAGCTGCGGTTGCAGACTCGGGATATATATAGAGCATGGTGAACAGGCCCATGGCTCAATGTGATAGAGCATGAATGTGTTCATGGCTCAGGGAGCACGGTGAACTGGCCCGTAGCTCAGATATACTTAGACCTGTCAAACTGGGTCAAAATCTGCGGGCACCCATGGATCGACCCGTTTAAGATGGGTTTGGGTGGTGAAATTTGCCACCCGCTAGAAATCACCCAAATCCATACCCACTCGTTTATTTAGTGGGTTTCACAGGTGATCCACGGGCATCCGCGGGTGCCCATTTAACTAAATAATATATTAATATAAATATATTATCTATATGACTCTTAAGACATGCAATACATGTACATTTATCAATCAACTAAATTGATGACGTGTAATGTATACAATATAAAGAGTTAAAGTCTAACTTTCTTTATTGATATCCTTTGTTAATTGTTTACACAAATGGAAACAAATTCTTTAACTTCTATATTATTTTTAAGCTAATGAATATATAGTATAATGCATGTTTTATATTCAATTATAACAATTATATTCTCTTTATGTTCACTTTATGTATTGGACAATCATAAGAACATGAAACATCAAGAACTTTTAGCATAAGATGACAAAATATAGTGTTGTTATGGTAATATGTTATGATATTTGTAACATCTATATCATTTAGTTTTTTTATTGTACATTTCAGAAATGGTTATTTTTCATTTCGTCTCTTACATTTTATTTCAAAACATCATAATAGATATTACATTGTGTTGGACACAAAAAGTAGTGGAATCTTGCCCTCATTTTGTTATGTTTACATTGAAAATTATTAATGAATCATTCTACTCTTTGTCGTAGTGCAGAAACAAGCAATATCTTTTCACTGTGCACATATTATATGGGCACCCGCGGGCGACCCGCAACCCGCTGGGTCGGGTTTGGGTGTCCTACTTCCCCACCCATTTAACATTGGGTCTTTTTGACCCACACCCGTGAAACCCAAACCCGCAATGACCCAACCCACCCACCCGTTTGACAGGTCTAGATATACTAGTGCCGAGACTTGTACCGAGGCGGGCTAGAGAAAGGGTAGCCTATGGAGCTGACCCTATGGCTGAGGCCACTTAAGCATGAGATTGTGGTCCTGCTTTAGTTATCGTGCACTGACCACGAGGTGGGAGGTCGTGGAGTCCGGCTCTTCCATTGACCTTGTATGGCATCGGCTCTGGGTTTCGCAGTCGTCGGTTGGATCTGAGCGGTATGGCTCACTTCCTCAGGGCATAATAATATGTAATCCAACCGTATAGTATTTATCGCTTATGGAAAACATGGAACATTGGTTGAGGCCTTGTTTGTGTAGTTGATCTTGTCATACATTGCAGTTACTTATACGTTCCTTATATTATGTGGTAAGATCTTATAAATCTTATCTTGTCAATCATGTTCCATAAAGAGATACTTGGTTATATGCCTTCCGTACACCTTGGTAAGCTTGATGGGATGAATAGCTTGGCTTAGTATGCTCTTATTCTATGCTTTATCAGTTATCTGTTGTTGTTGCTTTAATCTTCCTGAGGTTTTATGGTTTCGGCGGGGGGTTATGTTTCTCACTGGGACTGTGTGTCTCACCCCGCTGGTTTACAACCTTTTTAGGTGTTCGAGCTAGACGTGGTGGTGGTCGTGGGGTTGCGGCCGAGCAGAAAGACGAGCAGTAGAAGGCAAGAGATGGACATGATGATGTTTTGGTTGTTTTGTAGTAGAGTCTTAGAGTCATCCCTGTACTCTAAGGTTCTTGGAGGCGTTTTGACGTTGTTTTATAATGTTTAGTTGTTTAAGCTTTGTATATCCTGTTGCTGGCCGGATGTGGCCATTATGTATGTATAAAAAGGTGATGAACTTATGTGATGACAAGACAGCTGATCCAGTAAGTTGTGGACATGTATCTCGACTTGTAAATGTTTATATAACCTATTTTCTTACAAGATGAGGATCTGAATGTAATAGTTTCTTGGTTTATCTATTTTTCTGAAATCGGTTTTAATTAACCTGTGTTTTTGGTAATAAGTGGTTTATGGTGTTTTCCGTACGTTTTCGCATGACACCTCATTGTCTGTGTGATAACGGGATGTGTCGCCACAGCGGGCTTTTCTTGGGTATCATCTTGATGAACGCATGGTTAAGTCCTCGGAGCATGTACCCCCTCCCATAAACCATCAAATAGCCTTGCAAATATCACGGCCAACCACATGCCACATGCACTGGAAAAATTTCCCATTCAGACCATCAGGTTCGGGCACCTTGGATGCCCCAATGCTGAAGGCAGCATCATTGATCTCCTCTTCGGTTTCCTATGGCACAGCATCTCATTCATTTGACTGGTCACTCTCTTTCTCGATAGCTGTATGTCAGTTTTGCACCTTTGATTGTGGTTGTATAGATTGTGGTAGAAGTTGATCGCCTCCTCTGTGACCTCATCAGCACCCTTAGCAATGGATCTATTTTCCCTAATGACCACATGAACAACATCTCTCATCTCGTACTTATGAATAGAGGCATGATAGGCATTCGTATTACGATCTCTGTCTTTAATCCACTTCATTCGACTCCTTTGCCATAGCATGTTTTCCTCAGCCTTCTCCAGCAGCTCCAATCTCTTCCTAGCGTCTTCCTCTTTAGACATATTATCAACATCTAACGGACTGGTCCTGAGATGGGTAGTTGTAAGATTGTACCCCTCCCTTACCCAGCCAGCAAGTTTCGTAGGTTAACTCTTTCCTTCGCCCATGCCTTGAGCGCCACCTTAGTGTTCTTCATCTTTTGAGCAACCATGAACAGGGGATTTCCCTCAATGTTGCAACTCCAAGCCATTTTAACAACATGCTCACACTCTGGCCACTAGAGCCAGTAATTAAGGAATCAAAAAGGCTTCACTCTCCTCTTGGCATGTGTCAGCTCAATCTTCATCCAGGAGTGATCGCTATTAGGATGGTTGCCTAGTTTGATGTATGCTTCAGGAAAGACACTGAGCCAATCCTCGTTCACCAGTCCCCTGTCAAGGTAACTCAAAATCTGTCTCACTTGCCGATTGTTCTAGGTGAGAGCATTCCCTAACATGTTCAATTGCATAAGGTTAGCAGCATCTATGGCCTCATTGAACCTGGCCATGACGAAATTCGGGACAAGGTTGCCGCCTTTCTTCTTGTTTCCCTTCCTTATGTGGTTGAAATCACCTATGATCAGCTGAGGTAGAACCTCTTGGTTTGTCAAGGCTAGGACCTCCCAAAGCCTCCTTCTGGCACTCTCAACTTTGTGCCTGTATATAGCAGACAAAACAAAGTGGAAGTCACCTTGGTTGATGCAGCTCGCTGTGATCATCTGGTCCACATCACCAATCACTTGCACATCCCAAACCAAGGGGTTCC
The DNA here is from genome assembly GCA_963693085.1 of Alisma plantago-aquatica. Lineage (NCBI taxonomy): Eukaryota > Viridiplantae > Streptophyta > Magnoliopsida > Alismatales > Alismataceae > Alisma > Alisma plantago-aquatica. The sequence goes on from OY856409.1 coordinate 1,455,609,414, forward strand.
ACCCCACTACTATCCTTCCCCCTTCCACCTGCTCAAGGTTGGATGCCAATTCCCAGCCATATGGGAATAGATTTTTCACTCTGTCCTCGACCCCCCCCCCCGCCTAATGTGAGTCTTTGTGCACACTACCAACATTGCATTGTTCTCCTCAATGACCTTCCTTAAGCGTGCTTGCTTCCAAGGGAGGGAAGGTCCACGCACGTTCCATGCTAAAATGCACATGATTAATCAGGTGAGTGTCCGCCCCAGCCCCTCCGACCACGGCTAGTTCCTCCCCTTTCTCTCTTCGCAACCGAGCTTCGGGTGGTTCGTGGCAATTCTGCCTCATCCACATCCAGATTCTCTAACACCTCAAATGGGTTGTTCACCAGTATCCTCGAAAGATTATGGTCCATTCCCCCATCCAATTAGGCCTCTCCATCAACACATTGTGCATCCTCCATCGCACGGGAACTTCTATCAACTTGTTATGTGGCGTCCGCCACTGGTATCCTTGCATCCACTGGTCCCTCGCTTCTATCCTCACTCACTGGATCACCTCCTGCATCAGGAAGCGTAGAGCCCCCTGCCTCCTTCTGTATCATCGTGTTTGTAGGGATGTTGTCGTCCTGGTTGTTTCTACCTCTCTTCCTCCTAGGCCTCCTGCTCCTAGACCGCATAGGGGGGTCGTCATGTGGGGGTGGCTTGCTGCCCGGGCAACATCCGTTGTTGTGCCCAAAAACACAACATTTGTCACACCGATCAGGCACTGCATCATACACCACCCGGACCTCCAACTCACCACCATTCGGCAGCTCAACCATCACCACCAGAGGCGGCACCTTCTCAGATGTTATCTCCACACACATCCTTGCCATCCCCAGATGGTTGCCAACAACTTTGTTATTGATTGCTTTAGGAGTGCCAATTGCATAGGCGATGATGGACATCACCCTATGCGTCCAGAGCTTCCCCATGTCAGGTAGGGAGACCTAGACCAGGGCAGTCTTCAAGGCAGCGCATCGAACGTCTGTTTTAGGTGTCCATCGCCAGACAAGCACGAGTTGGAAATCAAAGAACCAAGGGCCTTTGAGAAGGGCCCTGTTCATATCAGTCTCATTCGCAAACCTGGCCAGAAAGAGGCCATCTTGGAGCGAATGAAGTTGTAGCTCGCCCCTGGGTCGCCAGGACCAGAGCATCCATCTATACAGTTGCTCGAAGAAACACTTCCTCCCCATGACCTGGATGATGATGGAGAACTTGTGGTAGTTATCCATCTCCTCTAGCACCAGGTCGGGGAAGCACATCTATGGTCACTGGTCCTCTGGCTTGAAGAAAGGTACTTTCGGGTCCGTAGCCACCTCCACAGACTGCTAGGTTCTGGGTATAACTGGGTCCTTTTCCAAGGCATCTACCCAACCCCTGCCGATGGTGACATCCGTAGCAGGGTCAGACCAGGCCCCGGGGCTCGGGTTGGGGGGTGGGAGGGCAGACGCACCCTGAAGGAGGTGGAAACAGGAGAAGGGGGTGTAAGGTCAGAGGTGGTGACGGCGATGGTGGTGGTTGTATTGGGTGGGCTATTGGAGGTGGAGGTTGTAACATACCAAATTCTATACTTTTTGCCTTTTGGTCCTCTTTCCCATCTTTTCCTCTCATTTCTATCCTCTTTGGCCGTTCTGTTTAATTTGTGGAGAATATAATGGCCTAATGAGCATGTGTTCGTCTTTCCTCTCAATATTTGGGTTTTATGCACAAATACCTCAGTGAAAGCTTAGTAATGGGTCTAATATGTAAAATGTCCACTCAAGTGATAAAAAGAATAAATAAATTTATGCTAGAACTTTCTAGTATCTTTTTGGATATGAAAAATAAAGGAAATCTCAAAATGTGCATAAAGGGGATGATAAATGTCATAATTGGATAAAATAGGGAATATATTGAATAAAGATGGATAATAAGGAATATGTTGTTTCAAAAATCATAAATATAATCCACAAGATAATTCAATGATAAAATTCATTTCCTTGAGCCAAAAGATACTTAAGGGCCAAGTATCATCTAATTTGGATAATATATAAATAAATAAAAAGCCTTCATTATAGGATAATAGGGAATAGGCCAAGAAAGAGAAATAAAATATCTAATGTCCTCAAATTGGAAAACTAAATTGAAATTCGTAATATACATATCAAAATGAGTCTATGTGTGAATTTTTATTTAATTTGGTCATTGTTAAATATTTTATTTAGGAGAGAGAAAATGACTTAACGACCAAAAATATTAAATATATGATGAAAAAAATTAATTAATGCCAAAATCATGTTCCACGCATTTGGTATTACTTATAGGCCAAGTTTTACATTTTTAGAAAGTTTCTAGATTTCTCTAATAAATTAAAAGGATAAATAAATGATAAAATTTAAATGAATTAAATAAAATAATAAAGTCTTAAAAATAAAATAATACCAAATTCATGTTATACATGTTAAAATAGACTTTTGGATGAATTTTGACTCAGTTTGGAAAATATTTGATAAGAAGGTGAATTTAGGAGAGAGAAAGTGTGTAAAATATTAAAATCATTAATTGAAATAATAAACAATACCAACAAATGAAAATAATGGCAAACTCGTATCTAACATACTTAATAAGACTTATGGGTGAAGTTATATTATTTTTGGAGAATATAATAGTCATTAATGAGAGAGGAAAGAGAAAATAGTAATTGGCTTAATTAACTAATCTAACTTTCTCAAAAGATAAATCTAATTTTATATTCATATTCCTCACCCCAAAATTAGTAAATCTACCAAATTTGAGTTTATTTGGACTTTTTTGCATGCTTAAATAATTATCGAAAATTTTATGTATTAAATGCACTAAAAGACCAAAGTTTAAAGGTTGTATTAAATGATCGGATGTCATCTCCTACCTTGGACGCGTGAACAGTACATCTGTATTTTTTAGTATTTTTCGAATGGCCATATCTCCCTAGTTTCTCAACGAAATTAAGTAATTTTTGTCTCATTGGACTCCTCTTCCGAATCCACTCCAGATTATCCTATATTTTGATGTTTTTGTGATTATCCGGAGAATCCCCAATTCTCCTGAAGCTTATCTCTCACCCCAAGTTCGAAAACCCTAACATAGACCCCTTGCCTATAAATACATATACCCCTAGCACATCCATCGTATTTGCAACTCGACTCTATAGCCAATTTGACTTTTCATCGTTGTTTGACCTTCCGGAGAGCAGCCGAAGCAAGAGGGCTTGCGGTGCATCTCTCTCTCTTCGCTTCCTCTCTGAGCAAATTGATAGCACCATCAGGTTTGTTTCTTCTTGCTCTTTCTTTCGCATGCTTGATCGTCATTTTTCATTGAGAATCACAGTTTCGCCCAAAGTTTCCCAAGCTTGCTGCTCACGGAACACAACCATGGCACCAGCTCGGGGAGGAGGATGACTCCTTGCAATTTTACAAAAACGCCTTGATCGGTTTCTTCTTCCTCTGTGTTCACGTGAGGGCAATGCGGTCATTTTGCTGTGTTTGACCAACGTCTGACCCGCTTTGGCCGAGGTCAGTGAGGCGCGGGCCCCGTCTCTCTCTCGCCTCTCTGACTCAAAGGTTTTTTGCCTACGTGGCATCGTTCTATTGGTCGATCTTTGAAAATTGATATCTTTTTATTCGTTTATCCAAATTTGAAAATAAAATATGTTTTGAAATTAGGAGAATGAGATCTATCCATTAAAAATATTTGTGAAGTTTGATTCTGGTGTTTTCGAAAACATATTTTTGAGGATCATTTGATTAACCTAAAAACATGAAAAATACCTTAAGGAGTCTATATCTCAAAAATATACAAAAATATATGTTGTTTTGATTAGAAGAACCTAACTAAGACATCAGTGATGGTTTCAAAGTCTAATTCGATCGTTTGTAGGAAAAGTTGATAGTTTTGGGGTTTTGAAGCTTTAATGAATGAATATAGTATTAATGCATGATCATGGTTATCATATTAGGGCAAGTAGACTCTAATCTCATTTAAAGGTTCTGAAAGTGGTTTCTAGAACTCTAAAGAATAAGGTATGTGCATTTACACCTTAAGTTGGGAATATTTGTGTCTTAACCTATACTTTTCCATAATGAGGCTTTATTGATCCCTATTCCTTTATTGTTGAATCTTTTGCTACACTTGCCTCATAATCAGTTTTGGAATATTATTCTTGGATCTTGGTACCCCACTTATATGCTCTATTTGAATGATTCTATTATTTGCCATTGATTTTAGCATGTTGATTCTAAAATATGTGTAGGTGATTGGGAATGTGTTACTCTCCCCTCACCCTTTGGTTGAAGGTCCAGTACGTGCCTCAACCCTGCATAGTTTAGGTATTCAATATTAATCATGCATGCAATCCTTTTATTATACTTTGTTTATGGCAAGCATCTATTGAAAGCTTCTTGTATATTTAGCCTCATTCTCTTATATCTTCATCTTATGATGAACCCTATCCTGCTTTTACATGCTTTACTTATCCTTCCATCTTAGAATAGTTTTTGTGACACATACTTTTCTTCCCTTTCCCTTTTTGATGGGTGCTTTCCCAACCACCCACGAACTGAGCAAGGTGATGGATAAGGTGTGAAGATCTTAGTTGTTGGCTTGGACTTAGCTGATGGATATGTTGCTTGGAGACAAAAGTGGAGTAGTATAGACTTCCCTCTATCTAGATCCTAGTTGTGTATGATGATGTAACCCTAAAAGGGAGATTTTTGATGTATTTTGCACAATCTTTAATGAAATTGAAATTAGTTAGAAAAAAAATTATTGTGTTGCTTTCCAATGTGTTTTGTTTACCATATATTTTAGTAAAGAGGTGATTTTGCCTCTTTACAGAGGTGGTGGTGAGATTAGCTGTGGCGGAGGGAATGCTTACCCCTCTCTCGGCCGCCATGGCGGCGGCGGCCTCCATTCTAGAGATGGAACGGAACCGCCCTAGAGAGAGAGGACATATGTGACCGTCTACATAATATTTGCACAAATGAGGAAAAACTCATGATGTTGGTACACTGAATGGAACTATCCATGCAATTTTTGGAGGAGGTGGTGTTTGACTCGCTCAATTTACAACTCTGAGATCCAAGTAGAGTATTTTGTAAGATCATGATTTTGTATTCATAAGACTTACTACCTGCTAATTTTTAGTAAATTTTACATATAGAGTTGATGATCAGTATGAATCATTATGTCATCCAGTGATACTTTTATTGTGCATGAATCTTTGAATCATAGTTAGGTTGACTTGGCAAATTGATTATCTTTAGAGAAAGCACATCTAGGATTCTATTGCTAGGTCTACAACCCCTCGGCCCTCTACTATTAGGGATGAGGGTTCATTCTTTGTGTGCCATAGTAGGAACCTTCTACTTATCTAGAGAGATCTATGCAAGTAGGCGAGACTGTTCTTGATAGATCTTATTCTTTACAAGTGCAAACATACCTACACTTCTTATGTTGATATCATGTGAAATCATAGGGCATTATGTACCTCTGTTGGCACAGTTGATTGTTAACTTCAACAAATTAGTTGGAGAGGAGTCAATCAATCTCAAGGGCTATATCGTAAAATATGTTTCTAACCCATACATTACTTTGTTCTACCATATACCATTTGTTGAGAAGCAACCTTGCAAAATAGCTAAAGTATTAATTACGTTCTACAAAATAATGATAGGTTGGAATTCCTTGAGTGATGACTTCTAGGACCATCTTGGGGTCTTCTAGTTCATGCTAAATTTATATTACACACATCACTTACTGTGTCTAGATATCTATGTTCTTTTTGTCATCATGTACAGTTATTGTGTTGCATTCAACTTCTGTTCATTGATTTTCATCCTTGGAGTACTCGTTTGAGTCTTATTATAATATGCATCATTAAATAACTACAATGAACCTTGAATGGTAGAACTACTTTATGTTTGTTATTTTAGTTGAGAGAATATCCACAAAATTTGTTTTCATCTAAAGATTCATTATAAATGGTAATCAAAACTAGACAGTGTTGTTTAGCATATTGTATCTCAAAATTTATGTAATTTCTCCTACGTTTGTGTCACCTCCATCAAGAGACTCATTTCTCTTGAAATTTCATGTACATATTGGGATTTCTTTTATTGAAAATGGTGATAAATTTTGGCAAATATGGCATCTGATAAGGCAGCTAGAAAAAAAAATAACTACCATATTCTTCTTTGAACATAGATCACGTCAAAAAATGTGTAATGGGAATAATGGTTTGCAAAGCATATATCTGGTCCTGATGCAAGTCCAGTGATAATACTTGTTACAATGTGCTTCTTTCTCAAGTCGCACTTGGACAGTTGTCGATAGTGACCTGGTGGTTGATCATCGCAGACGTCAATTAACTGCATCCTCCTAGTGGGTGGCAAAGGCCTCCTCACCTCTGTAGTAGTCCACACAGACCACTGGGAAAGCCTATCATTCTAGATGAAGGACAAGAAGAATTTTTCCCTTCTAATCACTGCGTTAGAGCTGACTCTCCCAATTGTCTCTCCCTTGATATCCCTCCCTTTGATAGGTAGGACTTGCTCAAGCTCTCTTAGTTACCACAAAAAGAGAGGACAACAATTATCAGATCTTATTATTGTGTATCTGGAAGGCCTCCACTACCCCTCTATTTATAGGAGGGTTAGGGTCAGGACTTTTAATCTGAGCGAGAGTCGAAGAGATGATTCTTTTTCATGAATTTTTTAGAACCTGAGAATGTTGAACCGGTCGCTTCACTTCTAAATTAGTGGGTTTACATGTAAGTCGATCGGTTCAACTCTTAAACAGTCATTTCACAATGTTTCCCAATTGCAATTGTATTAGCAATTAATATTTGATTAATTCACAACATGACTTTAGCATCAATCCTTGATCCAATCACATTGATCAACCAAACTTTTGGTTCACAACCTGAACTAGTCAGTTCAGAGATCTCATCCTATCAGTTCACTTAGTGAACCAGTCATTTCAGAGTCCTAATTGCCAATCTTATTTAAATTAAATACATAACACTTTAGTGATGAAGTTTAAAACACATTCATGAATAAACTCCTATTCTAGATGTATCCTATGTATGTGACCCTATAGGTCCCAAGTTACATTCACAGTGAATGTCCATAACTGATTTATGACATAACAAGCAAGTGGTATCTAGCAAGACATCATTGCCACCCAATTAATTCAAAAGGTTGGAGAACAACTTCAACCTACAATATATTACCAGTGTTACAGTGATTGTATAGTTCCTTTGTCTCTGATATCCAGATTGAACTCAAGACATGGAATTGTCATCCTCACAATGTTCAATCCATATTTCTTGAACTAGAGCAAACTTTCTAAGATATATGTGAACTCAATAGCATATATAGACTCACATGTGTATGGCCATGCTTTTCTCAGTCTTTCTTATTAAGTGGCCAAGATATCAAACTCTTATAGGAGGGACAAATCCCATATACATCACTCACAATCACTACCCATGTGTCATAACGCATTTGAGCATCACTATTATGGAAACCCTTATCTAAGGTCACATTTGATGATGTCAAAGTACATCAAACAACATGTGATGAGTGTAGCTATTTCATGTCTAAGAACCACAATCAGCACCATCATTATGAGAGCTGATATTGACTACCATTCAATGGTTTCCATGTATCACTCTCAAGGTGGGTCTATCTAATGTAGTGTTCTCTAACAAGTATCTATGTGTTTGGTTTGATATCACATATCATGATTAATGAGATTTTGTCATCAACCAACACACACTCTAGTCTTAAGTGTTATTGTTGTCTACTAGCCTTTCACAATAGCATCCCACTAGGGACATAAAAAGGATGTATGTACTATAAACATCTATATGATCTCATTGTTCAAGTTTTCAACCTGAAGACATATGTCATTGAGTAACACCATTCTTTAGATATTTATTATATTACATCATTATCTCATAACTAAATAAAATAGAATAAATGGAAGATTGCCTTTAATATTAATCAAATATTTTACAAGATATGTCATTCAATCGTCATATGATAGGCTCTCTGGGCATACATACCAACTGACTCCCACTTGCACTTATATCCAATCACACATGAACTTAATCCCAAGTGATCTAACATGACCTTCATGCTTCTGCTTCACAAGTGTTTTTGTCAAGGGGTCAGCCACATTGCTTTTAGTTAGTGCTCTACAAATCTTCACATGTCCTTATTATACGATCTCTTGTATGACATGGAACTACCTTTGTATATGCTTGGAATGTTTATGTGATATGGGTTCCTTAGATTGTGCAATAGATCCATTGTTGTCACAATATAGATCAATTGCATCGGTGATGCTTGGAGCCACCCCAAGTTCTGAGATGAACTTCTTGATCCAAACATCCTCCTTTGATGCATTGGATGCAGCAATATACTTGGCCTCTTTTGTAGAATCAGCAACTATTTCTTGCTTGGAACTCTTCAAGCTTAGATCTCTATTTTTGACACAAAACACAAATCTAGATTGTGATCTATAGTCATCTTTATTGATTTAGAAGCTTGCATCGGTGTAACCTTTTACCACCTACTCTTCCTCTCCACCATAGACTAGGAATTGATCATTGGTTCTTATCAAGTACTTAAGGATGTTCTTCATGGATTCTAGTGGGCATCACCAGGATCTGAGTGATATCTGCTCATCATTCTTAAGGCATATGAGACATCTAGACAAGTACACAATGTTTCATACATGATGGATCCAATTGCATATGCATATGAAGTCCTACTCATGTGTTCCCTCTCTTCACAAGAATTCAGACATTGAGCATAATGCCATGAGACGTGGTCAGGCTTCCTCTCATCAAGTTCTCCATGTTGAACCTCTACAACACCTTATCAATATATGTAATCTGACTTAGTTTAATAATCCTTCTAGATCTATCTATATAGATCTTGATTCCTAAGATGTAGGATGCTTCACCTAAGTCCTTTATAGAGAATGTATTTCCTAGCCAGGTCTTTATCGTCTGTGAAGTAGGGATGTCATCCCCATCAACAGTATGTCATCCACATACAATATGAGGAATACAATCATACTCCCATTAACCTTCTTATAAACACATGGTTCATCTTCATTTTGACTAAAGCCTAACTCATTGACGGTTTTGCCAAATCAAAGATTCCAACTCTGAGATGCTTGCTTCAATCCATACATTTACATTTGTATCTTACAACTTTATTTTCATGCTTTAAATCTATTAAACCCTCAAGTTGTGTCATGTACACATCCTTAATAAGATTCCCTTTAAGGAATGTAGTTTTCACATCCATCTGCCAAATCTCATAGTCATAATAAGCTACAATGGAAAGCATGATCTTGATGAACTTAACCATGGAAATTGGAGAACAATTTATATCATAGTTAACAAATAGAACTTGTATGAAACCCTTTGCAACCAATCTACCTTTGTTAGTTTGTACATTAACATCCATGTCAATCTTCTTCTTGAAGATCCACTTGCTCTCTATGGGTTTTACCTCTATAGGTTCAATGTTTTCTTGTTGGTCTCAAACCACTTCCAATTCTACTTTCCTCCCACTAGTTCCTTTAGAAATGAATTCCTTTTTAGAGGAATACAACATCCCTCGAAACAAACACTTTGTTGTAAGATAAGAGTATAAAAGTAGTATCATTTGGTTTCCATAGGATATCCAACAAAATAAAATTTATTTGATTTGGGTCCAAGCTTTTCGGGAAATTTCCTTCTTACATAAGCTTCACAACCCTAAATCTTCATAAAAGACACATTGGGACACTTCCCATACCATATCTCATATGGTGTTTTTTGAACTAATTTATGTGGTACATGGTCTAATGTAAATGCGGCAGCTTCAAAAGCATGACCCAGAAGAAAGTGAAAGATCAATAAAACTCATCATTGATCGCACCATATCTAGCATTGTGTGATTCCTTCTTTCTGATACACCATTTTTTTGTGGTGTTCTAGGTGGAGTCCATTGTGATACAATATCATGGTTTCTCATAAGGTCCTCAAACTCTTAACTTAAGTATTCTTATCCTCGATCAAAAGGAAGTGCCTTAATACTTTTACCAAGTTGGTTTTGTACTTCATTCATTAAATCCTTGAACATTTCAAGAGTTTCTGACTTATGTTTCATCAAGTAAACATAACCATACCTACTAAATTCATTAGTAAAGGCAATGAAGTATTGATAACCACCTCTAAAATTTGTTATAAAAGGGTCACATACATCAGTATGTATGAGTCCTAATAGATCACTAGCCCTTTCATTGTTACCAGTAAAGGGAGTCTTGGATATCTTGCCCAACAAACAAGAGTGACATTTCTCTATTAATTTGAAATCAAAAGAGTACAGATAACCATCTTTATAGAGTTTAGATCTATAATTCTCATTGATGTTCCCTATACGACAATGCCAAATATATGTTTTGTTATGGCGAGTTTTATTCTTTTAGTATTAATGTTATAAACGTTTGTCTTTAGATCCAGCAAATAAAGACCATAATACATTGGGGCACTGCCATAATATATTTCATCTTTTGAAATAGAACATTGATCGTTTTTATATGAAATGCATATCCATCCTTCTTCATACAAGATACATAAATGATGTTTCTATTTATGGTAGTTTAAAAATAATAGTTCCTTAACTCTACTACAAGCCATGTGGGTAGAGATAAATTAAAGGTTTCAACTATAATCACAGCAACTCTTACTCCATTTGCAACACATAGTTCAACCTCACCCTTTTGTAAAGGCTTACAACTTTTCAGATCCTGCACATTAAATCATATGTGAGATCTACATCCAGTATATAGTACCCAAGATGAAGAGGTACAATAAATTATCTCAATAACGTATAAACCTAAGGTGGATATCTCTATCTGTGACTTCATCTTCCCGATTCCCTTCAAGTATAAAGGACAGATTCATTTTACACTTTTATTTCTCCTTATTTTGAGTGTTGAAGACTTGAACTTTTTCTTGGCCCTAGAACTCTTCTTGGCTTTGCTTTCATCCTTGGACTCCACTCCACTGATAACCATCATGAATTTGTCCTTCTTCATTCATGCTTCAACATTTATCAACATGCCAAGAAACTTTGAAGCGGTTTGGCCATGTTACTCAAGTAATAACACTTGATAAACTGGCTATATGACTCAGGCAACGATTGTAGAATCATATCCTTGGCCAACTCTTGTCTCAAAGGGAGTCCGAGTTCCTATAGATGTTCCACATGTCCAATCATATTAAGCACATGGGTCTCTACTAGATATCCTTCTGTCATCTTGCACTCAAAGAGAGTCTTCGAGACATTGTACATTTCTTGCTTTTTATGATTCTGGTTCATGTTCTTAAGGTGTGTTACCATCTCAAGAATCCCCATATCTTCATACTGCTCATGCAACTCATAGTTCATACAGCATAGCATAAGGTGCTTAATGTCTAAGGTATCGTTGGTATGCTTCCAATAAGCATCCACCTCATCCTAGGCGCTTCAGGAGCAGGCATGTCTAGCACTAGTTTATCTAGGACATAGAGCTTATGCTTATAATTGAGAATCGATCTCAAAGTACAAAATCAGTCATGGAAATTTGTCTCGTTAAGTTTGTTCTTCTCTAGGATTGATTGCAAGTATGATTTTTTTATCATTTGATTCTATAAGAAAATTTTGCAATTTAAAAAGACTTTTGATTTAATTTGATAAAAACAAAATTTGACCATGTTTAATTAGGCCTTTAATTAATTATCACTCCCACTATTTTGTTCAAATTGATATCTCTCACATATCAATTTAGAATATTACAGCGTACAACCTCCTAGTGAGCCAAGATCCAAAATAATTGAGTTATTACCCGACTGACGCCAGCATCTATAATCAATCATTGAGGTAGGCAACTTTTTCCAATTGCATCTTATGCAATGCTTGGATAGATGTTTTGCACAACTCTTTGTCATAGTCATTTACATGCTTCTAGGCACTTAATCTCATTAAGGTCACCTAGTTTAGTCTGACCCAAAAGCCAACACAATAATGCACCCTGCTTGGCATCCCACATAACTATCATCAGACTTCTATGATATGGTCAACGCACCACGCTTGGCGTGCCCACACTTAGTCGATCAAAATTTTCATGTGTGTTTCTTATGGAAAGCATCTGAGACTTAATAGGTTTGATTGAGGAATTTTATATTTATATAAATATGTATACATATCCAATCACCACATACTTATAGTATGTATCATATACATGTTATATCCATAAATGAGAAATATGGAATTATAAGATATGAGCAATGGTTATGGCCATGTCTATTGTAATTCCTTGGATCCACAAGGAATTGCTACCCCTAAATGTCTACATCATATGTAGCAACCTGTTGTTAGTGAATATTTGTGTTGGAACCTATCCATGTCAATAGGTTCAACTCTTGAACCGGTCGGTTCATCGCCTGGCTGGTCAGTTGGTATCTCATAATAGTTCTAGACACCCCTAGTCAATTTGTGGGCCACCAATTGATCATTTTGGCTCTTCCTCTCGTCAATCTTCCTTGATCCTCCATTTGATTAGTTCATCTTCTCAAACGAGTGACTCATCTTGTGCAGAGCGTCATTTTTGCCATAATAAGAATTAAAACTATCCTAATGCTATTTAACACATTATATGGTAATAAGGAAACCTCGAGTTACATCCAAGGGGAGTATAGGAAGGAAAAAATTTAATACTTTTGCGTAACTAAGAGAAGATAGAGGTTCAGTATGCAAACTGAGATAAAATAGGTATAATAATCATCCAACAATGCACACGGATCTGAAGGGGTTATTGGCCATAACCATACCAAACATCCACCATCAAAACTGATCTTAGGGTGACACATGTACATTGCATATATATTATATCATAAATATATATTAGTTGGGATCATATGTGGTATTTACTCAGATATACACACTAATAATTGTAACTATTCGCATAGTATACAATAAATAAATGATAAACCAAAGTTCGATCATATCAATAAATCCCAAAGAATAGTAAATTGATGTTGCTCTGATACCACTGTGGGAAATATGGCATTAGATAAGGCAGTAGAAATAAAAATTTAGTTGTCATATTTCTCTTTGAACAGTAGATCACGTCAACAACTATGTGATGGGAATAAGGGTTTGTAAGGCATATACTTGGTCTTAGAGAAAGTCCACTGACAATGTTTGATGCAACGTGCTTCTTTCTCAAGTCACAACTGGATGGTTGTTGGCAGTGACCTCCTGGTTGATCACCATGGACAGTTGTTGGTAGCGACCTCCTAGTTGATCATCATGGACGGTTGTTAATTGCATCCTCCTAGTTGATCACCATGGATGGAGGTTAACTGCATCCTCCTAGTGGGTATCAAAGGCCTCCTCACCTCTGTAGTAGTCCACACAGACCACTAGAAACTCCTATCATTCTAGATGAATGGATGAGAATGATTTGTCCCTTCTAGTCAGTGTGTTAGCATCAACTTTCTTTACCAATTATATATCCCTTTCCTATCCCTCCCTTTGATGGGAAGTACTTGCTTAGGCCCTCTTTATTACCAGAATTAGAGAGGATAACTATTGTCAGAGCTTATTTTTGTGTCCCTGAAAGGCCTCCACTACCCCCTATTTATAGGAGGGTCAAGATCAGGACTTCTGGTCTGGGGCGGTCAAAGAGATGATTTTTCAATGAATTATTTTGAACATGTGAACGTTGAACCGGTTGGTTCATTGTTGAACCGATCAGTTCACATGTGAGTTGACCGATAGAGCTCTTAAATTGGTTGTTTCATAATATTTCACAATTGCAATTGTGTTGGCAATTAATATTTGATTAATGTACAACATAATGTCAGCATCAATCCTTGATCCAATCACATTGATCAACCAAACACTTGGTTCACAACTTAAACTGGTCGGTTAAGACAAGCTGATCGGTTCACTTAGTGAACCGGTCATTTGATATTCATAATTTCCAAACTTGTTTAAATTGTATACCTCACACTTTAGTAAGCAAGTTAAACCACATTCATGAATAAACTCCTATTCTAGGTGTATCCTATATGTGTGACCCTATAGGTCCCAAGTTACATTGGCAGTGAATGTCAATAACTGACTTATGGCATCACAAGTAATGAGTAGTACCTAGCAAGACATCATTTCCACCCAAGTCATTCAAAAAATTGGAGAACAACTTCAACCTACAATCTATGAGCGGTGTTATAGAGATCATATAGTTCCTTTGTCTCTAATATCCAAATTGAACTCAATGCATGGAATCATCATTGTCTCAATGTGCAACCCATATTCCTTGAACTAGAGCAGACTGTCTGATATATATGTGAACTCAATATCATATATTGACTCACATGTACATGGCCATGTGTTTCTCGGTCTTGCTTATCAAGTGGTCAGGATATCAAACTCTTGTAGGAGGGACAAATCACATCTACATCACTCACAATCACTCCCCATGTGTCATAATACATTTGAGCATCACCTTTATGGCAACCCTTATTGAAGGTCACATTTGATTATGTCAAAGTACATCAAACAACATGTGATGAGTGTAGTAATTTCATGTCTAACAATCACAATCATCAACATTAGTATGAGAGTTGATTATGACTACCATTCAATGGTTTCCATGTATCAATTTCAAGGTGGGTCTATCCAATACTCTATTCTCTAACAAGTATCTATATGTTTTGGTTTGATATCACATATCATGACTAATGAGATTTTGTCATCAACCAACACACGCTCTAGTCTTATGTGTTATTTTTGTATACCAGCCTTCCACAATAGCATTCGTTTAGATCCTCAACCCAAAGACATACGTCATTGAGTAACATCAGTCTTTAGACATTTATTATGTTACATCATTATCTCATAACTGAATAAAATAGGATAAATGGAAGATTTCCTTTATTAATAATCAAATTGGTTAGAATATATGCCATTACAATCATCATATGATTGTCTCTCTCAGCATACATACCAACAATAACTACCTCACGGGTTCATTTGTGCTTTGCTACTCAAATAAACATGGCTCTTTTTCATGGTTTTATATCTGACTCTTTCTTATTGTGCCTTCCTTATGCCTTTATGCAGTGATGCGGTCAATATCCATTGGAAAGACTCTCCCCGATCAATTTTGTATGCACACCATGAACTAATTAGACGTGGGCTCATGATATGGATTTTCATGTCAATTATCCTCATACTTCTGTTGTAGTCTAGTTTACTCATTGTAGTTGAATGCTCTTCACATTTGCAATTGCTAACTCTTGACCAAACAATACCTCGACCAATATTTAGGTGCTCCATTGGTGATACTAATGTTGTGATCCATGTAACTTCTACCTATTACAACATCGACTCTCTAAGCATACCAACTGTGACACCATGGCATGCTTGGTATACCAACGGCCAGGTATGTTTTTTTTCTGACAAGATCCACCTTCATAATGACTTTTCAAATTGGGCTTGAAGGATTTGGTAGCTCTATTGTATTACTATTTTGAGTACCTACCCATTTGTATTGAAGTCTCTTTCATCTTATCTTTTAGAGAAAAGTTGAACCTTGGATTAAACATCTTATCCCTCGGGGGTATTTCTCTCATCCACACCCATTTATGAAGAACCAACCCATATAAGAGCATTCATTCTCCTCTCTTATGCAGTGGTAGGAATTCACAACTAAAAGCAATCAATTGTTTGTAAGAAGTTCTTCTAACAATTACCAATCCCAGTATCCATCATCTATCCACATTTTTTGCACTTAACCAAGCAGTAATCCACTGTAACGGTGATTCATGCATCTCATGAGAGAGGTTCCCAACCATGAGTCATCTCAATTTTAGTTATCAAACAGGGGAAGGAGACATATGTTTTACCAACTGATCTATCTCCACAAGTTTAGATATATAAGGTAGCATAGACTAGAAACAAGTTGAGATTTGCACATATATATATATATGAAACTGTAACCATATATGAAGGTATACTAATTTCAAGAGGCATCACCTAAATTGTGAACATGAACACCTTTTGTCTTATGAGAATCCAAATTATATTACCTAATCTAATATGTGTTTATCAGAAATTTCTTAGTTTTCCATATTGTTGATATGTGTTTACCAATTTTTACTTGGTAATTATGTTGAAGTGACCATTCACTTCTTTCATACAAATGTTTCTACACTTGAATTTTCATGTAAACTATTCTTAGAAGACTGTCAAATTAATTCATTGTCAAGTCCACAAAACTTCTTTTTGGTTTCTTTCTTGGAAGTTTGCATATACCTTTGCATTATCAATGTACTTACTAAATATGTTGTGAAGATACACAATGCTCATTCTTGGTAGAGAAATTGAATTTCAGTTTGATGTTTACTAGGATGATCTTGCAAATGTAAACATGTTGATGGATCCATAGTTGGTTTTTCATGTCCCTTTGTATAGTAATAACTTAGCTCACTAGGGTGAAGGAGCTAGTATGATGGATATTATGGAGCTTCTTTTGTAAACTACTGATGTCAAATATTATATTTATTAGGCATGTCCATGAGTTCTTTGTTACTCATCTATGTATATATATTCTTTTTTAATCTAGAGCATGGTTAACTAATGCATTACATGATGTATACTCACAAGGATCAAGTTATAAGAGGCAAGAAGGATATATGTGCACCAATTCATATAACCATTGGTGATGATAGCAACAGAGAAGGTTTGGCTCTAAGGTATTGTTTGTCTTACTTGATAGTGAATCTACGAGATGAGGTATGTTTTTCATCTATTTTGGATGGTCCATCCCCAGCAAAACTCATGCCTATTGTCAAGGTTGCTTTTATTTAATTATTATTGATCTGGTGAAGGATCCTAATAACCATGTGAAGGATCCTATTGCCTGGATAGTTGGAAGAATGTTTAAATTTCTTCATGAGTCAACTGTGGAGATATGAAATGTTAGAGGTGAGACATGCTAAAATATCCTCACTGTGTTGATGCAATATAGTGAGGTTTGAATGTTTGTTGAAGACATAACTAGTAGAGAAATGTTGATATTTCCTTCCAACTCTCTACAAAATAAATGTGAATAGATCTAACAAAATCATTATATTTTTTGATGTTGTTGATTCCCATATTGTGTTTATTGTGTTTGTAAATTTTTTGCATAGAAGTTCATGTCAAACTTCACAAAAATTACAACGATTACTATGAGTTCAAAATTCCTTTTCTAGTACAAGTTTCACTTCATGGAAGATCAATTCAGATATATCCATGTGTCATATACTTTCTAGGAATCTCAGTACTTGCAAAATCATATTACATCAACATGGGAGACAAACCACGACAATCCTTTCTGGTAACACAAAACCTCAACAATCATATCATATCTATATTGGTAATGAATGTGATATGCATATGAACCTTAATTGCAACCACCAAGAAAAATTGAGAGGTGATCATCACATATCATAATCTGTAGAATTTGTGGTGAGTCTACCTTTATCGCCGCAAAAACCTACTACATAAATGGGATAACATTGGTTTAAATGTTAACTTCAACAATAATAATAATACAAATGGTTGTTTTAACTAATGTATATTACTTATTTTCTTTGTATGGTTTATAGTGGTATGATATATATGTAATCATGACTTAATACAGTATACAAGAAATATGGTATTTAGTAGACTTATGTTCCTAATAATAAGATAATACACAATGTATGTGATTTGGAAATAGTGCAACATTATTACATTGACTATTGTAACATATTCATATATATCTATATGGTGATTGATAGTATCTTAGGATTACCCATTTCTCCTAGGAAGATATCCACAAACTTTCTTGGTATTCTTTGTGTAAAAATTTGTATGGTCCATATGATGAACATATATTGAAATGCTCTTCATCCTACATTAGTGGTTACTTCTATTATTTGTTGTTTTTGTCGGGTTCTCAGAGTGTTTAGTATAAAGCCCCTTGATATTGGTTTTGTTGTTGCTTCTTAGACTGTTAAACTATGGAGTTTTTTGGCTAATCTTTGAGTTTGAATTGCAGGCTCGTTATTCATCTCTCAAAGAACATGGTATTGTGAAAATTTCTGACTTCATTTTAGTTGTATCTCCACAATAATGAAAAGAGAAGTTGTGTCTTTAGTTACTAAAGCATAACAAAGACAAACCATTACAACTACAGATCCATTGACTAGTTCCCTTCTGTGTTGTAGTTACAAGCATCTACTACTACTAATTTGTGAAAGTGTTTAGTGTGCCCTGCTAAGTAGTATGTTGCACAATCATCTTCTTACTATTTTTTTATTCCACTTTGGTGGTTAGTATTAGAGTACCGAGTTTATGCTTATTGTGCTAAAATAGAATATAGCTTAAGTCGCTATACTACTTTTGCAATATGTACAGACAAATACAAGTATATTTACTATTTTTTCCTTTGACAGTAGATATGCATGTTCCAACTCTATTTATTGTGAAGTTATTAGATAAAAAAAAGTACATCAATGAAATGGACAGACTAGTGCAAACAAAGCGACCCAACCACAAAAAAGTCACAAGGACCAAGCACAGATAGACTAACATATACCAATAGATGTAAGAAGCAAAGAAGATAACCAAAGTATAAACCTTGTATCCCAGACTTCCACAGCATAAAAGGGAGCAAGCATCATTTGCATGAAGAATCCTTCTTCATCAATCATTCAATCCACTCATATCGACCACAAAAAAGAGGGTGGGCACAACCAAATATCACAACCCATGAGGCACAAAAGAAAGGCCAAAGGTATAAACCACCGTCACGAGGCTCCAAATTTTCACAAAATGGATAGAGATATGAGCATTTAGTTGAAACAAATAGAACCCCTCTTGTTAATATGGATGCATTGCAAAGTGTATCTACCTCAAGAAATCTCTTGTGTATTACTTCAATGTATATCTTCAATGTAAACACCCATATAAAGTAAACTTCATGATAATGGTAAGGCATAATGTCCTCCCCATGTATATGCATTGTTTCAATATAAATAAAAGTATGATGGTGACACTCATGACTTCATTGTTGTTAAAAAAAACTTCTTATCGAAAAATTACCCACTGGATACATAATCTAATTACATATATAGATGTAGTATATGTTGTTTTTCCCTACACATTGACAACAAACAAAATGTAGTAAATTCAAATTTTTGCTACATATAATTACATATGCAATTGTAGTTATACCTTTAGCTACAATTATAGTTACAATTACATATGTGAAGACAGTATCTATCTACATTCCAGACTACATATATATTTGTAGAAAATGGGTTATTTAACTACATACTTGAAAATTGTAGCTAAAGGAAGTCCCTACATTAGCATATACTACAAATTTTATATGTAAATAAAAATGTAGCTAAAGCCTTAGCTACAAAACATTAGGTTTTTGCTACATTTTTATTTTGTAGTTTAAGACTTTTTTGTAGTGAGATCAATAGTTGAGGAGGTATGATAGAGTTCATCATCCTTCATCCAAATATCCAGCATCTCAATATATTCTCCTTATTGATCAGGGGAGACAAAGACAATTTAGGAGGCACATACTCATAGAGACAAAGCACATTGGCATTAAGTGATGTAGGAGGAGATGTCTTCTTTACAAAAGAATGATACCTATGAGCTAGTGGCGCTTCCAAAGGGTTGGAGAGAATTAAATAACAAGTGGGTCTACATGGTGAAGAGAGATGACAATAGCAGGATATCAGATACAAAGCCAAATTAGTTATCAAGGGCTTTGGTCAATGACTAGGGGTGGATTTTGGTGAGATATTTTCTCTTATTGTGAAGATGACTTCTATTAGATTGGTTCTAGGATTGGTTGCTAGCCTAGATATGGACCTTGAGCATAGGGATGTGAAGACAACATTTCTTCATGGTGGCCTAGCTGAGGAGATCTACATGGAACAATCATAATGTTTTTAGATAAAGGGGAAAGAGCACTTAGTCTGCAGATTAAAGAAGAGTTTGTATGATTTGAAACAAGCTCTCAGGATGTGGTACAAGAAGTTTGATTCTTTCATATAGAGCCATGGGTACCATAAGACAAGTGTAGATCCATGTGTTTACATCAGGGGGTTTCCCAATGAAAAGTTTATTATTTTTGTAGTCTATGTGGATGACATGTTGATAGTGGGACAGGATGTCAGTTTGATTAGAAAATTGAAGATAGAGCTTTTCAAAGCCTTTGAGATGAAGTATTTAGGTCTAGCATAGGAAAATTATAAGGATTTAGATTGCATGTGATAGGAAGCAATGTGTTTGTCATAGGAGAGGAATGTTGAATGGATTCTAGAGCGGTTCAATATGAGCAAGTCCAAATTTGTGAGTACTCCACTATCAAGTAATTTCAAACTAATCAAGAAGTCATGCCCGTCTAGTGATGAGGAGAAGGAGGAGATGTCCAGGATTCCCTATTCTTCTACTTTGACGAGTTTGGTATACAAAATGGTGTGTACTCATCCTAATATTGCTCGTGTGGTTGGTGTTGTGAGCAGGTTTCTCTCAAACCTTGAGAAAGATCATTGGGAGGCGGTCAAGTGGATCTTCAAATACTTACAAGGGACTAGTAGCACGTTCTTGATGTTTGGTGATTCTGAATCAATTTTTAAGAGTTTTGTTGATGCTGACATGGAAGGTGATATTGATTACAAGAAGTCTAGGTTGTATAATTGTGTTGCACCTTATACGATAGAGGCAGAGTACATTGCAGCAACAGAAGTAGGAAAAGAACTTCTTTGGATTGTGAGATTTCTTGATGAACTGGGTATGAATCAGTTTGATCCAACTATTTTCTATGATAGTTAGAGTGTAATGGACTTGAGCAAGAGTACAATGCATCATGCACAGACAAAGCATATTGATGTGAGATATCATTGGCTTCGCTATGTGATTGATAAGAAGTTGTTGTCTCTAAGAAGATTCATCCTAAGAAGAATGCTTCTGACATGATGACTAAGGCAGTGACACAAGACAAGCTAGAGATTTGTAAAGAGCTCAATAGCATACTTTCCTAGTGATGACTATGTGATAACAGTTTCCCCATTTGGATGGAGGAGGAGATTATTGGGCCATGAGTGTTCCAGTACAATTGGGCCAAATTGACAAAGCCCATAAGGGCTTATTTTTCAATTGGCTTCCATAAGGCATGGGATATATATCCATGCCTCACTCTTTTGCAATGAAGCAGGCAATTGTCAAGCCGCTAGGAGAATAGTCACACAATCGCTAATTGATATTACAAAGGGTAGTCGTCAAGCCAAAGAAAAGGTGGCAAAGAAAAAATAGCCATTGTGTTTGTTGTTTGTTGCGGATGCGGGAGGAGAAGAACAAAGGAAGAAGGAAGAAAAAGAAAGGGAAGAAGAAAGGAAGTGAGGCAGGATTGCCAATGCATTGTGGTGTTAACTTCAGACCATCTATTATTGTACACTTTGTGGAAGAGGGCATCTTCCTGGGAAGTTTTGGGGTGGTAGAATTGTAGAGCTCTCTCCCTACAGTATGATATCTTCATCTTTCTCCTTCTTGATATATTATCTCAAGTTTGGGGTCAAAACTCGATAGGAAAAATTGTATCTTTGCTTCTTACATTGGATTCACCCGTATTTGGCCGTGTGGTCTTTCCCTCCTACATTGTGAGGATTTTTCATGTAAAAACTGGGTCTTTTTCTTCCCTCTATCTTCTGGTAGCTATTATCAATCTTGGGTTTACATGCTCGTCGATAACACTTCTGTATATTTTTTCTTTTTGTTGTATCGTGGTTGTATAACATAGGTGCACATATTCCCCATCACCAAATCTGTCCATTTCTAATACACTTCCAATAATGATTGCAGTTATGAATTTGAAATCTAAAAGGATGTACTATTGGTTAATAGAGCAACATTGGATTTTAAATGAGCTCATCGAAACATAGTGTAAATGTAATGAGTTGAATTTAATTATATGATTTGTAGGTTTTTGTAGAGTGAAGTTGGTTGGTAACTAATATATTGTGATGATAATATGTCCTTTTGGTTGGGAAGATGTTAAATGACGGACGTGTTGTGGCTCCTAAGTCTAAGTGTTTGGTTGTGTGTGATTAAAAACTCCGCTTGCAAACAAATTGCACAATATTTGTTATTTCAGTGTTAACTCTTAGAAATTGAATTACTCTCAAAGTGGTGTGGTTTGTTTTCACCGCCCAACGAATGTGCGACCTCTACGTCCACATAGGGTTGTAAATGGACATGGGTATACTCATATACCCTCAAACCCATACCCACTAAACCCATCATGGGTATAAATTTTTATAACCATGTAACCGCTTACCCTTATACCCACATACCCCTCTTACAGGGTAAGGTTATGGTTATGCATATACCCATACCTTGTATACCCATATACCCATTTACTTATATTTTTACATAAATAATATACATTAAGATGTAATGGTGTATATTGTAGGACTCACATCTAGCAAGTATATATACCTTAAAATAGTAAACATTTATATTAGAATATAGTGTTCCATATTGTAGCGTTCAAATCTAGTCATATAAGTATCTTGCAGTAGGATAATGAGCAAATCCATTGACACACCTTTATAACCACTCAAGTACATTTCAATTAATTAAGAAGGCCATAAAGTCGTTCTCTCATTCCGCTCGTCTCTTCTCTCTACCTTGAATGATATTTCTCCATAACCTATCAATTTAAGTATGGTAGTTTGTTGTATCTCAAAGTTTGTAGTGTATTATTATAATAAGTTAAACATAATCGTATACACAATTATCCATCTATATACCCAGCAGTTATATGGATATGGGTAGTTGCGGGTATAGCTTTTGACAAAGCGGGTATATAACCGTAACCATATCTGCTTAACTAAACAGTTACGGTTATGGATATGACCATACCCGCACCATACCCTACCCATTTACAGCCCTACATTCACATCTCTAGTTAAGGCTTCTTCTTGGATTCTCTAGTTAAATCCAAGTGCAAACTATATCATTCCAAACAAGTTACAGATTAAAGGATAAATTGATTTAATCTAGCCAAACGGTGGCATTGCAGTTCAATTCATTGCATTTGATTCCTAATTTTAGATTTCTTCATATTGGTCGGTTTAACATCAAAAAAAACAAGCCTTTAACAAAATCTAAATGACTTTTAGTATCATTTAAGAACTAAGTATATTTTAACTTACATTTGATAACTAATATAGATCATTTATGTGGGCGATTATATGCAGGTCTAGCTGCAAAGCAATAATATATAATGTTTGATTTTATCAATTTACTATGATGAAATTGCTCAATTTTATATAATTTTTATTTAGGAATTTGAATATATTTCTAAAATTATTATTTTTATCATGTTTTTTCCTTTATGTGAGAGACCTAAATTTTGATTTAATTTAATTGATTTTACAGTTGATTGAATTTTATTGACATATGTTAAATTACAATTGTGAGTGGAAGCATTGTGGCATACTATTCGTGCTCTTCTAATGGGAATATGTAACTACTGGAAACTAGTAAAATACAGAAAGGGTTTTCCAGTATAACAACGACCATCACATCAAAATGGTAAGGCTATCAATGTGTAGTTGATGGCAGGTGGAGCTGCCAACTAGCCAATTCATGATCATTTTCTCTTGTATACGGCATTTTGAATTAAATACCCGAACGAAAATCACATGCGTTGGCAAACGGCGAAACGTTCGTTTATTAATCAAGTTCACGAGTAAGTATGGTGCTAGAGAGCATATTTAGATGTATTGGGGATGGTGGTCGTGTAAGAACGTGACCAATTCTCCTAACTGCAGTTCAAATGTAAGATTGGAATGTAGTGAAATATGAGAAGAGTGGGTCGGTGTAATAGTTGTCTCACTCGTATGTGAATGGTAGGACTATCAATGTAGTGAAGGGTGATCCACGGAACTACCACCTAACTGATCCATTAGTATGTTATCTTGCATACTGAAATTTTACATTAAACTACTACAACAACAAAAATACATTTATTCAACCCTGTCCAACTTTAAAACAAATATTCAAGTTTACGACCGGCCAAACCTTTTCTTCGATATGTATGTCCCATGAGTCGTACAGTTGTATGTTTTGTTTGGATTACGTTATCTCTTCTTTTCAGGTGTTTGCGTCATGTGAACTCGAATTTTTCTCACGTATAAAGAGATGTTCTCTCCTATATAGGAATGTCCACACAAAACCTATGTGGGCCTTATTTGGTTAGGGTATTTACTGGCTGATTGTGTACTAACCTCTTCAATCACGAGTAACAATTTAATTCCACTACTGAGATAAACATGATAAGAAAAGCATTCAGTGGCTAACAACAAGTTAAAAGTTGAAACAACGTGATCAAATATGGTTGTTGCTCAATTGGTGTAAACTATAGATGACATTTCTGTTACACTTATATTTTGATCAATGTTGTTAATCCTAAGAGTTGAAATTCACTTTATCTCACTGGCAATACCTTGTTAGGAGCAATGATCAAGTAAAGCTCTTTCATTTGATCAATTGCATATTAACGGATACCGACATGTTAGATAAATTTAGATCCAAACATCTTAGTACCAATGTGAAATTGTTTTAATACTTTTTATGTACCTAAATGAATTAACAAAGAAGTTGATGCATGGAGGGAGTAAAGTTAGTGTAACCACCCAATTTTTAGATGTGTTGTTACAATTTAAATAATGAACTATACCCCAAATAGGACCCCATAAAGTCGGTATGGGTTAGTCTTGGGCCCATTTGGAGCACATTCAAAGTTATATAGACTCAAGGGTGTCCAAGTGCAATTGTACTAGTAGAACATGCACAACTTTTGTAAGATTTACTGGAGTAATTCAACCACAAAGTTAGCATTCAGTTCAAATATGACTAACAATCTTCATAAGTAACAAGGCATGGATTAAGAGGACCTACAGTGTTGATTGGTAGCTTAACAGATTCATCATTGTGAAAATTGAAAATAATAAGTTGTTGAATGCTTAATATGGTGTGATGAGGCAATGGATCGAATTTTAATAAACATAGAGATACTTTGATATGGAAACTAGGATAGATGTGATAATGGATATGTCTAGAGTTATCCTGAATTTGAGGAATGTGGATAAGTGATTTCTTTTTAGGATATCTTAAGATCTACAGGTTGGATCATGATGAAATATTGTTGAGAAGTGGATAATGATATTTCTATTTTAATTATAATTAGAATTTGTGATGAAAACTTGATATTCATGAGTTGTTTTTGAAGAAATTTTGATATTTTTATGAGTTGTTTCCTGTTGACACCCCATTTTTTCTCACTCGGAAAAAATTCACAACTCATTGCAAATTCTTTGGCTAGTAGTAGATTCCCTTCCACGTTCCAATCACTCTCCACACATATTATTTTACTACATTTTGTTCATCTTTTGCATATTTAATCCATTAATTTTTTCACACTTTCACCCAATTTGGGCCTTCTGCAAAGAAACCTTCTTTCAGATCAAAATACAATTGTCCTTCATTTAAGTTATCTTTCATAAAGTGCCCAGTTGAATTTTCATAAAACATTTTCTTTTTCGACTACTTCTCCAAAAAAAATTGAGAGATAATTTTGAGTTGTCTTTCAATGCAAGTTTTCTTCAATTTTATTTAGAACGTTCTTGAAAATACTACAAAAATGAGAAATGATCTTTTTATGACCTGGGGACACTCGACATATCAGAGACATTTGTCACGTGCCACATGGAGGATCACCTCAATCTGCACACCCTCTTATATAGCACATCCTAGTGATCTTCCCCCTCTTCAAAAAGTTATGTCCAGAACCCCAAACCCTAAGCATAGACTATAAATGCCCCCTTACACCCATCATATTTCAGGCCCCTTTCATCTCTTACAAAGCCAGAGAAATGTCTACCTCCCCCTTTATATTTCATATTGCTCATGATAAGAGGGTCCTTCCTCTGACACCTCATGCCTTGTTAGATTTCTAGAATGACAAACTACTCTAACGGCTGCACCTAAATACTATGTCTACTACTTTGCTATACACAATCTATAACTATTGCATATAAACTAATCTATTTTTTCATATGATTTTCTATCTTCTATAAATGTCATATTGCTACTACAACTATTTCTATTTACCACATTAAAAAATCATATCCACTTTCCCTAGCATAAATATGCTAGTCTTCCTCTAAAATCATATGCATCGATCCTAACTGCCAATAAAAGATCTCCGTTGTAGGAGGTTTTGACCTAAAAACTAGGAATTTTAGGGCAATGACGAGAAGGACATGACCATCTCTAGCCCTAAAATCCCACCCACCAATAAAAATCATTTCTTTATGTGTTTTATTCAACTTCATCGTCCTAAATTGCTCAATTTTTCACAATAAAATTGTGTCTTGATCCCCATTTACCGGTCTAGATGGGAGTGTTAATCCTTCCCCACTCATAACTAAATTACAAATTTTGATCTCTAATATTTTTTTTAAATTTCCTATTTTTTATACAGCATGGATAATCATTCATATTGACGCCCTAGCTTCAATGATCTATCTTTCTCCTCATTTCTCGTACAAAATGTGGCGGTGAATATAAACCCTTTTTATGTGACATTTGAATACTAAAAGGGTAGAGTTTATTCGCCAAATATATCTATTTCTCCCCTTTTCTAGGTAGGGTGGGATAGACTGATGACTCCACTAGGGATAGTTAAAATGATTTGAATCAAACTCCCACTACCTTGTTTCAATGACTGAGCATCTTCAGGACCATTCATTTCCTATTTTCCTTTTTCTTACTATTTTTCATTTTTTGTCTGGGAGTAGGGTGGTGCATCCCTCACTCCTCTAGCTCTAGGCTTGTGGATTGAGGTGATCCGTCGGCCCTACCCCTCTCTCTATTTCTATTTTTTGAGGAAATCTTGATCCCGTTTTGATTTTTTGGGCATCTTTGTCCCCAGTCAATTTTGGGTCTTGACCGTGCTTTCCTTTCTAGGGTTTAGTGTTCACTTCACTTATTTTTTGAAAAAAAATAACACAAAAAAAGAACTAAATAAACAAAGGGTGAACATCAAATGTAGTTTGGAAACAAAACTCGATATTTTTATAGAATATTGTTGTTGCTTCTTTTTTTGCATGTCACAGACAACCATTAATTATCGGTATGTTTTTAAAACACTAATTACCCATGACATGTACTTTGCACACCTACAAACTCATGTGTCATGAAATAGGTGCCAACCTCATGTTGGATCCTTAGAAATGATATGAGATTACATTAGAGGTACTAGTGCACTATTAAGCTAGACATCTAAAGGCCTTGAGAATATCCCACTCTCCTAGCACTCACGACTGATTACAGACTTAGTAGTCACAAGGTTTATTATCTTTATCTGTTGAACCCAAATAACCCCTTGATGAGTGTCATTTATTAATAAAAAAGATAAGGATCAACCTCTCCTATGTAGGTCATACTTGCATGTCGATGTAACATTAATCTAAACTCATGGGATAAAAAAGGGAGCACTATTTTTCTTCCTATGCATATGTATTTTCTTCACTGTTGAAAATTCTTGAGGTTGTTGCTAACCCTTTACATGTGAAGATTTAGACAATCTTTTCCAAATATTGACAAACTCAAATCAAGAAATCCTTTTCATATAGTAACAATCTCAATTCAAGCAATCTTTTTCAAAGATTAACAATATCAAATCAAACAATATTTTTCAAAGAGTAATTATGTCATTTCAAACAATCTTTTCCAATGATTAGCAATCCCAAACCAAACAATCTGTTTCAAAGATTAACAACCTCAAATTATACAATCATTTTTAAAGATTGGCAATCTCAAATCAAACAATATTTTTAAAGATTAACAATTTAAAATCCAAACTATGGGAAACAATTGGAACAATTTTTATCTAATGATTAAGAAATCAAACAACCTTTCTAATAGGATCATCATCAATCTGGCACATTAAATCAAATAAGAGAACAAGCACCATTCAAAATTTGGGCTTCTCATGCTAAAAATCAATTAAAAGAGAAACAAACACTTCCCAACAGAGGAGTTTGTCCTTCAAACTTATGGGAGTTCATCCATGTCATGTAAAACATCATTTGTCAATGTTGTGTCTACCCCCTATGGTCATGGACTGTGACCTTAAACTGATCCCACATCAACTTTCAAATCCTTTTTGAGTGTTGGACTACGATCCAAAATTGGCCCAATCATACACTTCATCTTCCTAAAAGGGTCATAGACTATGACCTAAAACTGGACCGCAACCTCTCTCTAAACTCCATAAAAAAGAGAAGCCAAGTTGAGGCTTCCTCTTTGATAACCCTTCCTCATAAGAACTCCCCAGAGAAACCCCTCAAACTAGAAGGAAACTAGGGTGTCATGGATGTTGCCAAGGGTTTCAATTTGGTAACCCTAATGGATGAGGATACCCTGGGGAATGAAGTGATTGATTAAACACAATCACTGGACCACTGAGGTCTACCTTAGTGTTGATCAACCACTCAAACCCCCACTTTTCATCCTATTTTGAATGGCTCTTTTTTAGCACTTCACCAAAGCAACATCACATCCATCATCTTTTTTCCTTTTTGCCATGGTATTGGCAAGCACATCTCAAATAGAAGTGGATGAGTTCCCTCATATCTCCCAAGTTATGGGTAGCAACAACCACACAAAGAAACAATAGCAAGAAAAAAACCACATGCCCCCCCTATAGTGGGAAGGTTGCAAGTTCAAGAATATTTCTTTCTTTACACTTCTTAGATCGAAGTGGAAGTTTTTTAATTTCTTATCTAATATAATGTGTGTAGTTGGACCCATCCTAAAACACAAAGTATCTTCTCACAATGTTACACCCTACTTTTGAATCCTTATAATGTGAATTTCAGGACATCATGGGAAAAGAAAGAAGCATGTACTACACCCTATCTCACAAACGATCAACCCATATGGTCGAGAATAATAGTATATATCATCAATCCAACGGTGGCTCCAGGGGGGATGCCATGCACAACAAGATATAAAAACCACTAGAGGTGGAGAAACAACAAGGAAGCCACCACAGTACTTGAGGCAGACACCTTCAAAAGACCTTCTTAGGAGTAGTTTCCCAAAATACCCTTCCCGCCTCCACCAAACTCATCATATGCAGGAGAATGGCACTACCCATGGTTCACTGAATAGGGAACTACATATGTCGGGTCATCCACTGCATTCTTCCCATATGGCATGTGGGGTTCCCACCCACCTCAGTCAGAAATATTACAGCCATGTCCCTATCAAGGTCCATCTTTCAAGAACATTGGGGTAGTCCCAATAACTTAGGAAACAACAACATCATTCTTGAGTCCTAAAGGAGAAACCAGAGGGAAAATGAAAGAATAAGAAATTTTAGTCATACAGGGAGATCCCCAAGCATCCGAGAAGGCCAACATGTCATAGTGGATCAAGTACAACATCTAAATGGCTAAGGATTAGTCCCATTCTATACTTCTTGTATCCACCACCCCAATACTAGTACAACCCATACATAGGGGGAGGGTATGGATTTGCACCACCTATATGCATGGAACCAACAACAATAATCAGAATGCCAACAATACATGTGATGGTTGCATGTTAAGAAGTTGTCACACGGAAACCACCACTGCCATAGATCCTCTATTGCTCAAGATCATGCAAAAGATCAAATAACTATAAGGGATGAAGGACACTAGAAAGACATTCAGTGATTTCTGCCACTTTCCAGACGTGAAGCTTCCTAAAAACTTCAACATGAAAAAATTCCATGAGTACTCCAAAAAGGGGGATCCCATGGCCCATGTGTAGGTGTATTGCTTAGATATGGTGGCAGTATAGGATGACAACATAGTAAGGACATGTTGTTTCACATAGATATTGATTGGTCCTATGTTGGCCTAGTACAATAAATAGGATATGACCACCATCACCACATGGGCCAAGATGGTTGAGAAGTTTATTGATCAGTGTTCCTGGAATCTAGACTAGGTCCCGACCAAAGAAGACTTGGAAGCATTGCATCAAAAGGCAAAAAATTACTTCTCTAAGTTTGTGAGACAATGGAGGGAGCTAAAAGAGCAGAATTCAATCCTATAGATAAGGAGGCCTTGGACACGGCGATCAAAGCCACCATGCCAGCTCTTATTGACTTCTTATCTTTTCAAAGGTATAACACCTTCCCAGAGCTCATAGAAATAGGTGTATGGATTTAAATGTTATCAAGAGGGGGGTCTATTAAAACATAGGCCTCACTTTCCAGCCATCATCCACCTCTACAACGCCCAATCAGAAGTTCAAGTGGACGAAAGCTAAAACCACAGATGCCACGGTAGTGGTAGTACTCATCCGCATTGGGATGGGTAAGAGATAACGGCCAACCATACAGATCTTACCACCACATACATCAACAGCTCAGACTATCCATGCCCCGACACTGCAACAACAATAAGATCAAGTGATGATGCCCAACCATCAGCCTCAGTACATGCCCCTATGGTATGTTTGGCCTTTGAGAAACTATTGTGGGTATGCACCACCCCTTCCAACCATCAATGCAGTATACACCCACAACCACTCCTCCAATAGTGAGTAATCGGAAACCTCATGTCAAGTTAGAAATAGTCACCCCATATGTATAGGAACCTTGCAAAATGAAAAGGAAGTTCACCCCCTTGGTATAGTCACCTGTTATTATTTTTCTAGATGTCAAGCATCTACTCAAGTTTTCATCCATAAGGGATCCACCAAATCCCTTTCCAAAGAGCTACAACACCAACACCTTTTGCGACTTCCTCTGAGTGAAGGGACACAAGACTGATACATGCATCCCGTTCAAACACACCTTATAAGATCTGATGGATGTTGGTGATATCCACACAATCACATCAGAGAGGTGCCTTCATCCTCTAAAATGTTGGCTATAATCTCATCACCAAAAGACTCACTCTGGGGACCCATCCTTACTTTAGAGAAAGCAATCAAGAACTGGTCTCAAAATACTCAAATTGTCATCTTAGTCCAAGAACAGAAGCCATTTATTCCAATAAGCACCAAAACATTAGCTATCATACCTGAGAGGCCACCAGGGGTAGAAAGCGTGGTCCATTATCATACATGGGGCCTTCCAGGAGCAGAAGGCACAATAAAATAGCATACTAAAATCCAGCCAAAGGCCAAAAGTATAGAAGGTTTGGGTCCCAACGGCATCTGTCTCTACAATTCCTCACCCTACTATTGTAATATCAGGCACATCATCCTCATCCATCACAACAAAGGGAGATCAGCACTCCATTCCACCACAGGTGCCACTACCACCCAACAAGGGTAAAGAGAAAGTGACTACTTATGTAGGAGTCCCTACCAGAACTACAAAAGAGGGGGTGACAAGGTCTCCATTCCATCTATCAATACCAAGAAGGTACTGCTGAAAACCGATCTTTGCAAGGAGACCGGTCACAAAGGCTCAAACACAATCCAATTTCCCAATGAACCTGAAGTGGTAGTGTCATTAGTATAAGTGATGCCAAACTCCTAACACATCAAGAAACAGTCATGAATAATCTTTAAGGGGACTACATCTCCAAAGATGTACATACAGAAGCTCTTACAGCCACCATCAAGTTAATCATGAACCCACACTTGATCTCATTCATTGAGGGTGAGATTCCAATAGGAGGAAGTCATAACATGCCCTTACTAATCACTACAATATACAACAGCCTTGTGATACCCTCATGCTTCATCAACAATGGCACATGCCTCAACGTGTGTCCCTTAAAGGCAGTAATCAGCATGGGGAAGGATCCCTCTGACCTCCACTCAACAACAAAGGAAGCAACCTCCTTCAACGGAGTAACCAAAGATGCTTTAGGAGAAATCACTCTGGAGCTACAAATTGGGCCATAGATATTCACATCCCTTTTATGGTCATGGATTTGAGTCCCCTTCTTCAATCTCTTCATGGGGAGGCCATGGATTCATCAGAGTAGGGTGGTTCCCACATAACTACATTGAAAATTGAAGTACCAGTTAGGCCATGCCATCATCACCGTTCAGGATGACAGTGCTGACCCATAGCATGCATCAAAGAGGATGATATCCTACTTTGCATAGAGATGCTACAAATTTCTAATATCAGTTGTATACCCCCATATAGAAGGAAACATCATCTCCCCTACAATCCCACATTATTCTCCTAGAGGTTGTGGGAGATGAACATTCATTTGGATTGAGGACTGGGAGCCTAATGGCAAGGAGAGACATGGATCATTTGGATCCCTCCTAGATAGAAATGATGGGTCTAGGGCTCTATGGACCATCCATGTGATGCCCCGTCACACTAAATCAGATTACTCAAAATGAAACACATGATTGATCACTAATTAACCATACATCTAGAAAAGAGGATAAATTAAATTTGATTATAGATTACCATCATATTTGGAAATATTTACATAAATTTCCAACAACTTGCATATCAATACATACCATATCAGGTATTTACATGTACGTCTAGTGGACTTAGCCACAACTTGTATACAAAATATATTGTTACACATATACATGTCATATACAAAATTCACATGTTGCTAAAAAAACTTGATTCAATGTACATATCCTCTACAAAACATCCCCTACACGGGCATGACAGTACAGGGATGACTCTAGGACACTACTAACTACTAGCCAACCTTATGGTCCTACTACTCTTTAGGTTGCTCTTCCTCGCCACCACAATCATGATGACATCACTGACGACCACCTAAAAAGATGTGGTGGCCTACATGTGAGACCAACGTCCTAGTGAGAGATATGACTCTCAACAATGGTTATTGATTACAATAGGTAATATTATTACTAAATAGATTAACCATATTATTAGAATTAGGCAAGTTAAATAGGTAGGCGTAGCAATAGGTATAAATAAAAAGATATATAAAGGAACAGATAAGACTAGCATTTACTAAGCAGTTGAATTATCCTACTATAATAGATAACAACTAGCAGTATAAGAAACAAGGAAAGGGTTATCAACCAATGTGATTCATGTTTAATTCCTAAATAGATGTACTGCATGACTCGAATACATCTTTTATTAAACCCTGGGGAGTTTAGGATATACCACTCAAATTCTAACTCACCACTGCTTGGTTGCAATCAGTTCCGTACAAGATCTAGGAAAGTCAGAATCCTAAGATCTCACCCCCTGGTTAGTACGAGTCAACTATAGTGACATATCAGTCAAACTGCTCACAGTGACATATAAGTCAACCTACAAAATCAGCCTAGTCCAGCCTTGTTATATATATCACGACACTACTAACATGGGTATACAAGACCCTATCATCTGAGGTACGACTACAGTTGTCCTCAAACACATCATAGATATACATGTATCAATTGTTCATGAGTCGAGGTGTGTACACATCCATCCTCCAAACCTTGAGATCAAGATGACAAGTACATAGTCACTTGCACCCATTCATACTCAAGAGTTATGTATATGACTATGAGCATCCCATAGGAATACTTGTTTCCCCATATAGTAAGTCTGAACACTGGAATGGTTCTATGGCACAGGACACTACATGATTAGGGTTTCACTTTATTAGTTAATACCAATTGGGTGAGTCAAGGATGCATCAATCAAGTTACATACAAACCCTAAAAGATTTTTACAAAAAAGTATGTAAGTTGCAACTTCATAAGATATAAAACTATAAAATATAATTCTTATCATATCTTCACATGATACCAATCTCACATAGTGAAGAGGGTTACACCTCCATTAGGGATCAAAACATGCCTAAGGCTCATTAAAACCACCACATCATTCCCTAAAAGAACATCATTATCTTTCCATGCCTTACCAAAGATTCATCAAACCATCACCATACATGTGTCACATAAGTTTAACATAGCATTTGTATTTAGAGGCTTATGATGTTCATATGCCAACATATTAGGCTTACAAGTCATTGAGAGAGAGCATTGATCACCATATCAATCATACAAGGGACATAAGTATGATTAACCATCAACACTTACTTACATTAGGGTTAGGTTCAACAAGATAATGTTGAATTAGGTTTACAAAAAAATAGCACTCAAGGATAAACTCTAATTCTTAGCATTTTCATCAAATCATTAAAACATAAGGTCAAACATAACCATCTGATTCCATACAACCAATGCCCTTGACTCATATTCATAGTATTAGAAAACACATCAATCATATAGTTAGAAATCACATCGACTATGTAGTTAGAACACTTGGTGGGCATAGAGTCAGACCTCTTGGTGACCACTAGGGTTACAAACACCTTGGCGGTTGTTAGGGTCAGGTGCCTTAGAGACCACTAGGGTTTGGTACACCTTGGTGACCATTAGGGGTAGGTGCCTTAGCAACTACTAGGGTCTGGTACACATTGAGGACCGTTAGGGTTAGGTGCCTTAGCAACCACTAAGGTTCAAGGTCTTGGCGACCAACCATGGGATCAAAGGTTTGGCGACCACATAGAATCAAACTCATCAATCAACATAGCTTAAAATCTTAGCGACCATCAAGAGTCCAAAACCTTGGCAACCAACTTGAAATCAAAAGATCATTGACCACATAGAGGTACAAAACTTGGCAACCACATTGAATCACAAACTTCACGACCAACATGGAAACCAGACTTGGAAACCAATCATGGATTCAAACTTCATCAACCATCATCAAAACAAATCTTTGTGACCACGAAGCACCACACACATGTGCAAGATCTACAGTTTCTATATTTAATGAAGGAACATACATCGAGTTTAGAGGTACATCAGGAAGGATTATCTACTCAAGATATACCATCCAAACTCAACCCTAGGAAAAGGTAACATCTTTCTACTTGAGACAACATTTTAGGGCAAGATCGTGTACATGCAAGATAAGAGTATGCAATAATCATGGAGGAAGTTATATAACTCGCCTCTAGGATGAAGATGAATCTCCACACAGTAAGGTATCTTAAGGAAATAAGGTAGAAACCCTATCTTAAGCACTCCACTTGGTCAAGCTAGCTTCTTCTCCAAGAAGGAACCAAGCCTTAGGTCAAGGAAGCAAGAAAGAAGTGTTCTTCAACCACTAGTTCAAGCTCCACCATGGATTTGATCAAGAAGAAGAGAGGGGAATGTAGGGAAGCAAGAAAAAGGAAGGAAAAGAGGGAGATCTCCTTTGCCAAGACCAAGAAGCAAAGCAAGGAATCAGCAAACAACCTCAACAAGGGTGGATCCAAACCCTAGGTGCACATGCAAGCAAGATCAGCCAAGCTTTTTCAACCTTGGCTCCTTCTTCTCCACCAAACAAGGTGGGATGAGCTCCAAGAACAAGGAGAGAGAGAGAGAGAGAGAGATCTAGGTGTGTAAAGAGCTTTCTTGCATGCAAGGAAGGAGGTATATAAGATTCAAGGTCAGAGAGAAAGAAAGGGAGACGTGCTAGCCATGCATGCCATGTGTCCAAGGTCCAAACATCTCGCCCATGCAACCAATCTATCCACACCAAAACTTGGGGACCAAGATGGACCTCATTCTTGGATACCATGATGAGTCAGTGTAACATACAGAATCTTAGATTCAATTGCAATTTAACTCATTTTCAAGATTTTATATACTTCATGTCCTTTTTCATAAATTCTCCTATCTTTTCTATCCTCTTTGTCCTCAATATTGAAATTGAGGAACACTTAATGGTTTGATCTATATTTACCCACATTCATTTCAATGAATGGGTTTTTGCACAAATATCTCAACTAATGTGTTACTTAGAGTCTAATAATGCAAAATGACCATTAATGAGAGAAAATTAGTAGATTATATTAATTTAGAGATTTTATGGCTTTGTGGGATAAGAAATTTTATAATGAAATTTATTAAGAAAGGTACTAAATATATTTATTAGGCGCTTAGCATACAATCAAATACAAAATGCATTATAAAGTAATGTAATGTTAAACTCCACACACTTAGCAAACCCATGAATTTTCATGTGAATTGGTATTTCTCTATCCTCTTAATTAATTAGATGATTATGTAACTCTAATCTATATATAAATGCATATTGTGTGGAAAAAGGAAACCCCCTTTGACTCCTATTTAGTCTGCCCTTTAATTTGCTTGACCATTGAATAGCAATTCCTTTCCCAATTGAATTGGTATTTAAAATCATGATTGCCGTAGGTTTTAATATTGGTATTTGACTAAGCAACTAAGATTTTCCTAAACATGTCTATCCCAGCAATGCAACGTCTACCCCAGCAATGTAATGCCTTGTTGCATTACTCCCCCTCCCTATCTAACGCGAGAGTACTTTCAGCATTTCTCTCCGTCTATGAAAACGGACGCCCCATTTTCCCCTCATTTTAACGCCTCATGTGTGTAACTCCTACCCTGTCGCTCATGTCTGTGATGATGCCCTAGCATCAGGCGGCAGCAGCTGTAATGAGGCACCCCCCTTCCTCTTTGTCTCCCATTCTTTCCTCTTCACCTCATAAGCCCTAGCCGCCATGCCTTCTCCTCAACACCTCAAGACCTAGCCATAGATCTTTCTTCTCACCTTTCGCCTACTGCCGCCAAGGACGTTGATGGATGTGCTCTCCATTCAGATGACTTTGATGTCTCCTCCACAAAAAGTCATGGTGTAACCTACCAAATCAACACCGCCTAGCTTTGTGCCTCTCAACCCATGATAGCTAGATGGCATCACAACTTGTTGTTGAGTTAGCCATCAATTTCATTAGACATCATGCAATCAAAGACTTCCTCTCCCAGAACAGTGACTGAAACTCGACGCCCAGCAACCCCTGACATTGTGTCAGCATCGTTAACACCTGCCCATTTGACCCTCGATGCCTAGCAACCCCCGAAGTTGCGTCGGCATCACTAACACCTACCCAACCTATGCCTTGACGCCCTGATCTCCTCCTACTATCAACATTCGTCTCCGCCCTGCAACACAACGTGCGACGCCCATCATCGCCTCTCAACCCCCCCCCCCACTTGCAACTCCTCCACCATCACAATTCCATGTTGTCCCCATCATCAGGTTGTTTTAACCTGATGCCGACAACCACCACAATGTCTGCAACTCGTCCCTATCAACCCAATATCCATGAACCAATTTGAAATCAATCTTTTCACACCAGTAGAACATCAATTACTATAGGTAAGTATCACCTTCTTTAGTTTCTGTTCTTTCAGAACTATAATAATCGAATCAATGGAAATGATAGAATGAATAAAATTAAGTTTAGTTAGAACATACTTTGAGTATTATGACGATTAAGATAATCTTAGTTAGACTATTTAGCCTCTTAACTATATAATACTTGTATGTACGTAATCATACTAGTACATGTATGATCTATAGGGGACTGAAATCATGTAGACTTATTATCCATTGGATGATTAATCATGAAACTGATATGGATTAGTTAATAGTCTCATAAACACTAACTATACTCAGCTATATAATTGTATATACATGTATATTTATGCAATAGATGGTAACTATAAATACAAATATAGGTATGGAATGCATATTGTCATCTCATGAATTAAATGGTGTAAAACATAATAAGGTGTAAAAGAATATATTTTTATAAACATATATCTAGATGACATTTTAGTTAGAGCAAAGCATGTGTATATTAGTGAACCTAATAGATATTCATGTGGAATATACTTACATCAGTAGACATGATAAGCATGATGTTAGGAATAATATGGATTCACATTATAGAGAACAGATGACATCTTTAAACCTAAATTGGAAGAATATATATATATGGGTTACATAGACTTATGTGACTAAAGATGAGTAATTAGAACTAAGAGTGATATATAAAGCATAACATATTATCTCAACAAAGATTAAAATCATAAACCCTAACATGACATTAAATGATTGAGAATTGGGTAATAATAATATAAAATACAATAGGAATGAATATGTTCACTTTGACTTAGATAATATACATAATGTGTTTCTAGGACAAAAGTGAGATTGGACATATTTAATTGATGAAAAGTCTTCTTTAATAATATCGAGTGAGGTATGTATGTGAAACCATATTTATTTATGAGTTTGAACACTATCCTTCAGTTGGGCATTTGATATCCAACCCTAATTTCCGATGAGGCATTGCTTAGTTTTTAATCTCTTTATTGCCTTATTATGGCACTTTTAATTCAATTATTCTAGGGTCTTGGACCCCATTTGAAAAGTTATTTAAATTCCTTATATCTACCTTTGAAATACTTTAGCATGATGATGAAAATGACTAATTAACTAATGTAGTGTACATGAGTACAAACCACTCATAGTTTTGGGCATGAGCCCAGGGGAATGTGACCACTCTCCTCAGGGGAATGTGATAATTCTCCCCACTTTATATATATTTGGGTGTTTGAGAATGTGTTACTCTCCCTCACAGATTGAGGTCCGGTAGGTGCCTCGGCCCTATATTAGTTTAATGGAGTCACATGTAATCATGCATGCAACTTATTATTGTTTAACTTGCAAAAATTCTTATTTGTTTTACTTGCCTCATATTCTTGACCCTCTTAGCATAGTCAATCTTTTTATTTCCTACTTTAGTTTATAATTGTCCTTATTCTTTATTTGACACATACATTTTCTCTACTCTTATTGTGTGATCTCAACCACCCAAGTTAGGATCAGAGTGTGCAACAAGAGCATGGTGAACCAGCCTATGACTAGCAAAAGGAGTCCATCCTTCCCTCATGAAATTATTTGTTAAGTTATTTTTATTGGAGACATATTGTTGTAGTCTAATATCCCTCTACTTAGATCCTCTTTTTGCATAAAGCATGTATACCCTTTTGGGAAAAATTTCAATGTACTCTTTATTAAATTGAATATTGTCAAGTTTTTAACTTCCGCTGCTATTCGTTGGAATTTTTGCATACCATTGTTATTAGTAAAGAGGTGGTGATTTCACTTCTTTACAGCATGGTATCAGAGCCAATGGTAGTCAGATCCTTGACTATTTCAATTTTTCTCCTTAGTTAGAAAAACCTTACCTCATATAGTTTCCCTTTGGTTCACCTTAGAAGTGACCTATAGTAAAAGGCTGAATTAGGACTATAAGAGTTTCATATTAGAAATATCTTTAATTAACTTTTAGGTGATTAGCCTATTAGGTAGATACTAGGGCATGAAGTTGAAAGTAATGGTGTCTATAAAGGGTCAGAACTTGGGGGTCGGCAATATTTTCCTCCACACCACTAGTTGATTTATGGGGACTCCCAATTTCATATGACACCGGCCTAGATTGATCTGATATGAAATGCTAAAAATAGAGTACCTTTAGGCAAATAACCTCATTGTTGAGTATCCTTAGAAACAAAATAAAATCACCTTGTGCCCATAAGTTCCTTATATGAGACTTAGATTTCCATGTTTAGGGTTAGTGTACCCTATACTAGACTTCGAAGTTTGGTAATAGTGATAGTAGTATAATTAAGTGTTGGGTCTTATACATATTTAGACTCACACTTTTACCTCTAATTTGACTTAGTCAACCATTTTAAGGGGTGGAGTAGTGGTAGTAGTAGTACCTTGATAGATTACATTGCCGATTTCAAGGATGAAATCCCTTTTTAGGGGGATGGAATACTATAACATAGAAAATTCTAGCCAATTTGAAATTGGAAACCCTAACTCCATAGAGAGTAGTGAGCTTATATGATTAGTATTGACCAAACAAATTATAATTATAATTTAACTTGTTTGTTTATATACCAATGAATTTATATAATAAGTCATATAAGGAATAGTTCATATGCTTGAACCCTAACAAATACTTAATGCACATAAGATGAGTAGGTCACTAATTGTGAAGACACATAATGTTGACCATGTCACCCTAAATGCATAATATATAATGGTCATGTTGACCTAAACCCTAAGATGTGATCATCTAACCTTAGCGTATATACATCTATATGTATATATATATATATATATCCTTAATGCCTTCATAATACATAGGTGACATTAGGTGTCATAACCTAATAATATACTTGATACGTATAAGGGGTATATAATCGCCTCATCATAGTTAAATCAAGTTATCAATATATGTAAGGCATATCACCTTGTTCTCTAAATGCACATGTCATTAATCACCTAATCATAACTTGGAATATGAAACAATTTATTAATATGCAATGTGTTCCACCTTAATCACTAAAATACATATAATTACTCAAATGTGATAAGGAGTACTTGGATTTACATAAGCATGATTATTAAGTCTATAATAATTCCAAATGCCTAATGTGATGCTAAATGTATAATATGAAGTGTAAAAAGGAGAAAATGGTTAAGGATGACATTAATGTGAGTATGAAAAGTGATGTGACAATGTATAATATAGGTGTAAGAAATTAATGTGACATTATTTAGACTTAATAACTTGTTGGATAATATCATCTATTTCTTATAAAATAATTTGTGATAATTCTCTATGACGGTAATATGAGGAGAATGGAGAATAAATTCAAGTTATTAAGGATTGTGACCTAATACATTAATAAATATGGGGATAATGCTAGTAAGTCAAAAAAATGTTAATTGTGTTATATTTGATAAAAGGTGATATCAATCGTGGAAACCTTAGTAAAACCCTGACTTATGAGTAGAGCATGTGAAGTACCATAGAGTAGAGGTAATAACCTAGTTTCTTCATGTTGGGATGTTACATACTCACCCTTCCCTCTCATTGTGATTTTAGGGATGAAATCCTCTTTAAGGGGTGGAGTGTTGTAACATACTGAATCTTTGATTCAATTGCAATTTAACCCATTTTCAAGATTATATTTCCTTCATGTCCTTTTTCATAGATCCTCCTATCTTTTCAATCCTCTTTGTCCTCAATATTTAAATTGAGGAATACTTAATGGTTTGAACTATATTTACCCACATTCATTTCAATGAACGGGTTTTTGCACAAATATCTCAACTAATGTGTTAATTAGAGTCTAATAATGCAAAATGACCATTCATGAGAGAAAATTAGTTGATTATATTAATTTAGAGATTTAATGGCTTTGTGGGATAAGAAATGAGAAATAAGAAATTTATATCAAAATTTATTAAGAAAGGTACTAAATATATTTATTAGTCACTGAGCATACAATCATATACAAAATGCGTTAGAAATTAATGTAATGTTAAACTCCACACACTTTAATTAGAAAACCCATGAATTTTCATGTCAATTGGTATTTCTCTACCCTCTTCATTAATTAAATGATTATACAACTCTAATATATATATATATAAATGCCTATTGCATGGAAAAAGGAAACCCCCTTTGACTCTATTTAGTTTGCCCTTTAATTTGCTTGACCATTGAATAGAAATTGCTTTCCCAATTGAACTGGCATTTAAAATCCTAATTTTCATAGGTTTTCATATTGGTATTTGACTAAGCAATTAAGTTTTTCCTAAACTTGTCTATACCAGCAACGTAATGTCTACCCCAACAACATAACGCCTTGTTGCATTACTCCCCCTCCCTATCTAATGCGAGACTACTCTCGGCGTTTCTCTTCATCTGTGAAAACCAATGCCGCCATTTTCCCCTTGTTTTAATGCCTCATGTGTGTTACACCTACCCTATCACACCTGTCTCTGACACTGCCCTAGCGTCAGGCAGTGGCAATCGTAACAGGGCGTCCCCCCTCCTCTCTGTCTCCTATTAATCTTTCCTCATTCTTTCCTCTTAACCTCATAAGCCCTAACTGCCATGCCTTCTCTTCAACACCCCAAGACCTAGCCACCGATCTGTCTTCTCCCCTTTCACCTATTGCCGCCATCAACGTTGATGGATCTGCTCTCTGTCCAGATGACTTCAACGTCTCCTCCGCAAAAAGCCATGGTGTAACCTACCCAATCGACGCTGCCTAGCTTTGTGTCTCTCAACCCATGATAGCTAGACGGCATCACAACTTGTTGCTGAGTTAGCCATCAATTTCATTAGCCATCACACAATCAAAGACTTCCTCTCCAGAACTACACCTGAAACTCGACGCCCAGCAACCTCCGACGTTGTGTCGGTGTCGCTAACACCTACCCATCTGACCCTCGATGCCCAACACCCCAGATGCTACATCAGCATCACTAGCACCTACCCAACCGATGCCCCGACGCTGCGACGCCCTAACGCCTCAATCTCTTCCTATTGTCGACGTCTGTCTCCAGCCTACAACACAACGTGCGATGCCCAATAGCGCCTCTCGACCCCCCACCTGCAACACCATGCTGCAACTCCTCCACCATCACAATTCCACATCGTCCCCATCATCAGGTTGCTGCAACATGACGCCGACAACCACCAAGACGTCTACAACTTGTCCCTATCAGCCCAATATCTATGAACCAATCTGGAAGTAATCTTTTCATACCAATAGAACATCAATAGCTACATGTCAGTATCACCTTCTTTAGTTTCTGTTCTTTCATAACTATAATAATCCAACCAATGGAAGTGTTAGAATGAATAAAATTAAGGTTAGTTAGATCAGACTTTGAGTATTGTGATGATTGATATAATCTTAGTTAGACTATTTAGCCTCTTAATTATATAATACTTGTGTGTATGTAATTGTACCAATACATGTATGATCTATAGGTGAACTAAAATCATTTTGACTTATTATCCATTGGATTATTAATCATGAAACCGATATGGATTAGTTAATAGTCTCACCAACACTAACTATACTCAACTACATAATTGTATATACATGTATATTTATGCAATAGATGGTAACTATAAATACAAATATAGTTGTGGAATGCATATTGTCTTCTTATACATTAAATGGTGTAAAAGATAATAAGGTGTAAAAGAATATATTTTTATAAACATATATCTAGATGACATGTTAGTTAGAGAAAATGATGTGTATATTAGTGAACCTAATAGATATTCATGTGGAATATACTTATACCAATATACATGGTAAGCATGATGTTAGGAATAATATGGATTCACAGTATAGAGAAAAGAATGACATCTTTAAACCTAAATTGGAAGAATATATATATATATAGAGAGAGAGAGAGAGAGAGCGAGAGAGATATATAGAGAGTGTGTGTCATGCTAGAATACACTCGAGTGTACAGATCGCACGAATACACTCATGTGTGTTTGCATATCAAGACTTTTTTTTTAAATGTGAACCATTGATCTTCACTATCATACTATAATTAGGCCACATACAAAATTTGAGCCCATATGTATGAGTGTAAGTCACTCATCAGAGGGCAACAAAATTGACGCACGAAACTAATTTGAAATGCATAATATTTGCGGTCTTTATAACATGACCTATAAATGTCCAAATGTGCTCAAATGTTTTATATGAGCAATTCATAAGATGTTTAAGAAGATCAATGGATTAAATTTTTGAAAAAAAAATATTGGATCATGAAAAACTACTTGAGTGTATTCTGCTCTGAATACACTCGAGTGTATTCTAGCCCGACTATATATATATATATATATATATATATATATATATATATATATATATATATATATATATATATATATATATATATATATATATATATATGAGTTACATAGACTTATGTGACTAAAGATGAGTAATTAGAACTAAGAGTGATATATAAAGCATCACATATAATCTCAACAAAGATCAAAATCATAAACGATAACATGACATTAGATGATCGGGAATTTGGTAAGAATAATATAAAAATACAATAGGAATGAATATGTCCACTTTGACTTGGCTAATATACATAATGTGCTTCTACGACAAAAGTGAGATTGGACACATTTAATTGATGAAAAGTCTTCTTTATGAATCTCGAGTGAGGTATGTATGTGCAACCCTATTTATTTATGAGTTTGAACATTATCCTTCAGTTGGGCATTCGATATCCAACCCTAATTTCCAATGAGGCATTGCTTAGCTTTTATTCTCTTTATTGCCTTATTGTGGCACTTTTAATTCAATTATTCTAGGGTCTTGGACCCCATTTGCAAAGTTATTTAAATTCCTTATATCTACCATTGAAATACTTTAGCATGATGATGAAAATGACTAATTAACTAATGTAGTGTACATGAGTACAAACCACCCATAGTTTTAGGCATGAGCCCAGGGGAATGTGACCACTCTCCCCAAGGGAATGTGATAATTCTCCCCACTTTATATATATTCGGGTGTTTGGGAATGTGTTACTCTCCCTCACCCAGAGATTGAGGTCTGATAGGTGCATCGGCCCTATA
Source organism: Alisma plantago-aquatica (assembly GCA_963693085.1). Taxonomy (NCBI): domain Eukaryota; kingdom Viridiplantae; phylum Streptophyta; class Magnoliopsida; order Alismatales; family Alismataceae; genus Alisma; species Alisma plantago-aquatica. The sequence continues at coordinate 1,455,653,971 of OY856409.1, forward strand.
TTAGTTTAATGCAGTCACATTTAATCATGCATGCAACTTATTATTGTTTAACTTGCAAAAATTATTATTTGTTTTACTTGACTCATATTCTTGACCCTGTTAGCATAGTGAATCTTTCTATTTCCTGCTTTAGTTTATAATTGTCCTTATTCTTTATTTGACACATACATTTGCTCTACTCTTACTGGGTGATCCCAACCACCTAGGTTAGGATCAGAGTGAGCAACAGGAGCATGGTGAACCAGCCTATGACTAGTAAAAGGAGTCCATCCTTCCCTCATGAAATTATTTTTTAAGTTATTTTTATTGGAGATTTGTAGTATAGTTTCCCTCTACTTAGATCCTCTTTTTGTATAAAGCTTGTACTCCCTTTTAAGAAAATTTTCAATGTACTCTTTATTAAATTGAATATATTCTAGTTTTTAACTTCCGCTGCAATTCGTTGGAATTTTTGCATACCATTGTTATTAGTAAAGAGGTGGCAATTTCACCTCTTTATAGTCAGGAAACCTCATTGATTGCCAAGAATCTTGACGATCAAGATGATCCACTTTCTTTGTGACTAAGGTGATCAGAAAACCAAACGACCGCCAACCCTAGAAATGTTGGTGACCAAGATGAGTCAGAAGTCTATCAACCATCAACACTAGGTAGCCACATGAGATATTGGAAACTGCCAACACTAGGTGGTCCATCAGGTCCCAACACTTAAGGTCGACCCTAGGGTTAAGGCATCCATGAGAGCAAACCCTAATCTCGCACAAGGCTAGATGTCACCACTCAAACCAAGGTGTAACAAGGTGCCCCAAGGAACACTAACTCACACATGATATGAAAACATGTGAAGCACAACATGAATGTGACAAATTGCAAGAAAAATCCTAGATATGGTTAAATTGCATAAAAGCCCAAAACAAGCATATAAATACATAACTTGCTCAAACGATGTCTGAACTGGACCAAAACTTGAAACTTAAGCTTGGCACATGATCTCAAAGCACATATTAGGGTTATATTAATGTTGTAAGCATGTAATTATGATAAGAAATCATGTTTAACCATAAAGCAAGGTTTGTGGTCTTACAACCATAAATCCCTAACAAGGATTTCACCCCTGAAATCCTATGCAAACAAGGATGGGTACTTCCAACGCATATCATCCTCTAACTCCCATGTGGATTCCTACACACCTCAGTGATGACACAACACTTTCACTAAGGATATATCCTTCTTCTTAAACTTCTTCGCTCTCCTATCCAAGTTCAACACATGATCCTCTACATGCTACATGTCCTCTCCCAACTTAACCTCCATTGGTTGCAATGTATGCTCTGTATTAGAGTGACACTTACTCAACATGGAGACATGGAAGACATTATGCAACTTGTACAACTCTAGAGGTAACTCCAACTTGTATGCCACCTTCCCAACACATGCCAAAATAGGGTATGGTCCCATATATCTCGGATCCAACTTACCATTTTTACCAAACCTCAGCATAGCCTTCCAAGGGGAAACCTTAAGGTACACACAGTCTCCAACTTGGAACTCCAACAATATATGATGGTTATTCGGCATTTGAATTCTGTCTATCCTGAGCTGCTTTCAAATGTTGATGTATCACCTTGATCTTTTCTGTATTCTACTGCACTAGATCAGGACTCAAAAGTTGATAATCACCTATCTCATACCAACAAAGGGGTGACTGACAATGTCTCATGTACAACGCTTCATATGGTGCCATATCTAAACTTCTTTTATAATTATTGTTGTAGACAAACTCTATAAAACTTAGATGTGCATCCCAACTGCTAAGAAACTACAAGACACAAGTGCTTAATGGTTCCTCCATTGCCTGAATGATCCTCTCATACTAGCCATCTGTCTGAGGATGAAAGGTTGTGCTAAACCTTAATTGTGACCCCATAGATGTATGTAGTCATCCCCAAAATTGACTCGTAAATTGTGGAACTCTGTCAAAGACTATGGTAACTGGAATACCAAGCAGACGAACTATCTCATCAACATATATTTGTGCTAACTTCTCTATTGTATATGTCATCTTGATTGGAATGAAGTGAGATGACTTGGTCAACATGTCCACTATCACCCAACTAGAATCATGACCCTTGGTTGTCCTAGGAAGACCAACCACAAAGTTCATGATAATATGATTCCATTTCCACTGTGTTATTAGCAAAGGTGGTAATGTCCCTACAGGCTTTTGATGCTCTACCTTGACTTGCTAACAAACTAGACACTCACCAACGAACTCTGATACATCACGTTTCAGACCTGGCCACCAGTATAAATCCTTCAGATTATGGTACATATTCGTACTACCAGGATGCATTGCATACATTGAGGAATGAGCTTCCCCAAGTACCATCTTCCTCAGGCCCTAAGCATGTGGAACCACTATCATGTTGTGAAAACAAATTGTCCTACCATCTGACTCGTGGAAGCCATCATACTTCTTGTTGCCAAACTCTGATCTGACATTCTGTATCACTGTATCATTTTTTTGTGCATCTCTGATCTATTGTATCAAGGTAGGCTTAACATTCAGCTGTGGTAACAACACCGCCAACAGAGACACTTCCAACTATACATTCATCTGGCGAAGCGACACTAACATGTCCCGCTTGTGACATACCATAGAATGTAACTGTCCCTTGTCTACATATGATGATAAAGACAACTTCCTGCTTAGTGAATCAACCACCACATTTTCCTTCCCTAATTTGTAGTTTATTGTGCAATCATAGTCTTCAATTAGCTCCATCCATCTCCCCTACCTCATGTCCAGTTCCTGCTTCAAGAAGATATATTGGAGGTTCTTGTGGTCGGTGAAGATATGACACTCCTCTCTATACATATAGTGCCTCCAAATCTTTAGGGCATGTAACATTGTTGCTAGCTCCAAATTGTGTGTCGGATAGTTTTGTTCATGTTTTTTAAGTTGTAGTGAAGCAAAAGAAATCACGTTCTTACCATGCATCAGCAGACATCCCAAACTAATCTTCAAAGTGTCATAAAAGACAATGTAACCTTTCCCTTGTTCTGGAGGGACTAAAACTGGAGCATTGATCAATTTCTCCTTCAACAATTGAAAGGAATGCTAACACTTATCATCTTGTATGAAAGGAACATCTTTCTTGGTCAACTTTGTTAGGGGTAACACTACAACACTATAATTCTTGATGAATCTTCTGTAGTAGCCTACCAAAACTAAGAAGCTTCACACCTCAATCGGTGTCTTAGGTTGCTCCCACTCCAACACTGACTTTACCTTATTCGAGTCTAGACAAACACCTTTAGCAGATATGATGTGGCCCAAAAAAGACACCTCAGTCAACTAGAACTCACACTTACTGAACTTGGCATACAATTGGTGTTGCCTCAACAACGTCAATGTCTGGCAAAGATGTTTCTCATTTTGTTGTTTGTCCTTAGAGTATATCAAGATATCACCTATGAATACAACCACAAATTGATCCAGATACGGTCTAAACACCATATTCATCAAGTCCATGAAAGCTACCGGCATGTTGGTTAACCCAAACGACATAACTATGAACTCATAATGACCATACCTAGTCCTAAAGTTGTCTTAGGTATGTCATCCGCATTGATCCTCAGTTGGTAACAATCTAACCTCAGATCTATTTTTGAAAACATTGTAGCACCTCTGAACTGGTCAAATAAATCATCTATATTCAAAAATAGATACTTATTCTTTATACTAACCTTGTTCAACTATTGGTAATCTATAAAAAGCCTCATAGAACCATCATTTCTTCTTCACGAAAAACACAGGAGCACCCCCAGGGGAAGTGCACGGTTTGATGAAACCCTTCTCTAGTAACTCCTGCAACTATTTCTTCAACTCCTACATCTTTGTTGGTGCCATCTCGTAAGGTGCTTGTGCTATGGGTTGAGTTCGAAGAACAAGATTGGTCTCAATATCAATCTCTCTAGGAGGGGGAACACTAGGAAAATCAACTAGAAAGACTCCCTCAAACTCATGCACTATAGGTACCTCCTGTATACTGGGACCTCTCACCTTGGTATCCACAAAATGTGCCAAGATAGCCTCACATCTTTATCTCATCAACCTCCCTACTATAACAGTCAAAACCAAACATGTTAAAAGAATCTTCCTATCTCCTTAGAAAGTCCAAGAGGCATCTCCATCATGAAATGTCGCCACCTTGGAAATGCAATCCAAAACAACCTTGTACTTCTCCAAGGTATGCATCCCTAGGATCACATCGAATCCATGCATGGAAAGTAGCATAAGATCCAGTTGAATGATTCATCCTAAGAAAGAATAACACAAGATGGACACACCTCCCATACTCGGAAAAACCAACTAAAGGGGTTTCTAGACAAAGACATTCTGATCTATTACAAATAGGCAAATTACAACTACTTATCACCTTTCTGGTGATAAAAGAGTGTGTCACACCCGGGTCAACCAAAATAGGTTCAAAGAAGAAACAGACAGGTCAGAATGAAATTGCCCCATCTGACCTATCATGACCTGTGGATTGACTACTCCCTCTGGATGACTCATAGCCTAGAATCTAGACATTTCTTATTGTCATCCACATCGTTTTCCAACTGGCCCAAAATATCATTCCTGCAATGCATGTTCGCATACTCTACCACCACCACAATTGTACTATTGCTGCTGCGAACCTTAATGGTTCTGCCTCGGCTGTTGTGTCAGTTCCTCATCCTTCATAGGATAGACCCACTTCGTATGCCCAACTTACCCACACTAGTAACAAGTCCTGGTATCATAGTGCAGCCTATACAACCATGTCATTGAGACAGATGATGTACTATGTGCTCCTGCTGGTGGAAAGTTACAACTTCTGCCCTTACTTGGGGACCATTGTGACGAAACTCCTAATCTTGTTTCAAAAAAATTTGATCATTGTTGTGACTACAAAGATGAGAACCTTGGCTTCTTCAAGCCACAAGATGACTGTCCTTAGAACTGGGTCAGCCTCGTCGTAGTGATGTCTTCACACTTCTTAATAGCATACCTCTCAATCCTCCTTACTGACTCAACAAAAGAAGAAAACCTCTCTTTGTTCTCTAAAGTAGACGTTGTCGTAGACAACTCTGTACTCAGACCTTTCTCAAACCTATGGATCCTCTCCTTCTATGTTGTTTCCATATGAGAACAAAACCTCAAAAGCTCCATAATTTAGTGTCGTACTTGTTGATGGACATCGAACCTTGATGTAAATTCTCAAACTGTACCCCCTTCTCATCCAGATATGTATTAGGGGAGTAGTGGATCACAAACTCTCACCGAAACTCTTCCCATCATATCACAACTCCCAGGCTCTCCTCCTTCTCTATGGCCCGTCAATGACCAGCACTTCCCTTCAATAAGTAAAGTACATGCTTCATGTTGTCCTCTTTCGAGATGTTTTAAAATCTTGAATGCCTTCTCAAGCTCTGTCAACCATATCTACATCAGCTGGGTCCGATGTACCTGTGTATTCAATTTCTCCCACACACTGCAACCTCTCAAACATATTCTCGAAACTCTGAGATTCTAAATTAGGGACGACTGCCCTAGCTTGAGGTATGGGTTCCCAATCCACTAAGTGTGTAATCTTCATCATGAGTTGTCCAAATATAGACTAGAAATAAGGATTATCCATGGTTGCAGGGTCAAATTGAGGCACGTCACAGGTACTCTACCATCATGTGTCATCCTCCTACCACCACCTCCTGGCGTGACACGTTCTCCAGACATATCTGCATGGGCATAAGCTATGATTAGATATGTTGGATTATGTAACAATGGACACAAACCTAAGTCATATGTCCATGTAGACTCAGCAAACCTAAAGATCTGATACCAACCAAACTATGATGCCATGTCATGCTAAATGAGATTACTCAAACTGAAACATGCGAACGATTACTAATTTACCATACATCTCAAAAAGAGGGTAAACTAAAACTAATTAAACAGTACCATCATGTTTAGAAATATTTACATAAATGCCCAACAGCTTGCATATGAATACATACCATATCAGGTATTTGCATGTATGTTGTAAAGGAGGCGAAACCACTCCGCGATTAGACAGAAAAGACCACATCCCTTAAAACAAATACCACAGCAAATTTTTCACCAAAGGGATGTGTAACAATACTTTCAACATGTATGTATCATTACACAAGGGGTAGTAGTAGAAAAGATCATTATCTAATAATTTACAAAGCTTGATAACATGATACAACACTTCACCACATATGGGTGTCTAAAGAGAAAACTAAATATATAAGCCAAAGTTCAAGCCGAGTGTCATCTAACCACATCTTCAAGTCTCCCAAAAGCTTAGCTAAAAGGTTGATGTCGAAGTTCACTCTCCTTGATCTAACCTGGGGTTGGAAGCATACCCCACAAAAGAGAAGAAGAAAAGAAATACATCAGCAAAAAGTCGGTATGTATATGCTAAAGGAAACTTTGAGTAATTTAATCAATAAGGACTTCAAATGTAAAATGTTTCCCATGCAAGAGATAAGGACTACCCAATTGGGCATAAAAGAAAAGAATCATCATCTCATAATAAAAGAAGACACTTGCCATAAACAAAACAATAAAGATTGTGCAATATTGGCACAAAAGGAAAGTAGTAGGGCACACACCCCACAATAATCAACTTGCATGCATGTGAGATAAACATAGCCCTAGAACAATATAAACACAAAGGCGGCCAAGTATAAACTTGAAACCTGATAGAGAAAGGAATATTGTCAATCTCCCAATATATAAAGTTGAGTATGGATTACTGCCACACTCAAGTATAGAGAAGTAGTTTACTGCCACCCTCCTTAATAAACAATAGGGGATTATTGCCCCAAAACCAAAGTAATTTACACTACTCTAGTGCTACTGAATCACATAGCATGTCAAATGTAGAGGCAAGTAGAAAAGTATAGTCAGAATTATACAACATTGCCATCACACAATGGACAACACAAACATATAAACGTCCACTTCAAAGTGGGCACATATCATTATATAAGACCAACATACACCAAGGAATAAGAAGTTATCAAGAGAATATCCAAGACCACAATAAGAAAGATAATTCAGAGGAACCATGTTATCAAGAAAATAGACATATGTGTAGGCTAAAGTCAAAAGAAAGATAAGATAGGTGAATTGCTCAACATAGATGAATAGGGGATACAACATACAACAAGAGAAAGAAATTGCTCAACATAGAGGAATAGGGGATACGACATACAAAAAGAGAAAGAAATTGCTCAACATAGAGGAATAGGGGATACGACATACAACAAGAGAAATAAATTGCTCAACATAGAGGAATAGGGGATACGACATACAACAAGAGAAATAAATTTCTCAACATAGAGGAATATGAGATATCACATACCTCTCTTACTGGTATCAATGACTAACTCTCACCACTTTAATTGAGTCCAAGTTCCACTTTGCCTCTAGGAAGGTAAGAAGGTTCAAACAGAAAGGATTCTGAGATTAGAAGGTCTGGTTGCTCCAATCCAAGCCCCTTTCTTGAGTAAAGATCACCTTCTCTACTTTAGAGGTGCAAACCTAGTTTTGGTCAAAATCACTAAGGAGGAGCTTAACAAATCCTACATAGAGAAATCTGGAATCCTAGGAGCTTTCTTCACCAAGGTAGGTACCTCCTTTTACATTGGGACATCACTTTCATGGCAAAACAGAGTAGGAATGATGCTCTAAGGTAGAGGAAATAGGGAGTGAGCAATGATTTTGAATTGGAGCTAGGAAGGGGTATATATAGCTTCATGGTTAGGAAAGGGGTCAAGCATGAGGTGTACATGGAGTTTTTCATGTGTCAATAGCCTAGAGATTCTATGTCCATGAAACACCTCCCTCAGTTACTACCCACACTTTCTCTCTTTTATCCATATCCTTATCTTGACCTTTATCCTTATCCTTATCCTTATCTTCATCCTTATCCTTATCTTTATCTTTATCCTTATCTTGACCTTTATCCTTATCCTTATCTTTATCTTTATCCTTATCTTTATCTTTATCCTTATCTTGACCTTTATCCTTATCTTTAGCTTCATCCTTATCCTTATCTTTATCTCTATCCTTATCTTTATCTTTAAAGGTGAAAAACCCTAAAATGTCCTTGAAGTGAAATACTTCCAAACCAAGTATCTCTAGGAGCCCCAAAGCCCCAAAAAAATGAGAATGATAAGGAAACCTATAAGGATCATAATGCTTGTGACAATTTACAAATAAAACCTCCCAATTGGGTAAATTTCTGAAAAGTCCAGAATGTACCTAAAATTACGTAACTTACACAAACAACATTCAAATTGGATCAAACTTTATCTACAAGTTATCTTTGATATGAATTTGCTATTATTTCCATATTTTGAAGTTATATAATCACATTATTCATTACTTATGCCTTTTACTCATTTTCTCTCTCCTAAATTTATCCTAATATTTCAAGGTTGTCCAAATTAGATGAAATTTGACATTTAGGCTAACTTTGATATGTAGATTTCGAATTTGAAGTTTGTTTCCTATTTTGAGACTTCTTTTTATGAGATATGTCATATGGCCTATTAATGGCCCATTAATAAAATTATTCATCTAATTAAGTTTCTTATCTTCATATTACCACCAAAATGAGTTATGTGGCATATTTTATGTATCCATTATGAACCTAAGATTAATGTTAGAATGTTAGGTTATATTAAGGTGATCGATACATGCATTAGCTCATTGGGATTATACTAAGCATATATTTAGGTCTAACCTTCAACCTTGTTTGGCTAAGTCCAAAATGTCAACTTCTAGGGTAGGGTCCGAGATCTAGTATGTTACATATGTCAAGTGAACTTAGCCATAACTTGTATATAAAATATATTGTTCCACATATGCATGCCATATACAAACATCGGCACGCTGCTAAAAAAAACTTGATTCGATGAACATATCATCTACAAAACATCCCCTACCCGGACCTGAGAGTACAGGGATGACTCTAGGACACTACTAAATCCTTGACAACTTCCTATGCTTACTTCTCTTCAGGCTGCTCTTTCTTGCCACCATGATCTTGACAATGTCGTTGACAACCATCTAAAAAGATGTGGTGACCCATGAGGTGAGACCAACTGCCAAAAAGAGGTATAACCCTCAACAATGGTTATTGATTATGGCAGATAATATTATTACTAAATAGATTAAGCACATTAATAGATTAGGTAGGTTAAACATGTAGACATAACAATAGGTATAAATAATAAGACAGATAAAACTATTATTTACTAAGTAGTTGAATTATCCTACTTCAATATATAACAACTAGTAGTATAAGAAACAAGGTAAGGGTTATCAACCAATGTGATTCGTGTTTAATTCATAGATAGATGTAATACATGGATGGATTACGTATTTTATTAAGCCATGGGGAGTTTGAGGTATACCACTCAAATTCCAACTAACCACCGCTTGGTCACAATCAATTCTGTATAAGATCTAGGAGAGTCGGAATCCTAAGATCTCACCCTTTAGGTCAGTATGAGTCAATTGTAGTGACATGTCAGTCAAACTACCTGCAGTGACATATAAGTCAAGCTACAAAATCAGCCTAGTCTGCCCTTGGTATATAGGTCATGACACTAGTAACCACAATATACAAGACCCTCTCATCCAATGTACAACCGCAGTTGTCATCAAGCACATCACACACACACACACACACAGATATATATATATATATATATATATATATATATATATATATATATATATATATATATGTGTATGTATATATATGTGTGTGTGTGTATCAATTGTTTGTGAACTAAGGCATGACCACAACCATCTTCTAAATGTTGAGATCATGATGACAAGTACACACAGTCACTTGAACCTACCATACTCAACAATTATGTATGCAACTCAGAGCATCCCCTGGGAATACTCGCTTCCCCATCCAACAAGTCCTAACACTGGAATGATTCTACAACACAGGGACTACATGATTAGGGTTTCACATGATTAGTTAATACCAATTGGGGGAGTTAAGGATGCACAAATCAAGTTACAAACAAACCCTAAAAAGTTCTACAAAAAATCATGGTATGTTGCAACATCAGAAGAAATAAAACATATGAAATATAATTCTTATCACATCATCACATGATGCCAATCCTTATCACATATTAAAGAGGGTTACACCTTTGTTAGGGCTCAAAACATGGCCTAGGGTCATTAAGAAGAGAGAGAGAAGAACATGGATAACCCTTGGGAAAGTGAAGAAGATGTCACCAACACCATGGCCATATGCTTTTTGTCTTGGGAAACATTCAAACTACACCAACATCACAGAAACCCCCTAACAACTATAAATATAGTGCCCTATCCACCATAAAAAGGCTAGAGTTAGGAAGATAGAGAGTTCATTTTTGTGTTGTTGTTGAATAGAGAGAGAGAGAGAAAGCATAGATGGTTGGATTTTTCAGGAACCCCATGACAACAAAAAATACGCCCCTAGGGAAGAAGTTGGAGACTTCTAGAAAAAACCTTTGTGTTCCCTAGGCTACTTTTGGTGTTCTCTTGTAAGAGGCTACACTTAGAGATCTAAGACAAAATAACTAGGTTTCTATCATATATCCACACCTTTAAAGATAAATATATCTTTACCCTTAGAAATACCAAAGCAATGTATCTTGGGTTGAAAAACCATGTAGATCCCTCTCCCCCATCCCTTCCATCAATACTTAGCCCAGAAAAAAAAATTGTGCGATAGTAAAGAGAAGGGAGAAAAGACATAAAAACCATGGTATTATGTCACAATTCACATGAAATAGAGGGTAGAAATAGTAAATTTCCCTATGATCATCTTCCTAGAACTCTCTCTCACACAATGAAACAACATGACACATGTCACAAGTTTGAGGGCAAATGAATCAAAAACCAAATTACAGTCACCAAACCTCACTATAACCATAACTATTATATACAAGATACTGAGGCGTATCTAGGGATGAAAAAATTTCGGTGTGAAGAGACATGAACCTCGACAACTTCTCTATGATGAATTCTCAATAGAGGTACATCAAAACTACCAACACAAGCCAAAAAAGCAATTGAAGAAATGGTGGCAAAGTCTAGGGAATAAGAGTGACGTCTAAAGTGAGGAAAGATAGATGAAACAAGGTATAGAAATGAAAATCACAAACCATAGAGGAATCAGGGAGGAAAAAGATATGAAAAGAGAATAGGGAAATAGACACTAAGGTTGTGGCAACACATCCCATTATCACACAGATAACGATGTGTTACGCGAAAACGTGCGGAAAACATCATAACCACAGATTATCAAAACACGGGTTAATTAAAACCGATTGCGGAAAACTGATAAACTGTGAAACTATTACTTTCCAGTCCTCATCCTGCACAGAAACATGTCATATAAATATGTACACAAGATCTGACATGTGTCCACAGCTCAGGAACAGCTGTTCATCCATCACATGAGTTCACCACATGTTCATATATACATAAAGGCCCACATCCGACCAACAACAGGATATACAGATATCATCGAACGATCTTCGTGAAACATCGTCAAAACACTACCAAGGACCTGAGAGTACAGGGATGACTCTAGACTCTACTACAAAACATCCAAAATAGCAGAATGTCCATCGCTTGCCTTCTACTGCTCCTCAAGCTGCTCGTCCGCAACACCACAACCACGACCACGTCTACCTCGACCACCTAAAAAGGGTGTAAACCAGCGGAGTGAGACAATTGAAAAATTGTCCCAGCGGGAAACATAGCTCCCCACCACAACCATATAACCTCAGCAAGAGAAACTATAACAGCAATTATAACATGAGCAGATATATCAGAAGCAGTTATATATATATATATATATATAGCAAGATCATTCTTACCAGCAAGCATACCAGCTGTACTAAAGCGTAAAACCAGATGTCTTTCAAAGGAACATGACTATCAAGATGAGATACATCAACATGTAACAGGATTATTAGAACAGGGTATAATGCCATATAACCTGATTATCAAGATAAGGTAGATTACCACATGACCTGCAAGGTATAACGGAATATTACACAAACAAGGCCTCAACCAAGATAAGGTAGGTCACCTTCAACCTCCAACACAAGGGAGCACAAACCCTAAAAAGCAAGGTATACAAGGAACCCTAAAACCCAAGAGAGGGATATAGGCCACTAAGGTACATATAAGCAAGATGTACAAGTAAGGAACTAAGCTAGTCTACTCACATGTAACAAGGTTAAAGCTAGAGGTAAGAGAGTTAGGGTTAGAAACTATGCAACCCGCCTTAAGCTCCAAGGAAGAAGATGCACTTTGAGCTCCAAGGTTGTCGGCCACCAAAGCTCCAAAGCACTCCAAGGTCCAAAGCTATCGTCCACCAAGCTACTCCAGGAAGGTGTATCGGCCACCACTTCAGCTCCAAGGAAGTGTATCGGCCAACACAAGCAAGATGGAGAGGGGTATCGTGCACCAAGGGTGGAGGGGAGACCAAAGGACCAAAGGAGACTAAGGCAAGGAGAAGAGCTACCTATATAGGAAGAAGGGGAGGAGAAACCAAGGTACAACCATGCTATGTGTCGTCCACCCAAGGGACACATGTCCACCAACTCAAGCCACCTCTCATGCAAGCCATAAGGCACTTGTCCAAGATGTGCACCATGTGTCCATCAACCAAGCCAAGCCATCTGGGCGACACAACAAGAGCTACTGGGCGACACACCAAGCAACTGGGCGACACACCACCTGCCCTGGGTGACACAAGGCTCAAGCAAGCCCAAACAAGGAACTCCAAGGCCCAAACAAGCTCAACTCAGGCCCAAAGGACTCAAACAACAAGCCCAAGCCTTCCTCTCAACCCTAGAGGAAGCAAAGAGGGAAAACATCTCACAAGATGGCAAACTTGCCCACAAAACCCTAAACTTGGGTTATTTGCAAGTAGCCCCTCGAACTCTCAACAAAGCACAACAAAACCCTAATCACCACTCAAAGGTGATTAGCAAGCACCAAAGCACCAAGATCAAGCAAAACAAACAGGGTAAACCCTAAACGCAGGTCAGGGTCCTTACAGCCATAAACCTCTACAAAAGGATTTTGTCCCCGAAATCCGAAGAGAAAAGCGAGGGATACTTCTTCCTCATCTCTTCCTCAAGCTCCCACGTGGCTTCCTCAACGCCACGGTGATGCCAAAGGACCTTCACAAGAACCAGATCCTTTCTCTTCAACTTCTTGACTCTTCTGTCAAGGATCATCATAGGACCCTCTTCATAAGTCACATCTTTGTCAAGCTCAACTTCAACTGGTTGTATCACTGTTTCTGTATCCGGATGACTTTTCTTCAGCATACTGACATGGAACACTGGATGTAACCTGTGCAACTCTGGAGGCAACTCTAACTCGTAAGCCACCTTGCCAACACGTGCTAAGACTGGGTAAGGCCCCATATATTTGGGAGCTAACTTACCTTTCCGTCCAAACCTCAGCACACCTTTCCACGGAGAGACTTTAAGATACACCTTGTCTCCCACCTGGAACTCCAAGGGTTGTCGGCGATTGTCTGCATAAGACTTCTGCCTGTCTTGTGCCGCTTTCAACTGTTGTTGTATCACCTTGATCTTTTCTGTCATTTGTTGTACTAACTCAGGGCCCAAAAGCTGATATTCACCTGATTCATACCAACACAAAGGAGATCTGCACTTCCTCCCATACAAAGCCTCATAGGGAGCCATGTCAATGCTCCGCTGATAGCTATTGTTGTAGGCAAACTCTATCAAACTGAGATGTACGTCCCAACTGCATAGGAACTGCAAAACACAAGCACGAAGAAGATCCTCCAAAGTCTGAATAGTCCTCTCAGACTGTCCATCTGTCTGCGGGTGGAAAGCGGTACTGAACTTCAACTGCGTTCCCATCGCCCTGTGCAACTGTTCCCAAAAATGACTTGTAAACTAAGGACCTCTATCAGAAACTATCGTTGCTGGCACACCATGCAAACGAACTATCTCATCCACATATACTCGAGCGAGCTTTTTAGCTGTATACGTGGTCTTCACAGGTATGAAATGGGCAGACTTCGTTAATCTGTCCACTATCACCCAAATGGAATCATGATTCCTAGTTGTCCTGGGTAGACCAACTACGAAATCCATGGTTATATGATCTCATTTCCACTGTGGTATAGGCAAAGGTTGCAACGTACCTGCCGGCTTTTGATGCTCAGCCTTTACTTGCTGACATACCGCACACCTTGCCACAAACTCAGCTACATCTTTCTTCAGGCCGGGCCACCAATACAAGTCTTTCAAACTATGGTACATCTTGGTGACACCTGGATGCATAGCATACATCGACGTGTGTGCTTCCTCGAGCACCAACTTCCTCAGATTATCAGCATCTGGAACCACCATCCTATTATGATAGCAAACCACTCCATCCTCAGACTCATGGAACCCATCACGCTTTTCGCTGCCAAACTCTGATCTGATTAGCTATACTGTATCATCCGTTTGCTGTGCATCCTTGATCTGCTGTCTCAATGTGGGCTTGATTTGCATTTGTGCTAAAAGTCCAGCTAACGAGGAAACCTCCATCTGTACGTTCATCTGCCGTAAGGAGACTAACATGTTCCGCCTATGGCATACCAAAGAACTCATCTGTGCCTTCTTAGGAGTAGAAGACTTTCTGCTAAGCGCGTCTGCTACCACATTCGCCTTACCAGGATGATACTCGATAGTGCAATCATAATCATTGATCAACTCCATCCATCGACGTTGTCGCATGTTCAACTCTTGCTGTGAGAAGATGTTCTTCAGATTCTTGTGATCTGTAAAGATCTGACACACTTCCCCATAAAGATAGTGTCTCCAAATCTTTAACGCATGAACCACTACTGCCAGCTCCAAGTCATGGGTCGGATAGTTCTCCTCGTGTTTCTTAAGCTGTCGCGAAGCAAAAGAAACCACATGATCTTCCTGCATCAGCACACAACCCAAACCTTTCTTGGACGCATCACAGAAAACAACATAGCCTTTTCCAGATTCTGGCAAGATCAACACTGGATCACTGGTTAGCTTTTCCTTCAAACTTTGGAAAGCTTGCTGACATCGATCATTCCAAACAAAAGGTACATCCTTCCTGGTCAACTTCGTCATCGGTAGAGCTATCGAACTGAAGTCCTTGATAAACCTCCGGTAGTATCCTGCTAGGCCAAGGAAACTACGGACTTCCGTCGACGTCTTCGGCTGTTCCCAATCCACAACAGATTCCACTTTCTTCGGATCTACTTTGACTCCTTCAGCAGATATCACATGACCTAAAAAAGTCACTTCATCCAACCAGAACTCACACTTACTAAACTTAGCATACAACTGATGTTGACGAAGGAGAGTCAATGCTTGACGAAGATGTTGCTCATGCTCTAGCCGGTTCCGACTATAGATCAAGATGTCGTCTATAAAAACTACAACAAACTGATCTAAGAACGGACGAAACACTCTGTTCATCAGGTCCATGAAAGCAGCAGGTGCATTGGTTAATCCAAACGGCATAACCACAAACTCAAAATGACCATACCTCGTCCTAAAAGCTGACTTTGGTATGTCATCTGCCTTTATCCTCAACTGATGATATCCAGACCGTAGATCGATCTTCGAAAACACTGTAGCACAACGCAACTGATCGAACAGGTCATCTATCCTCGGCAACGGGTACTTATTCTTGATCGTGACCTTGTTCAATTGTCGGTAGTCTATACACAACCGCATCGAACCATCCTTCTTCTTAATGAACAACACGGGAGCACCCCAAGGTGACGTGCTCGGTCTGATGAAACCTTTCTCCAACAACTCTTGTAACTGCTTCTTCAACTCTACCATCTCTGTTGGAGCCATCCTATAAGGTGTCTGTGCAATCGGCTGCGTTCCCGGAACCAGATTGATCTCAAAATCGATCTCTCGGGGTGGAGGAACACCAGGAAACTCCTCGGGAAACACATCTGCAAACTCTCGGACCACTGACACTTCTTCAAGGTTAAGGCCTTTCGCCTTGGTATCCACAACGGTATCCACAATGTGAGCTAAGAACGCCTCACATCCTTGTCGCAACAACCTATCTGCCACCATAGCTGACACCAGACACGTCGGAAGAATCTTCCTATCTCCCTAGAAGATCCACTTCTCTCCAGCAACATCAAACACCGCCTGCTTGGAACCACAGTCCAAGACAACCTTATACTTCTCTAAGGTATCCATCCCAAGGATAACATCGAAACCATGCATATCAAGTGGTATGAGATCCACCTGAATGTTGTGTCCCGAAAAAGACAAAACACAAGATGGACACTCTTCTCGAAGCAAAGAGGAACCATCAAGAGGGGTTTCTAACAACAAGCTATCCTTCTTACAACTAACAGGTAGATGACAGTTTTCAAGCATACTATAGGCGATAAAAGAGTGTGTAGCACCCGGGTCAACCAGAACAGATATAAAGCAAGAAGAAGACATATCAGAATGAAATAACTCCATCTGACCTATCACCACTCGCGGGTTGACTATCGCCTCCGGCTGATTCATGGCATAGAATCGAGCCGTAGCTTGTTGTCCACGACCTCTGCTCCCTTGAGCAGACGATCTAGCTTGAGATGCTTGACCGCGTCCTCATCCTCTGCTACCACTGGGCTGTGGTCTCCCAGACTTCTGGAAACTCTGCCTCGGTTGCTGCGTCACTTCAACATCTCTATTCGGGCAATTGAACTTCCAATGCCCGACTTGTCCACAGAGATGACATGCTCTATTGTCAACTCGTGTCCTAGATGGCCCTGTCACTGCCACCGAAGCTGAGCTGTGCGCCTTAGATGGTGAAGAAACATGACCTTTCCCCTTACTCGGAGACCACTGAGATGGTACACCAGAACTTCTCATCACTGACGGTGCTGAAAACCTGGGCTTCTTGAAGCCACCAAACCTTCGTCCTTGAAACTAAGCAGGTCTTTTAAGATACACCGACTCTCTTTTCTCCCTTACTGTCCTCTCGATCCGTCGAACTGATTCCACAAACGTAGCAAACCGCTCTCGGTTTTCCAGCGCAGACACAGGGGTTGTCAACTCAGCACTCAAACCCTTCTCGAAACGTCTGATCCGTTCATCATCTTTCGCCGCCATGTGAGGATAGAACCTCAACAGATCCATAAACTTAGCTTCATACTCGGTGATGTTCATCGTTCCTTGCCGCAACTTCTCAAACTGACTGATCTTCTCATCCAGGTACGTCTTCGGAAAGTATCTGGTGACGAACTCGCGTCGAAATACTTCCCAACAGATCACCTCACCAGGCCACTTCTCTTCCTCGATGGTCCACCAATGACCAGCACTACCCTTCAAAAGGTAGACAGCATGCTTTACTTTGTCTGCTTTGGGGATGTCGAGGATCCGGAAAGCCTTTTCAAGACTCGTCAGCCACAGATCTGCATCCGCTGGATCAGCTGTTCCAGCATAATCTGAAGCTCCGACTCGGCGAAGCCGCTCAAAGGTCTTCCCAATACCCGATGCTTCCCCATGGGGAACCTGTGCTCGCGGAGGATGCACTGATAATCGCTCAACCATGAGATTCATCATAGCCATTAACTGCCCCATAAGCTGTTGGTAGGTAGGGTGTTCAAGTATGGCTCGGTCTAGTTGGGGGACCTCAGGCACCCGATCTTCATGTGCCCGTCTATCTGCTCCATCAACCGATGCAGCATCACTATGCTCAGGAGCATGTTCTTCGTGGTTTCCAGACATCTTGGCTTTTCTTCTGCTGAGGGCAGAAGATTTTTTTGTAAGATAACCTGGAGAACTCATAAGAACAGACTCAACCTAGTCCTAGATCCCTATAGACTCAGCGAACCTAAAGCTCTGATACCAAGACTTGTGGCAACACATCCCATTATCACACAGATAACGAGGTGTTACGCGAAAACGTGCGGAAAACACCATAACCACAGATTATCAAAACACGGGTTAATTAAAACCGATTGCGGAAAACTGATAAACTGTGAAACTATTACTTTCCAGTCCTCATCCTGCACAGAAACATGTCATATAAATATGTACACAAGATCTGACATGTGTCCATAGCTCAGGAACAGTTGTTCATCCATCACATGAGTTCACCACATGTTCATATATACATAAAGGCCCACATCTGGCCAACAACTGGATATACAGATATCATCGAACGATCTTCGTGAAACATCGTCAAAACACTGCCAAGGACCTGAGAGTACAGGGATGACTCTAGACTCTACTATAAAACATCCAAAACAGCAGCATGTCCATCGCTTGCCTTCTACTGCTCCTCAAGCTGCTCGTCCGCAACACCACAACCACGACCACGTCTACCTCGACCACCTAAAAAGGGTGTAAACCAGCGGAGTGAGACAATTGAACAATTGTCCCAACGGGAAACATAGCTCCCCACCGCAACCATAGAACCTCAGCAAGAGAAACTATAACAGCAATTATAACATGAGCAGATATATCAGAAGCAGTTATATATATATAGCAAGATCATTCTTACCGGCAAGGAATACCAGCTGTACTAAAGCGTAAAACCAGATGTCTTTCAAAGGAACATGACTATCAAGATGAGATACATCAACATGTAACAGGATTATTAGAACAGGGTATAATGCCATATAACCTGATTATCAAGATAAGGTAGATTACCACATGACCTGCAAGGTATAACGGAATATTACACAAACAAGGCCTCAACCAATGTTTCGTATTTGATATGACTAGTAAATACTAAACGGTTGTATTACATTTTATTATGCCCTGAGGATTTGAACCGTACCGTTCAAATCCAACCTTCGGTTACGAAACCCAAGACGGTGCCATACAAGGTCAATGGAAGAGTCGGACTCCACGACCTCCCACCTCATGGTCAGTACATGAGTACAACACAAGCAGGACCGCAGTCACATGCTGAAGTGGTCTAAGCCACAGGGTTAGCTCCATAGGCTACCCATTCTCTAGCCCGCCTTGGTACAGGTCACGGCTCTAGTAAAACTGAGCCACGGGCCTGATCACCGTGCTCTGAGCCATGAACGCATTCATGCTCCATACATCACATATCCTGAGCCATGGGCCTGTTCACCATGCTCTACACACATATCTGAGTCTGCAACCGAAGTTACACTCTTACCTCCTCATTTTCAGGCTAGGAGCAACCTACACATATTCAACAATATGCGCTTCCAGGTTAACCCGTAGGAAAACCTGTTTCACCATCACCAAGTCCTGACGATGATGGATCTATGGCCAGGGCAAACTACATGATATATTTCACTGTGATTAATTAGTATCTTTTAGATGGATTGCAAGATTCAACCAAGATGTATGACATGCAAGTTATAACAGAAAGTAAAGAACATTATATTATGATCTATTCATATCAACCTGATCCATCTTAAGGATCCAACATCACATGTTATCACTTGGCCTCTTGCCAACCATCCAGATCCATCTCAAGGATCATCACATATCACAGGGTCTCAACCCTTCATCATGCACTGTCACTGCCTCTTAAGGCTCACATCATCATCATGGGACCAACACATCACATACATAATCTTATAGAGCAATTATCAAAGTAATGTTACTCATTACATATGTCACATAGCCCTTTCATGGCTAAGTCATCACCTACAAGGTTAAGATATGCAATAATTGTAGATTCAACATAAGGAAGATGCTCACTATCATGAAATATCATTCAAGATAATCTACTTATCAATATGACAGTTATTTGGTAATCAAGTATGTTAAGTACATCATTAAACAACCATACTGATACTTACCCTTATATCGAGATTGTACAAACAATCATGGTATATAGAGATCATGTTGTGTTTACAGAACCAACACTATTATTAACAAGGTCATTACTATGTCATCAACTATTGTCATCTTTATCATGAAGCAACCTTTAATGTAACTGTCACAGCATCATTATTACCAACATTATTATCATTAAACAAACTACTAGAGTAGTTATCATCATCTTCTTTATCATTAACAATTAAGCATAAGGGTCACATCATGCATCAATTACATGAAGGCTAACATCATATACATTACTATCATTAGCATCCTTATTGTTTGCAAGGCAACATATTACATATTGATATCACAAACACCACCATCATTTTATTGGTTAATGTATAAACATCCACTTCTATCACATAAGGGACCGTCACCAAAGAAACTCATACCCTCACTATAGCCTCACAACCCTCATCTAAAACCTATCATCCAACATGGGTATCGGCCACCACACTAACCCTATCGGCCATCATGGCCCAAGGCATGTCGCCCAACATGGTATCGGCCATCATGGTATCGGCCATCAGGGCACATAGCCTATCGTCCAACATGGCACTACTTGGCCCTATCGTCCACCACATGGACAAGGAGATAACTCAACACAAGAGCACCCATTCTATCGTCCAACTCAAGGACATCCATGTCGCCCAACACCATCAGACCATGTCGCCCCAACAAGAAAGAGAGAGAGAGAGAGAGAGAGAGAGAGTATTGCCCATCTCCAAGGGTACTCACCATATCGGCCAACAAACCCTAGCTCACCCTATCGCCCAACTCAAGGGCAAGGGTATCGGCCAACCTAAAGGACTCATCATGTCGCCCAACACCAGCTACCATATCGTCCACCAAGGGGAACACCATGCCATCCAACTCAAAAACAAAGGTGTTGCTCAACCCAAGGGACCATATCGCCCAACATGGTCACCATGTTGGCCAACATCCATACTAGGTCAACCTATCGTCCAGCCCAAGAGGAAGGGTGTTGCCCAACACCAAGAACACTGATATCGTTCAACTCAAGGACAAGGGTGTCGCCCAACACACCCACAAGGAAGGGATATCGCCCAACCCTAGGTCACCTTCAACCTCCAACACAAGGGAGCACAAACCCTAAAAAGCAAGGTATACAAGGAACCCTAAAACCCAAGAGAGGGATATCGGCCACTAAGGTACATATAAGCAAGATGTACAAGTAAGGAACTAAGCTAGTCTACTCACATGTAACAAGGTTAAAGCTAGAGGTAAGAGAGTTAGGGTTAGAAACTATGCAACCCGCCTTAAGCTCCAAGGAAGAAGATGCACTTTGAGCTCCAAGGTTGTCGGCCACCAAAGCTCCAAAGCACTCCAAGGTCCAAATCTATCGTCCACCAAGCTGCTCCAGGAAGGTGTATCGGCCACCACTTCAGCTCCAAGGAAGTGTATCGGCCACCACTTCAGCTCCAAGGAAGTGTATCGGCCAACACAAGCAAGATGGAGAGGGTTATCGTGCACCAAGGGTGGAGGGGAGACCAAAGGACCAAAGGAGACTAAGGCAAGGAGAAGAGCTACCTATATAGGAAGAAGGGGAGGAGAAACCAAGGTACAACCATGCTATGTGTCTTCCACCCAAGGGACACATGTCCACCAACTCAAGCCACCTCTCATGCAAGCCATAAGGCACTTGTCCAAGATGTGCACCATGTGTCCATCAACCAAGCCAAGCCATCTGGGCGACACAACAAGAGCTACTAGGCGACACACCAAGCAACTGGGTGACACACCATCTGCCCTGGGCGACACAAGGCTCAAGCAAGCCCAAACAAGGAACTCCAAGGCCCAAACAAGCTCAGCTCAGGCCCAAAGGACTCAAACAACAAGCCCAAGCCTTCCTCTCAACCCTAGAGGAAGCAAAGAGGGAAAACATCTCACAAGATGGCAAACTTGCCCACAAAACCCTAAACTTGTGTTATTTGCAAGTAGCCCCTCGAACTCTCAACAAATCACAACAAAACCCTAATCACCACTCAAAGGTGATTAGCAAGCACCAAAGCACCAAGATCAAGCAAAACAAACAGGGTAAACCCTAAACGCAGGTCAGGGTCCTTACAAAGGTTGGATGAGTTGGTTGTTTAGTGAGGTCTGCAGTGACCTCCTCCATGATACCACACCCACTTAATTACTCCTCCCCATTCTCACAAAAACATCTCCTTCTGGTCTGATCCATGGTATGAAAACAGCTCTATTTTAAATCTCAAAACATCTTGGTCTATTCTGAAAAAACTCCTCAACCTAAAAATTGATAAAGCCCTTTTGCTCATCACTAGTAACAGATCAAACTCATTCAAAAGATGTATCCTTTCCCAGGTAAGTCAAAATGAATTCAGAAACCTCTCTAGTTCTTTGGAAAACAACACCTCAAATAACATCTCTTGGAAGTGGGGGAAAGAGTATTCGGTCAAACTAGCTTAAAACTTTCTCTCTTTTAGAGGTATCTCCCCATCATCAACTAAGCTTTGGAAACAAAAATGGCCACAAAAATACAAAACTTTCTTATGGCTTCTTTTACATAATAAACTTCTTACAGGTGAAAACATCACAAAAAAGGGTTTCATTGGACCTTTTAGATGTTCCCTCTGTGAAAAAAATAGTGATTTGGTCAGCCACATCTTCTTTAAATGCACATTCTCTCAAGCAATCTTTTCACACTTCATGCGAAATTGCCTTCCCGATCTCCAGGAAGCCATTTTCCCCATCCAAATAACACCTTCAAGACATTACAAAAATTTCAAAAGCAACGATCTCTTCATCACAATCTGCTGGAATCTTTGGAAAGAAAGGAACAATAGAACTTTCAACAACATCAAAAAATTGGCAAGAATTATTATAACACAAATAGATGTCGATCTTCACATCCTTACTATACTGCAGGAAAAATAGCAGAAGGAAGAATGGATGAATCGGAAGAAGGTGAATCTGAAGCAGCTTTTCTCTGTGATATTAAAGCTATGGTGGATGATGAGGCTGGGGTCAGCTTAGTGCAGCAACTTCTATGATTTCTTCTCTAAATCAAGGGCTGGTCAAATCAGGAAAATCTCTAGGATGCAAAAACATTATATTTTTGATAGGAGGTTTGTCTTAAGGGGTGCCTCCCCCCAGCTAGCTGAACTATGTCTCCTTATGCTTTTTTCAGTTTTTTTCTTCTTTCAGCTGTTGTTTTTTTCCTTCTTAAACTCTCTATTGGTTCTCCACATAAGTAGGTTTTCTCTTGCTTGATGTGTTTTTTAATTATATAACATTACCTTTCCTCAAAAAAAAATGATACCACACCCACTACAACTCGCCTATCTCGGTTATATGAGATGGAGGTCAAGACCATCCAAACATTTGTAATAGGCTCTCCATAGTAGGAGTGTAGATACTTACATGGTGGAGACCTTTGAATTAGTGGCCCTCAGATGAGAGAAGGAAAATAGGGAAAAGAGAGATTTGGGATGAGTTTGAGATTGGGGATGGATGTCCCAAATAAAATAGGAATCCTGAGTTTGAAATTGTGAGGGGAATCTTTATGGACTGAGAGTGTAGGGTGAAGAGAAGAGAAATTGGGAGAGAGGACTAGAGAAAAATAAAGAATAGGTAAGGGAAGTATCAGGTCCAGTCTCCTACCTAAGGTAGGAGATGGGATTTGAGCCATCTAAACTCAAATCAACAGCTCAGATAAGCTTGCACCTAGATCAAGAGATACATAATAAAGTAATGTGTGTGATAACAATTAACAACCAAGAAACTATAGGAACGAAGATTGTATTGGCTAAATAAATAGCACTTTTAGAGATTTATAAAGCATAATTCTGCCATCTTTCTGTTTGAATCAGCAAAGAATGTTCAATTTAGGTGAAACTTGACAAATAAGTCAATTTTGGTATGTACAATTTGTATACAAACTTAGTTTTCACTTTTAGGAAGTTTTAACAAGTCATTTAATTTATTTGACTTTTAGCATTATCTTATTAATTCCTTTTATAATTCATCCATAGATACTAATATTGTCCAATGAAGTGTGAATTGATAAGACTATTCAATACATGACAAGTCCAAAATCGGCATCACTTTCTTGTTTTGAGATTTCTTAGTGAATTATTTATCATAAAAGTGTGTTTTGAAGGAAAATATGAATTTTCTCATCACTTCCACGTGTTATGACTCCTAACCATTTATTTCACTACTTGTATCTCAAGTCTATAATTACTATAACTATTCTTTATTTAAGGACCGATAGTTATATATTGCATTCCTTGTCTTATTATCAAAATCTAGGAAGGTACTGGAGTCCTTATTTAAAAGTAAAATATATTAGATTGTGAATTTTCATCATAATCCCTTACTATAAACCTAAATGGAAAAATTACACCAGGGCCATCCAAGATTAAACATTTAGTTAAAAAATATATCTATAAGCACCTAATTTACTATTTTACAATTGATGTTGGGGTAAATGCATAACAACCAAATATAAAATAAAAGGTATAAGGAGGACAGAGTTATGGTTATACTTAGGTTTAGGTACATTATCAACTACCATTTCATCCAATCCTAATGGGTTTAAAGGAAAGATGGGATCCTACAACCAATGTTCTTCACACTAGTGTTTATAGGGATAGTGTATCCATAATCCCCGTAGTTCCAATCGTATGAAATTTAAATTTGGGATGCCCCCATACATTATGTGCACCAAAACCTTACCTCCATCCTAAGGCTCTGAGCACCACTACCCATGAGGCGTGTGCTCATAACAACGCACCTCAACAATTGTTTAAGAATAGAATCAGTAATTCCACATGACATCAACAATGAGTGAGGAGCCAACCTCCATCCTAAGATTGTAAATACCAATGTTCAAAGTTTTTAGTTGATTTTGATATAAAATACTAGGTCAAGTACTTGTAATTGAGTGTCATCTAAAAAGAAATTGCCAGATGGTCCAAACATGTGGGGTAATAGTTTTCTAAAGATAGTGTAGCACCAAATCCTTTTCTCTCCCCCATGAGTGATCACTCATCTGGCGAGAAACTTGGGGAAGAAAGGACACCCACCCCTATCAAAGCCCACACCATGTGTCATGCATGTTGGTTATAGGGTTAGTGGAGGGAAGTAGGAAGAACCCATCCACCCCTAATTAAATGTCCACAACCATATCATCATCCCATTCAATGTCCTGATGGGTTGCCTTGCTTGGTGTAAAGACTACTATTACCTTTGGGAGTACAAAGCCCTTACATGAAACTATCATATGGATTGTAAAGTCAAGCATGCACATATGATGGATGCATCAAAAGCAAAAAAAAAATCATTTCAATATAAGTTTCATGGATACAACCTGTATATAACTCCACGATAAAAATAAAAACATCAAAAGTTTATGGAGACTATAAAAAATGAACTTAACGATCAACTCTCTTGTGTAGCTCACCCTCATCAGTATAAGTGACTACCAGATATAGCCACTTCTGAAGATGATACTCATATTACCTTGTAACATTTTGGCTCTGGGGAGAAGCCACAATCGATCGCATCACAAAATCACTCCAATGATGTTGAAGATCATGCAACACAACAACTTGATTCTGAAGAGTGTCCCCAACCACTGAGTAGGTAGAGCATCCAACACTGCATAGTAAAATAGGAAACAAGGGCATACCAACATGCCAAAGTGAGTGCAATAGGGAAGATGCTCTACTATTGATGAGCAACATTCCAAAACAAGAATGACCAGACATTTTGTGAATTCTGAGTGGACAAGATAGTACACAACAAGCATGAATTGGTGGATAGTCCCACAAGAACAAGAACAAATAAATGTTCTACAAGATACAAGTAGTGAAGATGCTTAATGACAAACATGACCATCTATATGTTCTAATTTAAACAAGAATGAATATAAATTATGCACCTTGAATTAAGTGAAGATAACATTGAAAACAAGGGTAGACCAACACGCTTCAAACTCCAAATATAGGATAATATCTATATAAAAATATGCTTATGTGTCAAGCACATGTATGAGGAAATAGAATCTCATTCAATTTTGTTGTGAAGAAGAGCAAATGTTCTATATAATCAGGACAACAAGAACAAAAAAACATTCAAATAAGGAATTCTAAAATACCATACCAATTTAAAACAAATAGGTGCTATAAAAAGCAAAAGTCAATGAGGAAATGTATAATTAAATCATTTCAAGATTCCACATTCCTAAAATAAGCAAAATGTTCAAATCAACTCTAGGAAAATGGACAAACATTCTATAGAAAAACAACAAGTCTGACACAAACAAGAATTAGAAGACATTCCTTATGCCTTATAGTAAAGCAAATTATTACAAGTATAACACAAACAAGGACGAAAAACATTCTTGATGCCTGCTAGAAAAGCAAATTATTGTGAGGTTGTGTAAATGGGAGTGAGCATCTGTTCCATCAGTCATGTTGGCGAAGCATAAATGAGATACGATTGCATAAACATAAGTGCATAGGTTTTCCTTTAGGCTTGTCTATGAAGTGAATATGAGACGAGGTTGCATAAATGGGAGCAAACATATATTCCTTTAGAGATATTGGCAAAGAAAAATCAATATGATGTTGCATAAATGGGGATGAACATGTTCCTTCTACCTTGTTGGTGAAGTGAAAACAAGACTAAACATACATAAGTTCTACACTATGTGTCATGCCACAATGTTGACTGAAAAAAGATGGATATATATTCTACAAGTCTCCTAACCTCAAGTCTTGATTGAGATGAACCCTACTCTAAGTCTCATGAAGAGAGCACAACTCAAAGTATCACTAAGGTGAGATGAATGGCAAGTCTCCCCGCATGAGCACAACTCCCAAGCCTCATGAAAGAGAGAGTCACTCAAAGTGCCACCTTCATGAGATAGATGTCAAGTCACACCACATGAGTTTAATCTTGATTCTCATTATAGTGAGCTTGACCCCAAGTCTCTCTAACGTGAGCACAACACCAAGTCTCACTGAGGTGGGAATGATGACAAGACTAACTAGGTGAGCACAATGACAATACTCACTGAGGTTTGATGATGACAAGACTCACTAAGGTGATCATGATGAAAAGAATCATTGATGTGAGCATGATGACATGACTCAATGAGGTGAGCATAATGAAAAGATACAGTGAAGTGAACACAGTGACAGGTTCCGCTAAGATGAGCATATGCTAAGTCTAACTACGATGATCATTTCAAAAATGTATGTCATCCAGTACCAAGACCTCACCCCTCATAATCAATGGGATCATAAACCATGCTTCAGACTTCATCTTTAAAAGGGAATTTGTTGACGCTTCATCTACTATTTTCTCTTTGAACTCACATTTATCTCCCCCAACTCAAATAACAAATTCCTACAATGAGAAGGTTGCTAACCAAGGAAAGTATCCAGTTGATGGATATTCTATTTTAAACTACCTTGCTTGAATGACATTGTTGAGAATCTTAGGAACCTAACCTACAATCCAAACACACTCAACCATTCTATTGTAGTTCACTTAAAATTGCTATTAAAAACACCCATATTCATGCACACATTCCATATCATCCTAACATGCCCGTAAGACCCTTCATCTGCACCAAATTTATTGAAAAATAGACACAAATTGAGTAGAAAGTCTGATCTAAAAGTGGGTTGTCTAGATATACACCCCACTTAATTTTTCCATCTAACTATTTTGCAAATTTCAAAACCTAAAAGTCTCCAAATGAGGGGGCTTGGAACATACACATGCCCATCTTCCTAGTCATGTGTTGCATCATAGATAGCATGCAAGAAACTCCTAGAAATATCTCAAAGGTAGGGAACACATCATACATGCTTCCCCCCACCCTCCCTTGTTGACCAATCAATTTTGTATCACTTGAAAAACATCCCAAATAGATCTAGAAGGTTGATGCCTATTTGAAAAAGCCTCACATTTGTTACCATTCTAGGCTGATCAGACCATCCTAAAGGCTCTCAAAAGATTCTAGTCACCTACTGCATTGCTAGGTGCCTGCTGTCTTATGAAACATTTAAACTACACCAACACCCTATAAAACCCATAGTAATTATAAATATAGTGCCATGTCCACCACAAAAAGGATAGACCTTGGGAGGATATAGAGTTGGTTTCTATGCTATTATTGAATGGAGAGAGAGAGAGAATAGATGACTATGTTTTTAGGGAACTCAGTGATACAAAATCACACCCCTAGGGAAGTTGTTGGAGACTTGAGAGAAAAACCTTTATGATCCCTAAGATACTTTTTGGTGTTCTCTTGTAAGAGGCTACACATATCTAAGAAAAAATCACTAGGTTTCTATAATATATCCACCCACTAAGAGAGAAATTTCCCTTTCCCCTCAAAAACATCAAAGTAAGATAGTTTGTATCTAACAACAATGTAGATCTCTGTCTATTCCATCAATACTTAGCCCATAAATAAAGTAGTGTGATAGTTAAATGAGAACGGATAAAAGGTAGAGAAACTCATGGCAGTTTGTATAATTCAAATGACATCAAGGGTAGAGATAGTGAATTGCCCTACGATCATCTTCCTAGAACTCTCTCTCATGTAATGAAACAACATGACACATTTCATAGGTTCAAGGGAAAATGAATCAAAAACCAAATAGAAGTCGCCAAACCTCACTATAACCATAACTAGTAGATCTGAGACACTAAGTGGATCTAGGGATGTCAAAATGCTAGTGTGAAGAGGCATGAACTGCGATGACATGTCACCATGGCTGCTCGACAGAGGTACATGAAAACCATTAAGACAAGCGAAAAAAGCAATTGAAGAAACGACTACAGGGTCTAGAGAACAAGAATGAAGCCAGAAGCGAGGAAAGATAGAAGAAACAATATATAGAGATTAAAATCACAAACCACAGTAGAATCTGGGAGGGAAAAAGATATGAAAAGAGAATAAGGCAATATATACTGAGGTTGGATGAGTCGGATATTCAGTGAGGTTTGTGGTGACCTCAACCATGATCCCACACCTATTGCAACTCGATCAGTAAGATAATGTTGGGAATTAGGGCACATAGTATAGTAGTAGAAAAAAAATTATCTATTTGTATTCCTATAACAGCAAGATCGAATCAACTACTATGAAATAGGAAGGATGGTTTAACGAGTTATACCTGGCACTGGAGCAAGTCCAGTGACAACAACTCACTTCAATGCAATTGTCTACTAGTTTATTTTAGATGGTGGTTGTGTAGCCCCTGGGCTTTACCACAGACAATGAACATGACAACTTCTACAGTGACTCATGTGGTTTTGCCATGGGCTGTAGGCTGAGTTTGCTCTCCTAGCAGCAGTCAAAGGGCTCCTGCCTCTAGAGTAGTCCACACAAACCAACTAGAACTCCTATCATTCAACTAGAACATGCAGGAAGGAGTTTTCTCTCTCATTTGTGTACTAGTAACCAACTTGCTATCCTACAATAATGATCCTCAGTTGTTCTCTCCCATTGATATCCCTCCCTTGTCGGGTAGGACTTGCTTGGGCTCTCTCTATTACCACAACCATAGAGGACAACTATTCTCAGTTGTGTTGTTGTTGTGTTCTGGAAAGCCACCAGTACCCCTCTATTTATAGGTGGGGTTAGGGTCAGGGCCTCTATTTATAGGTGGGGTTAGGGTCAGGGTTCCTTGTCTAGTTGGGATCTTTGTGGGAGTGGAAGAGACTAGAAGATCTTGAATTTTTCAACCTGCAAACCACGAGACAGTCGTCTAGTGACCCAAATTCTCATTTGGCCATGCGAGATGGTCTTCTTTCTCTATGAGATGGTTGTTTTGCAGTTTCCCAATCGCATATGAATTAGGCAAATTGATTCCCATTAATGTTAGACATTAATTCCTTGCACCACAAGTATTGTGCAATTGAAATAAGTTCTAGAAACTTCTAGATCGTTCATTTGGCCCCAAATGAGCCATCTCGCATAGGTGAGACACCCATCTCTCTCACCCAGATTTTTGTCTGGTGAGTCGATCCAAGCCGATCGGTTCAATAGAATGAATCGATCGGTTCATACCTCAGTTTAGGTAGAACTTAGCCAATTCATCTTCTGATTAGCCTGACAATCCAAACGACTATCTTAACACTTGATACGCTCGTATAGATTGTCCAAATGACAGTATCATCCTGTGAGATGGTCGTTTGGCAGTGTAGTCAGCCAATCTATTGCGTGAAGTGAGTACCTAAGCACTTTAGTAATCAATCCAATCATTTTTAAGATCAAACTCCTCTTCTGGATGAGTTCCTATGTGTGTGACCCTATACGTCCCACATCACACTGGTAGTGAATGTCTATAACTAACTTATGACATCACAAGTAGATAACAGTACCTAGTCGCACATCAGTGCTACCCAAGTGAATGGAAAGTTGAAGAACAACTTCAACCTACAATTTGTATAAGGTGTTGTAGTGATTGTATAGTTCCTTTGTCACTGATATCCAAGATGAACTCAAGGCATGGAATCTTCATCCTCTCAACATTCAATTCATGTTTCTTGAACCAAGAGCAGATTGTCTGAGATAATGTGACCTCAATATCATATATTGATTTGCATGTGCATGCACATGCCTTTCTCAGTCTCGCTTATCAAGTGGTCAGGATATCAATCTCTAGTAGGAGGGACAAATATCATATTTATCACTCATAGTCAGTCCTATGTGTCAAAGTCACCCAATCATCATGTTATAACAACCCATGTTTCAAGACTGCATCTGATGATGTCAAAGTGTAGCCAATGACATGTGATGAGTGCAGTGGATTTAGGTCTAAGAATCACAAACATCGCCTTCACTATGAGAGATGACTATGACCACTAATGATTGTTTACATGTGTCACTCTCAAGGTGGGTTTGCCTGATATATTGTTCTCTAACATGTATATGTGTGCTTGGTTTGATATTTCCATATCATGACTAATGAGATTTTGTCATCAACCAACCCACACTCTACTCTTTATGTGTTACTGGTGTCTTTATACCTTCCACAATAACAACTGACTAGAGACATCATGAGAATATGTATATGTATTCTTAACATATGTATGGTCTTAATTCCCCAAGTCCTATACTAGAAGACATACGCCGTCGAGTAGTATTATTCTCTAGACATTC
Source organism: Alisma plantago-aquatica (assembly GCA_963693085.1). NCBI lineage: Eukaryota > Viridiplantae > Streptophyta > Magnoliopsida > Alismatales > Alismataceae > Alisma > Alisma plantago-aquatica. Next base: position 1,455,685,109 of record OY856409.1, read on the forward strand.
ATAATATTTTCTCATTATCTCATAGCTGAATGAAACAGAACGAATTGGAAGCTTACCTTTATGAGTATTAATCATATCCTTTATGGTAAATGTCATGTTATCACGTGATTTGCTCTATGGGCGTACCTTACCAACAGACTCCTACTTGCACTTAGAGCCAATCACCCATGAATGATATTCTTAGTGATCTAAACATGTCCACCATGCTTTAGTTGTACAAGTGCTTAATCCAGTAGGTTAGCAACATTTTTCTATCAGTCATTACATTGCATGTTTCTTATCTCTTCGTTCTGAGATGAAACCACCATAATATGGTATCTAATATTCCTTACCTAATAAGTAGCTCCATTGTTGTCAGTATCACTAGTGTGTCATCAATGGTAGGAATATTTATAAACTCATCATATGAACTTCTAAATCCATAAGGTATCACTCTATGTTCATAACACAAGTATACTCAGCTTCTAATGTAGAATACAATTAATGTCTATTAGTTTGGGACCCTTCCAACTAATAAAATTTCTCCTTTTAAATCAAATATATTTTATTGCGATCAGTTTTTGTCATTATGGAAGCTTGCATCGATGTAACCTTTTACATCCAACTCTTCCTTTATTGCTATCTTTATTGTCTAGCAATCTTTCCTTAGATACTTCTCAAGTACTTATGGATATCTATAATGACTTTCCAATAACCCTTATTGGAGTTTACTTATCATCTTGTCATGTCCATACATACAAGATCATATGGGATAATAGCATTCGTGATAGATCCATTGCTATAGCCTTTGGCATCTTAATCATATAATTTCCATTCTTCACAAGAATTGGAACTTATGATTCATGAGAGACCAATCTAGATTCTCTCTCATTGAATCCTTCAGTGTTGAACTCATTCAACATGCTGCTATTGTATGTGCTTAAACTTCCATTGTGAAACATTCAAGAACTATCTCATAGGCCTTGATTACTATCTCATAAGATGTTTCATCTTATCCTTCATTACTGAAGGGGTTTTCATGCTCGTTCTCAAAATTCACAATATTGAGATGTTATTCTTCATCATATGTGGAATATTCATACATGCTCCCACTAAATGTTTTTTAATGACATATTTCATCTTTTATCTTGATTCAAATTAGCCTCTTTGACTATCTTGTCAAAACAAAAGATCCCATTTCTGATATGCTTGTTTCAACCCCAGATTGAACTTTGTAGTTCATAGGCTTTATTTGCATTCTTGAAGTTATAAAACCATTTAGGTTGTATCATGTACACATCCTATGATGTATTCCTTTTAAGGAATTTGGTTTTAATCTAAATATGCTAAATCTCATAGTCTATTACAACTACAACAACAAGCTTAACAATTGGTAAGAAATTTCTGTCATGTTCAACAACTTGAACTAGTTAGAAAACCTATTTAACCAATCTATCCTTTTACTTTGTCCATGTAGATCTTTGCCACAAGACCTTATTGCACCTTTTAGGTATTACCCCTTTAGGTGGCACTATCAAGTTCCTACCTTATTAGCTTGCATGGACCCCATAATGGCCTGGATCCATTACTCAGATTATGGTACTTGATAGCTTCTAGTTGACTAGTTGGCTCATCGTGTCATGACCAACCTATGTGAGTTGTTGGATTCACAATCCTCCAATCTCAGACATGTTCTACTAGAACTATTTTGTTCTGTGTTATATGATGAAACTGAGATTCCAAAACAATTTGTGATTATATTAGTTCTATTGTACCTCTTTGTTGACCTCAAACATTTTGAGTTCTACTTTTACTCCCATTGATTCTTTAGAAACTCAATTATCCTATCAACAAAACACTCTTGTTATTGGATTGTGATTAATAGTAACATTCAAGAATTATGGTTTGTGGATAAACCATTTTAAGAAACTACTTTCTCAATACAGGTTTCAATCCTTTACACATAATGGGACATTCCATATTAATATCATATATAATATCTTATAAACCATTCAGATGGTACATTATTTAGTGATATATATATATATATGTGTGTGTGTGTGTGAGGATAATAAGATTAGATTAATGGATAATCATATCATGACTCATCATGGTATAATTCTTTCATTCTGACACATCATCATGCTCAGATGGATTTGACTTGTGATACATTATCAATGTCCTTTCTTTAAAGGGATTTAAGGTATTGATGTAAAGTATTTCAACATTTGATCTCATCAAAGTTCCTTAATACTTTCATCAAAGTTATACTCCATCTATAATCTCCTTGAACATTTTAAGAGATTTATGTTTCTATTTTACTAAGTACATATCATCATATTATCAATAAATGTAATGAGGTATAGGCAATTGTCTATATCATTCATTCCTTAAGATCTTCATGCACCACATGTATGAGGTCTAATGGAAGGCTTATCCTCCCACTACATTTAGTGAAGGATGAAATGTCACTTTGTGCATAAATAAGACTTTGCATGTTTCCTTAGGTTCAGTAACCAAGAGAATCTAGATTAACATCAACATGAATTCTAGGCATACATATCTTATATATACGCCCAAGATGACTATTGCTAATAATAGTCTTGAATTATCAATTATGATCCTTTAGTATTAATGCTATAAACATTCATCACAAAATCTTTCATACAAAGATCACATAGATGTTTGGGCATTGCCATGCAAGATCATATCTTTTGAAACAAAATTATTAATATCTCACTTCATTGATTTATCATCCTTGTAATACAAGATGCTTTCAAGTAAATATTTCTATTTGATGGCATAATGAAATAGTAGTTATAGTAACTCTATTACATGCCCATGGGCAAAGATAAATTTAAATGTAGACTATGGCTTCTACAACACTTGCTATGCCTTGTCCATCTTTGTCCTTTCATGTAGGGATTTTACTTCCTTGTCAGATCCCGCACAACAAGTATGTCAGATCTTTATTTGGTATCACATGCCAAGATGAAGAAGTATTCAAATTTATCTTATAATGTTTATACATGAAGTGGAGGCCTCAGTGCCTTCCTTCCTTCTTCTTCTTCTTCTTCTTTAATTCCTTTAACAATAGAGGAAAAAAATTCCAATGTCTAGGCTGGTGATAATGGTGACAGTTGCCTCTTATTTTATTCACACCTCCCTTTGCTTTGAGATCTAAAGACTTGGGTTTTTGGATATCTTTAGAACCCTTATTAGATTTTCCTTTGCCTTTAGACTTCCCCTTTGTCAAACTGACCAGCATCAAAAACTTGGGTTTGTCTTTCTTCATCTGTATCTCAGTTGTTTTCAACATGCCCAACAACTCTATCAATGGCTTGTCAATGTCGTTCATGTTGTAGATCATGACAAACTGACTATATGACTCTGGAAGAGACTACAGAATCATGTTAGTGGCCAACTCTTGACCCAAGGGGAATCCTACTCTAGCTAGGTTCTCCACATACCCAATAAGCTTGAGTACATGAGGACCTACTAGAACTCCTTCTGCCATGTTACATTTGAATAGTTCCCTGGAGACATCGTATCTGTCTTGTCTTGCCTGATCTTAGAACATATTCTTGATATGTATGACCATCTCAATCGCATCCATGTTCTCATGTTACCTCTGCAACTCATAGTTCATGGAGAATAGCATCAGACACTTGACATCCATGACATCTTCAATATGCTTCTTGTAAGCATCCTTGCCATCCCTAAGTGCATTTTGAGGTGGTTCCTCTGGTTCTGGCATCTCTTGAACCTAGAGAATTCGCTCCTTTGTGAGAACAATTCTCAAAGTCATGAACTAGTCGTGTAAGTTGTTCCCAGTAAGTCTGTCCTTCTCAAGGACCGATAGTAGAGAAAAGTGATTATTGTTTGTTTCCATTTGATCCTACAAAAGAATTTACAATTTTTCCAAAACTCATTTTTTATTTGATTTGATTTGATTAAATTTGGGATATAATAATTATGTGTTTAATTCATTATCATTCTCATTATTTTTTTCAAATAGAGAAACCTCAAATTTCAATGCAGAAAATCACAACGAAACAATTTTCTAATGAGCAAGATCTAAGATAATTCAACTATGGCCCGACCGACGCCACAAAACAAGTTAATTATCAAGGTAGGTAACTTTTTCTAATTGCATAATATGCAATTGTTGATAGATAATATGCGTAATTCCTTGTCATTATTATATGTATGCTTCTGGGCCCAGGATGCTCTAAGAATCACCAGTTAAGTCTGACCCAGTAGCCAATATAATAGATACAGAACATGTAAAGATAGAACCTACATATCTACCATCACACTCCCATGAGGTAGACGACACACCACACGAAGGAATAATCTTCACTTAGTTGAACAAGCTTTTCATGTGTATTTCTATTGGAAAACATATTAGACTTAATATGTTCATTAAGGAGTTTTATATATATCATATATATACATATACAGTATCCAATCACCACATACATAGTATGTATCATATACATGCTATATCTCACAATGTTAGCATGCAATATAAAACAAAAGTGATGGTTATGTCCATGTCTACTTGTAATTCCTTAAAGACACAAGGAATTACTACCACCTAGGTCAATAATCACATGTATGAACCTATTGTTGGTGTAGATCTATGCTTGCCAATCTTGGTAGATCGGTTCAACCCTTGAACCGATCATATCGCCTCTTGGCTGATTGGTTGGTCATCACAGATGATCGTCTGACCTCTAATCCAACCGATGCTTGGAATCCTTCCAAACTGTCGGTTGGGTCCACCAGGCGGTCGTCTGGATCCATTGTTATGTCCTCCATAATCCTCCAAATGGTCATCTCATCTCATGAACATGTCATATCATCTGGCGATGATCATCTTCTTTGTCATTGCAAGAAAAGAAACTATCTTATTGCTATTAAACTATTACGTTGTTAAGAGAAACCTCAAGTTACATTCGAGGGAAGCAAAGGTAGGAAAGAATTAACTTTACATATGGAAGAGGGAGATAGAAGTTTGGTACATAGATCGAGATAAACAAGAGAAACCAAACCATCCAACCACACACAGATTTAGGGTATTGACCATAACCACACTACACTTTCACCATCAAAACTGCTTTTAGGGTGACACATGTAAATTATATATATATATATATATATATATATATATATATATATGTATGTATATATGTGTTAGTTTGGGAATATGTGGTCTTTGATCAGATACTCGTATGAGACAATTTAAATATTCTCATCGTATGCAATAAATAAACAATTAAACCAAATATGATCATATCAATTATCCTAAAACATAGTAAATTAATGTGGCTTTTATACCAATGTTGAAAAATACAGACACTGACTATAGCAGCGGAAACAAAAAAAATTATCTATCTATATTCCCATAACAGCAAGGTCGTGTCAACTACCATGAAATAGGAATGATGGTTTCACGAGTTATACCTAGTTCTGGAGAAAGTCTAGCGACAACAACTTGTTTTGATACAATTGTCTACTAGTTGCTCTTGAACAATGGATGTGCAGCTCCTGGTCTTCACCACAGACAATGAACACAACAGCTTATGCAACGACTCATGTGGTCTCACAACAGACTGTAGGCTGAGTTTGTTCTCCTAGTAGCAGCCAAAGGACTCATGCCTCTAGAGTAGTCCACATGGATCAACTAAAACTCCTTTCATTCAACTAGAATAGATAGGAAGGAGTTGTCCCTTCCATTGGTGTACTAATCACCAACTTGCTCTCCTACAACAACGATCCTCAATTTTTCTCTCCGGTTGCTATACCCCCCTTATCGGGTAGGACTTGCTCAGGCTCTCTCAGTTACCACAACCAGAGAGGACAACAATTGTCAGAGTAACTGATTCTCAGTTGTGTTGTTGTTGTGTTCTATTAAGCCCCAATTTTCCTCTATTTATAGGAGGGGTTAGAGCCAAAGTTCCCAATCTGTTCGGGATTTGTGAGGGAGTGGAAGGGACCGAAAGATATTGAATTTTTGCAACCTACAAACCATGAGATGATAATTTGATGACCCAGATGGTTGTCTGGACACACAAGACGGTAATTTAGTGACCCAGACAATTGCCTGGCTACACGAGATGGTCGTCTCTCTTTGTGAGATGGTCGTTTTGTACTTTCCAATTGCATATGAATTTGGAAAATCAATTTGCATTGATGTTAGATATTAATTCCTTGCACTACAAGTATTGTGCAATTAAAACAAGTTCGGGAAACTTCCATAATGTTCATTTGGCCCAACCGAGTTGTCTATGTAACATACTGAATCTCAGGGTCTTCCCTGCAATTTACCCACTTGTGAGCTTTTCTTGACCTTCGAGTCCATTTGGACCTTTTTCATAAATTTCCCATCCTTTTGGATCATTTTTGGACTCTATGTGCAATTTGGGCATAATTTGATGTTGAAATCACTATTTACCATCATTTATGTATATGGAGGGATGTTTGCACAAATAACCCACTTAAGGAGATAAGTTAGGGTTAATCATGTAATTTGGTCATTAAGGATGGTAATGTAGTAGATAATATTAATTTGGAGTTTTTTTTTTGATAAATATATTATTAATAATGTGTATTTGAGTTCATATATGTGTATATTAACCTTAATTGTTTCTCTCTCCTCAAAATATGATTTTAATTCACATTAATATGTTATTTTGTTGAGAAATGATTATTTGGATCCTAATGTGTTTAATATCTCGAAATTACTCACATGTTTCATTAAAAGTAGTCTTTTCATATAATTCATTCCTTTTAATCTATTAAAATACACCTTAATGAACAATATATTAATTGAGGACCTTATTGGGTATAATTACGAAATCTAATTATATAGCATTGTAATATGCGTCATTATGAACCTATGGTCTAAAGTTGGTGGCTTTTGGAGTTCATTTGACCCTTCAAATCCATTTTATAAGTATTGAATAAAGTGTGACTATAGCTTTGATTGCAATTTCAATTATTGATTGAAGGCGTCACGCCTAAAGTTTGATTTAATGCTTGTCATGCACCCTCCCTTACCCAGCGTGCCATCCAACGGCATAAATCATATCATCTTACTATTGGTTCGATCAGACGGTCTAGGGCTCATCCCTAACCTCTAGCCATCCCGCGTCCAAGGAACCGTCTCACGACAGATCTTTGCTCGGCCCCTTTCTCCCTCTACACTCAATAGTTTCACTCGATTCTTCTTCCGTGCAACTTGTCTCTCCATGACGCATCCATCAAGGGGCTGCTCACCTTCTCCCATTCATTGTACATGAAACGCCCAACTGGGCACTCCGCCTCCTCTTCGTGGAGGAGTTACAGAGTAGGGTAGCTATACCCCCTTGCCTACCTGAGACCTAGAAAACCTTCCTCAGCCTCCGCGCGTCACTCCTCCACGACCAATTGGCCCTAAGCTACCCGCATCCACCTAGACCTACGCGATGTGCTTCGCCAACGACCTTGGCCCACTGCTCACAGCACCGGCCTCCTATTCCAAATTAGACGCACGGTGAGTTTCTTCGGCGTCTGCCCTTCAATTCCCTGGTCTCTCTTTGCCCCGCGATGCCCTCAACCTCTGGGACCTGTAAGCTCACCGTCGAGCTCCGGCGACGCCATGCTCGTTCTCACCATGGTACACTTAATTCCACCACGACACCGGTTTCTCACCCGCTTTAGATCCACGAAGCTACTCCTAACCTCAGTTTTCGATTTAGTGGTGTTTTCTGTGTGGTTTCCCCGAATTTCTCTCCCCCTGTTTCTGAGCATGCCGCAACCTGGCTTCTCTGTTCTCTGGCACACCAATGCCGGCCCTTTGTCCCATTGTGACCAAGAGACCGCGGGGAATTCATCCCCGATCTCTGTTGGGATCCTCGCGCCTGGGTGCGAGCTGGGGCAGTGGAGCCCGAGCTCCAGAGGCTCGCTCCATAGCCATGACCAGGGAGGTAGATACCTGGTCGGTGAATGACCAAGGCGTCCATGCCTGGTCAATTGGATTCGTTTATTCACAAAGGGCAATCCAGACATTTCACAATTGTTTTGTTTTTTCTCACAGCAAATATTTGATATTCCTAAATGACCCAAGAGCCCTTGTCGTTCTAATTAGATAGATTTAGCGAGCAAGGGCAAAATGGTCTTTTGCCTCTCTGTTCATCCACCCTTGACCGAGGCCTAGCGAGCCTGGATCGGCTGACATGGCCAAAGCTGATTGGCCCATGTCATCGTGGGTCCGGCCACTGTGGCGCTCAATTGATTTTATTTTTGCCTATGTGGCTTTTTCCTAATTTCTGATTGGCTGAGATCATTTAATTCATAATAAATGAATCCTTGGTCATAAAATACGAATAAATAGTCGATGGAAAGGATTTTTAACATAGATTTCGATTTTATGGTTTTTGAGTCATGAGTCTGATTCCTTTTTCGAAGTTTGCCTTGAATACCTTTTTAAGTATATAAAATGTTCTAAAATACCTAATTAATTCATTCTAACTCCAATTTGTAAAATAAAATATGTTTTATTATTCAGGAGAATATGACTAATCATTTGGGCTTGGTTTTGAATCCTAAATCAAGGTTTGTAAAATTGGGGTTTTTCCTATGTTTTATGTCATTATATATATTAATACATGTGTAATAATGTAACTAGGGAATTATGGAATTGGATGCAATCAACTTGGGGGATGTTATGGTAATTAAATAAAACAGGTATGTGAAACCTATTTTGTATGTGAGCCTTATATCAGTATGTGACTCCTATTATGTGGACCCTAATGATATATGTGATCTCTATGGATGAATGTGAATGATTATTGTGCAAACAGTCCTAATCTCTCAGTTGGGTCTTTTCCAACCCCACAATCATTATTGTGCTAGCCTTGTCATCCTTCTAATTGCATTTATTGCCTCTTTACTTATTTTATGCCATTGTGGCTCATTCAATTGAATCATGTGAATCATGCTACTACATATGTTGCCTCTTTTACTTGGAAATGTTTTAATCTTGTTATTGTCTATGTTGGCTTATCCTTTTGAAATACTTGGAAACATTGTATAATGTTGTTGCTTGTTGAATCATTTACTTCTTGGAGTTCTTGGATATTGTGGTGGCCTATTATGGCCTATTTATTTTATTCTTGGGTTTTATTTCCAATGCTATGTTGTTATCTTTATATACTTTTCACTCTACTGCTAAGTGAATGTTATGCATGATATAGTTATTGGCCAACTGACAATGTAGTGTACATGAGTACAAACCACCCACAGGGCATTGGGGTTTTAGTCCCCCTGCCGGGCACTGGGGTTTTAGTCCCCCTACCATTTTATATATTAGGCACTGGGGTTTTAGTCCCCCTGCCACTTTTTAGGCACTGGGGTTTTAGTCCCCCTTCCATTGGTGAGGTCCGGTAGGTGCCTCACCCTACATTGAGAGGATGTTGAGTCATAATTTATATTCATGCAATTGTAATATTTGTTGATATTTAAATGTGGCAGTTTTTCTAGAATCTTATTCACTCATTTGCTCTCACTTCTTGAAATCCCTTAATGGATTACTATGCTTAACTTTATGATTGCCTTTATCCTTTTATTAACACATACCTTTTATCTCTCTCTTTCTGGATGACCCCAACCATCCAGGTTAGGATCAGAGTGCGCATGGAAGCTTGGTGAACCTAAGGCTAAGGATAGGACAAGAAGAAGAGCATATAGATTTCATGATCATAGTTGATTTTATGTTTTAAGTTGTTTTGTTTGGAGACAATCTTGGCTTAGTCTAAGTCTTCCTCTACCTAGATCCTTGTTCTTGTATAAAGTTGTACTTCCTTTATGGAAAGTTTGTAATGTACTCTTTATACATTTTGAATAAAGTCAAGATTTTAAATTTCTGCTGCTACACAATTGGTGTTTTTGTTTATCATGTTTATAGTAGAGACTTGGTCTTTACAGCATGGTATCAGAGCATCAAGGTAGCCGAATTCTTGACTAATTCAAATTGTCTCCTATATAGAACCCTTATCTCATCTAGTTTCCCTTAGTAACCTTTTCACCTTAGAGTTAACCAATGATGAAAATTTGATTTAGGACCATAATAATTTCATATTAGAAATAAAATTTGTCAACTTTTTGGTAAATTGTCTATTGAGTAGCTATTAGATCAAGAAGTTGAAGTGATGGTGTCTAGAAAGGGTCAGAGCTTAGGGGCTGGCAATATTTTCCTCCGCCCCACTAGCTTGGTAACGAGGACTCCTAAGCTCATATGACCTGGCCTGGCCTGATCTGAAACGGACAGCTCGAAATAGTCTACCCTTAGACATATTACTTTATTGTTGAGTAACCTTTATAACCCTTATATGGTGATTTGACTTTTTCCAAAATAAAAAAATCATCTTGTAATCCCTAAGTATCTTGTATGAGCCTTAGATTTCCATGTTTAGGGTTTAGTGTACCCTATGCCCTATGTTATACCTTGAGTTGGAAGATAGAGTTTAGTAAGACTTTCATGTTGGATCTTATACCCATAAAATAGTTTGACTTAGTCAACCCTTTGAGTGGAAAGGTAGAGTTAGTACCTTGTTAGATTTTGGAGTTGTTGATTTCGAGGACGAAATCCTCGTTAAGGGGGTTGGAGTCCCTCAATGACTTGAAATCAAGAAACCCTAACTCCTTAGATATGGGATTAGTGAGCTTATATGTTTAGTGTTGAACAAACCTAATATGATTGTAATTCATCTTGTTTGATTATAAACTAATGAATAAGTCATATAACTCTCATTCTTGAACCCTAATATATTCTTGATGCACCTAATCATTAATTATTCATATGTGAATATACATAGTTTTGATTAAGTCACCCTAATGATAGATAAAGGCCTGATAAGTAATAATCATGTTGACCTAAACCCTAATGTGTAATCATCTAGCCTTGACAATATATATATATATATACCCTTAATGCCTTTCATGACACACTAGTGACATTAGGTGTCATCACATAATATGCCTTGGTACATGTAAGTGGATTATAATCATTTAATCATCATTGTGACCCAATTATCAGCATATGTTAGGCATATCACCTAGTTCGCTAAAATACATCTCATTAATCATCTTATTGGTTTATGAATCAAATCAGTAATATGATAATGAGTAATTTGATTCATATAATGTGATGTTAATTCATAGTAATTTATGTAATAAGAGATAATGATTAATGATGATATGGATATGAGTATGTTACATGTTGTGACAATATGTAACTTGGAGATAATCCATACACCCTTATACTTGTTATTAGATTAATAATTTTTTGGATAATATTATATGGTTCTCACCAAAATAGTATGTGATAATTCAACTTGATGTAGTTAATGGATAATAATATTGAGTTATTAAGGCTTGTGACCTAATGCATCTATAAATGTTGAAAAGGCTTAGTAAACCCTAATTGTGCTTAAAACCCTTGATGAGGGGAATATATATGATATTATATTGAGATGTAATCGTTTTGAATAAAATGTGGCACAAGTGATAGCATAATAAATATGATGCCTCTTCATGATAGAGTTGTGCTAATTAGGCAAAATGTTAATTTGAGTTTGATAAAAGGCTATAGGTTTTGTGGAAACCTTAGTAATACATGACTTATGTAGATTGTGTGTTGTACCCTAGATTAAGGGTTATAACCTAGTTGGTTAAGTTTGAGATGTTGCACACACACCCTCTCTTTCCTCTTGTTGTGATTTCGGGGACAAAATCCTCTTTAAGGGGTGGTGTGCTGTAACATACTGAATCTCAGGGTCTTCCCTGCAATTTACCCACTTGTGAGATTTTCTTGACCTTTGAGTCCATTTGGACCTTTTTCATAAATCTCCCACCCTTTTGGATCATTTTTGGACTCTATGTGCAATTTGGGCATAATTTGATGTTGAAATCACTATTTACCATCATTTATGTATATGGAGGGGTGTTTGCACAAATAACCCACTTAAGGAGATAAGTTAGCGTTAATCATGTAATTTGGTCATTAAGGATGGTAATGTAGTAGATAATATTAATTTGGAGTTTTTTTTGGATAAATATATTATTAATAATGTGTATTTGAGTTCATATATGTGTATATTAACCTTAATTGTTTCTCTCTCCTCAAAATATGATTTTAATTCACATTAATATGTTATTTTGTTGAGAAATGATTATTTGGATCCTAATGTGTTTAATATCTCGAAATTACTCACATGTTTCATTAAAAGTAGTCTTTTCATATAATTCATTCCTTTTAATCTATTAAAATACACCTTAATGAGCAATATATTAATTGAGGACCTTATTGGGTATAATTACGAAATCTAATTATATAGCATTGTAATATGCGTCATTATGAACCTATGGTCCAAAGTTGGTGGCTTTTGGAGTTCATTTGACCCTTCAAATCCATTTTATAAGTATTGAATAAAGTGTGACTATAGCTTTGATTGCAATTTCAATTATTGATTGAAGGCGTAACGCCTAAAGTTTGATTTAATGCTTGTCATGCACCCTCCCTTACCCAGTGTGCCATCCAACGGCATAAATCAGATCATCTTACCACTGGTTTGATCAGACGGTCTAGGGCTCGTCCCTAACCTCTAGCCAGCCCGCGTCCAAGGAACCGTCTCACGACAGATCTTTGCTCGACCCCTTTCTCCCTCTACACTCAATAGTTTCACTCGATTCTTCTTCCGTGCGACTTGTCTCTCCATGACACATCCATCAAGGGGATGCTCACCTTCTCCCATTCATTGTACATGAAACGCCCAACTGGGCTCTCTGCCTCCTCTTCGCGGAGGAGTTACAAAGTAGGGTAGCTATACCCCCTTGCCTACCTGAGACCTAGAAAACCTTCCTCAGCCTCCGTGCGTCACTCCTCCATGACCAATTGGCCCTAAGCTACCCCCAGTCACCTAGACCTATGCGATGTGCTTCGCCGGTGACCTTGGCCCACTGCTCGCAGCACCGGCCTCCTATTCCAAATTAGACGCACGGTGAGTTTCTTCGGCGTCTGCCCTTCAATTCCCTGGTCTCTCTTTGCCCCGCGACGCCCTCAACCCCTGGGACCTGTAAGCTCGCTGTCGAGCTTCGGCGGTGCCATGCTCGTTCTCTCCATGGTACACTTAATTCCGCCGCGACACCGGTTTCTCACCCGCTTTAGATCCACGAAGCTACTCCTAACCTCGGTTTTCGATTTAGTGGTGTTTTCTGTGTGGTTTCCCCGAATTTCTCTCCCCCTATTTCCGAGCATGCCGCAACCTGGATTCTCTGTTCTCTGGCGCACCAACGCCGGCCCTTTGTCCCATTGTGACCAAGAGACCGCGGGGAATTCATCCCCGATCTCTGTTGGGATCCTCGCGCCTGGGTGCGAGCTGGGGCAGTGGGGCCCGAGCTCCAAAGGCTCGCTCCATAGCCATGACCAGGGAGGTAGATACCTGGTCGGTGAATGACCAAGGCATCCATGCCTGGTCAATTGGATTTGTTTATTCACAAAGGGCAATCCAAACATTTCACAATTGTTTTGTTTTTTCTCGCAGCAACTATTTGATATTCCTAAATGACCCAAGAGCCCTTGTCGTTCTAATTAGATAGATTTAGCGAGCAAGGGCAAAATGGTCTTTTACCTCTCTGTTCATCCACCCTTGACTGAGGCCTAGCGAGCCTGGATCGGATGACGTGGCCAAAGCTGATTGGCCCATGTCATCGTGGGTCCGGCCACTGTGGCGCTCAATTGATTTTATTTTTGCCTATGTGGCTTTTTCCTAATTTCTGATTGGCTGAGATCATTTAATTCATAATAAATGAATCCTTGGTCATAAAAATACAAACAAATAGTCAATGGAAAGGATTTTTAACGTAGATTTCGATTTTATGGTTTTTGAGTCATGAGTCTGATTCCTTTTTCGAAGTTTGCCTTGAATACCTTTTTAAGTATATAAAATGTTCTAAAATACCTAATTAATTCATTCTAACTCCAATTTGTAAAATAAAATATGTTTTATTATTTAGGAGAATATGACTAATCATTTGGGCTTGGCTTTGAACCCTAAATCGTGGTTTTGTAAAATTAGGGTTTTTCCTATGGTTTATGTCATTATATATATTAATACATGTGTAATAATGTAACTAGGGAATTATGGAATTGGATGCAATCAACTTGGGGGATGTTATGGTAATTAAATAAAATAGGTATGTGAAACCTATTTTGTATGTGAGCCCTATATCAGTATGTGACTCCTATTATGTGGACCCTAATGATATATGTGATCTCTATGGATGAATGTGAATGATTATTGTGCAAACAGTCCTAATCTCTCAGTTGGGTCTTTTCCAACCCCACAATCATTATTGTGCTAGCCTTGTCATCCTTCTAATTGCATTTATTGGCTCTTTACTTATTTTATGCCATTGTGGCTCATTCAATTGAATCATGTGAATCATGCTACTACATATGTTGCCTCTTTTACTTGGAAATGATTTAATCTTGTTATTGCCTATGTTGGCTTATCCTTTTGAAATACTTGGAAACATTGTATAATGTTGTTGCTTGTTGACTCATTTACTTCTTGGAGTTCTTGGATATTGTGGTGGCCAATGATGGCCTATTTATTTTATTCTTGGGTTTTATTCCCAATGCTATGTTGTTATCTTTATTTAATTTTCACTCTACTGCCAAGTGAATGTTATGCATGATATAGTTATTGGCCAATTGACAATGTAGTGTACATGAGTACAAACCACCCACAGGGCACTGGGGTTGTAGTCCCCCTTCCGGGCACTGGGGTTTTAGTCCCCCTGCCATTTTATATATTAGGCACTAGGGTTTTAGTCCCCCTGCCACTTTTTAGGCACTGGGGTTTTAGTCCCCCTGCCATTGGTGAGGTCCGGTAGGTGCCTCACCCTACATTGAGAGGATGTTGAGTCATAATTTATATTCATGCAATTGTAATATTTGTTGATATTTAAATGTGGCAGTTTTTCTAGAATCTTATTCACTCATTTGCTCTCACTTCTTGAAATCCCTTAATGGATTACTATGCGTAACTTTATAATTGCCTTTATCCTTTTATTAACACATACCTTTTATCTCTCTCTTGCTGGATGACCCCAACCATCTAGGTTAGGATCAGAGTGCGCATGGAAGCTTGGTGAACCTAAGGCTAAGGATAGGACAAGAAGAAGAGCATATATATTGCATGATCATAGTTGCTTTTATGTTTTAAGTTGTTTTGTTTGGAGACAATCTTGGCTTAGTCTAAGTCTTCCTCTACCTAGATCCTTGTTCTTGTATAAAGTTGTACTTCCTTTATGGAAAGTTTGTAATGTACTCTTTATACATTTTGAATAAAGTCAAGATTTTAAATTTCCACTGCTACACAATTGGTGTTTTTATTTATCATGTTTATAGTATAGACTTGGTCTTTACAGTCTCGCTCACAAAGATGACTGTCTGGTGAGCAGAGATAAGCTGATTGGTTCAACATAATGAACTGGTTGATTCATACCTTAGTTTGGGCAGAACTTAGCCAATTCGTCTTCTGATTAGCCTGACAAGACAAACGACCATCTCAACACTTGAGACTCCTGTATGGCTTGTCCAAACGGCCATCTCACCCTGTGAGGTGGTCGTTTGGCAGTGTAGTCAGCCAATCTGTTGCGTGAATTGAGCACCTAAACACTTTAGTAATCAATCCAATCATTATTCATGATCAAACTCCTCTTCTAGATGAGTTCCTATGTGTGTGACACTATAGGTCCCATATCACGTTGGCAGTGAATGTTCATAATTAATTTATGACATCACAAGTAGAGAGTGATGCCTAGTCGCACATTAGTGCTACACAAGTGAATGGGAAGTTGGAGAACAACTTAAACCTATAATTTGTGTAAGGTGTTGCAGTAATTGTATAATTCCTTTGTCACCGATATCTAGGATGAACTCGAGGCATGGAATTTTCATCCTCTCAATGTTCAATCCATGTTTCTTGAACCATGAGTAGACTATCTGAGATAATGTGACCTCAATATCATATATTGATTCACATGTGCATGCGCATGCATTTCTCGGTATCACTTATCAAGTAGCCAAGACATCAATCTCTAGTAGGAGAGATAAATCATATCTATCACTCACAGTCAGTCCCCATGTGTCAAAGTCACCCCATCATCACCGTTATAACAACTCATATTTCAGGACTACGTTTGAGATATCAAAGCATACCCAACAACATGTGATGAGTGTAGTGATTTTAGGTCTGAGAATCACAATCACCACCATCACATGAGAGATGACTATGACCACTAATGATTGTTTCCATGTGTCACTCTCAAGGTGGGTCTATTTGATACGTTGCTCTCTAACATGTGTATGTGTGCTTGGTATGATATTGCCATATCATGAGTAATGAGATTATGTCATCAACCAACCCACACTCTAGTCTTTGTGTTATCGGTGTCTATCTACCTTCCACAGTAACAATTGACTAGGAACATAATGAGGATATGTATGTATACTCTTAACATTTTTATGATCTCAATTCCCCAAGTTCTATAGTTGAAGACATACATCATCGAGTAGTATTATTCTCTAGACGTTCATAATGTTATTTTATTATCTCATAACTGAATGAAATAGAACAAATTGGAAGTTTGCCTTTATGATTATTAATTAAATTCTTTATGGTAAATGTCGTGGTAATCATCACATGATTTGCTCTACAGGCATACCTTACCAACATATAAGGTTGGAGAGCCTAGCTTAGTTATATGAGATGGATGTCAAGATCATATATTGATATTGGTAGTGTAGATACTTACATGATGGACACCTCTGAACTGGTGGCTCTCTGACGATAGAAGGAACATAGGGAAAAGAGATAATCAGGATGAGTCCGCAATTGGGGATGGACGTCCTGATTGAAATAGGAACACCTAAGTTCAAAGTTGTGAGTGGGATATTTATGGATGGAGAGCATGGGGGTGAGGATAAGATAAATTGGGAGAGAAGATTAGAGAAAAAGAAAGAAACAGGCAAGGAAAAGTATCGGGTACAATATCCTACCCAAGGTAGGAGATAGGCTCTGAGCCGTTAAAAATCAAATCAACGGCTAGGATAAGCATGCAATCAAATCAAAAGATGCACACTAAAGTAGCGTGTGTGATAGAAATTAATGATTGAGAAACTATAGGAAAGAAGATTGTATTGGCAAAATAAATAATATTCTTTTATATATAAAACATATATCTTCCATCATTGTTTTTAAATTTGCAAACAATGTTCAATTTTGGTGAAACTTGACACCTAAGCTAATTTTGGCATGTATAATTGAAATCTGAACTTAGTTTTCACATTTAGGAAGTTTTAACAAAACATTTAATTTAGTTGAGCCCTTTTGATATTATCTTATTAATTCCTTTTATAAATTATCCATGTATACTAGTATTATCCAATTCTAGTGGGAATCGACAAGATGATTTAATACAAGATAAATCTAAAATTGGCATTACTTTCTTGTTTTGATATTGCTTAGTGGTTGAAGAATAGATAGTTTTCTCCTTAGATCTTTTATGGAAATCATTTGTAATAAATGCATGGCATGTAATTAAGATAGATGAATTAGGATGAATTATATTGCACTCAGGAGGATTTGGAACATCCAAAACAACAAGTGTAGTCAGTCAAGTTGCCCTTAAAGGTAACTTAACTGACAACAATGTTCATTGGGGTTTCCAGGACCTTATGTTGATCAAGTTTCTTGCCATAATTCAACTTGATTGACCAGAAAATGGTCCAAATAATGACTGATGTCAATTGAGTTGTCCCTAAAGGTAACTCAGACAACAACACTACAACAACCATTTTCTACAGTGAAAAATAACTGTAAGAGGGGTGGAAAAAGGTGAAAAAAAATCTGTTGGACACCCCAATAATAACTAGAATTCATCTAAATGATTTTAACAACTAGGAGACCTCCTCAACTATATATAGGACCCCTTGGGATACATCTCATGGTTATCCAACACTATGAAGGTCCCTATGCGATAGTTGAGATAAATTTTTCCTCTAAGATCCACCATCCACTCTCATGAGCTAAATCACTTGCTACATCCATTAGAGTAAGTAGGAGATTTATAAGAGAGCTAGTAGTACATGTATATCTTGTAAGGCTCTCACTTCCTCCACCTCCCAATCTCTATTTCTACCATGAAGATGAATATTCTCTCACTTAGCTAAGAGGGGTGAAGAAGAAGAAGGGAAGGAGTGCCTTGGTGAAAAGCTTCTCCTTGGTGGTAGTGAAGTCAAAGGTGGGAGATCCAAGACAATAGTGGGTATGACCTTGAAGGCCGAAAACTTATTGCAAGAGTGGAGTAAGTTCTTGTAGAAGGCCAAAGAGTCATTGCAAAAGTAGGTCAGGCCTTGGTAAGGCAAAAGACTCTTGGTCATAGATAGGTAAGTCCTTTGTAATAGTTGTTGGCTCATTGATCTGAAAAAGAATGCTAGTTTATCCCTTGACCTAGAAAATGGTGGTCTCATGTTGTAACTCTTATAATGGAATATAAGGAGTGAGACATGGTTAGGAATCCTAGATATTGACCCCTCTAGGTAATGGATGTACATCTCCTGGTTTGGAGGTTGGAACACTATAAATGCATGTGTTATTTGGTGCTTGTTCAATCTCTCTCTTCCTTGATATGATTTTTTAGTTGCACTCAAATTTCATACCTGAAATATTATCTCGATAAATATCTTGATGGTCTAATGAATTTTGTTTAAGTATTTTTATCTCTATTCACCCCCCTCTAGAGCCCATTATGGTTCTAAGAATGCGTATTAGAGTAGGGTCTTCTCCAAGCAATACTTCTACAAGTAGGAGAAGATGGGTGATAATCAAGGAGGGAAATAATGCTTTAACATTTCAATCTTTGATGGGAGAAACTTCCTCTACTGGAAGTGAAGAATGCAATTCCACATTCAATGATCAATTCTTGGTCTATGGAAAATGGTGGAACTTCCATACATGCTACCAAAAGAAAATCTAGAAGATTGGAATGATGCTACTTTGAAGAAAACAACCTTGAATGCAAGAGTCATCAACATCCTATATGCCTCCCTTTCCCCCCCCCACCGAGTTCAACCAGATTTCTTCTAGTGAAACAACCTATGGGATACGGAGAAATCTATCTATCGCTTCTAAAGGGATAAAACAAGTGAAGGAAAGTAGAGTCTACATGCTCAATGAACACTTTGAAGGCTTTAAGATGGGAAAGGATGAAATGTTCTCAAGGCTCAACACCATTGTAAATGGTTTTCCCATCTTAGGTCATGTGATGGATTAAGGAAAGGTTAACTAAAAAATTCTCTGTACTCTTTCTCTCCATTGGCAAACGAAAGTGGTCATCATTGAAGAAACAAAGTCCCTCTCATCTTTCCTATTAAAGAGCTGATTGGAAACTTTAAGCCCATGAAGTTATACTCAACCAACAAGAGGAATAGGAACTTGAAGATAAGAACCAAAATAATAAGGAGAAAGTGATTTCTTTCCATGCTTCATCAAGTCACAAATCCTCTCAAGGTGAAGTAGATGCCATTTACTTCAAAGGTAGATTCTATAAAGGCAAGTCTTCTATCTCTATATGATGCTTCAGATGTGGAAACAGGGGTCACTTCAAGGATGATTTCCCTCAAGGAAAAAAGATCCATCATCACAATAAAAAGAACTATGAGAAGAAGGATAAATGGTACCAAATCCCTAATGACTCCTCAAACTTAAGCTCAAGTGAAGATTTTCGTGAAATTTCTAACTCAAGATCTAGTAAAAGTGGAGAATGCACTTTGCCCTCATGGCAATTTCAAATGAGGTGCATCTAGAATCTTTAGATAAATAATCCTTAATTGGCTTTATTGATGCTAGTCATGAATCTCTTAAGTCTACTAAGCATAAACAAATCTTTCCATGATTGTTGACAAATTGCATGAAGAAAAGGATGATCTTGAACATGCTATAATTTGCTTACAAGATGATGTTTCCAATCTTCAAAATCTTTATCTAGAACTTGAATTAAAATTCAATGGTGTTGGGATAGAAAACAATACCTATCTTATTCAAGTAGATAATCTTAAAATTGAAAATACTAGCTCGCTTGATAAGACCAAATTTTAAGAATTTCAACCTTTCATGCCTAGATATAATGAAGAGAGTGATAAAATTGTGAACTCTCTCATGCTTTATATTGATGTTCTTAAAACTAAGAATGAGGACAAATATTTTGTTTTGTAAGAAATAGAATCTGAAAATAGTTTTTATCTTCCTAAGATTACTATGCTCGAAAAAGAAAATACTTCCCTGCTTGCTAAAATCAATGTTCTTGAATCTTATTCTAGTTCTACTAGTAGAGACAATAATTTTGCTGCTCTTCATATAAAAAAAATCTTATATGATCAAAGTTCTTTAATTAGAAACCAATCTTTTGAATGTTAGAGGTGATATAAATCATTTGTCTCCTACTACTACTTCTCTTATGCATGATAATCATATTTTGAGATACTTTTTATAAAGATTCTAAAATGATAAGAAGAATATTAATGATATCCTACACCATACTAGTAAACAAATAGGTAGACATGGTATAAAGTATGATCATAGACAAAGGAACAACAAAGGTAAAGGACCTCCAATAATTCATTGAGAATCCTATAGTTCCAATGCTTAAGGCACTTGCATCTATTGCAATGAAATTAGTCATTATTATACATATTTTCCTTTTAGGAAAGCACCAAAAGCAATAGGACTTGGGTGGCTAAGCTAACCCCCCAGACCCAAAAATATGATTAGGTAACATTTCATTTTTCTTCTTGTATGTCACTTGCAAATGGATTGACATGAGCTATTGATTTGCAAATTGAATTTTAATTACACATTAAAGAAGAATGATGAGATGTATATGGGGTGGCAACATGTGAAAAAGAAATGATAAGAAAAAAGCTAAAAATATTATTGCTAATATTCAATCCTTTCTTGCTTTTGTCAATTTTGTATGCATTGTACATATGGTTTTGAGTTTAAAATTTATATACGATGATTCTAATCACTTTGTTGCTAAAAAAACTATCCTTGATACTTTCATGTTGCATTAATAACTTGTTTATACGTGTTTGGATATTGTTTATTATTTTATCATGTCTTTAGATATTTTTTTTAAAAAAAATGTTTATTTTTGAGAGTTGTTGTCGACCAAGTTTGTCAAGAAGGAACTCGACCGACTGACATGCTTTTGGTTTTTCAGTAGTTCTTTTCAACTGAGTTTGTCCTGAGGACCCAACAAGCACCAATGGAGTCTTGCTAGAAGCTATTGTTGGTCGAGAAGTTCAACCTAGAAACTTAACAAATAACATTGTGCACTGAATATACATATTGCTTATAGATGAGAATTTCCCTCTCAACTAGATTTTCTAAAAAAATTCACCTTAGTCTATGGAACTCCCCTTGGTACCTTTATATGATATGCATATTTCCACACTTTAAATTGCCTATCTTGCATACAATTATATCTTTCTAGTTGTTCTAAATTGGTATCTCTATATCTTGCAATTACTTATATTGAGTTATTGTTCATGTTTTGTTGATCTTTTGGATATATTAGTTGACATTTAAATTAATTACTTACATTGTGCTACAACTTGCTACATCTATCTAGTTGTATATCTATTTGATGCAACCTTGAGTTCTTAGTGTTAATGATCTTTTAGTAATGATGCATATTTGCTGGTATGTAATATCCATTTATTATTCTAGAATTGCATATTTCTTTGTTTGGATATTTCTCTACATCTTCTCATAGCTTGTTATTGACTTGTAAATCCTTTTCTATGACCTAGATCCTATTAGTAGTTCTAACTTGTGATATCATCTTTAGTAGTCCATCTACATGTAGTTCCAGTTTTGTTCATATATTTGTATCTGACCATGTGCTATGTTAATATCTTATTTCATACATACTCAAGTTTGTTCTTTGATTTGTAATAACTTTCTTTCATAGTTATTTCCTTGATTATTGCTAGAATTATATCTAGGGTTGTTCAAATGCATGTCTTGACATGCTTTACATGCATTGCTTGGACAAGCCCTTAGTTTGTGCTCTTCTACTCCCTTTTTCTAACAAGTAGAGCTTTAGATCTGCAAAACCCTACGTTTTGATATGATAAAGGGGGAGAAGGCATGTATTATGTGAAGGGGAGAAGACATATATGAGGACAACACATAGTTTCTATAAATGATATGAAAGCTAACTTTGCAGGATAAGTACCATACACTGAGGGGGGTATATGAACTCAATTAGCATAAATTGAGGGGAAGCATATGTACTCAATTCATTTAAGCCCCTAGAATTATCCAAAGGGATGATTTTATTTATTTTATTTAAAGAAATATCAAAATATTTATCGAATAGTTTGTCATCTTAAAAAAGGGGGAGAATGTTGACTCAAGGTCTAAATTGACTAATCCCTCATTTTGACGACAACTAAATAACTCCACTTATTTTCTTAATACTTCTACTTTAGTGATTACATATTATATAGACACTCTAAAAATGAATGAATATGCAAATCCTAATGTGGAGAAACCAAATTATACAAGCATGAAGATGAAGATTGAAGAATAGATAGTTCTCTTCTTAGATTTTTGATGTAAATCACTTATAATTATTGTATGGCACGTAATGAAGCTCATATGTGAAATAGAATTAATTAGGATGAATTATATTGCACTTAGGAGGTTTTAGAACACACAAAACAATAAGTTTAGTCGGTTGAGTTGTCCCTAAAGGCAACTCAGTCGACACCAATGTTTACGGGGTTTCCAGGACCTTCTGTCGGTGGAGTTACTTGCCAGAATGCAAATTGGCCAACCATAAAATGGCCCAAACAACAAATATTGTCTTTCGAGTTATCTCTAAAGGTAAATCAGCTGAAAACTCGATAGCAACCATTTTTTGCAGTGAAGAATAACTATTAAAGGGGTGAAAAAAGGTGAAAAAAGATCCCTTGGACATGAAAATAATGACTAGAATTTTTATTAACTGGTTTGAACAGCTAGTAGGCAACCTCATCCACTCTCATGAGCTTAATCACTTTCTACATCCATTAGAGTGAGTAGGATATTTGTCATAGAGCTAGTCCTACATGTATATCTTGTGAGGCTCTTACTTCCTCCACCTCCTAATCTCTCTTTCTACCATGAAGATGAATATTCTCTCTCTTGGCTAAAAAAGGTGAAGAAGAAGAAGACGGGAAGGAGTCCCTTCATGAAAAGCTTCTCCTTGGTGAAGGTAAAGTCAAAAGGTGAAAGATCCAAGACAAGAGTGGGTAAGCCCTTGAAGGCCTAAGACTCATTTTAAGAGTGGGTAAGTCCTTATAGAAGGCCAAAGACACGTTGCAAGAGTAGGTAAGTCTTGGTGAGGCAAAAGACTCTTGGTCATTGATATGTAAGTCCTTTTTAATGGTTATTGGATCTTTGATCCGAAAAGGAATGATATTTTAGCCCTTGACCTAGAAAAGGGTAGTCTTATGTTGTAACTCTTAGACTGGAATATGAGGAGTGAAACATGGTTGAAAATCCTAGGCATTGATCCCTATAGCTAGTGGATGTACAAATCCTAGTTTAGAGGTTGGAACCACTATAAATACATGTGTTATTTGGTGCTTGTTCAATCTCTTTATCTTTTCTATGCTTGTTTAGTTGCACTAAAATTTCATACTTGTAATATTATTTTGGGAAATATCTTGAAGGTTTAACCAAATTTGTTTGAGCGGTTTTAGCTCTATTAACCCCCCTTTAGAGCCCATTATAGACCCAACATATTTAAATTTTGATGTTATGGATGAAATATTAGTAAACTAGCATTGATGAATTATCTAATGTTTTTATTATAATTACATTTAGGTTTATCTAAATTGAAATAAATTCTCCATAATTTAATTTTGATTGATTTAAATGACAGAGAAGCATTATGCATTACGTGAATCAAGAATGACTGATTCTGCATATACTGAACTTGAAATGAAAATACGTTAAGAGAAGCAAATCTAAAATGAAGAGAAAACCAAGTAATTATTATAAGGAGTGGGACCTAATGAGGATCCACTCCCAACTAAAAATTTGAAGAATAAAACCTCCAGTCCAAACACACCTAAAAGATATGTTGGAGTGGATGTAAAATATTCAAATCTTAATTAATGGTAATCAAAACAACCGAAGTGTAACAACAGAATAAACATAAAGACTACATTCAATTCCTTACAAAAGATTTCAAAAGTACATCATATTCTCCCACATAGGGTTTACATGTATACAACATATGGATCTAAGTAGAGGGAAATCTAAACCACAATAAGTTTGTCTCCAAGCTTTAACTCCTTAAGCTAAGTCCATAACTTCATGCCATGTCCTCCTTATCCTTCAGCTAGGGTTGGAACCCCAACAAGAAGAGAGAAATAGATGACAACAGCAAGGCTCGTATGTGCATACTAAAATATAGTTAAGAAATTTATTGAATAGAAAGGTCATCAAGTAAAAGGTCTTCCCAAAAAGGGCATAAGAGGAAAGATTCACTATCAAATGATAAACGAAATACTTGCCATAAAATCAATAATAAAAGTGGTGCCACAAAAGCACACAAAATCTTTTTGGGCACAAAACCCATAACAACCTACATGTAGGTGAGATAAACATAGCACCAGAACAATATAGATAACAAAGATGATCAAGCATCATAAACTTGAAATCTGATAGAGATTAGCACATAACCCAACTCCCAATATATATAAAGTGGGTCAAATGATAAATGTGTATTTATCCCTTTTATTTACATATTTTTTATATTTGTTTAGGATTTTTTTGTTATTTATTCTCTTAGTTTCATAATTAATTGTGTTATTATAGATTTTTCTCTATAATTGGAGTTGTAATTATATTTTCTTGGGTTTTGTAAGAAAATTATACAATTTGCAGCAGTCCTGAAATTCATATATACCTGCCACCAAAAGTGACATAACTCTTGCATTAAAATTCCAATTTGACTGTACACGTATTCATTAGAAAGGAAATTTAATTTCCTAAAAGAAAATCATATTATTTGGACCACTTTTGTGCTTTTGATAGGAGATAAATATATTCAAAATCGTTGTTGTGAGAACCTACATTAAAGAGAGTTACATGGTCAAGATAATTAAAGACAATGATCTTTTGATTTGACTAGATCTAGAAAATTCAAAAATTGATCTCCCTCTCTTTTTCCCCTCTCTTTTGAGGGCATTCTACCCCCTCCCCCTCCTATAAAAGTAGGGACTCTTCACTTGTAAAAGCATTCCATTCTTCATTCCATTTCATCCAATTTTTAGTTGTAGACCACATATTGTATAATGTTGGATCTCATTTTAGTTTGCATTTCTTCTAGTCTTGTTATGTCTAAGTAAATCTCTCTTGGGAGTAGCCCCTTAGCCCGGTTCTATTCAATATAATTAGTTATATACTTCCATCGAATAAATGCCTTCTCTTTGTTTATGTGTGGTTATTTGGATGATCTAATATATTCTTATGGAGTGATATGACCGTGGATCTCTGTAAGAACGAAACAATAGTCTCTTAATTGTGATTATCATCTTTTCATCTATTTAATCTTATTCTTGTTATAATCCTTGGTGATGTGACCACCTGATCCTTGAGTTTGAACACCAGTTTGAATTCACATACTTTTTTGATATGACCGTGGATAATGACATGTTGGACGGTTGGGCAATGATTCGTGAACGCCGGGACCAACAGGTTCACAGGAAGTCCGACCCTTGTGAGTTTGTCCATAAGGACATGTAACCATAAGGTCCTGATTTGATCCTTGGAGTTTAGAATTTGATTAGTTGAATAGGAATCTAATTTTGGTGGTGATCTTCTGGACCCCAGATATTTATTTCTTGATTAGTTAAACTTTATTTCAGCACTTTTATTTTTTTTTCTTAGTATTACTCTCTCAAATCGGGATTTAATTCTTGTACTTGAGACTGGATTTGGATTTCGACTTTTCTTTTCCGCCGTCCCTTGGATCAATACCTATCTATACTAAGTTGACTTGTTGTTCACAACAAGTTGACAACCAAGTTAGAAGGTTGAACTCTAGGACTTTTCCTAGTGATTGTTGCGTGTACAACGACGCGCATCAATTTGGCGCCGTTGCCGGGGATGGCACAGTTGTTTTTCATATCTAGTTGCCTATATCTTGTATAATCTTTGTTCATATTCTCTAAATTTCATAACTTTAGTCTTTTTATTATTTCTTTTATATTTTTATAATTTCTTTTTGCCTTCCGAGCACAATTCTGGAAGTGTATCTCCTCTTTCTGCTGAGTTTTCATTCCAGCAGTACTGCTTTCTAGTTACTTTTTTTTTGTAATTTTAGTTATTTCATAATGTCGTAGATTTATAATTTTTAGTTCTGTTTGTAATTTTGACTAACCTTTTATCTCACAATCTTTCTTCTCTCATTCATTGATTGATATATCTTTCAGGAACTTTTTTTTTCAAATGGAGTGGGCATCCCAATATCCCCCACAATGTTATTATTGTGGTTTTTACCACCATGCATCTCTTGCCTGTCCGACTCTACCCCATGCTTATAATAGCACCCCTTTTAATTGTGAGCCCTTTTCATCCTGGTGGGTATAATGTGAATCTATATTTTTCTGAGAACCATTATGGGGAACCTTGCTATCCATATTATAATGGGGGATATGATCAACAAAATTTTGTGGGGTGTAACCAACAAAACCTTGGGGGTTATGAGCATGTTTATGAAACCCAATGTAATCTTCAACAAGAAGAGAGACTTAGGGCCCTAGAGAAGATAGCAGTAGAAGGAGAAACAAAACTAAAAGCCAGCCAAGCCTTCTGAACCGCCCTGCTAGAAGCCCAAACCTAAAATATAGATTGTTCAAATATGTTTCCTCATGATTTGCTGACACCTTATAGTATTGAATCTTCCTACCAAGATGGACACAATGAAAATTATAATCCACCATCTTCTGGAGATTATTATGAGGAGCAATGCCACCCAAAACAATATGAGGAGTACTATGGCCAAGGACACTATGGGGAGTGTGGTGAGGATGACCAAAATTTTGCAGTGTATAAATCCTATGGTGAAATGCAAATTAATCTTGAACTGGAAGAGAGACTTAAGGCCCTAGAAAAGATGGCAGTAGAAGGACAAGCAAAACTTAAATCCAGTCAAGTCATGTTAGCCACCTTACTAGAGGATCAATCACAAACTCCCCCTATAGAGCTTGAGCAACCCAAGATGATTCATCCTGATGACGACGATGACGATGATCCTTATTTTGTGTCATATATGTTGGATCCTGAAGAAATGGCACAAACCATGGAGCCATTTTTTTGTGTGTGATGAGGACGTTGGTATCCCTATCTTTCCTTTAGAGACTCTTTTACTTGAATATGAAATGTCAAAGTAGGAGAGTCATTATGAAGATCCAACAACTCCTCCCATCCTCAACATAAAGTTGAATGATACCATAGACCAATACCCTTATTTTGAGTGCATTTTGGATAATGAGCATCTAACCCCCTTTATGATTCTTCCCATACCGTCACAACCGATTTCCATCCATGGTTGATCTAGAAGGGGAGATACCACCATTAGAAGAAGCCCACACACCCTCTTATGTTGTTTGCAAGGAAGACATCATCATCCCTCCTAAATACTTGGGGAACCCTTGTATAAAAGTATTAGAGACATATGTTATATCAACAATGAAACTTACCAAACCCAATGTTGATGGCATTAATTTTAAGGAGAAACAAAACACTTCTATAAATGATTTTAAATCATTTGTATTAGCATCAATTCTCCCATATGCAGGTCATCATGATGGTAGAAAACCTGAACCAGATCCTCCACCCGACTCAGATCATCATGCTCCACTGGCATTACTGGTCAGGTACCCACCAACCTCCCCCAATCCACATCAATCTTCAACACTTCCCTTGTTATCGAAGGAAGATTTATGGATATTATTGGAGGGAATGCAAGGTAAAAGAAAATATGAACAACCCACTGAGCTTCCACAATTATCCTATCATAGGGTACACTATGAAGCTCCTCAGATAAAGGTCCCAACCCTCATACACATCCCCATCAAGTGGACATTTTTGAGCTACCTGGGCCACTTGGAAATCCTCGCTCTTCTCTTCCCTCCATCTCGGGTTTTGATTTTGCTTGGGATGAGCAAAAATCTAAGTTGGGGTGGAGGTGGGTGGTATGTTTCTATTCCACCCCCCTTATCTTTTTTATTCTTGCATTATTTCTACCTTCTTTTTTGTTTTGCATATAGTTTGTTTGTTCATGGCCATTATCTAGTCAGCCATGTTTTTATTTCTTTTGTTGCAAAATGGCCTTTATTTAGTCGGCCAATATGAATAGATGTTTATCATTATACCCCTTTAAATTTAGTAAATATTTTGCAAAAATTGTTACAAATTGCCATGTCTGAAACCACCATGTCACCTAGGATCCCAAAATAGCATCACTCCTTGGAAAAGTTGGCAAGCTGCATGAAATCAATCAAAACCAAAAACACAAATTTTCTCTATTTTTAAAACTGTTGATTAACTTGATATAAATCTTGTATAATGTGATTGACATGAATGTTCTTTCTGATGTAATGACACTTTAAAAAAAAAGAGAAAATAAATGTGTGAAGTTATATGCACAAGGACACCTTTTGTTTCCCCCTTATTTTCTTTCTAAAAAAAGAGAAGCAAAGAATCACCACAAGACAAAAATCAAGTCCGGGGTGGCATGCTTCCCATAAAAAAATTTCCATACCCCAAAAAGGGGTGTACCATCAAAAGATGTCAAAAGTGCACATGAAAAAAATTGTGACCAATGTAGTCACAACTCCACAAATCTAAATCCCAAGTCGAATAGAGGAGGGATAAACAAAAATTCATCATTTCCTTAATTATTTTCACACCCCTTAATTTCATCTTGTTCTTGTGCAACAACTCACATAGAAAAAATACATTAATAAAAATGAGAGTGTCAAAGAAAAAGTAAGATGAAGCATGTTTTTCTACAAAATCTTGATTTAGAACCAAGATATGATAATTGTTTTTAATAGGGAATATAGAATTTTGTGTTTTGTGGTTTTAGGAGATTGGGTTGCTTGGCCAAATTTGGAGGTAAGGAATAAAGTGATGTTACAAGGGTGAGGATAGACATGTTGTTAGTATAAATTGGAATAATTTGTGATTTTATTTGGTTGAGGACAAATAAGGATTCAAGTCTCGGGTATTTTGATAAATGTGTATTTATCCCTTTTATTTACATATTTTTGATATTTTTTAGGATTTTTTGTTATTTATTCTCTTAGTTTCATAATTAATTGTGTTATTTTAGATTTTCTCTATAATTTGAGTTTTAATTATATTTTCTTGGGTTTTGTAGGAAAATTATACAATTTGCAGCAGTCCTGAAATTCATATATACCCACCACCAAAAGTGGCATAACTCTTGCATTCAAATTCCAAATTGAGTGTCCAAGTATTCATTAGAAAAGGAATTTAATTTCCTAAAAGAAAATCCTATTATTTGGACCGCTTTTGTGCTTTTTACGGGAGATAAATATTTTCAAAATCACTGCTATGAGAATCTACATTAAAGAGAGTTACATGGTCAAGATAATTAAAGACAATGATCTTTTGATTTGACCAGATCTAGAAAATTCAAAAATTGATCTCCCTCTCTTTTTTCCCTCTCTTTTGAGGGAATCCTACCCCCTCCCCCTCCTATAAAAGGAGGGACTCTTCACTTGTAAAAGCATTCCATTCTTCATTCCATTTCATCCAATTTTTAGTTGTAGACCACATCTTGTATAATGTTGGATCTCATTTTAGTTTGTATTTCTTCTAGTCTTATTATGTCTGAGTAAATCTCTCTGGGGCATGGGAGTAGCCCCTTAGCCCGGTTCTATTCAATATAATCAATTATATTCCTCCATCAAACAAATATCTTCTCTCTGTTTATGTGTGGTTATTTGGATGATCTGATATATTATTATGGAGTGATATGATCGTGAATCTCTGTAAGAACGAAACAATAGTCCCTTAATTGTGATTATCATCTTTTCATCTATTTAATATTATTCTTGTTATAATCCTTGGTGATGCGACCACCTGATCCTTGGGTTTGAACACCAGTTTGAATTCACATATTTTTTGATATGGCCGTGGATAATGACATGTTGGACGGTTGGGTAATGATTTGTGAACGTCGGGACCAACAGGTTCACAGGAAGTCCGACCCTTGTGAGTTTGTCTGTAAGGACATGTAACCATAAGGTCCTGATTTGATCCTTGGAGTTTAGAATTTTATTAGTTGAATAGGAAAGTGATTTTGGTGGTGATCTTCCGGACCCCATATCTTTATTTCTTGATTAGTTAAACTTTATTTCAGCACTTTTGTTTTTTTGTTCTTAGTATTAACAACTCTCTCAAATTGGGATTTAATTCTTGTACTTGCGATTGGATTTAGATTTCGACTTTTTTTTCGCTGTCCCTTGGATCGATGCCTATCTATACTAAGTTGACTTGTTGTTCAAAACAAGTTGACAACCGAGTTAGAAGGTTAAACTCTAGGACTTTTCCTAGTGATTGTTGTGTGTACAACGACACACATCATTAAACCTCATAAATTTGAAACCCGGGTATGTGACACATAACCTCCATCCAAAAATAAATAAGGGCACATAACCCAAAAAAAACAATGCGGTTATATTACTCTAGGGCTACTGAGTCACATAACATGCTTAATAGAGAGGCAAGTAAAAGGTATAATCGAATTTTACAATTTAGTCACCACAAAAGTGACCATCATAATCATCCACCTCAAAGTAGGAATATATCAACAAATTGAATTCCATCTTGAACAAAACATAATAAAAGACCAAAAGAATGTCCAAAGATCAATAACAAAAGGTACTTCACATGAAACATATTT
The DNA here is from genome assembly GCA_963693085.1 of Alisma plantago-aquatica. Taxonomy (NCBI): domain Eukaryota; kingdom Viridiplantae; phylum Streptophyta; class Magnoliopsida; order Alismatales; family Alismataceae; genus Alisma; species Alisma plantago-aquatica. The sequence continues at coordinate 1,455,716,204 of OY856409.1, forward strand.
TCCAAAAGAACAAGATATGGTGTAGGTAAATGTCCATAGGACCAAGAGAAAGAAGAAACATAGGCTAATTTCTCAAAGGAAAAAATATGGGATGCAAACATACCTTACTCAATAATCTAAACACTCCAAAGTCAGTCCTAGATCCAAGCCTAGGCCTCCAAAACACCTATGATGCATATATGTAGAGTTAGGGTTAGGTTTACATTAATTATTCAAAATCCTAAAAATCACCTTTTTAAATATTAGTGAATTAGGTTATCAAAACCATGTCATATTTTAGATTATCTTTTTCTGGGTTCAAAACATATTTTATTATATTTTACTAACTTTTAAATACTTAGTTATGAATTTTTGAAAATTAGCCAATAAGGAAAATCCACGTCAGCACAAACCATTGAGAGAAGAAAAGAGAGAGAGAACCCATGCTGAGTTGGCCCAACTATACGTTGCCAACTTAGCACCCAGGTCAACGCAAAAACTCAATGCATATGTGAGTAAAATGAGAGGGATAAAAGATGATTTTAGCCCTACCGATAAACAAAACAAGAAAGGGGAAAACATAGGCTTAAACGTCATTCAATGAAGTATCATTTGTTGGATCAATGGGCTCTAGAGGGGGGGTGAATAGAGCTACACACACTTCACAAAATCAATTAGACCACCAATTGAATCGTAGTGCAAAAACTAAAGCAATCAACAATTTGATGTCCTATTCTGCATACAAAGCAAGGATAAGAGATAATGAATAGCATGCACTTGGACAGGTGGTTTAGAGTGGTTCCATGTCCTAAACTTAGGAACGATGTCAGTCCACTACCTAGAGTTGGTTAGACTCTAGGATTTGCAACTAGTTCTCTTATATATCACTATAAGATTACAAGATACATAAACCACACAACCAAGGGCTTAATTTCTCAAGCTAAGATCTTCTACCTATCCAAGGACTTACCCACAAAGCAAGATTCTTCAGCCTTCTTCAAAGGACTTACCCAATCTTACCTTTGTCTTCAGCCTTGCAGGATTTACCTATCTCACTTGAGCTTTGCCTTGCACCTCTCCTTCACTTGGAGAGCTTCTCCACGTTTTCCCTTCACCAAGGGACCTGGAGCAACGAACTATCTTCACTCTTGAAGATCAGTAACACATCTTCCCCTTCACTTGGAGAATAACAGCAACAACTCCTCTTTCACTTGGAGAAGTAGCTTCAATCAATCTTCAAAGGGATTTTGAGGTAGGAAGAGAGAAAGGAGAGCTTTACATAATACAAAGGATATCTCTCATATACAGGGACCTAACTCACTCTTAACTCACAAATTTGTCTTGAAGGTAGAGAGAGAAAGGGGATCAAGGGCTTGGAACACTCTCAACTAAGCTAGAACCAAGTTTGCAATAGAAGAGCAGCTTGGAATGAACTCCAAGGGGTTCTATTTATAGTTGAGGGTTGCCCTTTAAGTTGTGGGACACTTGAGTGCAAAAGTAGTCATTTTTTGTTCAAGAAAACGGCTCTATTTTTGCCCAAAACAATTCACCAATGGTCATATTACTTTTTCTACAAACTCCGTACAGTGCAATCGGTCGAGTTTTAATGAGGGTAACTCGACCGATCAAGTAAGAGGCAAACTGATATTCAAGTGATCGGTCGAGTTTGTCCTGAGGAAACTCAACCGACCATTTCAACTGGAAACGGTCTGCTACCTGATCGGTCGAGTTCTGTGAGTGCATAACTCGACTGATGCAATCTTCAAAAAATCAACCAAGGTTGATCGGTCGAGTTTCAGGCTAGGGAAACTCGACTGACCAAGTGCTTGTAATTGATTTTCTAATTTGCAATAAAAGTGATTAGCACTTGGTGAATTTTGTCCCAAACATTTTTCTCTTCTAAGTTACAAGACAATTCATCATTACAAGTGATTACATTGATGTTCTAAGGTAGTTTACATAGAAATCCTAAAATGCACACTTGTAGCCATTTTGGCTTGCACTTGGCCCATTCTAGGGCTTTGTATATATGATACTTTTCATGTACCTAATGCCTGCAAACAATCTTAAACATGCATATTAGATACATATGAATGGAATGGTTAAGTCATTATCAAAATATAGGTAATCACTAGTACATTTTCGGTCTCTAACATCGCTTCCGTTAGCGTCACTTATATTAGAAAAACCGACCGAATAAGCTAAAACTGAAGCAACAAGTCATTAGAAAAAATTCGGGTACCGCTTTTAGCTATTGGTCAGTTTTTTAAGGTTAATCGACGCTAGAAAAAGACCCGCGAAATCATCAAATTCGCGGCACGCATAAACATAGCATCAGTTTTATATAAAAATCAACCCGACATGCTTCCCGCGGAGAAAAAGATTTAATTTTTGCCTTTCGTGCGTCGATCTATACCCTCTTGGGTCGGTTATTTTCTTTAACCGTCCCTATAAGCTTCCGCAAGCACTCTCTCAGGTCGGTTTTCCTTCTTAGCCGTCCCTACAGGTCTTCGCGCAAAGACCCTTTTAGGGTCGGTTTTTCGAGACAGACGTCCCTAGAAGTCCAGCCTTTCGGGTCGGTTTTTTAAATAACCGTCCCTAGAAGTCCAGCCTTTCGGGTCGGTTTTTTAAAGAACCGTCCCTAGAAGTCTAGCCTTTTGGGTCGGTTTTTTAAAGAACCGTCCCTAGAAGTGTCGTGCAAAGACCCTTTCGGGTCGGTTGTTTGGGATAACCGTCCGTAGAGACCTGTTGGGTCGGTTTTTTGCTTAACCGACCCGAGAAGTATTAAAACCCTTGTCGACTAATGCACACTCCCACTCTCGCACTCACACTCTCACTAACGCACACTCCCCACTCTTGCACTCTCTCTCCTAGCCGACGCCAAGGTCGACGCCTCTTGTTCTCACTGTTGCTCACACTCGCTGATGCCAAGGTCGACGCCCGTGCCGTTCGTCGCTCGCCGCTCGATCACCAGCTTGCCGTTCGGGTCATCGCCGCCGTTGTTGTTGGCTAACTCACCGCCAAAAGTGTCGCCAAGGTCTCGTTGGGTCATAGCTCACCAGCTCACTGCTGTTGCCGAAGCTCACCAGCTCACCGCCAAGATCTCGCCGTCGTTGCCATAGACCAGCTCACCGCCAAGGTCGCTATTGCTTCTCCAAACGATTTCGCCGCTGCCAAGGCTTTCGACGCCACCACCTCTCTGAACAGATAGGTAAGTTCATTTTCCGTTTCAGACTCTTCTTTTAATCTAATGTTGGAGTACCATGGTCTTGCTACGACCATGCTTGGTGCCACGACCGTTTTGGCCAAAAAATTTAGTTGTACCATGATTGTCTTCTAAATTTGAGTTGTACCACGGCCGTGCCGTGCTATACGGCTGTGCTAGGTACAGTTGTACCACGGTCGTGCCGTGCTATACGGCCGTGCTAGGTACAGTTGTACCACGGCCGTGCCGTGCTATACGGCCGTGCTAGGTACACTGATCGTGTTGGCTGTCTTTTGCATTTGAGTTGTACCACGGCCGTGCCGTGCTAGGTACACTGGTCGTGTTGGCTGTCTTTTGCATTTGAGTCTTGATTTACTTGATTTACTGTTATCTATTATGAAAGATCCTACATGATGTTTAATTTATGCCTTTCTATTTATTTCTGTTAAGAGCACCTAATTGATTATTCAATTCAGTACATATAAATGGATGTTTATCTAGTAAACCAACCAATAATAAAAACATGTATTCTTTTATATCTACATCATGCAAGGGTAGACATTGTTTAGTTTTAGATTGACACTTTAGGGTTTATAGATGAGACCACCTATGCATAAATATGACAAATATTGGAGAGAAAGATGAACCATTCATCATGGCGGACCAAGCAAAACAAGTATTCTATATTGATGACCCAGCAAATAAAAATTGGTCTGTCGTTCTTCATAGAAAAAGACAGTTTACTGTGGATCCTATAAATGAAGAAGAATACTACGAAAAGTATGATGATTCCAGCCCATTTTCAGTTGGTTTGCCAAGTGTCAATGTTGAAGTTAACACCGATGACTTATATGCATGTCAAGACCATGCTGAAGGAATTTTACTTGACTAACAACTCAACCAAAACTAGAGGCATGTATTATCATTCAAGCACACATTTTCTTTTATCATGTATACATTTTATTATATATCACCACTTGTTCTTTTATTATCACTTATGTTTTCTTTTATCATGTATATTTGTAGGTTGTTCTAAAATGGCAAGTGAAGATGAACATTCGGATCATGAGCATGAGGATGCTAGTGGTAATGTTAAGAAGAGTAGAGGTCCCATAGTGATGCGTCGGCTGCAAGAGCTTAGGGCAAAATGGGAGAAATTGTCAATCCAGTTTGAAAGGGGAGGAACACCTATTGGGGAACACACTAGTACTTTTAAGCATTATGTAGGGGCAACCGCACGCAGTAAGGTGCCAATAGATATAGAAAACTGGCATGATGTTCTTATTGGCTTGAAAGACCTCCTTTGGAAAGATATATCTATGAGTTGAATTTTGATACTATATTATCTTGTTTTTTGTTTATTGATTCCAGTTTTTTGTTTTGACATATACTTTTTTGAAATAAGATTATTGCTTCATTTGTATATAAGGTGTTTTTCATTTAAATGAAAAAGACCACAGGAAAAGAGTGTTGCAGCGTTGTGGTGTACGATGGAGGGTATTTAAGACCTATCTCAAAAGGGATTATATAGATAATCCTAAGCAAAAGAAGAAAGCAACATACATATATATATTTATAGATCCTGAGGTGTGGGACAGATTTGTTGCAAAAAGGAATTCAGAAGAGTTTCAGGTATACAATTAATGTTTTATATATGTATATGTTTGCCAAGTTGTAAATTGCAATACCTCATTTTAAATGATCAGGCTATTCACGAGGCCCAAAAGGAAAGACGGGCCAAAAATGTGCATAACCATCACATGGGATCCCTTAGTTATGCCCAGCGTCGAGAACAACTGGAGAAGAAAATCTCTTCTGGAGAAGGGTCTAGCACAACTCAAGTTGAGTGTCCACCCCATTATAAAATTTGGCTTGATGCTAGAA